>JAWZYV010004055.1:1200000-1816487 GCA_038373885.1 Cheiracanthium punctorium
AAAAAAAAATATGTTATAACCGGACATCCTTTGTACATGGCGTTCTTTTGAGTTGCTGAAATAAAACGAACTATCTTTAAATCTTTGCATGGTGTTGCTTTTGTTGTTGATGTCCCCAACAGATGGAAGGATCTGGAGGGTTTTTTTTCTCTAATGTAGTTTTTTTTTTTTTTGCGTTTGGGCGAAAATATATTCGTGCATTTATAAGACTATTTATATTCAAATGTCCCGCAGTGGCTTCAGACACTAAAGTGAAGCAGCACCGGCTTGGCCAGTGCTTGGGAGGGTGAACTCCTCTGTCGGTTGCACTGCTGCGTGACAGCTCACGTTAAAAATCATGCTGGTATTTGTTGGCTAGACTAGCATTAAATGCTGTATCCCAGCAAGGAAAAAAAAGCACGAACTCCCATAAATAGCTGCTAGTTCCAGCAGAGTTACTAGCAAGTCATGGTGTGTATTGGGACACTTTTACTGCTTGTCCCGCATACATAATCCAGTTTCTGTTGCTTGAATTTTTGCTGGCCTAACAGCAATCAAGACCGCCATTTGCTTGAAAAATTTATGCTATTCTAGCAGTAATTCACAACCAACAGATGCTTTTTTTATATTGCTTTTATTAAAATGCTCCAAAATAAGGTAAAAAATAACATCTAAACGGTGTTCTTAATTAGAATTCTTGACTAATTATACATTATCTAACTGCAGACACATGTTAACACACTTTTTTTTAACATTTCCTTACTTAGCCCGATATGGAATCGAACCCTGAACATACGGAGCGGGAGACCGGCGCTCTAGCCACTATACCCTATTCGACTTGTTTGCGGAAGGGTAAAGTTTGAAGTGAAGATTATTTTTGTCTCAAAATCGGACTTTGATGGAGGAATTGCTTTTCATGAAATTTACAACTGTCTGTATAAATAATTACAAGAAACAATGATGTGTTTATTGTTTTGCATTTTTTGTTTGACATATAAAGAACAACTTAGTCCAACTTTAGTAGCATCCGGAAAAATGGACTGTGGAGGACTTTTTAAGGAGTTCTAACGCGTATTCACGCCAAATCCGGAAAAAAAAAACGCTCAAAACTCCAGACCATTTCATCGACAGCAGCGCGATAGACCAGAACCCTTTTCTAGTGATGGGCATGATGAATGAAATTATTCGAATTTATCGATTATTAAATCCATTCGAATCAATTGATTTCGAAAAATCCATTCGAATTCTCAGCACATAGCATTCGAAAAGCATTAGTGAAACGATTAATCGGGAATACAATTCGAATTGTGAAAATGATTCATCATGTTAAATCGTGAGTACAATTCGAATAGTGGAACGATTAATTACGAATATAATTCGAATTGTGAAACGACTAATCGTGATTACTATTCAAATAGTGAAATCGCGAATATTTACTATTCGATTAATCGATTATTAATGCTATTCGAAATTGATTAATCGATATTGAAAATCATTTGAATGACACATCACTATTCTCGGCTTTTGATTGACCTAGTGTACTCATAGAAGCGCCTATGACAGGTTTCCTTCAACTTCATCATAAAGACCTTACTAAGAATGTCTATAGCAGATTTTTTAATACAAATTTTTCGAAAGAAACACCGTTTCTGCAGATTAAAAACAAAACGGAAATTTGTGAGATTTCTAGGGGACACTGGAGGGAAATTGGGTCAAAATTGACCAAACAAGTTTTACTGGAATCCCTCTAATTCATTGTAATTGTTCACTATAATTACCTTTCTAGAAATGATTTGACGGAAGCATCGTAAACCGTTTTCGAACACAAGTATGGTGGCATAATTTGAAAGAAATTCTTGTGGAAAACTCTCGCTCCCACAATTTCATGGCGTCCGTTCCACTTCAGTGGCGTCATTATATGCTGTTACACGCAGTAGTAAAGGATCTGTGAGGATGCACTTTTCAATGTTCCATTCCAGTAGACTGGATGACAGAGTAAAATGATTTTTTTGAACATGTGAGACATGGACCTTTCATAGCTTCGCACAGACAGACACTGAAAGGAATTTTGTGCATGCAGTCGTGCTTTCATGTTGTTTCTCCAACTATTTGCCTTCATGTATAGTTTATTTTTAAACTAATTTTGAAAAAACTAGCACATTCTCAATTCTTTAATGCCGCTAAACTGGATACAGACAGTAATGTATTCGAATTATCTTGAATGGGACTGTAAAGAAACTCTAAATGACAGTGGCGGCCCGTGGTCAAAACTGTTAGTGCAGCCGGAAGCATATGAGCCCTCCCCTCCCCCTTTCCTCCGGACAGGATTGGAAAATCTTTTGTTACTGAATTCGAAAGCTGGCGGATTAAGCCCTCACCGAGGAAAAAAAAAAAGAAATTACATAAAAAATGTAAGAGTTCCTATTTTACTTCCATAAAATGGACATAAATTTCAACCAGCCGCTCTTATCCTCAAAATTGCATTAATCCGTGTCTGATTCGAAGTTTCCTTAGAATTTTCTTTTGTAACGATAACTTGAGAAGAAAAGAAAAAAAAAAGAAAATGTACTTATTTTTTATAAGTCAAATCAATCCTCCTTTCTTTTAAACATGCGAATCGGTCAGTGATGTCCCCATAAAAAGGCGTTGTTTTAATTCAGATATCAATAATTTTAAAAGATCTTTAAAATTTCCCATGTTTAAAGAATTTTCTCGCTCGCCATGTCCTCTAAATGCCAGTTCTTGCTTACTTAAAAACAATACTGCTTTGATGGGTCATTGTCCATTCATAAGCGTCTATTCAGGCTTACCTTCTTGATAAATTCAGAAATATAAAGTCGAGATTTTTCCAAACATATATTCTCCTTACCCCCTCCCTCCTTCTCGTCCGAGCCAATCAGTGAGTCGAGTTCTCAAGTTCAGCCACCGTTAAAAAATCGTTCATCGGCTGTATCAGCTGCATACTCCCTATGCCGGAGAGGCTGCTTACGTAGTCGTTGTCATGGCAACGGTGCTGCCAATTTTCTTTTCAGTGCTCTGGGCTGAACCAAAGATTTTCCCAATTGAATTGCGGGAAGATTAAAGTGCTTTTTTTTCTGAATGAGCGATCCGGCCACAATACGTTTTTTTTTTGTGTTTTTTTTTTTTTTTTTTCGGAGATTTTTTTAATTTACCGTAGGAATTCCACAATTCTAATCTGAATTTAGGAAAATTAGTAGAATAAATTATTTTAAAGTATGTGCTGATAATTTCAAGTGCAGCCCGGCTGTACTTGCTGTATCCCACGAGCCGCCACTGCTAAATGATAGAGACACTACTTTCGACGAAGATATTGACCTTGTAATCCTTAATAACGCGTATCAATATTTTTCGTTTGGTATAGCCGAATATCTCTAAAATACACAATAAAAGATGACTGCCCATAGATTGTAATGTATAGGAGTTCTTTTGGGCGCACCTGTAGGAGAACTATAAATGCTACATGCACTATTTTCAATAGGGTACGTGGTAATGAACATAGGAATAACATGCGCGTGATAAATGCGTGGGCACAGCCAGCTGTCGTCAAAAAAGGATCTCTAGATCTGTGGCACGCGATGTACGTTTCGATCGTCCGCCATCTTGCTGGTAGTTAAGTCGAGCGATGGCAACGGCTGCCCTTTTTTTCGGCATTGGACAATCTATCCAGCTGTTCTCGCATTCTTCCATTCTTCAGCAGATGTCAGTGCTGTTAAAAATAACCGTGACCATTTTTTAAAGGGAAATGACGTGCTAAAAAGTAAAGGATTCTCGTGGAGCTATGTCGCCCGCAACTATTTTTTTATAGAAATCAAATCTATTCTTCGTGACTGGCAACAATCAAAACGTCAGAGTTTGGTGTTCCTAGAGCGGGAACACTGCGCGTTAAAGGGTTAATACCGTATATCAATTTTGTTTCGTTTGGAATAGACGAATATCTCTAAAATGCACTTTAACCCATTCGTGCCTGGATATTTTTGCGACTTTCTTCGATTTTTGGTAACACCAGCAGTAATTGATAAATTTCTGATGTCAACTTTTTGAACAAGGGATGATTTCATTTAAAATCCTTATGTATAAAAATCGAAATGTCAACATCCTACTTGGCCATATTAAAATATTTTATGGAATTGAGGTTCAATACTCACGAATGAAGGCTAGGAAAAATAAATAACGTTTTCGAATGATAGCGAAAATGCCGTCCCAAAAAAGGGACGCTAGGCATAAATGGGTTAAAAGATGACTGTCCTTAGATTCTAATGTATTGGAATTCTTTTGGGCGCTCCTGTAGAAGAACTATAAATTCTACATGCACTCTTTTCAATAGGGTACATGGTAATGAACATAGGAATAACATATATAAATTTCGTATCATTCGATGCATATTTACGGCAGTAGAGCCCGGTCGGACCGACAAACCGAAATCTTTAGCGCTTGTTGGAAAGTGTTAAAAATGGTCAGCACGTATAGCATTGCAGACACTTTTAGGAGGATTGAAGTCAATATAACTAGCAATAAACAATTATGGATAAGTAGAATTCCACTTACCGACAGTGCGTCTTTCGTCAAGTATCGCAATCCGAAATATGCCGTCTCCAGGAGATCCAATCGCTTGCAAACACGCTGCAGTAATGCATCGCCAATTTCATTGCTCTGAAGAAGTTAAAAAACAAAAACAAATTAGCACTTGAGAAAACTTGTACAGGGTGAATCTAAACTCTTGGGGCAAAACGTTAAGGTGTGATAGGGCGCATAATAAGGAATCAGAATCACATAGCAATGTGGGGTCAAAAACGCAGTTTTCACTTACCTGGTAATAATCACTTTGTGAAAAGCATTGAAGTGTTCGTCTAATTTCTTAACCAAGTTTCATAAACAATAGGCTCGTCTCCAAAAATTTTATCCGTGAAATAAAATGGAATTTTTAAACTATCCATTTTAGTCTTCTGTTTTCGGAGAAAAAATACATTAGTTTCTGACGAACAAGGGTCGGAAAGTGCACTGTTGTTTCGGCACTTTTTCCAAAGTGATTATTAACAGCTACATGAAGTCGATGTTGCCGACCCCACATTGCTATATGATTCTCATTCCTTATTATGCGCCCTATCACCTCTTAAAGTTTTGTCCAGAGTTTACATTCACCCTGTATACAGAATCAAATAGAAGAAAGATCTCTGAGATTTATCTAATGTATAAATGCGAAGGTTTATTTGTTATAATGTCTTCTGTACACATCTAAACCAGCGTACAGATGCACCCCTCGATTCAGACAGACTGGGGACTGGGGCACAAGTCTAATTCCCCCCCCCCCCGAACAGTTTATTTCCCTGCTTTACAATTATTCTTCTGTATTTTCCCCCAGTATTGTCGTATAAACCTAAAAAGTTAAATGAATTCAGCATGAAATATGCTAGATAAAATAAATTTGAATGTTCATGAACATTTTCTATGCAATACGTGAAATAAGAACTATTAAAAATGGAATTTCAAAAAAGTACAGCTAAAATTCCGTAGTTTTCATTTACGGAAAACGGTTAAATTTCTCTTTTAAATATACATGATCATTCAGCAATCAAAATTAATTGAATCTAAACAATTATGTGAATTGTCTTAGACTGAACAAGTGTAAAGCAAACTTTATTTAACGGAAGATATTTGAAGAGAATATTATCAAATATAGCTAATAACCATCTCGATTAAATCACCTTTAAAATAAAACAAACTGCATTAAAATCTGCTCATCCGTTTGTGATTAATTTTGCCTCAAAGACTTCAAACTTCTGAAAAAAAACAGGTATTTACTATACTGGAAGGAAAATTCAATAAACTAAATTCACATTCTTTAAGGGGGGGCTTAAAATCGGGGACTGGGGCATATGCCCCGCTTAGCCCCTGTGATATCATAATCGCAATCAGGGCCTGATGCACCCATAAACATAGACAATTTCGTGCATAAAAATATTTAAAAGGTTGCATAAAATAACTATTAATATTTTGATGCTTTTATGAGTACAAAATAATGCAAAGGAATATTTTTGGATTACAGGTTTTAACCCTACAGTGCATAATGTAGCCTATTGGCTACACTCATTTTATCTTAAGAAAAAGAAAATGTAGTTTTTGTTTGATATATGCATTTAAAATAAACACAAGGCCGTATGGAAATAATTTTTAGTTTTTAAAAATGTATGGCAACATCATTTGTTGAGCAAACAAGCATGAATTCAAAGCGTCAGCAACCAGTTCACTGAGCAAATTTTTGCCGGATTTTTGAATGCTTGTGATTTTTATTGCTCAATTAAAATAAATACAAAACGATTAAAAAATAGTAGTATAGGACTCAATAAAGTAGAATTAGGTTATATTATTTCCTTTTGTTTTGTGAAAGCTTTCGTGTTTGTTTTGTATAGGGTGGACATCCTAGTTTTGAGCTTTTTTCATGATTTTTCTGGGAAACTACATGCTGAATTTTTTTTAAAAAAATTTCCTAACATAAGTAAGTCTAAATAAAGTCACAATTTTATTTTCAGTTCATTTTTTAAAATCATGTATTGTAGAGTTAAAAGGTGTGCAGTACATAAAAAAAAATCTAGAGTGACTCTACTCGACTTTCCGACCACTTACGATTAAGATCATTCCCAAGCATTTAAATAAATTTTAATCGATGAATAATTCAGCCAAAATTCTTAGTTTTTTTCAATTTGACCTCAATCGAATGTACCGTTTAAACGCTAGCGCACTTTCAAGAATTTCCCCCATAGGCCATAATGTAAAAGAAATCTTTGTCGTAGCCCTGTAGAAAAACTATCAATCCTATACACACCAAAATCAACACCGGTCTTGTGACGGTGGTTTATAACATATACACCCGATTTGAGCTCATTCGAATGCCCCGTTTAGGAGCTATCGTGTTCCCTCACATACACACAAACACACATACATACACACACATACATACGCACATCTCGTAAAAATAGCATAAACGAATTCAGATGACCTCAAAGCGTGTCAATACACCAAAATCTCGTAGTCGAATTTTTTCATGATTACAAAATTTTCCTTGCAGGGTACATGTTAGTAGGGCCTCCGAGAGTAATTTTATAAGGCGGGGCGAAAAACTTCCCGGCCCCTTTCGTAAAAACAGGAAGGACGGAAGGAATTTTTTTTTTTTTTTTTTTTTTTTTTTTGTAAAACTACTCTTTTTAATGAATTTGATATAAAATTCTAAAAGAAAAGAGAGTGGGAGGGAAGTTTTCCTTATATTTAATAGTACTTTTTTTTAATTCAAGTTCGAAGGTGTAAAAAATACTAATATTTAAATGGTAGAATTAACATTTCTGCCATTTAATCATTCTAGAATTATGTATTCAAAATTGATTCTATTTAAAAAAAGGATTTTAATTACGGATCTATAAATATAATTCGTAACACATTATGAAAAATTCGCGGAATCACTTTAGCTGAACACGGGCCCATTCTAACTCGCACGGGCCCAGGGGCGGCGCCCCATCTGCCCCCCCCCCTCTCGTAGGGCCTGCATGTTAGGAAAGTAAAAAGGGAGTACAAAACTCTTTAACAGAGTACAGTTGGTCACCGTAAATAGACCTTTAACGTCCCATTTCTGTAATCAAGAATGCACGTGGAAAAACAAAAACAACAGAAGGCAATGGCAATTAGAGAGGCTTTAAATCACCCGGCTCGGACAGTATCGGATACAAACAAAAGGTAACACTTCCAGGTGATTAAAGGGCTTCTCTATTCCAGCCACTTCCAGAGTAGAACAGTATTTACCGTCTATGTAGCCATTGTGTTGCGGCACGGCGTAAAGAAGTACTCCTGTGCGGATTATTACAGGCAAGCTGTGTTTATTTCGAATGTGAAGTGAGGAGAATATAATCACCTGTTTGTTGACACGACGGGGATTTTTAGCCGAACTAATTGGCTTGATTCGATCATCTTGTTGCCAATAGATCCCGGCTGAATTGACAGATAGAGTATTAAAGGTGACGCAGGATCGATATGAGAACTTAACGAGCTTGCCCGCAGATTAACTTATCTGATAAATTTTAATTTGCCATCAGTTAGTTTCACCCGATTGCCGGCGCGGTTAAAAACACCATCGGTTGATGAGATGATAGTTTAGGCGATAAGTTTTTTGTCATAAACTTATCGGCTAAACCATCGGATAAGTTGACGTCAGTGTAGTTAAAACTAATCTACTGAAGAGTTGAGATGGTATTTAACAAAACATTGCCACTATTAAGTATGAGATCAAACTACAAAAGCGACACAACGGTAAAAGAAAAGGATTTATGCAAACACCAAACGAGTTCTTAATGTCCATAAATTGTTTGCATTCTTCATACACGCCTTTTAAACTTTCATTTGAAAATTAGGTACAAATTTAGAAGATACCAAATACATCAGCTCTGCAGTAAAGAATTTTTATTCAGTTTCATTACGATTGCTGAAGATCCAAGGTAACGGATTAAGAGAAATCATCCCAACAGGAAGCTTATATTTAGTCAAACAGAAAAACAATAACAATGACTTTATTAAAGAAGATGAAGTAGCCAATCTGAAAAAGAAAAAACTGGCTCAAACTAAACTAACAGGGAAAAAAAAATGTTAATGATAGCATCATTTTTATAAAACTTGAAAGTAATAATATACTTTTCTAGCGAAAGAGGAGTATGAATAGAGATTCAGAAAATTACAATTTCATTACATTCTTCAAAAATCGGGAGTTATAAAAGTAGCCGGTAGTAAAGCGCAATGTAATGTGAAATAAATCAGACCTTCTTCTATAGTTTTAACCCTCTCGTCACCGAATTATGAAAAATCAGAGAAAAAAAAATCTGTCTAGCATTTAATGCATCTGAAATACTATTATAAATCATGCAAAAATATTTTTTTCTAATGTCGATTAATATTAGATTTTTCTAATATTAATTTCTGCATTTTCGAAGCATTTTGTTATGCTAAAATTAATTTAAAAGGATGCACATATTGGGTAAAGGTTGAGGAATAAGAAAAAAACTAGACTTACCTTAAAAAGAAAAAAAAAAACGGTAAAAAAGCAGCGTAAATATTTTCTTAATTTTTCTCCTGAAACGATGAAGCGCAAACTGTAAAAAATGATCTAAATTGACTAGTACTGCAATCTAGGCACGATTTATGCATCTAGTTAAGAGCCTCCTATACTTTCTACATGAATTAATGATATTGATATCACTGAAAGAAAAAAAAAAATACTAAATTCAATTGTTTTCTCTCTAAATATTGCTATTTGACGTAGGAGCCTCATATGAGGTTCAGGGTGACGAGAGGGTTAAGTAAGTTTGATATGGTTGTTCATGCTCGATCGTGAGAAATGCTGACATTTCCGAATTACGGATAGAAACTAAAGATATAGATCATTTATGAGGCTACAAAATTCCAAACGTCCCTGATTTGGTCGATAATACCAGACGCCGCTGTGACTGTGACGAGAAAATTGTCCTTTGCACATGTGCCCCACTACTTGGAATTTCAAATATCTGTTGGACACATTCGAGATAGAAAATTAATGCAAAATAATTTGAGAGAAATTTTATAGCATTAAATATCGGATTGCATTTAAAGCGTTAGTAAGTTAATGATCGACTTGCTTCATATTTATGTATTTTCCGTTACGGAGATTTCCCGTTTACAACTCGAACTCTAGAAATTACATCAGTATTCCTTTAATTGTTTGCACGGGAGCCCATATGACTGTTTGTAGGGGACGGCCAAGTCAGAGGTCCTGCCCAAAAAAGATACTATATTTTAGTGGAATATATGTGGAATGTGGTATTGAACTGTCGAACTGTATCTTCGTTATATTAGAGGGTAAATTATTATGCTAATATATCGTTCTTTCTGGACAACTACGGGGGGGGGGGGGGGTCCCAACCTGCTATAAGTATAGGGCACCCATGATTGCTTGAATTTAACAATTTTAGTTCAAACAGTACAATTTATCACATTCATCATCGAATTTCATACTATACCGACATAAATAACGAGACGAGCCTTATTTACCCGAGTGTCTCAAGGGCTCTCCAGAATTAGACACTATAGCGACATGAGGAATCTCATAATTTTCGGACACTTACTATAAGCATCTCGCGTGATCGGAATTATTCCCTCAAAAATACATTTACTGACGGCACGTAACGGGACACCTACAAATATATATACAGAGTTGGATGTTAAAAATAAATTGTAGATGGCGGACTTGTCGAAGTAAGGTCTTATAGGCTTACCACCAGAGTAAAAAGTTGCCTCTGTATTTCTCGCTCTCTGACTGAAGCAGATCTCCTTTTTTCAGCTGCTCATCTAGGCTCTTGGTCTAGGCCAGGGATGGGCAAACTTTTTCGGCCGCGGGCCAAAAACAGAAAAAAAAAAAGTTTGGCGGGCCAAGATAAATTTTCTAAAATTTTAAAAACAATATACAAGTATTACAATTTAAATATGTTAGTGAGATGAATGAAATTGCAATTTCATTTTTAAAAGTTCCTTATAGTGAGGTTCGAAGTGAGATGCACTGATTCTAAGGAACGAGGCTAAATGCTCATCTGTCAGTCTACTTCTGAAAGAATTCTCTCTAAGGTTCATAGTTGAAAACACTTGTTCACATATATAAAAGGAAGCAAACATAGCACTGATTTTCTGGGCGTGAGATATTCAATTTGAGAAACTTACTTTCGATAATGATTTGTAAAACTCTCACTTTGGCATATTTAGAAACAACTGCTTGAGATGATTGTTAGATTGCAATTCAATTAATTCGAGCTGCAAATCGGACCTCACTGCTTCACAATTTAAGTTGAAAGGCATGGTAAAAATATCCAATTCTGTTTGAATGGCACTGAAATCTTGAAATCTGCGTTCGAACTCAAAATGCATTTTTTTCAAGCCAATTAAAATTCCACCGGCGGGCCGGATTTGGCCCGCGGGCCGTAGTTTGCCCATCCCTGGTCTAGGCTCTCGGAATCACAAGTGGATCCCGATCACGTGGGAAGCTTATAGTAATTGTCCGAAAGTTATGAGAATCCTGATGTCACTATAGTGTCTAATTTTGGAGAGACCTTGAGACACTCAGGCATTTATTCGTTCTATAACGTCAGAACTGCACATTATCAGAGATCTATAGCTTCGATGACTTTACGAGACCGCTCAGATCAAAGGTTATGGGAGAGATTCAAGTGTTGGAGGTTAACCTTTTCGCGCCGACTGTCACGTATACGTGACAGTAAGAAACGCACTCAGTTCCCGCCCGACACGCTGGCGTGCCAGAGCGTTTCCTCGTTCACCCCCGGCCGTCACACAGTTGTGCCAGTGTCCTGGAACGTTTTAAAAACTATAACTTTTGGCACAAGATGGCATTGTATGTCCATGCGGTTACAGATACATGTAGATTTGACCTTCTCTCAGAATGGGAGTAGCATGACTCACATACACGTGGTTTTTGATAATATAAACGTAAGTTGAAAGGAATGTTTCTGAATGGTATACTTTATGACGACTCTATAAATTTGTACGGGGTATTTCTTTATAGTAAGCAGGGAGGTTTATTTTCGCTACAGCGTTGGGTATTACGGTTTGCAGTCCAGTTTTTAGTGGATAATTAGATCTAGTAGACGTGGATTTTTTCTCATTTTACAGTTAGAATGTCGAAGCTTCGAAAGTGTTAGAGCTTGAAATAGCAGAAATGGCGCAAATTATTTGAAATTATGAGATATAGATTCTGAAGCAGATTCGGATAGTAGTGATAGTGACACTATAATATATTCTGATTGTTCTGTTCATGGATTTAGGCTTAATCGTGAAAAACTCTCCGGCCCTGGACAGACATTTGCGAAAGAGACTGCCGGCCTCAGCGATAAGCGCGCGTTTGCGCTTCCCGTAGCGAAAGGGTTAAGGAAAAAGGAGCATAACTCATACATCTTTAAGTACTAATTATACGTAATTATTCGGCGAACGTCACAGTACACATACAAATCCGCCAACATCAAAATACAGTTTGAAGCTAGCACAAAGTTCCTTTACCGAGTTCTTTCGACCCGCAGTCGCAGTATCTGTTTAGTCAGCCAGCTAAAAACAAACCGCGTATCATCAAGTAAAAGCCGATGCCTGGGTCTAGCTTAGAGATGGCCAATGATTCGATGAGTCGAATCAGTGATTCGAATCTTGGTACTGAGTGGCTCAGTCTTTACACTCACTCTCTACTGATTCGAATCTCAAGCCCTCAAGGGAAATACATTCCAAGTTCGAAGGGAAGAAAAACTTATTTTCCCTTTGCCGTTCCCAGGGATTTTCCCTTACTCTTTCAACTCTTTTCGACTCCTTACGACTCCTTTCGGCTCTTTTCGACTCTTTACGACTCTGAGTCGATAGATGATTTGAAACAGTAAATGAGTGGGTGTGGGTGAGTTGGTCACTGAGTTGGTGCAGCAACGAATCTTTACTGATTCAGTGTTTCGCTCTGTTTCGGTGATTGTATACTATCGTTGAGATTCGTTAGTTTTTCGAATCTTCTATCGACTCAGAGTCGAAAGGAGCCGAAAAGAGTTGAAAGGATGTTTCATTTAATTGGAGGGGTTTTTTCGAATCTTCTATCGACTCAGAGTCGAAAGGAGTCGAAAAGAGTTGAAAGGATGTTTCATTTAATTGAAGTTTTTTTTTCGAATCTTTGGTGTTTCATTTCTTGGTTGGTGGTCGGATTTTAAAGTTTTATCTGTCTGTGGGTGTGGAGTGGGTCGAACATCGTTTGCTTTTGGCGGAGGGCATAGGCGTTACTTCCTAAGGGCAAGAGGGGTCAATCTCCCCCCCCCCCCGAAAAAAAATTAAGAAAATCCCTCCTTCCAACTTGTCTGACTGATTTAATATTTGTTTAAAATTTAATGAAACATCCCTTTTCTACTTTTAACTTCAATATATGTCCCCCTGCCCCCACCCTCAAAAAAAAAAAAAAAAAAAAAAAAAAACGGAACGTTAAGTTTACATGGTGGCGGATTTTCATGTGAAGGGAAATAGAATGAAATAAAGTTAGGATTGTGCTTGTCACTTTTAATGAAGGATACAGGGGCGGTATTAAGCGCTCTCACAAAAGGACTTTGTAGTAAGCAA
The DNA here is from genome assembly GCA_038373885.1 of Cheiracanthium punctorium. Lineage (NCBI taxonomy): Eukaryota > Metazoa > Arthropoda > Arachnida > Araneae > Cheiracanthiidae > Cheiracanthium > Cheiracanthium punctorium. The sequence goes on from JAWZYV010004055.1 coordinate 1,213,150, forward strand.
AATAACATTTCGCTTTATTGCAGCAGATTTCGTTTTTTTTTTTTACCTTGTTTTTCGTTTAAGGGGAATGATTTTATTTTCTTTCGTAATTCAGAGAAATACAAAATTGGGTCTAAAGCAGTGGCGTAGTTAGTGTTATTGACAGTGGCGTAGCCAGGATTTTATTTCGGGGTGGGCTGGGTATCAAATTTAAAGATAAAGTTCAATTGTAAGCTAAGTAAAGGGTCCCATTTTTTTTGGCGGGGGGGGGGGGCAGCAGCCCCTCAGTAGGACTGGGCCAAAAATCGACATATCGGTTTTATTTCAACATCAAATATCCGATATTCCCATTTTCCTTTCAGTGAAATCTCGAATTCGATAAAGGGCAAAAATACAGGCCGGCCAGGGGCGTAGCCAGAATTTTTTTCTGGGGGGGGGGGGGGGTTATGACTACTGCAACTCATATATATGTATACGTGTGTATGATAATGTAGTGAAGAATATACATTTTGTATGGCAAAAAATTCCTCATGGGGGGTTATGACCCCCCTAACCCCCCCCTTGGCTACGCCTCTGAGGCCGGCGATAAGAAAATCCTGAGATCAATACCAGCTTGTGATGCTTTTGCTACTGCTTTCTCTCTGAAAGCTTCTTCTTCTCTCATCGCAGAAAAAACAGCTCCATGGTTTATTAGTCTAATTACCATAATTAATTAACGTATATCTCTGAACCTATCCACCGGAGCGCGTTTTTATTGATTCTCGACCCCCCCTAGACTCAACACCCCACCGATACTTAATTTCGAATATTTCGAATGCTTTGACACCAAACTTAACCTTTTAATCTTACAGACCCAGGGGGTCATACGAAGCTCCCCTATATTTTCAATTTGGGCATTTTAAACACTAGCCTCCTCCAACGGCATCTCCAAAGTCTGGAAACCATCCCAGAGCCAATTTCTACATGTTTGCAGTCCTTTTAAGCCTCAATCATGGTTAATTAGTCTAATTACCATAATTAATTAACGTATATCTCTGAAACTATCCATCGGAGCGCGTTTTTATTGATTCTCGACCCCCCCTCTGGGACCCCCATCGATACATAAAATTTCGAATACTTTGACACCAAACTTAACCTTTTAATCTTACAGGCCCAGGGGGTCATACGAAGCTCCCCTGTATTTTCATTTCGGGCAGTTTAAACACTAGTTTTACTGGAGCAAGGAGAGAGAGATGCTAACTGCCCGAGAACTCAGCGGAGAAGAAACCCGATGAATGGGTGAAGGGTGTTTAAATAGTACGGCTTTCGGCGCAGAGAGAGGGAAAAATTCTTTAGGTGTTTTATTGATTCAAGATTCGAATCACTGATTCGAATCATCGAAGTAGTGAGTGAGTCGAGATTCGAATCAGTAAAATGAGTCGAACCGCCCATCTCTAGTCTAGCTGGCATCGGCTGGCAGGCATTGCCTAATGACAAATGCCCAGAAGTCACGCGTTGCGGCAGATTCCGCAGATGATGTATTTGTAAGCGGATCCCCGGGGGACCGCCCTAAACTAAATGTTCCGAAACTCGAAAGGTCGCTTTTGTTTTCTCTAGCTAGACAGGAGAACGAACAAGATGCGCACGCAAATTAACACACGAAGTCACGTGCCGAGGTGTGAGCGTTGATAATCCGGAGATATCTTGCTGAAAGGGTCGTGAGCTCCTGTTGATATTAGATCGGAAGACGTGTTGTGGCAACAGAGCGAAAAATTCTCACAGAAGCCGCTCGCAAAGATGTGAAAAGAATCAGAAAATTTATTGATTGCTAAGTTGGATGGAAGCGTTTTATAGATAAGGCGGTTTTGTCTTAATTGTCGGACTTTGCATTATTAAGGAAGGCATAAAAGCCCGATTTAGAAAATTCTTGACTATAGGCACAACTCGGGATGAGGGTTCCCTAACACTGTAGGCAACATGGAATTTCCAAAGGTAAATTACAGTCTGATTGTGCCCAGCTGTCTGAAGTCTGCACTTCCCAGCCCCACCCCCCCAAAATAGCGGTCGTCTATTACTTTGCATGATGAATTTAACAAACAAATTCAAGCTGTACTCAGCGTTTCTCAACCTGTGGGGCGCGCCCCTTAAGGGGGGGCCGAGAAAAACCAAAGAGCAAATAATAATGCATGTTTTTAAAAATTCATCTTATATATTCTCTAATAATCATCTTATATATTCTCTAATATAATCATCTATATATTCTCATTTTCACTCAAAAATATAACCATTTTCGTTTAAAATGTTCATTCAAACTTCACTGATAACATTATTTTGTAGAAAATTCGACTAAATGTTCATCGTTACCGATTAAAAAACTTAATGTATGCTAAAAAATGTGAGAGGGGGGGGGGGTCGCCACTCGCCACCGTAAGTTAGCCTTTGTTGGGGGAGGCGCGACGTTAAAAGGTTGAGAACCGCTGCTGTACATAAAACACCATGAAGAGTTTATAACTTTTTTCAATCCATGGCTATAAATGCCATCCAGTCATCAAGCAGACTGGCAACTTGTTTAAAATATTGTTTGAAAAAATTTGAAAATACATATAAAAAAATGATTAAAATAGATAAAAAAAAATATTGAATTGGGATTTTGTTTACGGGGCCCTCAACTTTAGGGGGCCCTAGGCTCGGGTCTAGTGGAAAATCAGGGCCTGGCGGTCGTATTAAATTTATACACAGGTGCACGGGCGTAGCTATAGCTTTCTTGAGCTAAAGGGGAGGGGAGGTGCACTTTTCCTGTAAAATTTGATTGACAGTAAATTTTACCATAAATATCGGGAAGTAATTTTCAATAGCACTAAAAAATTATAAATTCTTTGTAGTAAATTGTTTTCGATAAGCACTGATTTACAAAACTTACAAAATCAATATAATATTTTAAATTTTTTGAATTTAAGTTTTCAAATTTATATAAAATTTAAATCTTTTTTTACTACTTTGAGCGATGCATTCAAATGGTCATTATTTTGGCCGTAATTAGCGTTTGTGAGTATATTAAGGGGGGGGGGGCGGTGTCCGGAACCTCTGACCCCCTCCCCTTTTATACGTCAGTGCGGTGGCGGATCCAGAAAAAAAAATTCTAAAGGGGCACAAAACATTTTTTGTCGCATTTTCTTATGAAATGACTAGAATTTACAAAACAAGTCCTTCTATAGTGTAAATTTAGTTCGTCTGAGGGGGCACATGCCCCTGTCTCCCCCACCACACACTCTGGATCCGTCAATGCGTCAGTGCACAGGTGTCATACTGGCCGGAATTAATTTTCCTTAAGCGAACAGAAACACATAACATGCAAAATTTTAAAAGAAATCCAAAATTTCTTAATATGCCGTCGCCAAGCTTGGCCACTTTTGGCAAAATATCGCCAAACCTTAATATCCCTGAAGCATCGTATCTCACGTTTAACTACAATAAGTTTAAATGAAAAATGTGTATCATTTAATAGACGTAGAAGGAAGTCATTTGGTGTCTGTATCAGATTTATACGGACAGTGCTCATAAGAACGAAAATTCCGAAAGCGCATGCGCGGATCTCACCTCGACGGTTTCGTCGATCTCCGTCTCGTCTAGCAGCACGATGGTGCACCGGTCCGGGGCTCGCCTCCCCGAGCAGCAGCAACCCATCTCCAGGGGGCGCACCGGTCGCGGTTACCCATCCGAGAACCATGAACTGCGGCGGCGCGCCATCCTATGCGCGGAACGTCTGTCTGTTCAGCAAGGACCCATCCACCTGGAAGGAAGAAAGGGAAAAAAAAAAAATCAGTGCTTTGATGAATGGTTGGATACATGACTTTGGTCAAAGAGATTATGCATCATGGACCAAGTTACTATGACGTGTATTATTACAGCAAAATAAATAAATAAATAAAACGGCCTCAAATAAGTCCGACATCAGAGGGCGCTTTCTCTACTAAGAGGCTAAAGGCCAGCGCAGACTCGAGAGCGATTGCCGTACGCTGCAGGGTAGGAGGGGAGTTTTTTAATGGCCAATTTGCACGTGCAGTCTTTGTAAAAGGGGGGAAACAGTGCAGGGTTGCACACATCGCACATACGGGCGGCGCGGCCCTGCTCCCTACGTTGCAGGAGCCTACGTTAAGGCCTCTGGTGGGTGACGGGGCAAAAACTGCAAAACGAACAGAATAGTTCTGCATCCAGGTAAGGCATTAGCTTTTTCCGTTTTTTTTTTTTAATTATTATAATTATTTATTTTTATGTAACCTTTCCCCCCCTCAAAAAAGGCGCAAGAGGGAACCTTCCATTTTAATGGGCCCTAATGGGAGGAAGCCCACCTTAGTCGGCACCCCTCAGTGGTATCGTTTGACATGGAGCATATTGGAACCACCAACCAATTTTACGTGTTCCATCTCCCATTAGCGTACACGGTCCCACAGCAGTCCAGCCGAGAGAGGAGTTCACCCTCCCAGGCACTAGCCAAACCGGATGCTGCTTCACTTTCCGTGTTCTTACCTGAACGGAGTTTAGCGACCAGACCCCTTCGGAACTTTTGCACCCATAAAAAAAAAACTCAAGACATTGCACAGCGGTTCGGATTTTATTCTTTTTTCCGAAGTACGTTCCAAGGATTACTTCCTTCGATGTATGTATACACATCAGATGTCCTATAAATAATATCCATCTTTGTTCCATCAAACAGACGCACAATTTTCCCGCGTAAATGGAGTGAGAAAACATGAGATTTCTCTCTCTCGAACGACTTAAAAAAGCGGCAGATCGATAGCAAATGATCCAAAACGATTCTTACTTACGGTGGGAAATTCAGGCTGGCGTGTGGTCGATGGGAATTGAGCTCAACTTTGATCGGTATCAAGAGGTTCTTTTTTCGCTTTTGAGAACTGGCAACAAACAAAAAACAAAAGAATATTGATATCTTCCAACGAGTCCTTCGAAACGGCAGATTGGATCTACGTGCGTTATATACCCTTCCCACGTCCAGTGCATGACCAGGCAACTTAAAATCCTGTTGGTAGAGCGCGAGCTAGAACACATTTTGAGTGCTGAATTCTCGAACTCAGAAGCATGGGTATCGTCTACGGGCAGGGACGCAGTGCCAGAAAAAAATGGCTGGGGGAGGGGATGTCTAATTTATGACAAAAAGCTTGATTATTGGCATTCACTTAACAAAAATTCACATTTCACTCCGGGTGGTGGGTAACATAAGTGGTTAATGATTATTATTTTTAATTTATCACTGTACTTTCTGGAGAGCGGGCTCCGAAGTACAGTCACGTGCAAAAGTTTAAGACCAGTAGCCATTTTCCTGTATTTTAACAGATTGCATCATTTTCGCCCGTGATTACGTCATGTCATGAGTTGATTGCATCAGACGCTTTCCACTGCTATAAATAAACGTGCCTGTCTCGTTTATCAGTAGTTCGTTATTGTATTTTGCGTACACAGTGCTGTTGTATAATGGGTAAAAAACCTTCACTTGCTGTTGAAAAACTGTCAAAAATAGTGGCCCTGCATGAAGTTGGCTTTTCTGAACGTAAAATAAGTTTGAAGTTAAATGACAGCAAGACAGGTGAGCATCAATGTATCAGTAAATTCAAAATTTCGTGAAATTATACGGATCTTAAGAGAAGCGGTCGCCCAAGAAAAACTAGTGCACGTGATGATCATGTGATAAGAAGGATGGTCACTCGATCTCCAACAACCCCCTTCAATAAAATTAGAGCTGTTCTGACTGCAAAGGGTACCAACGTCAGTTCGAGTACCATTCCAAGACGTTTGACTAAAGATTTTGGTTTATTATCCTGTAAAACTTCAAGGAAACCTCGACTTACTCAAAGTATGAAAAGAAACGACTGACTTTCGCCAGACAATATCAAAATTGGGCCGAACAACAGTGGAGTACAGTGTTATTTTCCGATGAGTCAAGTGTGCAGCAATTTTATGCACGTGCTAAATGTATTCGCCGCCTATTTGGAAAAGGATATGATGACAAATATACGATTCCAAAAGTGAACACCCCCAAGCCAGATGATATGGGGTGCAATGTCTGCGTCTGGTACTGCTGCTCCGTATTTCCTGCCACCTAAAACCATGATGAACGGCAGTCGGTACCTTAATTTGTTAACGTGACAAGTTGGAACAGATGTTCAATTTTCAGGCATGATGGGGCTCCGTGTCACAGGGCAAGGATTATTAAGGACTATTTGACGGTTACTCAATTCCAAGTGCTTGATTGGACAGGTAACAGCCCAGATATTTATCCCATAGAGATTCTGTGGTGTATTGTGAAAAATAAACTCGCAGAGAAGCTACCATCCAGTGCTACAGAACTTGTTGAAGCAATAAAGTATGTGTGGTGTACAGAGATTTCTCAAGCTTACTGCCAGTCTCTTGTTCATAGCATGCCTAAAAAGATTGTAGCAGTGATAAAAAATAAAGGAGGTCCGACAAAATACTAACTTTACTTCAATAACCTTGCAAGTCTATTTTGTTCATTTGTAACAGATGTTTTTGTTACGGAATTCCATTAAATCTGATTTTTCTATGTGTGGTCTTAAACTTTTGCACACGGCCTTATTTGAAGTTCCAGGCAGGAACATGTTTTAGGGTTTTAGCAGCCCTGGCCAAAAAATAATGGTTGGTCTCTCAAATTTGTCTACTTACTGAATTGTGGATCTCGATTTGCCCAGTAAAAACCCGCTGCTGCTATTAACTCTATTAAAGAAAATTTGATTCATTAATTAAAAATTTAATGCAATATACGTTTCCATAATGTAAAAGTTGCATTCTAGTAGTTACTTACCATGCTGTAAATTTGAAAAAGAAAGCTATACACAAAGTTACAAATTCTGTATTTTTTCTAGGCTATGCTTACTTATGTGCAGTTTTCAATTCCAGATCAGGAAGTTTATTTGACTACTTGACACCCATGAATTCGACAGTTTTTTAGCAACCCTAAATTTTAGCGGCCCTGGACGGTTGCCCAGTTTGCCACCCTCTAAGCACGGCTCGGGTCCCGGTACTCCATGGTGTCATAATCTTGGCCTGGTAAGGTATATAGTCGGTAGCTTGATTCGGCCATTGAAAAGATAAAAGAAAAAGCCATAGTTGCTTATTTCTTGTAAGACAGTGGCGACTCGTTGTGTTATTTAAAAGGAAGTTCACAAAACAAATTTCGAAAATAAAGTATGCAGGCACGACGCAACTTACACGTTGAAATATATTTGCATTTCCAGCAGTTGAAGGAAAAACATGCATGCAACCGAAAGAACACAAGTAATCTTTGGTCTTACATTTCGTCACTAAGATAAGTTTTAGCAAAGGTGTTGTCTTGATTCATTTTATTTCAATTATTCTTCAAAGGATGATATTGAAAAATGGGATGGCTTTAGTTTCCAATACTTATTTTACTCCTATCTTAATTATTTACACTAGTTTGTACGAAATATTGTAGTGAAAAATTATAAAAATAAAGAAAATAATAAAAATGAACCTACAAAAACATAACTAACCGAACATAACAAACCAGGGGAGAATCCGGAAAAGATAACCGAAAAAAAAAAAAAGTCCGTGTGCACACTCAAAATGTGCGAACTGAATGATACGATATCAGCAGCGCCTTAGTTCTGCAGAGACTCTCCGCTTCTGTTCTCAGAGATCGGTTCAGAAGCGAAATTTTCCGCTCGCGGAGGTAAGCTGCAGTAACCTGCAAAACAGGGCGTTAGCTGTAACGTTATTTAACGTATTTAATAATAGTGGGGTGTGGTGGGGGAGAGTAATACTCACGTTTCAAATTCAGAAAAATCTAGAAGTGTACTTAATATTTAATTTGTTAATGTCTTCATTTTTTTTGTTCTTTGGGGGTTCATGGGCTGAAATGGGAGATCCGCCGCTGGTGTTAGAGCGCACAGTTACAGTTTTGCAAAAGGAATCATTCTAAATTTCGCCGAGTCACTGACACGATTCGTTCACTCTCCAAAACCGTTCCAAGATCCGTGAGATGAATGCAGCTTAAATTAATCCACTTGCGTCACCGCCATTTTCTTTAATTCTTTTACGAGATTATGCAGAGAGAGATACACCAGCGGACTCCAAAAGAGACACACAACCAGTTTCTCGAAATGCGACCTACCTTTCCACACCTCCGGGTTTTAAACGCAGCCCACATTGGATTCCAGATATGTCATTCGGAGAATTGGCAAAATTGGAGGGGGGGGGGGGGGGGAGGAGGGAATCTTGAAAGCGCTTATTTCGGCACGCATTCAACGAAAGTGTTTAGGATGATTACGGTAAATAAATGAGCCAATTATCCTACTAAAATTATAAGTGTGAAAGTTTTGTGAGTTTGTAGAGGAGAGGAGAGTGTTATGGAATACCATTTATATTTCTAAATATAAGTGTACAGGTTTCTCAATAAAATCCCCAAAATCATCATGTGTACATACTATAACTAATTGTTACGAGATGCGATTTGTAAAGAAATACACTACTTATTTTGATGTTATTGAAAAAATTACGTTTCAAAAAAAGTTACAAGTGGAAGTTAATATGAAATAGTCGGTTAATATAGAATAGATGACTTTTAAACAGTTGTAAAACTGATTATATTTTATAAAACATAGCTATTTTAACTATAAAACTAACTACTTTTAATAACTACTTTTAAGATTATGTCCGAGTCTATTTACAAAAGTTGCAGACATATAGACAACATGAGCCCAAAAAGAACAGCTGAAGCATTGAAAAAATCCGAATGTTTCCTCGTCTCCTGATCGTCTCTTGAATCCTGTCTCGTCTTGAATCCCTATTGGAAAGCGTTAACCTTTTACAGGGCCATGTTTTCCATTGGGAAAATCAAATAAAAAATTTGTTGGAAAATTAAATTTTATCATTGTTGACTTGAAAAAAATTAGCAGATATAATTAAAAGATGGCTTGATGTTTTTCAGATAGAAGTTGCATTTTTATCATGAGAGGGAAACTGGAAAAAAAAAATCATGAAAATAGTCATTTTCATAAATATTTACACTGCTATCTTGATAGACACACCCCCATTCAAACTTAATTCATATCTTTACTTACATTCAAAAATAAATCTTTAATTAACCCTTAAAAAAAAGCCTCGTCAGGGGGAGACCCTTCTGACCCCCCCCCCCCCGTAATTTTTTAGTTTCATTATTGCTATATTAAAACGATATTAATGGACTATGTCATTTTATCTCTCATCTTTCCTGTATTTCGCCTGGTAACCCTATGTTGAAATTTTTAGGATTGTAACCTATTTATAGAAAAATGCATGGGATGCCTATTCTACAGCTTACGAAATATTGTAAACAATAGAATAAAGCTGTTGTGAACAAATAGTATTTAAATATATGTAAAAAATACATGTGATGCCTATTCTACAGCTTACGAAATAGTGTAGCAATAGATTAAAGCTGTTGTGAACTAATCGTATTTAAATATATGTAAAATTATGTCGGATACTTTTATGTCGCATTTTTGGGACAATTTTTAATAAAGCGGGTGATAGATAAAATGACATAGTCATTAATATTTCACTTATTATTTAAATTACCCAGCAGTAAATTGCGTTTATGAAACCAATGTAAAAGTGTAGTCAAAAATGACCCATGCGCCCAATCGGGAACACACTGAAAAATGTATACAATATCCCCCCCCCTTTAAATGACTAATATCTTTTAATTAACGCATTAGAAGACATAAATATCCAAAAAACTAAAGGATGCCTATATTTGAATTCGGTCTGTAAAAGGTTAATGATGATTTATTTATACGAGATGCAGGACAGACCTTGAAAAACAAAATATTCTAAAATTGAACCCCGTGGAATTAACATGCCAAACACGTACTTTACGAAATAATTCAGACTATTTTTTTTTTATTTTTCCTGGTTTCACAGAAAGAGTTAAGTTGAGCGAAATTCATCCGCTGCTCGCAGATGTTTCGGAGAAAATAACCAGCTGTTACCGGAACGTCTTTAAATCAGCAGTGTGCTGTTGTGGTTTAAGAAAGGAGGAAGGGGGGGGGGAGGATAAACCTGTAAATCTGGAAATTTTCCGATTTAAATTCAATCATCTTAAAGAGCGATTGTTCTGTGCTGGAATAATGTTTTTCATTAAAGATGGAACCAGGCTTGGCCGAGTGGAGTTTACAATTATGACGGATTTCCAATTTAACATTTTACAGATCGAATTTAGATCCGCATGCATCGCATATTTTAAATTAGTTTTTTTTGCATATTTTGTCTGCTAATGCGTTAGCTCAGCATTTCTCAATCTGTGGGGCGCGACCCCCCAAGAGGGGCGGAGAGCGTTTGCAGGGCAGGGGGAGGGGGCGTGAAAAACCAAAGAGCAAGTAGTGATGCATGTTTTTTTTTTTTTTTTTTTAATCATCTTATTTATTCTCCTTTTTACTCAAAAATATATCCATTTTCGCTTAAAATGTTCATCCAAACTTTGGTGATAACAATATTTTGTAGAAAATTCGACTAGTTAAAGATTAAAAAAACTAAATGTATGCTGAAAAATGTGAGGGGGAGAGGCGCCACCGTAAGTTAGCCTTTGTTGGGGGGAGCACGACGTTAAAAAGGTTGAGAACCGCCGCGTTAGCTAAAGGATATTAGTTATTTAAATGGGGGGGGGGATATTGTATACAATTTGCACTGTGTTTCCAATTGGGAGCATGGGTCATTTTTAATCATACTTTTACATTGGTTTCAAAAACAGAATATAGTTATGCAGTGGCGTAGCCATTAGGGACACCCGCCCGCAGAATTTTTTTGTCATACAAAATGTATTTTCTTCACTCTCACAGGCACGTATACATACGTATATATATGAGTTGCGGTAGTCGTAACCTCCTCCCATGAAACATTTCTGGCTACACGACTGTAGGCATGGATAGTTTAAATAATAAATATTAAGAGTTAATGAAAGATTATTTTTAAATTTAAATAAAGGTATATTTAAATTTAAAAAATTATTAAATATATATAATTAATATATATAATTAAATATATATATAAAATTATAAAATAAACGTTATATTTAAATTTAAAAATTATTTTTAATTTAAATAATGAATTAAGTTCGAAGTGGGTGGGGGAGGGAGGGGGGGGGCACCAAGATAGCTCCGTAAAAATTTATGAAAATGGCTATTTTTTTATGATTTTTTTGTCCAGTTTCCCCCACTCATGATAAAAATACAACTTAATTTAAAAAATCATCTTTTAACTAAATCTGCTATTTTTCAAGTCAACATTGATAAAATTTAGATTCTCAATAAATTTATAATTTGATGTTCTCAACTGGGAACATCGGCCTGTAAAAGGTGAACTGGTGGTGTAGCAAGGCCGGGGGGGGGGGGGGCGGTCCGACCCGCTCGCAGCAAGTTGTAAACAAAAACGGGTAAGGTAAAACGCCAAAAAATTAGAAAGAATGGGGCGACTAACTGATATCGACCGGTCTCTGATTTTAACATGCTGACTGATTCTAGCTACTACTGACATTCTTCACTGATTTTAGCATGTGTCAAAATTCATGAAATTAATGGGACCAAAGCGTAAAATTTAAGTGTTTATGTATTTTTGCTTCTGTTGTTGTTGAAAAAGAATGCACCAGTCAGTTACATTTCTTACAACTACGCTTCACAGAACCCTTGGGCTTCTGGACCGATTAAAATAAAATCATTTATAAAAAGGGACTTCTAAGCCATAAATTTTAATAGAAAATGTCTGCGTTATCAGTATGAAAGTTTGGTTCTCGTTTATCGCTATTATGAAATTTAAAACTTTCAGCGCATAATTAATAAATACAACTTGTTTAAAAAAAAAAAAAAAGAATTTTTGAGGGCGAGTAAAAATTCTCAATGGGCGATTCTAAAAATGTGGGTCACTAAACGTTAACTAGAATCCATTTTCCAAATTTTGGAGTTTCACTTTATTTTTTTTATTTTATTTATTTATTTATTTATTGCATTATAGTATATAGGCCTAGAATAGAGTATACAAATATAAAGACAGCAAGTGTTCTAGAAAATTACTAATTAAAACTTTTAATTATCAGATCTGTAGGTTATACATTTTTGACATCTTTGCTCAGTAGGTTATAGATTTCGGACATCTTTGGTCTGTAGACTGCAGATTTTGGACATTGCTGATCTTTTCGTTACTGATTTTGAGCAGTGGATTTTTAAGGCATAGGCATTAAAAAATGCTAGAGGCTAAAAATGCATTAAATAGGTTCTATATAATTGCATTTTGCTAGTCAAATGTGTAATATTTTCTTTTTTTCTTTTCTATTTTTTTTTATCCGTTTTCTATTTTTTTTAATCTAAGTCCATTATGTCTCCTGATAAGTTGGTTTTCGCGAGTCATATTTTAAAAAAATATTATAAGCAATATTTAATTTCAATTATACCTGTTATATGCATTTAAAGAAATGTTTTTGGTCTCACATTGACTCATTATTAGAAGTATCAAACTTATTTTCTTTTAAACAATTCAGATATAAATTAAGAGAGTGAAAAATAAAATAAAACAAATTTATCGCTATTTAAAAGCAAAATTTACATTACAATCTAAATTATAATTAAGTTTTAAATGATGCAACCCTACAAAATATATAGCATTTATTAATGCACTTTTTTAAAGAAAACTGTCTTATTTAATTTTTAAAAAACATTAAAAATTATTTGGGTTTTACCTCTATGAATTCTAAATAAAAATTACTATGTTCACAAATTTATTTAAAAATTTATTAGTGTTTCGATCGTTCCGTAATTTGAATTCGTCAAATAATTTTCTCAAGTACATTATCTGGGGGGGGAAAAAAACCCAAAAACAACATTCCTAATAAAATAAAACACTTACAAACATTGAATATCAATTTATAAAGTTACTGAGGTTTTACAACTGCTTATAAATCGCACTCTTATTTCACGAATAAAAACTGTTAATTTGGAGAAATAAGATTGTAATTAATGATTTTCTTAAATTTTTAGGACACTGACAACTCTGACAATAAATTAAACATTAAAGAAATAGATATTTCAATCATTACGCGATTTGGACATCGTGGTTTATATGCATATTTACAGCAGAGAAAATGCACAAAAACGTATGGAAATGTTTCAAACTGGTGACAAAAAATATTTTAAAGACTGATAAATGGGTTGAAAAACTTAATTATTATTTATTTAAGCTTCTAAATAGGGTTCTTCCGATCTTTACTTTTTGACAAACAGAACTGGCAGGAACACATTATGTGATTCTTGTTGTAATTCTTGAATACTTTAAGCATGCTACTGTCACATGTTGCCCGAAAAAGTGAAAAAATCATAATTTTACAGAATTCACTCAATACTTTAATTATGAAACTCCTAAAAACGTGCTAGAATTTTTTTTCTTGGTGTTGCAGAGACATCAGCTAAAATAAGAGATGTCCAAAATTAGCCATTTGTAGCTGAAATGTTTTAACCCTTTAACGCGCAGTGTTCCCGCTCTGGGAACACCAAACTCTGACGCTTTGACTGTTGCCCGTCACGAATAATAGATTTGATTTCTATAAAAATAGTTGCTGGCGACATAGCTCCACGAGAATCCTTTACATTTTAGCACGTCATTTCCCGTAAAAAAATTGGTCACGATTATTTTTAACAGCACCGACATCTGCTGAAAAATGGAAGAATGCGAGAACACCTGAATAGATTGCCCAATGCTGAAAAAAGAGCAGTCGTTGCCATCGCTCGACTTAATTACCAGCAAGATGGCGGCAGCTGATACCCGACAGCTGGCTGTGCCGCACAGCCAGCTGAAGTCAAAAAAGGGTCTCTAGGTCTGTGGCACGCGATGAATATTTCGATCGTCCGCCATCTTGCTGGTAGTTAAGTCGAGCGATGGCAACGACTGCCCTTTTTCCAGCACTGCGAAAGGATTGCACCTCAAAGGGTTAATTTAAGGATATTTGCAACAAACTTTTGTAATAAATGATACCAGTTCTTATTTCTGAGCAGAACTAGAAAATCGCTGAGAAAAAAATTTCAGTTATAACATCTAACTTCCCCCCTCCCCCTCCTCCGAGAACTTTAAGTTAGGATGTTTGTTTATACCTACACTTTTAGGATCACCCCCAATAGCCTTCACCGCCTCCCTCCCCAAACTAGATGCAAAGCCCTACCTAGCATTCTCCCAGAGTTACCCAGCAATCTTAGATTTTAAAGTTTAAATTTTTTTAACAGATAAATTCACAGGATGATTTCCTCTGCATGAAACATCGATATACGAGGGGATGTTCCGAGCGAAACGAAATTTTTCGAATGCGAAAAGATTTTGCGCGTTTTTAGAAGAAAATGCAATGTATACAAAAAAAAAAATAAATAAATAATGAAGTTATTAATGAATTGAATATGAAGTTATTAATTTTAAGTGGGCAAAGATTAAATATATTAAGTGTAGTGATACTTTTTGTCAAATGTTTCTTTTTTCTAGCGACCGTTGCAATTGCCTTCACAACAGGCGTTATGTTCTAGTTATTATATAATATTAATGCATTTGCTATAAACATATATTATTTCATAGACAAAAATTAAACAGCAAAAAATATGTACATGTTTGAGAAAATATCCGAGCACGTGTTTGCAGACCCCATGCAGTAGTAAATTTTACTTTTTCTTCAATTTCGTGTCACAATTTAAGGGGATTTTCCACCCTCTCCGAGGTAAATGATCACGGCTTTGCTTTTCAACGGAGAAAACTGCCATTATCATAGGCGTAGAGTTATATGGGCCCGTGGGGCTCGAGCCCCCCAATAATTTTGAAAACTTTACGCTTATGGCCATTATTAATATATTCCTGATTTTGGATCGAACTACTGAATACTTTTCGGCGATTCGTTTCTCTCCTTATATTCTGACAACTTTCATCTAACGTTATTAAGATACAAAGTTTTTGTAATGCAATTAGAAGAACATTCATTTCATTGGGGTACGAAGCAGGCGCGTAGCCAGGAAAATTTTGGAGAGGGGGGGGGATATGAACTTATATGTGTATGAATAGACGGAATTTCATCACTAATCCAAAAATTTCAGGGGGGGATATATCCTGATATCCCCCACCCCCTGGCTACGCCCCTGGTTCAAAGCTTATTTAACTCGTTTTCGGTCGAATTATTTTCAAGGAAACAGTCATATAAAAGTGCATATATATATATATTTTTTTTTTAATTCCAGAAAATTGTATAAAAATAAATGCATATATATCTATTTGTTTCAATGTTTTGGATATTTTTTTAGCGCGAAAGAAAAAAAAAAGGTAAATTTCTAGGAAAAGCCAACATTTAGAGTCATTGTGGCTGAATTTATGTTTTGTAGTAAGCGGGGAATTATTAAAAATATATGTTCTAAACACTAAAGGAGAATTTTATTAAACTTACTTCGTATAATAAATAAATATTTGCAAAGTTCTATTTCCGCAAAAGTAAAAAAAAAAAAAAAGTGAGGTAAGATTGCACAATGCATATCACAAACACACGTATTTGAGCACTGCTACCCTCTGTTTGAAAATAAACTGTCTCCGAATTAAGTTTAAAGTAGTCTGACATTCTTATCTGTGCGTAAATTGAGATTTAAAAAAATACGTGCGTAAGAATGGAAATGCTCTTATCTTTCTGGTGCATAACATGTGAACCCCATTGACCGGAAATATCACGGGCCCGAGAAATACAGGGCGAAAGCTCAGCCCGTGATTTTGACGGGAACGAGGCTTAAGGACTTAACCCTTTAGCGCGCAGTGTTCCCGCTCTGGGAACACCAAACTTTGACGTTTTGACTGTTGCCAGTCACGAAGAATAGATTGGATTTCTATAAAAATAGTTTCGGGTGAAATAGCTCCACGAGAATCCTTCACTTTTTAGCACGTCATTTCCCCCTAAAAAAATTGTCACGATTATTTTTAACAGCACTGAGATCTGCTGAAAAATGGAAGAATGCGAGAACAGCCGGATAGATGGCCCAATGCTGAAAAAAGAGCAGCCGTTGCCATCGCTCGACTTAACTACCAGCAAGATGGCGGACGATCGAAACGTACATCGCGTGCCACAGATCTAGAGACCCTTTTTTGACGCAACTGTCGTCAAAAAAGGGTCTCTAGATCTGTGGCACGCAATAAACGTTTCGATCGTCCACCATCTTGCTGGTAGTTAAGTCGAGCAATGGCAACGGCGGCCGTTTTTTCAGCATTGGGAAAGGGTTGCGCCTCAAAGGGTTAAAATATTGTTTGAAAAAGGATATATAAAAACCTGCTATAAAAAAAGATAAGAAAACTTGAATTGGGATTTTGTTTAGGGGGCTTTATAGGTCCGGGCCTAGTGGAAAATCAATGCCTGCCTGCTTGTATATGCCTGAAAAAGACAAATCGTACCAGATCACACCTACCTTGCTCAGCCAAACTTCAGAACACAAAAGTCTTCCGCCCTGTTGTTTATTCCAAAAAGGTTGAGAAAAAAAAAAAAGAGATGCTTTTTCTTTTCTTCTCTTGCAAAGCACTAACTAAACTACATCACACACTTAAAATCCAGGCGAGACGGCGGAACAGATCTAAACAAAACAGGCAGCCACGAGCACCTCTGGCCGAACTGCTTCGTAAAAAAGCGAAACGGCATCTGGAGGCACTCCATTTCGGGGTCGGAAAGAAAACTGGTCAGACAACACACCTCACGGTGCTGCCATCTCCCCGAAGTGCATAATTCGCTCCTTTGAGTATTCCAACTCCTATGCGTGTGAAAACTTACGTAATTTCAGCCAGCCCGCGCCCTGACCTCTAAACGATTCGGCGGAATCCGAACATTTATTTTTTTTTTTTTAAAGATCGGTGACGAAAGCTGCACAGTCGTGCTGTGCAGTGAAGTTCTGTGGAAATCGGCACAGAGATTCACTTCTGGGTTTAGTGTGCGTGCAAGGGTATAGCCAGAAAATATTGTCAGGGGAATACGAAATACAGCAGAACCTCTCTGTCCCGCAGTGGTCTGGGCGCTAAACTCCGTTCCCATAAGAACACGGGAAGTGGAGCAGCATCCGGCTGGGCCAGTGCTTGGGAGGGGGTCCACTCCCTCTCGGCTCGACTGCTGTGGAACCGTGTACGCTAATGGGAGCTGGTGCAAGTAAAATACGTCGAGACTCGTAATGTCCTCAAGTTGTTAAACCATAGGTTACCAACGTGGGCGATAACGCCCCCTTGTGGGCGTTTGAGGCTTTCAGGGGGGCGGTAAAAGACCCAGAGAAAATTAGGGAGCATTGATATGGCACGGAGGGGCATGGAAATATTAAACAAATATAGTCTAAAAAAGACTTAAAAATTGCGCTGATAATATTTTAATAAAAACAAATTTTCATAAAAATACTTTTTAATATAACTAAGTATGCGTTTTGATTGTTCTGTGAAACTGTCAATTTATTTATTTAGAAAGCAATAGTTTATTATCTATTACCTCGTATCATCAAAACCCCCTGCCTGTCCTTATAACAAGTAAGCTAAAACTTTTATTCCTCTTTTTTAATTGAAAGAAATTCAGTAGCGTTTCAATTCCAACAATATTCTATCTATTAGTACTATCTTTAAATTTAATTCTTGTTTTCACCATGCATTATGTACGCTCTTGTTTCTCTGGAGTGGGAGGGGGGCGGTATTGAAATATTCACTAGAAAAAGGGGCGCCAGTTCAAAAAAGGTTGGGAACCTATGTGTTAAACGATGCCTCTGGAGGTGCCGATTTCAAGGGGTTGGTCCCTCCTCTGGAATGGGTTCAAAATTAGGGGACCACGGGCTGAAGTCGGACTTCCTCCCACTGGGGCCCATTAAAAAGGGAGGCGGCCCCCCTCTAGCCTTCGCCTTCCTATCTGGAGGGATCTGGCATAGAGGTCAGAGGGCCTAAGAAACTACAACAGTAAAATCTCTCTGAAAGATCACTTTTCCAGTGGTGTAGCGCAGCAGAATGGAGCCATCCTTTCGTTTATCAAATCTTCGTCTTGGGAGAGACTTAGCGCCCTCATACAGTGCTGTCCTGGGCATAATCAGGGCTTGATTTACAGAAGGGCATTCGGGGCAAGCGCCCAGGCCCCCCAACCAAAAGTGGGTCCCCAAATTGTTCTTTAAGTTTAAATTTGTAAATTTTGGAAAAGTTTTCGAAAGAGGAGCCCCAATGAAGCTTTTGCCAAGGGCCCCGAACTCGGCAAATCGGCGCGGGCATGATCGATCTCCTTGTTACCTCCCCTCCCCCCTTTTCCCTCAGGGCCTGACTATAAAATTTTTGTGGCCAGAGCGCTTTTCAAATTGTATGCATATAGCTGTTTCAGTTTTTGTGCACTCTATATAGCTTTACACTCAGATTTTCGGCCTATTTGTGTATGTGGGCCCAGGACAATTGCCCCAAGGACCCATGCGATAGTAAGGCTCTGTAAGGGGGGGGGGGGCAGGTCGTGATCCACTATTTAGTTTAAGTTGACAAATTTGAAAGACCTGCAATTATTTTTTGTCCTACAGAGATGAGCTGACAGAGGAAGGTTTCATTTCGCTGTATATTCATGCATAGATAAACGAAATTTTCATTTGTCATTCATTTCTTGATTTTTGGTTTTGCTAAGACAATGCTCAGTACGGCTATCTGCCAATGGGAAGAATGCCTTCGGCGAAACACTTTTTAAGGGGTTCTAACGTGTATTAGCGTTAAATATGGAAAAAAACGCCCAAAACTCCAGAGCGTTAAATCAACAGCCGCGCGATAAATTTAATGGCTGGCCGTTCGGGAGCCTCGCTTGGCCACTGGTCGTACCTCGCTACTGGGGTTTGGGGGAAGACTTCAATTCTCATTGTCGGTTGTCCTTTGCTTATTGTGATGTCTGACAAGGGGGGATGTAGTGCGGTTGTGCCATATCTTTTTTTAAAAAAAATGGGAAGGATTCAAATAGTGGAAAAGGCAGAATGTTTTGCAAAAAGAATTTTTCATAATCATTTTATAAACTAAAATCAAAATTTCGAGCAGGGAGGGGCCTGCTCCACTGGACCATCCCGCTAAATAAGGCCTTGTGTGCACCCATTGAAAATCTGGGAGCTCGCTTCATAAAAAAAGCATGTGGATATACCGAGTTAACAAAAATGACTCATCAGTTGATCAGGCTACCCTAAAACTTAATTTCGGCGACCGGGAAGCGTAACTCATTTGTCCCCTATAATTGCGGCCCTCATTGAAACCTGAAATTCGCATTCTAGCTTAGCGTTGCAAAATATATATAAGGTAGAACAGGGGTTTCCGGCTAAAAATGTTCGCGGACCGCAATTGAATACACCTGTCCAGTGGCGGGCCGCAACGTAACCAGGGCATCAGTCAAGTTCTTTTAGGGTTGCGGGAGATTCAAGACATTGATCAAAAACTGTCTAACTTCTACCAAATTATAAAAAACAATCAAGTGAAAAGAGAGGGGAAGTGGGTAATAGAATACCGTGGACGCACTATACTTCATGGAAACGAAGGAAAATCAAATTTATACACAAATGAAAAGAGTTTGAAATGACATCGATTTTCACAAAAACGCCTTTTCCTTAAATAAGATCATCTAATTTGATGTTGCAAATTATTTTCCCACAAAGCTTCGAGGGCCGGCTGTTGGAAAACCGAGGTAGAATATTAGAACTTATAAGGAGAGAACATCTTCAGCTCCAAAATATAATGAATTCAAGGTTACATTTTTTGCATTCCGATTCATTAACCTTAATGTACGGTCTGTATCTGGAGTTTCCGTCACAGAAGCCTAGAAGCTCTTTCCGACACAGAAGTTAGTTATGTCACTACATATTGGAATACTATATCGACTATAGAGCGTTTCGAAGAATTAAAAATAAGTTCAAATTAATTTATACCAATGTAAATTTGAATTATTTTCATTGTTCATACTTTATAATTAAAAAAATCATTTAATATTTAAATTTTTTTTATCCTTTGTAATTTTATTGTAAAATTATAAAAGTGCAAGATATAAGACTTTGGGGCCCTAAAATCTGTGGGCCCTGGGCAGTTGCCCCGTTTGCCCTGCCGGTAATATGGCACTGGCGACAGGGACAACTGAAGGTTTTGTGATTTCTACTTGCTAAAACGCAGTGGGAAAACTTTGACATACGATATTGCGCTCGGGCACAAATGCACCTTTTTGAGCCCCACCTCCGAGATGTCTCTCTCACGTCACTCAGACCAAATATTGACACCACCCCCCTCCCATTAAGCTGCGGCCTATTAATTTAGAATCAATAACCTTCATCGGCGGATTTATCTAACTTATTGTTAAATACGGATCTAATTTCTATCTATATACTACAGCATTTTTCGACCTCATAATAGTTAAACACTGCAGATTAACCAAGCTTAACATATGAAATTTATTTTCTTACTGGGAGGGTCATTGGCGTTTGTTGCTGCTGCCATCTAGTGAGACAAATACGAAAGTTTATTGCCATTGCATTTCTCCACAAGCAATTTTATCCCACTTATGAATTTAAAAGAAAGTGCTGTAGACGTCCCGTTTGAGTGGAATTGTTGCGTTTAGGGAAAGGAACAAACGAAATGCAAAATGTCTTAAAAAATGAAAAGAGAATGAGGCATGATGATGTATTTGATGTTATGAAACAAATATGGATATTTATTTCACTGATAAAAATTCTATCAGATTTATGATTTCACCCACTTCTGCCGAGTAGCAGGACATCAAAATCCTGACATTTTCACTTTTGGTTGCAAAAATTAATTCGCGTAATTCAATATTACTATTTGCAATTTACGAGCATTAAACACTATTTCCACAAAATAATTTAAAAAATAAATTAAACTTGTGATATTTCACTTTTATATGCATATTGTCAGTTGTTCATACAACTAATGCTAGAAATTTATTTATTCATTCAGGCATCAGCAAAAATTGGAAAATCTGTTAAGAATGGTTTTGGCAGAAATGGATTAAAATGAAGTAAACTGATATCTGTTCTTCAAGACATTTAATATTTCCCGCGCAAATTTAAAAAAAAAAAAAAAAAAAAAAAAAAAAAAAAAAAAAAAGCTTTTTCTAGTAGTTAACAATGTATAAATTGAACACTGTTTTGCTGATAGTTATTAATAAACATTGTAATATACTTCAACTATAATAGCATCAGTACTGAGGCTTTATTTTTATCATATTATGTTTGATTGACATTTTTTGTATCCATATACCAACCCAACGGTGGCTCATCGTAAATTTGGAAATTTGGAGTTGTTCAAAATCAGAAAATTTTGAAGCAGCAACTGCATATAGGAGAATAGATATTTCTACTGTATGATGAATGACTATCTTTCATTCAACAATCTAATAAACAGAGTAAACATGTATGATCAGGACCTTATTATGGCATGGGCAATTCAGGCATTTGCCTGAGACCCACAAATTATTCATAAAAAAAATTTCTCTCAGTAGTTTGAATTTTTTTTGGAAAACATTTATTCATAGAAATTTAGGTCATGTTTTAAACTAATTTAGAAAGAGTCAAGTTTTCTCATCGTTTACTAAAATACTGCTGTTTTTTCTTTCTTTTCGTCATTCACACTTCATATTTATAAAAGCTGACATTTGAGGTCATTTGACTACATTCTGCATGATTTATCTGGTATATAATATCTGGTTATAATTTTTTTTAATTATGCTGGGTATCGAGTTCATTGTTGTAAAAATTTTGTCAATTTAGTTTTCAATGATTTAAGTTCAAATACAGCAGTAATGTGTGTCTGCCAGATACTTAATCTGTACAATAAATGTCATGATGACATTTTAACATATGTAAGATGTGTATTCTTGAAACATTGGGGCATTTTCGTGAAATCATACCAGCCGATTATTAAGACAAAACTAGTCCAATCCCGATTTGAACTAATCAACTGGAATAGACTGAATGATTTTAGAAAATTTTGCTGATTTATCACTGTATTTTTTGAAGAAGGGAGGTCGATATCTTGATGGAAGCATTCTCCCAGTTCGTTACTTACACCCGAAGATTCTCAGGAAATCTGTAAAAATGACTAACAAGGAGAGGCTCAGACGTTGGGGTCACCGATTTTGATGAAATGTTTATGGGTTATAGGGGGCCCATAGTATAGCAAAATGCCAAAGAACTAGCCGCCAACTCTCCCTTGTTTTCGAGAAAATTCCATTTAAACATTTGATGCACTGTTATATATACCAATTATTTGGACTATCGTTTGCGTTGTCCATGGCACCGTGGTTTCGCTTGCGGCTACAGATCAAGAGGTCCCTGGTTCGTATCCAATTGAATCCGCTCATTTTTTTTCCTCCCTTAAAAATGCATAAAACAGTTTCAAATGATTGTATAAAAAATATACTGTGACTTTCTTTGTAAAACTGGAGTTATAAAGTTCTTTGTTGTGTTTAAATTTGATAAATTTACTAAAATTTTTAGGACCAGGGAAGAATAATAAAAATGGATTTGCTTCTTTCTTCATTTGGAATGATGGAATTATTGTTTACAGTTTCCCATTCAGCTAAAACGTGTTACACACATGTAATTACAATTAGAAATTCAGTATTCGGTATAAACGATAAGTTAATCTGCCTTTCATCAGAAAATTTTGCTGCAAACCATGCATGTTTTAAGATTGCAGAAAAGAATGCGTGAATTGCATCTTTTCAGGTTACTAATTCCCGTTTATTTTGCATAAAGCATGGAGAATTTTGTAATTTATTTTTTTTAGGGAGGGCGAGGGGGCTAATAAAACTGATCATCACATGGTTGACAAAGTGTTGTACATTTAATTGGGATTACTTCTAGGGAAAAAGATGAATTACTTTCATCGTCATAAAAATATTTTGTCATAAATTTCTGGATTTGTTTGACCTTTCCTAAAACTTCTCGTTCCCTACATATGGTTTCAAAATTCGGTCAAGGAATGAAGAAAGCATAGTGGTGATTTGTTGAAAGTGTCCCGGGCTTTGAACAAGTTACATTCACATTGGAATATTCTTTTATTAAATTATCTATAGTTTTTTCAACTCTGAAGCCAAAAGCTCCTGGTATTTTATTATTAATATTTATTTATTTTACATTATCTAAAACTCGCGAAGTTTGAAGAATGTAAAATTATATGCATTCTGCATCAAATCATAAATGTTTTAAACATATAAAAAGGTTTAACTTATCATTTATGCCGAATATTGAATTTCTAATTGTAAATACATGTGTGTAACCCGTTTTAGATGAATGGGAAACTAAACAATAATCGCATCATTCCAAATCCATTTTTATTATTCTTCCCTGGTCCTAAAAATATTAGTACATTATCAAATATAAACACAACAAAGAACTTTATAACTCCAGTATTTATAAAGTACTTTCTATAAGTCACAATATATTTTTTATACAATCATTTGAAACTGTTTTATGCATTTTTAAGGGAGAGGAAAAAAACGAGCGGATTCGATTGGATACGAACCAGGGACCTCTTGATCTGTAGCCGCGAGCGAAACCACGGCACCACGGATAACGAAAACGATAATTCAAATAATTCGTATATAACAGTGCATCAAATGTTTAAATGGAATTTTCTCGAAAACAAGAGAGAGTTGGCGGCTAGTTCTTTGGCATTTTGCTATACTATGGGCCCCCTATAACCCATAAACATTTCATCAAAATCGGTAACCCCAACGTCTGAGCCTCTCCTTGTAAGATGAAATAGTGTGTCTTAGATGAACAGGTGTTTAACTGCCTCATGTATAACAAAATCAATCAGAGCTATTTAAACATCTACTTCGACAAGCCATTAAATAGATAAAAACAAACATCTGCAAAACACACTTGTTTGCTCCTTTAAAATTAACACTTAAAGTGAAAAAAGTATGACCTTACCTTATCGCTTCATAAATGCTTTCGTATTATCGCCTTCTTCCCTCAGTATAGGGCATATGGCATAGAATATTACTTTTTGGAACCAGCTGGTACAACACATGTACCAGAAAAAGAATTAGGATCACAGAATGGGATCGGCACTACAAGTATACTAATATACCCTTCTACTTTTCCATAACATCTTTTTTACTACTTCCTTTTTGTCAGCTGACAGTCAGAAAGGAAGAGTACTG
The DNA here is from genome assembly GCA_038373885.1 of Cheiracanthium punctorium. Lineage (NCBI taxonomy): Eukaryota > Metazoa > Arthropoda > Arachnida > Araneae > Cheiracanthiidae > Cheiracanthium > Cheiracanthium punctorium. The sequence continues at coordinate 1,237,322 of JAWZYV010004055.1, forward strand.
ACAACGATGGTTAGTAAAAACAAGACATTGATTTTTCAGAAAAAGGAGAGGATAGAAATCAAACAAAATACGTCAGCATAGCTGGACTAAAAGCAAAATGCTATGTCTGCAAGAGTGGGTTTTGTCCCTCCTTACAATGAAAATTAGGATACAATCCCTGTAAAAAATGGTGCGGGTGCTCTATATCTACAATTTTTGTCAGAAATGAGATTAGCATTTTAAGGTAATAAAAACACAACACTAATCTTTTATACACAAGATTTCATTTTTTTTTTTTTTTTTTAATTGAAATACTTTTTCAATATCTTTACTTTTCAAAATGGCTTCTAGTATTCATTCTTTTACCTGATTTAAAAGTTAACAGAGCATTCAGCTGGCTATCTAACATTCAAAATTCCATTTAAAAAATGGAATTTTGAATATTTAATAGAATTGTTAATTTACAATACAATTTATAAATGTTTTTCTGATTGTATGTGCGTGACCGCACAAACCTTAAGGAGTCAGGGGAAGACTTATACAAAAGATTACACACTGCCTAAAAAGTTAAAGAGAAAAATATCTCTTTCAGGTCCATCCCAGAAGGACCTATGTTGGCTTTCCAACTCTCATTATTTTCTAAAGTATGTAATATTTTTTTAATCTTTTACAGGTTTAATTTAAAATAAATTATGTTTTTAATAAAAGAAACCAAGATGTTATTGGATAGATGATGGAAGCAAAATATATGTGAACATTAGGCAGAGTTAGAAATTTAGGCAGCGATGTGGAAGAACGAAACTAAGACAAGACTGACAATGAACAAGAATGCACTTCTAGTCCAGAAAAAGAGTACTGATACTTTATTGTAAACAATAAAACATCAGTTCCAGTAAAATAAAGTATTTGTGCTTCAGCTATAAATGAAAGTCAGATATAATACAAAACAGTACTATACATTTTGTTTTGATAAATTACTTTAACATTAAATTATGTACAATGTCAGAGTGAAAAGTGTGTAGTTTTAATCTATGTTAATAACCTGTACAATATTTAAAAAAAAAAAAAACTTTAATTATAAAAGAGCATTATTCTTTAATCTTTTACTTAAATAACTTTATGTAAAGTTGCAAATACAGCAAGTGCAGCACACTTTCGCTTTCTATTTGTGTAATATGTATTCTCTTAAAATGTGAATATGTGAGCTTATGCAAGCTATTTTCTATAGTTGAATTTAAATAAAACTTTAAGTACTATCAAATTAACTCTGACTTGTGGTTACATATATAACCTATGCTTGCATAGTTTTTAACTTTCTAACTGGCCAGTCAAAGAATAAAGCCATAAAATTTATTTTTTACATAATAATTTAAAACTTCACAAAAACATTTATTTTAATATATATTGCAGAAACAAATTCCTTGTTCAGAATTATGGTTAAAGAATTATTTTTGGAAAAGAAAGAAAAAATACAATAGAAATTCATTTTTATAAAATTACAATTTGGATTTACTACAATGAAAAACAGATGCACTAAAGTAGCAAATGTTTGGCAATAAAAAAACAGCCTTACATTTTCTTAAAGTAGGTGTTGAGCATTTAATTCTATAATTATATAAAAAGTTTACTTAAGTTTTAATTATTGTTTCATCAACTTTTTATTGTTTTTAATCAATTTGTTGACTACTTGATTATTCAAAACATATTACACCAATTTAATTTTCATTTTCAGGTTAGATAATATAAGCATAGGTTCACCCAAAATTTAAAACTAACACTGCATAAATGTGAAAGTTCTTCAAACTGCAGGCTTTATCATATATTCAGATAACACATGAATACATGATTATCTCAAAATATTTCACATTATATTACAGAATATCACAAATGAATGCCAAATTATTCTTTAAAGAAAACCATGCTTTCACCTATCTTTTCTTATTTTGGTATAGCTTAAATGGTAGTAAATAATAGTTTTATAGAAAAATACTGCTATAAAGAATTTTTTTAATCAAAAATTTAAATAAATTTATCTATCTTGTTCATTTTTATGCATTTCTTCTTTTACATATATTTTGATATGTAAATCCTCGACTTTTATTGGAATTTTAACTATAATTGCCCAATCAATCAATATAACTGCAATGAGGAATACTCAAATGAACAAAATAATAAGAATACACTATAGATTTAAATTTGTTCAAAATGTTAACATTATTAGCACTCAGTATTTGTTAAAGGAAAAAAAAAAAAATTCAGTTGTGCAGACACTAAGAACAAACTTTCTTGATAAAATTGTACGTTGAATGTGGCAGCGGTGAAAAGTGTAAAACAATTTTCCGAATTTCAAAGGTACAGCATTCTCTAAGTAATCTGAATTAATCGTCACAGAAAGGTGTGCAGAGTTCTGAAAAACTTGGATGACCGAAGATTTTCAAAAAAATTTATAGTACAGCAAGTATGTACAATAAAACATAACAGATTATTAGTACTGGATACACAAAATGTTAAACTTGGAAATATATATAAATTAAACTACAAATTTTCCTCACATCCTCTATGCTGCCACACCTGTCAAGACAAATTTGGAGTAAATTTAAATAATTAAATGATCATTCATTTTTTAAATTGTTCAGTTGTCCCAATCCTAAGGATCAAATATTTTTTCTTTCAGCAGCGAAGGCAGGAAGATTCACAGACAATAGCAGACAGAAAATGTTTATGTGTACATGGGTATGCGAGAAGAGTATTTCTCCAAAATTTATATCATTTCATCTGATCAGTATTATTTTATAAGAAAGATTCTCTCTATTTTCCCCAATCTGAATTACCAAGAAAGCACTGTACTTACATATACTTGACCATCAATTTTCAATAAATAAAATTATAGAATTCATTTGAGTTAAAAATAAAAAATAATCAATCCAGATTAATAAGAAAAAGGAAGGAAATTTATTTAACATAAACAGAATCTTCTGAATTTCAAAATAACTATTTAGTCTAATTGAATCAGTCTAATTGGAGATATCTCTATACTTTATTCTCTCTTCCTAAAAAGTAAAATAAAGAACAATAAGAAACAGATACACAGTTTTACTACAAAAGAAACAACATTACAAATTAATTTTCAGTTAAATTTAAATTAGTGATTTTTTTTTAGATATTTTTACTGAAAGATCTTATACATGGATGTGCCAGCTGAAATTAAATTTTGGAGCAAGAAAAAAGAAATTGTTGGAGCAATTTTGAGCAGGAAAAAGAAGAATTTTGAGCAAGAAAAAGTCACTTTTGGAACACAAGAATGTCAATTTTGAAATACAAAATTTATTTTTGGAGTTAAAGGGAAAAGTCATTAAAGAATGCCAATCTAAAAAAATGAAAATTAAGGAGGTTCTTAAAAACTCTTAGCTAATAACAAAAATCAGCTTTTTTTTTAGAGTCAGAAGCTTCTGAAATAAATAAAAAATTCAGTTGCTTTATACATTGCTATACAAAATATCTATTTTAAATCAAAAATACAGTATTTACTAAACTATATTAACCCATTTATGCTTAGTGTCCCTTTTTTGTGACAGCATTTTTGCTATCAGTCGAAAGCATTATTTGTTTTTCCTATCCTTTATTCATGAGTATTGAGCCTCAACTCCACAAAATATTTTAACACGACCCAATAGGATGTTGACATTTCAATTTTTATACAGACTGATTTTAAAAGAAAATGTCCCTTATTCAAGAAGTTGACATCAGAAATTTATCTAGTATTGCTGGGATTAGCAAAAATCTAAGAAAGTCGCAAAAATATCTGGGCACAAATGGGTTAGCTACCATCAGCAACTTTGGCTGGTAACAATGAATTAACAATAAATTTGGCAAGTAATAAAAAATTTCGTAACAAAAAATTACCTATTTATATAAAATTAAATTTGAAACAGAGGTCAATTTTTACTCTTAAGGCATTTGAGGTTTAAATAAAGGGATGCCAAAGATAAAATATTCGTTTTTAAGATCAATAGAGGAAGGTTGAAATTAGAATGCTGAGAAAGTGTGATGATTTTTGTAAAAATTTGGGAGATTTACAGACGTTTTCAATGTATATGGAAAAATGAAAAATGTAGCAGTTTTGCTGAATTTGGAGCAAAAATGTCCAAAAGCTATCTTTTTATAGCAGATTGGAGCATCAGGATTGATTTGGCACAATTTGGAACAATTCGAGCAGCTGGCACATTCCTGCTTATATTTTATACACTGTGTCCTGAAAGTTCCTCAACTGACAACAAATACTACTTTGATATTTATTTCGTACAATTCAAATTCAAAATAGGATTCAAGCAATTCTCTGATTGTGCGACACTCATTTTACTACGAAGAACAAAACAATGAATTTTATTCACGTACAACTTCAGTGAAAAAAGAACCAAACTATTACAACTAATATTTGATGTAACAACTAGGAGATTAAAAAAATAATTTTTTTTTAAATACTAAATTACTATATATATGTTTTCTGTTTAGATATTATCTATGAACCTTTTACTTGAAAAAATATACATAAATGGCAGCAAAAACACAAATATGTATATGAAACTATCTAGAGTCACTTTCTGAGCAGTCATTAGCCATATTTGCTGTTTAAACAAATGTAACTAAGTAATTTTTATTTACAAATAAAATATATTTTTGTGTGTTTGCACCACACTTAGGTAGTTTTTATTAGGTATGTTTAAACTTTTGTTAAAATCATGTTCACTTATGCAAACTTTCTTTCCCAGTTTAAAACATGCTTTTTCCAATAATTTCTGATTATACATTATTCTTCATAGATTTAAATAGTTCCTAGGAATAAGAACAGTTTGAAGTTTACAATTAAAAAAATTTTTTAAATATATATTCAAAGTACTTTTTAAAAAATCATGAGAAATAAAGCAAACCTTCAGACCTGAAAATTTAAAAATTGTATAAAGTTAGTTAATTTTAAGCAGAATAAACTCAGTTTCTTACTTAACCCTCTCGTCACCCTGAACCTCATATGAGGCTCCTATTTCAAATAGCAATATTTAGAGAGAAAACAATTGAATTTAGTATTTTTTTCTTTCGGTGATATCAATATAATTTAAAAACAGGTAAAAACACATTAAAATCCGTATGTAGCACTATCGGTGGCAGCCACCACCTTCTTCAGCACTGGTCTTGGTTCCAAATGGCTCCCTTGGCTCTCTTCCTCAGCAGGGCGTTCCACCCAGGATCGATCTGCGCATGTGTCATATCATTCACAGCGCCATCTGTGGTCATAATCTGTAGGGCCTCCATATTTAGGGCATAATGACTGTTTTTGTAATTGGCGAGTTTTTGGCTATTGTTAAAGTTGATTTCTATGGGGTGTTCCTGGGTTTTTATGTGGTTGGATAATTTATCAAATATGGCCCTCTCCACTAGCCGCATCAACCAAGTTTTTATGTGGTTGATAAATTATCCAACCACATAAAAACTTGGTTTCGCTACGTAGACGATATCTTCGCAATAGTTAACAAAAATGAAACTGATAATATCCTCAAAGAAATCAACTCAACAGACAATAACATACAACTCACCATTGAAATAGAGAAAAATGCCACCATTAACTACCTGGATGTCAAAATCAATAGAGATATGATGAATAATATTAATACTACAGTTTTTAGAAAAGCCACAAATAATAACGAAATAGTACACTTTAATTCAAAAACTCCATACAAATATAAAATAGCCGCCATACGTTCCTATGTCAATCGCGCAATTACCGTTTGCTCAAACGAAACACTCCTCAATGACGAACTCCAGTTTATCAAAAATCAATGTAAAAACGCAGGGTATCCAAATTCAATAGTAAAAAGCCTTTTTAAAAAGAGAATCAAAAAACTGGAACAAATTAATAACTATCAAAATCCAAAACTAAAATTTACCAATGCCATTCCCTACTGCAGGGGAGCCGCCCTAAAAATCATAAATGAAGCTGCAAAGAAAAATATCAAAATCCCAATAAAACACAATCAAAATATTTTCAAACGCATTCGCAGTGACAAAGATAATATAAATCCTGATGAAACCGCCGGTATTTATAAACTAAGCTTTACAGACAATAATACCAATAAACAGGGCTGCTATATTGGAATGACAAAACGAAAAATCAAAGACCGAAAAAAGGAACATCAAACTGACATTAAATTCAATAAAACCACTACTGCCCTCGCAAAAATAGCCCAGGAACACCCCATAGAAATCAACTTTAACAATAACCAAAAACTCGCCAATTACAAAAACAGTCATTATGCCCTAAATATGGAGGCCCTACAGATTATGACCACAGATGGCGCTGTGATATGACGCATGCGCAGATCGATCCTGGGTGGAACGCCCTGCTGAGGAAGAGAGCTGGCCATTTGGAACCAAGACCAGTGCTGAAGAATGTGGTGGCTGCCACCGATAGTGCTACATATGGATTTTAATGTGTTTTTACCTGTTTTTAAATGATGTTAACGATCCGTCACTTTGCTTTTAAATTAAATTGATATCAATATCATTAATTCATGTAGAAAGTATATGAGGCTCTTAACTAGATGCATAAATCGTGCCTAGATTGCAGTACTAGTCAATTTAGATAATTTTTTACAGTTTTCGCTTCATTGTTTTAGGAGAAAAATTAACAAAATATTTACGCTGCTTTTTTACCATTTTTTTTTCTTTTTAAAGTAAGTATAGTTTTTTTCTTATTCCTCAACCTTTACCTAATATGTGCATCCTTTTAAATTAATTTTAGCGTAACAAAATGCTTCGAAAATGCAGATATTATTAGTAGAAAAATTATCGACATTAATCGACATTAGAAAAAAAATATTTTTGCATGGTTTATAATAGTATTTCAGATGCATTAAAAGCTAGACGGATTTGTAATTCGGTGACGAGAGGGTTAAATAACTTAGCACAGTTTTTAAATATATTTTTTGATTCAGTACTAAAAAATAACAATATCATAAACAATTTACATAATCTGAAAACTAATCTATCTAGTTAACCCACAAAAAGTCCTTCAAAATATATATTTGTGTTCTGTACAATTGTAACTGATTTTTGTAAAAACTGATTTTGTGTGACTAGTAATTTTTTTTTTTTTTTTTTTTTTTTTTAATGGCCAATTTAATTTCACTTCATAGGGTAATAGTAAAGTATAAATGCAATGCTACACTCTAGAAGAGCATCCAATGATGCATGCTAGCAAGAAATGCTGATCAAAGAAGAGTTGCCTTTGTTGCATGTTTTCACTGACGAAATAAAAATGGACAGGAAAAAGAAAAAAAGGACACCTATACCTGATAAAATACTTCATCATAATAATTCATCATACATTGCCCCTCCCTTGAAAATTTTCTATATTCAACAATGCATTAAGAACTTTTACCTGAACATAGGCTTCTCAGTGACGTCAGGTAACCATAATTCTGGCTTATCATAGCCCATTTCTTCTGGTGTCAGAACTCCAAGTTCATCCAAAGTTGGTCGAATTTCTTGTAACAAATAGGGATAGATTTCTTTCACTCGATTACCACACTTTTCCTAAAATATTAATACAGTATTTAACTAACAAAAATTGCATGGATGGAATAAACAAAAACTGAAATGGTAGATGAAAGTTAAAATATTTACTATATTTTTATTAACTAGCTTTATCTGTTAAGAACGAATTTTACAGATTTTAAACTCTCTTCCTGATGAGCTTGATTTGAAACTTTAATCAAAACTCAGAACTGGATGACAATGCAATATTTAACTGACTTTCTGTCTGTAAATGCATTTGTACCATAGTTGGCAACAATTTGCTAATGCAAATATCAGTGTAAATTTGGCCCACAAAAAAAACATTATTGTAAAAGAAATTTTCTGTCATGTAAAAATCATCAGGTACACTAACATATTATGCACCCTAATAATGTAATCAGTACATAATACTATCCTATACTAGATGCAAAAATAATTTACAATTAGAAGAAAGTTCCTAAAAATATATCACTAACATGAAATTAAGGTTTGGTACAGGCAAAATTGCTGATGTAATACTATCTTATAAAATATTTGATCCATGTAAATACCATAGAAAAATCGAAGATTTACTTAATTTTGGCAATAAATTAATATTTTTTTTGAGTTTTGTTTGTTTGTTTGAGAGTAAAAACACATACATTGCTGGAATTCTCCCAGTTATGGCACATGATACTTAATTGCTTCATGAGTAAGACATAGTTTTCAGAACATTGAAATGACACTTATATTGCTTGGTATTCAAATGTAAGATTGTGCAGTTAGTTTTTTACCGACAGGTAGTGACGATTGTGAGAGAGGATTTTCAAAGCAAAATTTCACTACAACAAAGTATGAAACAGACATAAAAACATCAGGATTTTTTTTATGAGAATCAATTTAGAGAGGTCATTAACAGAGGTTTTCTTTGCAACTTGGCTTTGGAAAAACTGAAAAAGGTGCCTCAGAGGACAGGTCGAATGTTATATAATAAATCTCAGTAATATGGATTAAAGCACAATATACAGTATAAATAAATATTGCATGTACACTAAATTAAAGGCATTTGGTATGTTCATCTTTTCTTTACAGACATCTTACAACTAATTAAACATAAATAAAAAAATCCTACACTAATATATATCCCTTGGTAATTTCAACAGAAGAGATTACTTGAACTTTTTTTTGTTGTTGTTGTTGTTATTTTTATGTCTATGTTATTTATGAATTATCAATCCTAAAGATTTTTATTAAATGGCCACCGAATGAAAATGTTTGGGGCCATTTTGGACATTACCATTTTCATTTCTTTGAAAACACTGGCCAAAGACCTCATGCCTTCCTTTTTTTTTTTTTAAATCAGTATTAACATGGCAGTAACACTTTAAAAATATTTATACCGATGGTAACTACTTTGTATGTACTTTGTGCCAACTTGCAGAAACCTTTTAGCTTGGAAATGAATGTGTGTGTGTGGTCAGGGGTGAAACTGGCCTACATTCAAAAACTTTGAAAATTTTATGCAGGTTAGTGCAGGGGGCAACATAAACAAGAGGCTTTCTTTACATCAGAAAAAAAAAAAAAAAGCAAATAATTGTTTTTCTTAGGGCCAAACTCCTTTAATTGACTTTTTTTAAACACAAATTTTCTTTTTTCAGGGTTCATACTAATTTTATGAAATAATATTCCCCAAGTTTTAAAGACAATTTTTCACAAATATCTAGGTTATATATATTGGAAATAATTGCTGAGTAAATATTTCACATTTGTATGTTCTCTATCTGAAAGTATTACATTTTCACTGACTGATATAAAAAATTTGAAAACAGATCAAAATCATACTCAAACTATATTCACTCCCTTCCATCACATAAATAACTCATTAAATTCATACCAAAAATGGTTTAATACATAAATTATAACTTTAGAATATCATAAAAGTTAAATTTTGGGAACAGCTTTAGTATCACCCACCCGTCATTTTTGTCGCCGTTTGTTTTTTTGCCAAACAAGCACCAAACACCGTGTTTTGCAATAGGTTTACCTTACAGACTCATGGCGCAACTCCCAAGATCCAGAATAGTGGCCACCTTGTTTCTAGACACAAAAGCATTGACAAGAACATATTACACTTTTATCCACAGTTACTATGATATTAATATCCCAAATCATGTAAAAGGAAATGCATTTCATTTGCCATAGCTTCTTAAATTATTTTTATATTTTATTAATTTTAAAATTATCACTTTTTTACCCCTACAGAAACCTTTTTATAATAGCAATACGAACAAAAAGTACCAGCAATCACTAGTCAACAGATAACTCCCCAAACCTTTGTAAAATTCTCCCATTTGATATACCTTATCACCTCCAAAAAGCCATTGCACAAGAAATTTTACTATCGTAAAAGGCATAATCAAAAAAACTTTACCACTTAAATTCTCAACGCAACTCAGGGATTGAAAATAACGGCCATCTTGTTTCTAATCATTGACTATAACGCATTTAAGCATAATTCCTTGTATACTCATACATGAAATATCTATTTGCAACTCCTCATTTCCCCCAAAACTTGAAAACTCAAACTTAAGATGCCTAAATCAAAAAAGCTTATCTTTTAACTTCTCGATGCAAGTTCCGATTACAAAATGGCAGCCATCTTGTTTCTAAACACAACATCGCCCATAATAAGTGTTCAACAATTAGCGCCGACAATAAGGTTTTCCTGAGTTTGAAGAGCTAATTTTGAAGTTTGCAAAGAATAAAAATATGATTATACACAAAAAGGGATGGAGAAAGACTGCATATTAAATCACTGGATGCAGTCAGCAATATCAACAAGTATAGCAAGAAATATTTTATTATTAAAAATATGTAGCAATTTAAATTGTTAATATAAGTCATCAAATGAACGAAAATACAATGTTCCACAAAACAGACGGGAAAAGATTGCATATGAAATCCCAGACACAACCGGCAATATCAATGCATTTAGAAATTGTAAATTTTATGTATAAAAATTGGCAAGTTTGTAGGTGTTTTTTTTTTTTGTTTGTTTGTTTCACCCCGGAATGGAGTTTTCAAACTTTTCCCCTATCTTTCTACATTGCCAGGTATTAAGCTGGCAGTACCAAAAATTATTACCTGAATTAGTAGATTGACTAAATATTAATTTGAAAATAAACATAAAAATAACTTACTTTCACAGATTCTAGGAATCTAACAGCCAATGCATAATCATTTAGCCTTCTGCAGGCTTTCAGTGCAGCAATAATGATCTTGGGTTCTGGCACCAAATCCATGCCTTGCAAATCATTCATACCTTTGCGAATTTCCCACTCATCAATGTCGGGTCGATTAAAGTATGCCTCATATCGAGCATCAAATTCTTCGTCTGTTTCTTCTTTTTTTGAAGAATATCTAGCAAGTCCAGATACAACTAAAAGGAAAGTAAATATTAAAAATGCATAAAAATATTGCTAACATAAATTCTTAGTGATGTGAAAACTTTTATGATAAAGTATATAAGGCATCTATAAAGGAATAAAATAATAAGATATGCTTAAAGTTTTTAACAGTTTTCCCACTGAGAGTTTTAAGAAATCAAAGATACATGAAAGATAGTGAATCCTTTCATGGTAAATTAAACACATCTAAGAATCAATTGAAATTCTATTTGCATTTGTGGAATATCTCAATAGCTTTAAATAAAAAACTTTATATTTTATAAAGTGCAAATTCTCATAGATTATAACTATGAAGTCTTTAGTTGCTGGAGCAAAGCATAAACTTCCAACCAGAACTTTCTGTTTGATGCCACATAGATTTATGTTTAGTCAAAGGAACAGGTGAAACTGCCCATCTAAGTGTTTTGTTTACGATTGTAGTGCCTGGCATTACAGTGTTTTCACTAGAGAGCGAGAATGTGAAAATCTCAATTTTTTTTTCTTTTTCTAGCATTAAAAAATTATTACTGAGAGAAATTCATGCACCCTACAAAACAGTGTCGTTCGGTGTGAAATTTTTGCATTTCAAAGGATTTGGCCAATTTAAAAAAAAAAAAAAAAAAAAAGTTGTGCACACTTAAATCTTTCATAAAGTAGTTATGTATGCAAAATTCTCTTCAGTTTCCTTTTTATTGCATATAACTGGGCCTTAGTTACAGACTTGGAAGTCAAGTTTTATGCAAGGAAAAAAAAAAAAAAAAAAAAAAATTCATAAATACCAGGATTTTGGGTGTTTACCCGAGGTAGGAGTAAGTACCCATCTACCCATCTTATCTCTGTCTATTTACTCAACACACACCTATAGTGAGAAATTCGCACCATTTTTTTTTTTTTAATCTCACTCAGTTTTGGGGAAAGGGTGGGAAATTCTTACCCATTTTTTTCCCATAATGTAAACACTGCATTTTCCAAATATGATGAATACAAAATATGGTATAAAACATGAGATGCTATGTATGACTATGGAATTTGGCACACGCGTCTTGTGCCAAATTCCGTAGACAGAATTCTGTGTTTTGGGACATTGTATTGCATTTTATAAATTTAAAGTGAATGTGTTGTGAATCTAGTGATTTTTATTTAACTTTCATATTTAAAAGAGAATTAATGATAGTATATATTGCATCTTTTTATTTTACATGTGTATGTAAGTGAAAACAAAGTGGTAAAATGTACTGCATGTTATAGGTTGAAAATGAGTGTAGATTAGGAATGCAAGAGATATTTGGCAAACATACTGCATCCGGCCAATATGCCGAATAATTGGCAGTAACTGGACATTAAAAATATCTGGCAGTACATCCACCTAAAATTATATGAGAAATAACATTATAAACATAATAAATAAATTCTAAAAACTGCAATAATAAAAAGTGAGAAAAAGCAAAGTTTTGTGAAAATATTTTGTTTTGCATACTTTTTAGAATATATATTTTTTATCATATATAGAAACTGAAAAAAAATGAGAATGAAAGAGAAAAAACAAAGTTTTGTGAAAATATTTCGTTTTACATACTTTTTTGAATATATTTTTTTATCATGTATAGAAAATCGAAAAAAATAAAATAAAATAAGCATTTCTATCGTTCTTAAAGATTGGTAAATTTATGGAGCAAAACCACTAATTTTTTTGCAATCTTTGTTAGAATTCAGTTACCTTTTCGATTCTGTCATTTATGTGCACTTTTAATGCTAACATTGTTTGAGTTCGCCTCATTCATCATGAAAATGGTTCATCTTCTTGGTAATATGTCAACAACAGCTTCAAAAATTAAAAATTGTCCAGCAATGTATGAAAAAAAGTTATTTATTACTAGGATTTTTCTGTTTTCCTACTTCATGGAAGTCTTCTTTTGAGTTACACCTTCGGCATTTATCCTATTCATAAAAAGCAGCTTATCATAACACAAGGATCGTAGCAAACGAAATTTGAATGCAATCTATGGCCACTTTACAAAATTAAAATTAATCAAAACAGCTTCTTCACAAAAATACAACAGAATAAAACACCCTTTCAGTAGCATTTTATCTAAAATTTTAATTTGTTTTGCAAATTAATTTAACAAAACAAATTACTTTTACAATAAATAAATAAATTAATAAATAAAATAAAGAGTTTTCACAAAAATGGAAACAGGAAAAAACTATGTTTTTTAACCTTTGTTATCAAAAATGTAGTTCAGCAGATATTGCCTTTATTTTTTGGTGTTAATATTTGCAATTCATTCCATGATCATTGCAGTAGTATATCATATAATTGGTTAGTAGCATAAGTTAGGGAAGAAATATCAGCATTCTAGTCATCTTCATTATCTATCATCTACTATAACGTATTCAAAAATTTCAATTCAGTTGATGTGAAATTTTCAGCTGCATTCAGAAAATTCCCATTTTTTTAAACACTGTTGCTTTAAGGACAGGGGAGAAAGGCACCTTTGTATGACAAAACTTGTAAATTCATCTACACCCGTATTCACGAAACTTTCTACCAGCTGGTAACAGCCGGATTACCATAGAATCGGATGGTTAAAAAAAAAAATGGTATTCACAAGGCCAAATCGGCTGGTTACATCTCGTTTTTAACAGACGAATGTAACCAGCCGAATTCGGGTGGTTACCGGCCTGTTACATTCGACGCATGCGCTGTGAGGCTCTAATCTGTTTACAAACATGGCGGACTACAGCGCTGTTGAAGACAGAAGATATGGAAATTTTAGAATTTATTGATAGATTTGCAAAATTTATGTGTGAGGAGAAAGTAAACGGTTTAGAAGACTTGTGTGTCAAGGATTTTCCAATACATTACCATCAAAGTAAGTAAACGGTAAACAGGCAATAAAGGAAATGTTTTAAATTTACAGCAACCGTGTCAATGAAATTATGGCGCAGCGGTAAAGCGAGCGATTGGCAAGCAGTAGTTCCAGGGTTCTGGCCTCGCTGCGGCCAAAGTTTCACTTCTTGCTCTCTCACCCCCCCCCCTTTTTTTTTAACATCTCTTTTTTTTTATTTCTAAAAAAGTAAGGCCCTCTGGGATGAAGTACTTAACCATTTTAATTAGGTGTATAAATTCGACATTATACTACAATACCATCAAAATCAATCATGATCCCAATCCTGTCAGAAAAAAAGAAATAATTTTATTAATTTTTTATTTTTTTCCCAGCAAGAGCATTGCAAAATTTAATAGACAAAGCCATTTGAATTAGCAGGGGTTAGCTGGGCTGGAACAGGTTTCTTTAATTAGTCCCCTTTCTAAAATTCCTTTAATTGATTTCCCACCCTCCCCCGAAATTTTAGTCAATGAAATTAGTAGTTTTTTTATTTGCATTGATTCTGCAGTTCAACTATAGGTAAAAAAAATTTCAGCGCTACATACCCCCCCATCCCCTCCCAATTTTTATTTGCCTACGATTTTGCAAAAGAAGAACATGTAGCTTTGAGACAAAAATTCATTGACATTTGTTTTATCTGTTTCAAGGGGGAAGTAAATGTAAATTTTAACAGAGTCTGTTATAAGCTTATAGTATTAAATATTTATTTACATACATCTGATAAAATAACTAATATAATTCTTGATTTTTGCATTATTCCATTAATAAAAATACATCAGAGGCATTATTCACTATTAATATTTAAATTGAATACTCTTTTTCCCCGTTCCTGGTTTATTTAAATAAGTTGTACACTTCGTGCTAAGTTATTACTCATAAATTAATCACATGAAAAAAAAAATCTTATTTTTAATGTCTGACTACAGAGTGATTAAAATGTCTTTATTGTGGGAAAAAACTTGCAATTTCGAGTGGAGATCTGCAATTCCCTTTTTTTTTGGGGGGGGGGGGGGAAGGGTCCAAAAATTTCTAGTCCTTGATATGAAAAATCAAGAGACAGCCTAGTTCATAACTTCAGTTAAAAATTGAGTAATTGCTACCTCATAAATCATTATTTAAGCAGAACCATCTCAGCACAATCACATTTTAATATTCACGTATATATTTACCCTTTACTGTATAAAATTACAAAAAATTGCAGAGCTGCTCTATGATCCATATTTTTGTGATTAAAGTATGGTCACCAGTAGGTTTCAACATTAGAATTATTACAATTGTATTAAAACATTGTAAAAATATTTGTTTTTTTTATGCATTTGAAATTTTAATTATTGATACTCAAAAAAAAAAAAAAAAAAAAAAAACCATACCATCTCCTACAGTAAAACAAATAAAATATCCCCAGAGTAAGCTCTTAAGTATGTATTCACAAATTTTTAAACAATCGTACTGTTTTTGTCTGTCAGATACATTAAAAAATAAAAATAGGAAACCTTCGAATACCTTTAAAAATTATCTTTTAAAATCAATATATCTTTTAAATTCGTAGGAGTATATAAATAAAATATCAGTTTTTAATTACAAAAAATTCAGCAGAAATCTCCGAAATAAATAATTGAAGTATTTGTGATTATAAAAATACATGAAAACACATTACACTCCTGCTTATTTTCAACTATTTTGGAGCGTTCGCGAAGAGGGGTGAAGTGAAGGGTCGGCAATCAGCTAGTTGGCCAATCACAGACGAGCTTACAAAGCAGAATGCACAAGTACAAGTTAATCGGTGGTCAAACGTTGGTCAGGAAACCAGTGGTTTTAAATAGTTGGTGAATACCGTTCTGAGGTTACCGGTGTGTTACCAGCAAGTAACGGTCAAACGTTAGTTTCATAATCAGGCGGTTACTAGCCGTTTCGTGAATACGACTGCTAGACTGATAAAAGCTCATAAATGAAGGGTGCATTGTGAAAGGTACTTTTGAACTAGGCAATTTTGAAAAAAGCTAATTTTTTTCCAATATTAGAAGGGTAAATGAACACTTGTTCTCAATAAATGTAGATTTATTGATTATATTAATTTCCATGTCAAAGTTGTATATCTCTCAGGTCTTAAAAATTTTTTAAAACTTTAGTAACTTTTTTTTTTTTTTTTTTTTTTTTTTTTTTTTACAAAAGTGCAATTTCAGATTTTGATGATTTTCCTATACAATAGGGACGGCAGTTTAGTTGAACATTGTCAAATGCAAAAGATAAATTATATGAAGAAACAATGTCAATACAATGAGTTCAACACATCTAGTTGCACATCTAGTTTTTGTTAGAAAATGTGGAAAAATGCAATATTTCCCCCCCTTCCCCTTGCGGGCTCTCGCACACCCGTTTAACACGTGTTTTACATTTTGCTTGCCTGCTGATCAAATCAAGTTGCTAGCAATTAGTTTTTCAATTAATATAGTGTTTCAAAAATACTCTAAGCAGCAAATGTATGCAGATAGATACAAAAGGAAATTTTGGGTTCTCTTTTAATTGTTTATTGAAATGGCTGCACAGCTGGATAAAGTTGATTGCTTGGAATGCAAGAATTCGATGTTATATAAGAATTTGAAAACACATTACTTACGATTTCATGAGGGGGAAAAAAATGAGATATAAATCAGCTTCCATCTAAATTTTTAAAAGTTGTTAATGAGCTCTCAAAGAAAATACCTGTATTTTAAAGATGTAACAAAAATTACAAAATTAATACCAAATATTTGCCACATAGTTTAGGCTGAATACTGAATATTTGGTGGCAAAATGTTAATTTTTTAAAAATTTCATTTTTATTGTAAATAAAATGTTGCTTTTCAAATTTGTAATTAAATACAAAATAAAGACTAATTAAAATTCATTTTACCTTATTTGTAGGTACTTAAAAAAGCACAGCTGTATATTATCAGTAAAAAATCTTAGTCATGAAAAAATATCTTTTACAAAGTTAAACACTAATAGAAGCATAATTATATTATGAGATATTCATACTATAGCATATTTATTAAATTATATGTGATTAATCTGATAACTATACATAATCACATTATGCTTCGGGTTTTACAGCCTCTGAGCAAACATACGTAGCAGCTTTTCAAAATTATGCTTGTAATTGTGGATCTGAAAAGATTCCTCCTATCTCCACCCCATAAAGAAGGTAAGAAACCAAGTAAAGTAGTGTCACCAAGTAGAAATGTCTGCATTTCTGTAATATTATTAAATACATTAGATTATGCTTCATTCAGCTTAAAATTCAATGACTTAAGGATATTTTATAATGTGAAATTAACATATTGAAATATAACTAGGCAATATTATTTTTAAATGCATTTAAAAATACATGTTAAAAATATTTTTTTCTCTCTGCTCTGAAATTATTCAGCTGAATATGTAGTAATATTTGGACACAACTATTCGGCTGAATAACTGCTCAGTATTCGGCTTACCAAATATTCGGCCAACCAAATATTTGGCAAAACAGACGAATACTGAATAGTGGCTGAATATTCGTTACATCCCTATTGTATTCATTAAGTTTTTTACACACACACTTTCAATTCTAGTATCAGAAGCTTCCTGTGAAAGTTGGGCATTGGTCATTGAGAAAGCACGCAAAATGCGATGATGTACAGAAGGCAATGATGAACAAGCTGTTGGAACTGTTGATCAGAGAGTTTTTATATTTCTTAATGGCCCTCCATCTGGTAATACAGGGACCAGAAAATTTTTGAAAGCTGCATTAATTTGCATGTTTGCAGTCTCCTATAACAAACATTTTGCTAGAGTCAGTACGAACAAAATTATGGACAAAAATCTCTCTTAAAATAAAAACTTATGAAAGCACACATAAAATGATATTTATAGAAAGATACAATCATTTTGACTGAAAATTCATTCAGTCATCCTCAGTCAAAGCCCTTCGTCTCACAAAACTGACTGGGGATGCTGAGGAGGGCTTTGACTGCGGATGACTGAACAAATTTTCAGTCAAAATGATTGTATCTTTTAATAAGTATCATTTTATGAGTGTTTTTTTATATAAAGTTTTCATTTATTTGATCGTTTGTCACCAGTATTTTGAGTGTTTTTTCAGTAAAAATATCTCGTCTGTTGTGATATCAAGAATAATAAATAATGCTAACTTTTTACCTTGCTTCATGTAATTAAAACTTCTATGGTTTTTGGTCTGATAATTAAACTGATGATTCATTTCTTGCCTTTTATGCAATTTAAATTAAGAATGCCACAAAAAATTTTGCTGTGCAACTATCACATTCCATCTAGAAGAATAACTGTTTGCATAACACTTTCCTACTTAATAGATTACTGCTGTAAAATTTGACAAAACCTACCAGAAATGTTTTTCTTAAGAATATATATTTACAAAGAGTTTTTCTCTTTATCCAAGTCTGTTAACCAGGACAACTGAAACAGGTTGTTATGTTTTATTCTCAATAAATTATATATGTACATTTCTAATAGTGTGATCATGTCTGATTAACTAACATTAAATAAATGCACGCTTAAATTATGCTGCAGAATATTTACAGGGCCTAAAAAGCCGTCGCACATTGGCAGAAAAAGTTCTGCTTCTGGGCTTCAAACGAGAAGAAAAACTTAGTGCGGATATTTATCTGAAAGTAAACATTGCAGCTTCTAAAGGCAGGATCGCATAAAACAAACAATAAGAGAGTAATTAAGAGATTTTTTGTACCAAATACTGGACTGAGAATGTAAATCAAATAGTAGTACAAAGCATAAGAGGCAAGTTTTTAATATACCCTCTTTAAAATAAAACAGACTTGCTACATCACAAATCCTAAATAAGTAACATACAACTGTTTTACCTGGATAATTTACTCTGCTTCGTAAAAGATAAGTCGATCGAAAGGAACGTATAAGACTTCGCCCAATAGTTTGAAACATCTTTTTTTCTTTAAATGAAGATTTAATTTATTAAATGTGAATATGAAAGGAAAGGATATCGTCCTTTCCGTGCTCTTGCAAGGGAAATTTAATCGATATTCAATTCTTACATTCGATTTAAAAAAATAAAATAAAAATAAATTCAATAAAAGCTAACTATCTGATATATTTTGAAATTAAAAAGTTCACATGTAAATTTGAAGCTTAACTGCTTTTGATTAATTCGATTTGCATTGCTGTAGTATATTTTATGTGACGTCAGAAAGAGCTTTCTATGACGTCAAATTAGTAGTCTATCAAAGTTGGTGAACAGATAGACTGTGATTCTGTGCTTTTAAAAAAAAGGGGGGGGGAGCTTCTGTTTCCAAAAAAATAAAATCAAGAAGTAATTATTAGACCCAGGAAACACTAATACGACTAAGTCGCTCGACAATGTATGGGGACTGTGTAGAATTCAGAAATTAGCGAAAAAGTCCTCTGTTATCGAAATCTCACTTTCCACATTTCATACCGCCGGTTAAGTCTTATGCGTAAAATTTTGAGAATGTAAATTAACAAATAAAGGGAAGAAACAGTAAACATTTATTTAAATAGATAAATAAATAAAATAAAAATAAAGAAGAAAAAACAATAAACAGGGTGTCACATCACACTGACATAGACTTTTATTCCTTAAACACTGGCATGAACATATACAATAAATTACACAGTTAAAGATACAGAATTTTACGTCAACGATTAAAATTTTTGGGCTATGAAATTTAAATAAATACAAAAGTTAAATTTCTATACGGCCCCCTTCAAAAGAATTCCGAGTTAGCAAATCGGACTCTATTTTCTTATCTCTGAGCCTTTTTATGATAAAGGTTGAAATTTTGAGCATCGTCTACTTGTTAATATGTGTGGCACAGTTTGCTGATAGAAAATTTTTTGTATGGGGGCAGTATAAAAATTAAATTTTGTATTTTCATTTTTAAAGAGAGAATTTTTATCTCCAAAAAAATTTTAATCCGTACCGTAAAATTCTGTATTTTCTTTTTTTGTGTAACTTTGTAATTTTTGTATACATCTATGATCAAGATTTAAAGAATAAAAGCCTAAGTCAGTGTTTTTAGAATACCTTGTATATTGACACTAAAAGACGCAGAAAGGCTTTTTATTCTGATATACTAAGTTCATACACGACACATCGCATCCAAATATGACGAGTAATCTTAGTGTATAGGGAGGGAGGGGAGGGACGTTCAAATTATAAAATGTAGCACATATTTATCAGACAGATATGAAATTTTCATTGATTCCTAAACCATAAAATCAGGGTGTCCACCAACAACTAAAGAGGAGACTTGTTTCTCAGTAAAAGATTAGGCAGCATGGGATAACTTTTAGTTTTTTAAAGCCATTTTCGTAGCATTTTCAAATATTCGACTAATTTGCCTTTACTTCAGACAACTAATTTGGTTATCGGTAAAAGAACAAGTTTTTCTCTTTACATGGGACGCGCATAAAGGGGGAAGAAGAGAGAGTCTGGAAACACCCTCCCCTTAAGATAAACAAAAATGCTAATTTTTGCCGAATATCCACTTTCTTTAATCTTTACCATTATTTTTTTTATCACTTATTAAAATAAATCCTTTATTTTAATGAATAAAAAAACATTAATGGTAAAGATTAAAAATTAGTAAAGTAACATAAATTTTGAACAAGTTATTTACAGTAAAGTTTACCGTCAATCAAATTTTACAGTAAGAATACCACCCTTTATAGTTCGATCCCTTTTCACACGACGAAAGGAAAATTTTGGGGTCAAACGTTCATCCTTTTGTGTAACAAAGCAGGGTGTCGATATTAAAAAAAGAAAAAAAATCTGTTCATATTCTTTCAGAAAACTCTGCTTGTTTCTTGATTTCGTCATTCTAAAGTCCAATAGGTGTAGAAAGTTCTAGTAAAGAGTTCACTTGTCAGGATGGAACACTATATTATTTCTAGAACTTCGTCAAACAATCAACTGTACAAAATTCACAGCTCAATCAGCCAGTATAACGTGCTATAGCAGTTCACTTAATACAGAAGCTTTCACAAATGCTGTATTTCTCACTCAAAATTAAACACTTCCACAGGCAAAAATTCAGTGGAAATATACGAGGGATTTCGTAAACAGTCCCTCAAGACTCAGCAATGAAGAATTTACACACAGCACTTTAAAACAAAGCTTCAAAAAGGCAAGAGAAAATACCGCTTCTATAGCATACTACAATTCTCAGCGTAATAGAGCAAACTCATTCAACGAATGCTCGGTGAGAAACTGACTCAAACTGGGGGAACCCACCGCTTTTATAGTCTAAGAACACCGTGGAAGGTTCCAGAGAGAACCATCCGTGGACTGTACTAGGACAAGCTCGATTTTGATTACATAATAGAAGAGTATCATTAAGTTGTTATGCATGTTAATAGAAGAAAATTAACTTTACAAGCCCCATTGGGAAATTGCGCCCAATTGGATATTTGGAGATATTTTCGGACTTTTGGAGAAATATCGCCGGATTTGGCGACAAAAATAAGTTCCCAATACTGGGGTTAGAGAAGGCCTAGGACCAATATTTCTCGAGATTTCTAGAAAATGCTATAGAAACCAATAGAGAAACATAAAACTCCCTATCTCGCATTCTAGTTAACCGATTTTGATGCAACAAAAAGCAAAATTCAACTATTTGAGGCGTAGATTACGAATTTGAAACAATTTTAAACCCCAGAACAGAGGGTTGCTTCCAAAAATTTGTAACGATATATAGCTCGCGATATTTTATTGGCCAATGAACAACGCGCGCCCTCGGAGCAGATTCTCGCTTTTCAGTGAATCTATTTTGGAACGATTTCTTTTTTGGCAGAAGTAAGAATCTAGCGATGGTTTCTCTGTGAAACCAAACAGAATATATACACGCAGGGTGTTCCAAAAAGTTGGTAACGGGTTTTAATTCTTTATCTATTATAGATGAGTAAATAATGTAAATTGAATAAATGTTCACAATAAAATCGGTAAAACGTTTACGCTCCGAAAATACTTCTCTGGTTAATTTTCAAAACGTTACACTTGCTAAGTTTGTATACGATGCTCGCACAAAAAAGAAATTATGAGCTAGTAAAATATGCCCCATGCACTACTGAGGTGACGTACATAGATAATTATATCTTTAAATATGTCAGAGGTATGAAGATAAATATAACGCTGACTTTTCAATGACTCTCGAAGGTAAAAAAATCACGTCGAGTGATTGCATTATTTTCATAAATTTTTACAGACCTGTATTGATACACCCACCTTCCCCCTTCAAACTTACTTCCTATTGCTACTTAAAACTGAAAATAAATCTTGCATTAATTCTTAATATTTCACTTATTATTTAAACTACCCATTAGAAGACAAAATGTGAAAAAAAAAAAAAAAATAGGCTGCAAAAGGTTAATAAAGAGAAAATAAAGTGTAATCTTAAAACATGTGAATTAAACTTGGAAAAGGCTAGGAATTTTATTTATTTATTTATTTATTTGTCAAACACATACTCTGTTTCCGGAAAAACAAAAAAACTTACAGCAATTCTAAAGAAAATTTTCTATTCAAGGTAACTTAAATAAATAAACTAAAGTTTTGGGGGCAAAAATATAATACGCATTGCTTTTATAAAATTTTTAAATACAGTCAAGGACTTATTTAAGGGGAAGGTCCAGGAGGTCCGGACTCTTCCCGAAATTTTGATTTTTGTTACTAAAATGATATAGTCTTTTCATGAAAAACTTAGAATTTTTCATCATTTAGACCCTCTCCAAAATGTTTTTTCTGGATACATGCCTGAATACAGTATCTCAAATTAAATAGCTATGGTCTATAAATGTCATCATAGATTATTTCACATGTAGGAATAAAATTTATCCTCAATGCATCTATACCATGAGAAAAGAAATTAGAAAATAAGGAATAGAGCATAAATAAAAAATAAATTATTCTAAATTTACTTAAAGTAGGTCAATGTTGCTAAAACCCGAATTCGCATTACATAATCATCTCACGATACTTTATTTGCAAAAAACAAAATATTTGCTGATGTGCACCAAGATTTACAGGCAATAATAATTTTTTTTTAGGGAGAAACTCACAACAGATAAGTAAGTATTAAAAAATAATAACTAAAAACTCCGAGAAAAACCAAGTACGGTTAAAAATAAATTGAGCATTCAATTGAATTTAAAACACGTGAGAGACCGTGAATTTTAAGGTACAGCCCTACCAATAAGAAACAAAATTTCTTGAACTAAGAATTTTTTCAGTTACAATTAGAAAATTAGTTATTGGAAAACAATACGTTATTGAAACAGTATAAAAAGTGAGCGCACCAGGACATCCATTTACACACTATTTACAAACCAACAACCGTATTCGAACTCGCGACCATTCCCTCAGACCATACAAGCGATCATCCTCTCATGCCACTGGGGCTCGCATGTGCAACGGCTATTTCCTTATTAAATAGATGATTACCGCGAAAGTTTGGTGAAAGCTCTGACCTGGGTCGGATCTCAAAAATACGCATGCGCTTTTGACGCTTCTTCTGTGCTGTGCGATCTCTGTTTTGACGGGGACTTGCTTTTATATTCAGTTATGATTAATTAACTTTTGTACAGTGTTATTATACTACCATGAAGCTCTCAGGTGGATTATTGGTGCTCTTTCAAATTGGACTAACTAAACTATGTCTATGTAAACTACGTTAGACAACCAGGGCAAAACTATGTCCACGGATGATGGCGCCCTCTATTGACGGTAGCAGGAAACAGCATATTTTTTCGATTTTGCATACTACTAGAACCAGAAATATTATTTTGTGAAATATTAAGTGCCCTTATTCCTATTTTTTTTAACTTTCAAAGTTATTATAAATAAATGGTCTCAATTAAATGCATACATGCTTTTACACAAATTAATGTACTTTAATTTTTTTTACATAATTGCACTTATTGTAAATACATATTTTCAAACGTGAGAGAAGTAAAATATTTTTTGAAGACATTTTAAAAATACATGCCTGAATACAGTATCTCAAATTAAATAGCTATGGTCTATAAATGTCATCATAGATTATTTCACATGTAGGAATAAAATTTATCCTCAATGCATCTATACCATGAGAAAAGAAATTAGAAAATAAGGAATAGAGCATAAATAAAAAATAAATTATTCTAAATTTACTTAAAGTAGGTCAATGTTGCTAAAACCCGAATTCGCATTACATAATCATCTCACGATACTTTATTTGCAAAAAAACAAAATATTTGCTGATGTGCACCAAGATTTACAGGCAATAATAATTTTTTTTTAGGGAGAAACTCACAACAGATAAGTAAGTATTAAAAAATAATAACTAAAAACTCCGAGAAAAACCAAGTACGGTTAAAAATTAAATGGAGCATTCAATTGAATTTAAAACACGTGAGAGACCGTGAATTTTAAGGTACAGCCCTACTAACTAGAAACGAAATTTCTTGAACTACGAACTTTTTCAGTTACAATTAGAAAAGTAGTTATTGGAAAACAATACGTTATTGAAACAGTATAAAAAGTGAGCGCACCAGGACATCCATTTACACACTATTTACAAACCAACAACCGTATTCGAACTCGCGACCATTCCCTCAGACCCACACAAGCGATCATCCTCTCATGCCACTGGGGCTCGCATGTGCAACGGCTATTTCCTTATTAAATAGATGATTACCGCGAAAGTTTGGTGAAAGCTCTGACCTGGGTCGGATCTCAAAAATACGCATGCGCTTTTGACGCTTCTTCTGTGCTGTGCGATCTCTGTTTTGACGGGGACTTGCTTTTATATTCAGTTATGATTAATTAACTTTTGTACAGTGTTATTATACTACCATGAAGCTCTCAGGTGGATTATTGGTGCTCTTTCAAATTGGACTAACTAAACTATGTCTATGTAAACTACGTTAGACAACCAGGGCAAAACTATGTCCACGGATGATGGCGCCCTCTATTGACGGTAGCAGGAAACAGCATATTTTTTCGATTTTGCATACTACTAGAACCAGAAATATTATTTTGGGAAATATTAAGTGCCCTTATTCCTATTTTTTTTTAACTTTCAAAGTTATTAAATAAATGGTCTCAATTAAATGCATACATGCTTTTACACAAATTAATGTACTTTAATTTTTTTTACATAATTGCACTTATTGTAAATACATATTTTCAAACGTGAGAGAAGTAAAATATTTTTTGAAGACATTTTAAAAATACATGCCTGAATACAGTATCTCAAATTAAATAGCTATGGTCTATAAATGTCATCATAGATTATTTCACATGTAGGAATAAAATTTATCCTCAATGCATCTATACCATGAGAAAAGAAATTAGAAAATAAGGAATAGAGCATAAATAAAAAATAAATTATTCTAAATTTACTTAAAGTAGGTCAATGTTGCTAAAACCCGAATTCGCATTACATAATCATCTCACGATATTTTATTTGCAAAAAACAAAATATTTGCTGATGTGCACCAAGATTTACAGGCAATAATAATTTTTTTTTAGGGAGAAACTCACAACAGATAAGTAAGTATTAAAAAATAATAACTAAAAACTCCGAGAAAAACCAAGTACGGTTAAAAATTAAATGGAGCATTCAATTGAATTTAAAACACGTGAGAGACCGTGAATTTTAAGGTACAGCCCTACTAATAAGAAACTAAATTTCTTGAACTAAGAACTTTTTCAGTTACAATTAGAAAATTAGTTATTGGAAAACAATACGTTATTGAAACAGTATAAAAAGTGAGCGCACCAGGACATCCATTTACACACTATTTACAAACCAACAACCGTATTCGAACTCGCGACCATTCCCTCAGACCCATACAAGCGATCATCCTCTCATGCCACTGGGGCTCGCATGTGCAACGGCTATTTCCTTATTAAATAGATGATTACCGCGAAAGTTTGGTGAAAGCTCTGACCTGGGTCGGATCTCAAAAATACGCATGCGCTTTTGACGCTTCTTCTGTGCTGTGCGATCTCTGTTTTGACGGGGACTTGCTTTTATATTCAGTTATGATTAATTAACTTTTGTACAGTGTTATTATACTACCATGAAGCTCTCAGGTGGATTATTGGTGCTCTTTCAAATTGGACTAACTAAACTATGTCTATGTAAACTACGTTAGACAACCAGGGCAAAACTATGTCCACGGATGATGGCGCCCTCTATTGACGGTAGCAGGAAACAGCATATTTTTCCGATTTTGCATACTACTAGAACCAGAAATATTATTTTGGGAAATATTAAGTGCCCTTATTCCTATTTTTTTTAACTTTCAAAGTTATTATTAAATAAATGGTCTCAATTAAATGCATACATGCTTTTACACAAATTAATGTACTTTAATTTTTTTTACATAATTGCACTTATTGTAAATACATATTTTCAAACGTGAGAGAAGTAAAATATTTTTTGAAGACATTTTAAAAATACATGCCTGAATACAGGATGGATTGATTAGGAGATTGTTTTTTGTCTGCCATCTAGCGGCAATAGCTGTCAAAAAAACTTTTTCTATAAATAAGGAGGCGATGATAGATTTTATTAATTATTTATTTAAATTTCGAAATTGATAAAATGTAATAACGCTTTTAAAAATAAATAATCAAATTTATGTATGCATATTTAAATAGTTTTTGTGGTAATCCTCAAGATTTTTGTAGCTATTTAAACTGCATTTTCAAGATTAATAAATATTTTTTTTCTTTTAGTGCTTCTTTACACCTCACCACCAACTTTCTTGTGACACTAGGTAATATAGGAAAAATATTTTCAAAGTACTCAAGACGCAAGCAAATTAACAGCATAATATTTTTGTTACTTGTAACTTGTGTTATTATCATGAAGTATAAGAAAATAAAACTTCTCATTTTTTTATAACCTCTTCTTTAAATAATGTAACAGGAATAGTGAAATTATAAAAATAATCGGGGGGGGATATCGGGTTATATCCCCCCCCCCCAAATTTTTGGATTAGTGATCCCAAATTTATGCTGTGCAGAAATTCGTCTATTTATACACATAATATTCATATCCCCCCTCCCCCCCGAAAAATTTTCCTGTCTACGCGCCTGGGATGTACTGTTAGATGTTGAGGCGCATGCTTAAAACCATTTTTCTGCAAATAATGTGTCTGTGAATGTAAATACAGTGTAGTTAACGCAGATTCATTGGTGTCTTCTTTCATTATTTTCGGGGTGCTTTTTTTCTTTTCACTTTACTGATCCAGATATAAGCCATATACTAAGTGCATTGTTACTAATGTATTATCCAGTAATATAAGCCCTAATGGATTAATTAATTACATACAAATAATATTATTAAATTTTTTACCTATTATTACTATTATTATTATTATTAATTTTAAATAAATTTTTTACTTCATTTCATGTACCGAAAACAGTATTATACATTAAAAAAATTAATTTTAATTAATTAATTAATTTTTATTTATTTATTTATTTTTATATATTCATTGTGTACTCTTTAGCTCTTTTAGCCTGTACTTTGTTGCTCATTGGTTTGCTATACTAGATTTTTAGTATTTTACTCTGCCTTCCTTCCCAATCCCCCCATTTACTGTTTTTGTTATATATTCTCTCTTTTTATTCTATAACATAATAAATTAAAAGCCCAGTAAAATCCCAAGGCGCTAGACTGCGTAGTAAAAAACAAAGCAAATCGCTTTCGAAAACCGCAACTACTACACAGTCCCCAGAAGTTTCGTTCTAAATTTGTAGCCAGTCTTTGCTTTTTAGTCGCATTTGAATTTTTGAACAAAAACGTAATGCTGTCTCGATGCCTTGCCGATGTGGGTTCGCCCAATCGTTGGAGGTTGCCAGGTCACGTGAAAAGACATCTACAGAGTGATAAAAAGCTTGACTCATCTGAGCGACAGGATTATTGCGTGCCATCTCTTGCCTAGATAACCTGTATCAAACGTCTACAAGAAAATAATGTAACTGAGCATCGTTTCAGTCACTGTCCCGACAGCCGTAGAAATGCCCAATGAATAAGGGCTAACTTTGCGCTCTGAGGACTCCAGAAACGGTCCTCGGACCGCGATACCCCCATGCTGAAACACCCGCTCAACCGTATGGTCTCCTCCTGAACCCGACGATGATATTACGCCGGCTCTCTGCCCAACATCGCCTTCGCCCGACTACGGAAAAACCACTCCAAAGTTGTGTGTTTATTTCAGACCTCCCTTGCACATCCTGATGGTGATCTTACTCCGCTGCTACCACTACAAACGTCGTTTTTATTACAGAAGTCGGCAGAGATTAAGTTTCTGTGAGTAGCGAGTCCCTCTCTCCAATGCAGCTGAGTGAATTAAATCCGAAGGGATCAACCGGGGCTTCGCGAGATCATATAAGATATTGAATAGCTTATGCCTTATTGTTACTGCAATAACTTATCACAGCATTTTAAATCAGTGCATCAATTTTCTTTTTCTTTCTCTTTTTTAACTGAAAAAAAATGCACAGAAATATGTATGCATTATTTAATACAGAAGCCTTTATTGTAATGTGTGTAGTGATATGTAAATTAATTTTACTTCATATTTTATTTATTTTTGTAAAAAATAAACTATCTTCCTCACAAGTCCAAGTTAAACAAGATGGTATTAAACGTATATTTTAGTGTAAAACTCTAGAGTATTCTATTAATTTTTTTAAATTTTCATTTATTTGAAATCCATGTTATGAAATAAAATCTGAAAACTTCCTTGCATGTTATTCTTCATGGTGTTCTTTAAACATAATTTACGTATAAAATTCCAATGTTTCTTAAATAATTTTTCTGATACTTTACTAATTAGAATTATAATAATTAATTTAAGAATTAGCATTTTCAAAGAAAAGTTGTATTCTACAAAACTTTCAAAATATTCTGTTTCAGAAAAAAAATGCTTGTTTACATTTTGCGAATATAATATTATTGCATTAGGCAAGTCACATTTCAGTCATTCTAAGTACTTTTATTTATATCCAATTACTATAATTTAAAAAAAATAAACAATTTCAACTCCGGTTTCTATAGTAATCCTATGGACTGTAGCGCGCGAGAAAGGATGTCTGCTGTGACGTCATGAAAAGTAAGGTTTCGGCCCGGTAGCATATTAACATTCTGCCATTGATTTCGAAGCACAGGAGCGCCATCTCGCGTTAATTTCAGATTTCATGCTAAGTGAGGGTGTCACAGTTGTTTACTTTTATTTTGAGAGCTTAAAAAGTTATTTAAGCTGCATTTAAAGCACTCGGAGTTATGTTTAGAGCTATAAAACACGATCTAAACATGAACATAACTTTATAACTAAACATTACTGAGTGCATAAAATGCAGTTTAAATAATTTTTTTATGTTCTCAAAATAAAAGTAAACAACTGTGACACCCTCACTTGGCCTGAAAGGAACACAAAGTGGGTGCTCGACTGCGATTTTCGAAACGATGCGATATTTGAAAAGCGAGATACGCGCACCTGTGCTTCGAAATCAGTGGCAGAATGTTAATATGCGGCTCGGTAGAGGAAACTTACTATCTCGCGTGTCCCCGGAGTCTTTGCGAGAAATTCCAATGATGTCTTTTCGTTTTTGCTTCGGTGTTGTCCCCCCCCCCCCTTCGTGCAAGTGCTTGCAAGAGAGAAAAGAATTCTTGTGCTCCGCGAGAAAAAGCACAAATTTAGAACGAAATTGCTGGGGACTGTGTAGTAGTTGCGGTTTTCGAAAGCAATTGCTTTGTTCTTTACTATGCAGTTTAGTAGTTTGGGATTTTAGCGGGCTTTTCATTTATTATGTTATATATATATATATATATATATATAAACTCTGCTGTTCGAGCCTCGTCAAATGGAGATCCCCCTGAACCCCCTAATTTTTTATTGCCATATTAAAACGATATTAATTGACTATGTCATTTTATCTCTCACCAATTTTCCTTTTATTCTTCGTTTACATTTTTTTTTTCATCCACTGGAAGTAGGAGGGTTTCCTGATTTTTCCTTGCCATTGCAAATGTGTGTCAATGATAACTGAAGTAACTTATGTAATTTTTAGTATCTATCTTAACACACCAAACATTTTGCTTTTCGTTATTTGATATTGTTGAGAGAGATTTAGGCGAGTAGGGTTGCTGTATTCCGCCTGGTAACCCTATGTTGAAACTTTTAGGATTGTAACCAATTTATAGAAAAATACATGTGATGCATATTCTACAGCTTACGAAATAGTGTAACAATAGATTAAAGCTGTTGTGAACTAATAGTATCTAAATATATGTAAAAATATGTCGCATTTTTGGGACAATTTTTAATAAAAGGGATGAGAGATAAAATGAAATAGTCATTAATAATAATCCGTTCTTTTGCAGAAAAGTTTATTCTATTGTGAAAAATTCAGAAAATTGAGTTTTTAAATACGTTGAACGCAAGTTCAAAGCGCCTCGCATTTTTCAGAAACTGTCTACTAGGGTTGGTCACAAGTTATATGGGGAAAAATTTTTTTAATGTTATTTTTGGGGGCAACCCCCCCCCCCTAAAAGTTGCCAATTGACTAGAAAATGAGATTGGCAAAGTTTTAGCTCAATTGCATAATATTAACCCGTGCCGCATTGAGGTTGAATTCTTGAAAAATTACGATTTTTGCTAAAAATATCTAGTTTTTCCTTCATTTAGTATAATCTATTTGCTCTACAGACCTGGTTCTTGTTTTATTTCGTAAAAAATGTTGTTGCTTTGAACTTTTACTCTCAACAAAACCAATATTTAATGACATTCAGTGTTTTTTAGGTCAGTTTGTGAATCTTCCCTCCAAAATCTGCATTTTTGTAAAATTAGTGAAAAAAAGACAAATTAAGAATTTTAAGTAATTTTGACCGCCTTTTGTATTATTTGCATCAGAAAACAAAAAAAAAAATAAATAAATCAAGAATTTTCATAACTAAACTACAATTCGTGAAATATATTTATTTACTTGATATGCATTTCTGTACTTCAGAAGAAAGATCTTGATTTGTATTTTAGTTGAAGCACATCTAAGACAAACCTCTGAAGTTTTCTTCATTACAATGCTATTTTTGTTGTCTGTTATTATTTACTTTTAGAATGGACATGAATGCCCATACGTATGGGAAAGGAAGGGCTATGCCTCCCCTAGCTCCCATGTTATCGTTCTGATTTACATACTGGTATAGCGTAAAAGTGGTTCAACACTAACACATAATATCTTTCCTGTGCAGAACCCTTGACGTGCAATAAGACTCCGAAGACAAGAATTTTTTCGAAAACAAAGAATTGATCTCATCAAAAGCAGATTTTAAAATTCTGATTTAGAGGCTGCTGTTGTTCACTGGGATGGAAAAATGCTTCCTCATATTTTGAATAAAAAAAATGTAGAGAGAATAGCGATTTTATTTAGCTGTGGACACGAAGAACAGTTGATAGGAGTTCCTCAGCTTGAAAATAATATGAGAATAACTCTTAGGCAAAAGCTGTATTTACAGCAGTTGAAGAATGGGAGGCAGTTGGTAAAATTCAGGCAATGTGTTTTGATACGACTTGTTGCCTAAGGGGGACGTGCATCTTTTGTTGCAGCAATTACTGGATCGAAATCTTCTATATTTACTTTGTCGCCATCATATTTTAGAAATCATCCCAAAATCTGTTTTGATTGCAAAGTGGGCGAAGCTACTGCTCTTCATCCAGATATTTTTTAGAAATTTCAGATTAGGTGGCCTAAGTTGGGCAAGACAAAGTTCAAAACTGCTATTGGAGATGAAACTATTACATAAAGAACGCGAAATTTGCAAGAAATTTCAAATTTTCTTGCAGAACATTTAAGAAATCAACAGCTCAGGAATAACTATAAAGAATTAACCCAACATTGTTTAATTTTTATAGGAGTCTCTCCAAATAGACATTTCTTTCAGAGTACCTAGTGCTGTTCATTATGCCAGGTGGATGTCAAAGGCAATTTATTGTCTCAAAATACTTCTTTTCAGGCAACAGGTCTCATTAACAGATTTAGAAAAAAGAGCTATTACAGACATTTGTTTATTTATAATAAATATTTATGCAAAGGCATGATTCAACACTCCCACTCAGACTTAAAATTATTACAAAACTGAAAATTTGATAAAGAGACTGCAAACTTCGAAAGAAACATTATCTAAGCCTAGCCACTTTAACAAAAAATTATAAACAATACTAATTTATTTTCTTTATAATGTGCTTCCTCTTAGATACATAACTTTAATAATCAAATATATCTAAACGTTAGTCGTTCTCAATTTTATGCCTTCTTTGACCTTATTTTCTGTTCATTCTTTTACTTAAATTTAATTTTTATTAAATTTCAGATTTTTTTTAAAAATTACAACCTTTATTTTGTACACAAAAAAGAAAGAATACCGAAGAAAAACAAAAGGAGGATGAAGACGAAATATAATTTTTTGAACTTTCATTAAAAAGCCAACTTTTAAGATTCGGATCGCATCTAGTCCTGAAAAAAGCATAGATATATGCTTTTTTTAGGACTAGATATTATCCGGATGTTACCCTCTGAGCGTTTTGGAAATGGACAAATAATCTAAAGTTGTTTTCACGGTAAAATTTTCATGCAATTTTTAAATTATATATATATATATAAAATAACAGGAAGATTTGCAATTATTTAAAAAAAAAGGCTTCTAAATTACATACAAGCTTTAATATCAAACATATTTTATGATATCTCAGTATTACAAATGATTATTATTATAGATGTATTGCAGTGAAAACTGGAATAACGTGGACAGGATTTGACATGACAACCGCTTGGAGGGTTAAATCTGTAAGTTTTTACACAAAAGTGATGTGTGGCTCATCAAGGCGGGAAGTTTTCTTCTGAAACGAGATCAACACCATGTTTCTAGACTCAATTTTATCCATTTATGATGAAAAGACTACTTTTTTGCGAAAAACCGCGAAAAAGTAGTCTTTTCATCATAACCTCAGTTTTTCTAAACTTTAACCTCAATGCGGCACGGGTTAATATTATGCAAATGAGCTGAAACTTTACCAATCTCATTTTTGAGCCTATTGGCAACTTTTTGTGGGGGGGGGGGGGGGCTCAAAAATTCGAAAGTTGATTTCTTGTGACCACCCTACTGTCTACTCATGTGCAAATCTCGAGCGCCTCACCCCTGCTAGAGCTTCAATTATTTTTCTTTTTCTTTTCTAAGCTTTATCCGCTTTCAGAGTGGAACCTAAAAGACTTCAAAGTGTCTTCCTGAAGTTTAAGAAGAGTAGACGCATGGAAAAATTCTGCATCAAAACTAAGCTTTTTGTAACAAAATAAAATTTAATCAAAAGATAGTGAAAGTGCATGGATTAATTTTTTACTTTCCGAACATGTATCATGTAAGGAAAGTACTGTAATCATGAAAAAATTCGACTTCGAGATTTTGGTCTATTTGAGGTCTTCGGAATTCATTTATGCTATTTTTACGAGATGCATGTATGTATGTGCGTGTGTGTGTGAGTGAACACGATAACTCAAACGGGGCATTCTATTGAGCTCAAATAGGTTCATATGTTATGAACCATCGTCGCAAGACCGGTGTTGATTTTGGTGTGTATAGGACTTATAGTTTTTCTACAGGGCTACGACAAAGATTTCTTTTACATTACGGCCCATGGGGGGAAATTCTTGAAAGTGCGCTAGCGTTTAAATGGTACATTCGATTGAGCTCAAATTGGGTATATATGTTATAAACCACCGTCGCAAGGCCGGTGTTCATTTTGGTGTGTATAGGACTTATAGTTTTTCTACAGGGCTACGACAAAGATTTCTTTTCCACTATGGCCTATGGAGGGGGGGGGGATTCTTGAAAGTGCTGTAGCGTTTAAATGGTGTATTCGATTGCGCTTCAATTTGGTATATATGCTTGAATTATAATCGATTAAAATTTATTTAAGTGCTTCGTAATGATCTTAATCGTAAGTCTGCGGAAAATCGAGTGGAGTCACTCCATAATTTTCATAAATGTAATGACCAAGTAAATGGAAAAATTAAATTGACTCTTTCATCTTGAGCACTTTGTGATATCTTTTACTTTCCGAACATGTTTAATAATTCCATGTTGAATTTTTTCGTGATTACAATACCTTCCATATAAGTTTTGTAATCATGAAAAAATTCGACTTTGACATTTTGATGTATTTAAACATACTGAGGTCTTCAGAATTCATTTATGCTATTTTTACGAGATGTATGTAATGTGTGTGTGTGTGTGTGTATGAGTGAACAGGATAGTTTCTAAACGGGTCATTCGATTGAGCTCAAATTTGGTGTGCATACTATAGAACATCCTCGCACGACCGGTATTGATTTTGGTGTGTACAGAATTTATATATTTTACAGGGTTGCCTAAAATTATTGCTTTACATTATGGTCCGTGGACGGAAATTCTTGCAAGTGCGCTAGCGTTTAAACGGTGCATTCGATTGAGCGCAATTTCGATAGATATGTTATAGGCCATTCTCGCAAGACCAGTATTGATTTTGGTGTGTATAGTATCCATAGTTTTTTACAGGGCTACCAAAAAGTATTGTTTTACATTACGGCCTATGGACCGAAATTCTTGAAAGTGCGCTTAATGTCTAAACGGTGCATTCGATTGAGCTCAAATTGAGTGTGGTTTATTACAAGCCACGGTCACATGAATTGCATAGATTTTGGTGTGTGTAGAGCTGATGGTTTATTCACAGGGTTACAAAAAATAATTTTTGTACATTAAGGCTTACGGACGAAAATCCTCTAAAGCAGGTATGGGCAACCTTTGAAATGCCGCGGGCCAAACATCGAAATATTGTCGAAGTCACGGGCCAAACTTCAAGATGTTACCGAAGTCGCGAGGCTTATAATTGGTATTTATATGGTATTTTGAATTTATATAGGTTTAGATACCTTCCGTGGGCCGGATCCAAAGCCGTGGCGGGCCACATACAGCCCGCGGGCCTGCGGTTGGCCATATGTGCTTCAAAGTGTGCTAAATTGTGGATTCTATTGAGCTCCAATTTGGTATGAATGCTGTAGGTTTATTTCTTGCACACTGCATAGATATCGGTGTGTGTATCTTACAGTTTTTTAGCGTACTACAAAAGAGTATTCTTGTATACTATGGCCAATATGTTCCAATTATTTCAAGTGCACTAAATTGTCTGAACACTACATCTGATTGAGTCGAATCACTTTCATTTAAACGTTTGGTAAAGATAAAGTGTTCGGAAAGTGGAATGGAGTCACTTCAGATTTTTAAAAAATTTATTTTTGCAATGTCAATAATATATTTTTTAACTGTACCTGTGCCGCACAGCCAGCTGTCGTCAAAAAAGGGTCTCTCGATCTGTGGCACGCGATGAACGTTTCGATCGTCCGCCATCTTCCTGGTAGTTAAGTCGAGCGATGGCAACGGGTGTCCTTTTTTCAGCATTGGGAAAGGGTTGCGCCTCAAAGGGTTAACCTTTACAAGTCAATGTTCCCAACTGAGAACATCAAATTAAAAATTTATTGAAAGAATAAATTTTAATAATAATGTCTTCAAAAAGTTATCAGATATAGTTAAAAGATGACTTGATTCTTTGAAATAGAAGTTACATTTTTATCATTAGCAGTAAAAGGGAAATAAAATCATGAAAACAGCCTTTTTCATAAATTTTTACAAACCTATATTGATACACTCCCCTCCCCCCTTCAAACTTAATTCGTATCGTTACTTAAAATTGAAAATAAATCTTACATTAATTCTTTACATTTCACTTATTATTTAAACAACACATCAGTATATTCCGTTTTTGAAAGCAGCGCAAAAATATAGTCATAAATGACCCATGCTCCCAATTGGAAACGCAGTGAAAAATGTATGCAATATCCCCCTCCCCCTTAAATGACATATCCATTATGGAAAAAAAAATAAATAAAAAACATTAAAATATGCCTGGATCTCAATTCGGTCTGCAAAAGGTTAAAGAAGAGAAAATGAAATGTAATCTTAAAATAACCTTTGAATAAATTCAATTTATTTTAATAAAATATAATTAAAATAAATTGAATTAAACTTGGAAAAAGCTAGGAATTTTTATTTTTTGGTCAAACATATACCATATTTTCTGGGGGGAAAAAAAAACTAACAGCAATTCTGAAGAAAAATTCCTATCCAATATAACTTTTAAAAAAATTTATACTTGGATTACTTTATATAGTGCATTTAAGAAAGTTTGGGGGCAAAAATATAATACGTTTTGCTTTTATAAAATTTGTAAATACAGTCAAGAACGTATTTAAAGGGAGGGTCCAGGGGATCCGGAGTCCTCCCGAAATTTTGATTTTTGCTACTGAAATGATATAGTCTTTTTGTGAAAAACTTTGAATTTTTCATCATTTAGGCCCACTCCAAATTTTTTTCTGGATACATGTCTGAATACAGTATCTCAAACTAAATAGTTATGGGCTATCAGTGTCATCATAGATTATTTCACATAGTAAAATTTATGAAGATAAAAACATGGGACTCACTTATTTTTTTGTTTTTGTTTTTACACCTCTCAATGCATCTATAACATAAGAAAAGAAATTAGAAAATAAGGAATAGAGCATGAATAAAAATAAATTATTCTAAATTTAATTCTGAAAGTAGGTTAATGTTGCTAAAACCTGCATTCGCATTATATAATCATCTAACGATACTTTATTTGCAAAAAACAAAATATTTGCATGATGTGCACCAAGATTTACAGACAAAAATAAAAGTTTTCTTTAGGGAGAAGCTCACAACAGATAAGTAAGTATTAAAAAATAATAACTACAAGAAAAACCAAGTACGGTTAAAAATAAATCGAGCATTCAATTGAATTTAAAACGAGTGAGATACTGTGAATTTTAAGGTACAGCCCTACCAATAAGAAACAAAATTTCTTGAACTAAGAATTTTTTCAATTACAATTAGAAAATTAGTTGTTGGAAAACAGTACGTTATTGAAACAGTATAAAAAGTGAGCGCACCAGGACATCCATTTACACACTATTTACAAACCGAGAACCGTATTCGAACTCGCGACCATTCCCTCAGACCCATACAAGCGATCATCCTCTCATGCCACTGGGGCTCGCTTGGACAACGGTTATTTCCTGATTGAATACCTGACCACGCTAAAAGCTCTGTCCTGGGTCGGATCTCAAAAATGCGCATGCGCTTTTGACGCTTCTTCTGCGCGCTCTTTGTTTAGACGGGGGACTTGCTTTCATATTCAATTATGATTAATTAACTTTTATACAGTGTTATTATACTACTACCATGAAGCCATATATGAAGCTCTCAGGTGGATTATTTGTGCACTTTCAAATTGGACTAACTAAACTATACGTACTATGTTTTTAGTGAACTATACGTAGACTACAAACTATGACTATTGGCAAAACAATGCCCAAGGATGATGGCGTCATCTATTGACGGCAGCAGAAAACAACATATTTTTACGATTTTGTGCACAACTAAAACCAGAAATGCTATTTTTGGAAATATTAAGTGCCCTTATTCCTATTTTTTTTTTTTTTAAACTTTCAAAGTTATTATTAAATAAATGGTCTCAATTAAATGCATACATGCTTGTATACAAATTAATGTACTTTAAATTTTTTTACATAATTGCACTTATTGCAATATATATATTTTCAAACGTGAGAGAAGTAAAATATTTTCTGAAGATCTTTTAATAATACAAACTTGAATAAGTATATTAAAAAGTATACATGAATGTGAATCAGGGGGGGGTTATGACCCCCTAACCCCCCCCCCCCCGTGGCTACGCCCCTGATGTGAATGATAGTTTGTTCTTCTCTGCATTTAATTTCAGATATATTGTGTAAATAATTCTGTTTAACATGATGAAAATTTTCATTTAAAATACTATAACTAAAAAAATTTGATTAAATTTTTCATTCTTTAAAAATTATTGAGTTCTATCTAAATATTTTGCATTTATAATTAATCAGAATGTAATTCGAAGCTTATCTTATTAACTTTTGTGGTTCTGAAGATAAAGCTAACAATGTGTGAAACTTTAATGTACTAAATCTCTAGGAGGGGGGGCAAGTGCCCTACCTTGTCCCCCCCCCTTATGGGCGTCCATGGTCTTGAGATGGAGCTGCTCTAAAATTGTAGACAGACGATGACGTTTATAGAAGTTATATGGATGTACGTTAGATGTCTAGACGCATGCTTAGTACCATTTTTCCGTAAATAATATGTTTGTGAATGTAAATACAGTGTAGTTAAGCAGATTCATTGGTGTCTTTATTCATTCTTTTCGGGGTGTTGTTTTTTTCTTTTTACTTACTGATCCAGATATAAGACATACTAAGTGCATTGTTACTAATATATTATCGAGTAATATAAGCACCTATAGCTTAATTAATTACATATAAATAATATTATATTAATTTTTTGTCTACTATTACTATTATTATTATTATTAATTTTAATATCTTTTTTTTATTATGTTCATATACTGAAAACAGTATTATACATTTTTTAAAAATTTACTTTTAATTAATCAATTAATTAAATTTAGTTATTTATTTTTATATAGTCCTTTTGTACTCTTTAGCTATTTAAGCCTGTTCTTTGTTGCTCATTGGTTTGCGATACTAGACTTTTAGTATTTTATACTTCCGTCCCTCTCACTCTTCCTTCCCTACCCACGAAGACGACGTTTCCGACCCCACATCGCTAGGTGATTCTGAACCGTCTCTGTACCAACTACACCCCCTGACAGTTTATCAGTCTGGTAACGAATCACCCTGTACACACACACACACACATATATATACACTTTAGCATATATTAAAACCCCTCCCCTCAAGCGAGATATTGTTATTATAGAATTAATGCATAAAATGCAACGTCTCAACAGAGGGAGAATTGCAAATCACCAAAACCATAGGTTTCTGACTCACAGCCTGAGGTTTTGTCAAGGAAATATGTTATAAGTAATATAACAAGGAAATAATGTTATAAGGAATATAAGGAAATAATGTATAAGGAAATAATGTATAAGGAAATATGTTATAGTATGTATGCCGTATCCAACAGACTTTACTATAAATGTATTTAAATTGCTACAAATGTATTCACAAATGCACCCGTAATAATTTAAATACATTTGTAGCAATTTAAATACATTTATAGTAAAGTCTGTTGGATACGGCTTGAACTTATAGCATATTTCCTTGGCAAAACCTCAGGCTGTGAGTCAGAAACCTGTGGTTTTGGTGATTTTCCAATTCTCCCTTTGTTGAGACGTTGCATTTTATGCATTTATTCTATAATAACAATGGCTGGCCTGGGGGGGGGGCGTTTTTCTAATATATGCTAACGTATTAAACACATGTTTTCCATTAAGCATCTTCCATAAGCGCTATGTAGCG
Organism: Cheiracanthium punctorium; assembly: GCA_038373885.1. NCBI lineage: Eukaryota > Metazoa > Arthropoda > Arachnida > Araneae > Cheiracanthiidae > Cheiracanthium > Cheiracanthium punctorium. Next base: position 1,276,711 of record JAWZYV010004055.1, read on the forward strand.
TATATAATTGCTGTATTTTTTAATACTTTTAAATAAGATTTAAGTATCTATCTATCTATCTATCTATCTATCTATATCTATCAATCTATCTATCTATCTATCAATATATATATATATATCATGAGCCGTTCTTTAGCAGAAAAGTATATTCTATTGTGAACAATTCAGAAAATTGGGTTTTTAAATACGTTGAACGCGAGTTCAAAGCGCCTCGCATTTTTCAGAAACTGTCTACTCATGTGCAAATCTCGAGCTTCTCACCCCTGCTATAGCTTCAATTATTTTTCTTTTCCAAGCTTTATCCGCTTTCAGAGTGGAGCCTAAAAGTCTTCAAAGTGTTTAAGAAGAGTAGACACATGGCAACATTGTGCATCAAACCTAAGCTATTTGTAGCAAAATAAAATTTAATCAAAAGATAGTGAAAACGCATGGATTAATGTTTTTTAAGTGTAATGAGCAAATAAAACGAAAAATTAAACTGACTCTGTCATCTTGAGCACTTTTTGTTATTTTTTACTTTCCGAACATATTTAATTATGTCATTTCGAAATTTTTCCTGATTACAATATCTTCCATAAAAGTGCTGTAATCATGAAAAAATTCGACTTTGAGGTTTTGGTGTATTTAAACTTATTGAGGTCTTCAGAATTCACGTATGCCATACGAGATGTATGTATGTGTGTATGTGTGTGTGTGTTTGAGTGAATAGGATAGCTTCTAAACGGTTCATTTGATTGAGCTCAAATTTGGCATGCAAATTATAGAACATCTTCGCACCACTGGTCTTGATTTTGGGTTGGTCCCTCCTCTGGAATGTGTTAGGGGACCACGGGCTGAAATCATTGTGAATTTTTTAACTATGCTTTTTTTCGTTTTGTCCAATGCTAAAAAAAATAATGATGTTTTTTTTTTTTGGACTACACTTGTTCTCCTCCGTGATTCTATATAAGCAGTGTGTAATAATGTAAAACATGTGTATTTAAAGAAGCTATAAATTGTATTTTTTCATCCGACAAAAACAGTTGAAATTTCGAAGCCGGCAATTGTTATTCAAGGTTTTTTTTTTTAATTGTTCTTTGCCTTGTTGTAAATGAATTAATAATATCACTAGCTACGCAATATTATTTGGCATCTCTACCGGCATATGAATTGCTTCAAATTAAACTGTGTATCGTGAAGGTCATTACTGAAAATTAAATTGGCGAATTATGGATAATTTAGAAAAATTAAGAACACTTCTTAAAGCTACATTTACGCGTATAGCTAATGAACTTGAGAATGACCTAGAGACAGGAGTTAACCCTTTGAGGCGCAACCCTTACCCAATGCTGAAAAAAGGGCAGCCATTGCCATCGCTCTGTGCGCGGGCACAGCCAGCTGTCGTCAAAAAAGGTGATCTGTGGTCGTGATCATCGCGTGATCTGTGGCACGCGATGAACGTTTCGATCGTCCGCCATCTTGCTGGTAGTTAAGTCGAGCGATGGCAATGGCTGCCCTTTTTTCAGCATTGGGCAATCTCTCCAGCTGTTTTCGCATTCCATCCATTTTTCAGCAGGTGTCGGCGCTGTTAAAAATACTCGTGACCATATTTTTTTTTACGGGAAATGGCGTGCTAAAAAGTAAAGGATTCTCGTGGAGCTACGTCACCCGCAACTATTTTTATAGAAATCCAATCTATTCTTCGTGACTGGCAACAGTCAAAACGTCAGAGTTTGGTGTACCCAGAGCGGGATCACTGCGCGTTAAAGGGTTAAGAATACAGTGAAATCCCTCTATAACGATATTTTGAAGATCTAAATAATATAACGTTATACAGGAAATCAACAACAACGAGATTTTTGTTCTTCCTTTACTACGGCCTGGCGACACTAGGGGGGCTCTGCTTTCATTCAGCAACCTCCCCCCCCCCCTTCACTCACGCAAACAATAATCTACAGGGTGACTGCTAATTCATGATACAAATTTTGAGATCTGGCACAGGACACTGTAACAATCAAATTCTGTATAGGAATGTATGATAATAAGTCAAGGGTCGAGAAGCACAAACACAGGAAAGAACAAATGATAAACAAAATGCTTTATTTTCATAACCTGCTTACAAGTGGAAATTAATTTAAAATAACTGTTCAAAATTGCGTCCGTCACCATTGGTATATGCTTGACAACGTCGGTGCAGGGAGTGACGAACACTTTCAAAGACACCAGGAATTTCACGCTCACCGGCAGCAGTGACGTATAATCCAGCAACAAGATCTTCGTCGGAGTCTCATGGAGTGGCATAAACGTCATTCTTCAAATGTCCCCAATAAAAGAAATCGAGGGGCATCCAATCGGGAGACCGGGGTGACCAAAACATTAGATCCACCAAGTTATCTCAGGAGAATGCCGGGCCTAGCATAGAACAATCTTCTTCCGGCCACCTCTCTCACTCAGTCTTGTGAGAAATTTTTCTGTTGCAGAGAGTCCCGCGCACTGGATCAAGAATATTACTTGCAGCCCGATCTGGAGGTATATGTATCTTCCGGATGGATATATCTGAGAAAGAGAAAGGGGTGGGAAAAGATACCAAGCATGCATTTAAAATACTGAATACTTGAAAAATCATTTCAGAGAACATAAGTGTTAAGACATACAAAGAGAGAGAAATTAAAAAAAGAAATAATGAATGTTATAGTTACCTCCAGTTTTGTCGGGCATTGCAGAGAAATGTATTCTGTCCGGAGCCTCTCTTCTTCTGTCATTCTTCCGTTTTTTCTCTTCCTCCTCTGCTTCTCAATTCTTCTGTGTTCGGAAGCCCCGCGGACTGGATCAAGAATATTACTTGCAGCCCGATCTGGAGGTATATGTATCTTCCGGATGCATATACCTGAGAAATAGAAAGGGGTGGGAAAAGATACCAAACATGCATTTAAAATACTGAACACTTGAAAAATCATTTCAGAGAACATAAGTGTTAAGACATACAAAGAGAGAGAAATTAAAAAAAGAAATAATGAATGTTATAGTTACCTCCAGATTTTGTCGGGCCTAGCAGAGAAATATATTCTGTCCGGAGCCTCTCTTCTTCTCTCATTCTTCCGTTTTTTCTCTGCTTCTCAATTCTTCTGTGTTCGGAATCCCCTTGGACTGGATCAAGAATATTACTTGCAGCCCGATCTGGAGGTATATGTATCTTCCGGATGCATATACCTGAGAAAGAGAAAGGGGTGGGAAAAGATACCAAACATGCATTTAAAGTACTGAACACTTGAAAAATCATTTCAGGGAACATAAGTTTTAAGATATACAGAGAAAAATTTTTTAAAAATATTAATGAACGTTATATTTACCTCCAGATTTTGTCGGGCCTAGCAGAGAAATATATTCTGTCGGGAGCCTCTCTTCTTCTGTCATTCTTCCGTTTTTTCTCTTCTTCCTCTGCTTCTCAATTCTTCTGTGTTCGGAAGCCCCGTGGACTGGATCTAGAAAATTGCTTGCAGCCCGATCTGGAGGTACATGTATCTTCCGGATGCATATACCTGAGAAAGAGAAAGGGGTGGGAAAAGATACTAAACATGCATATACAATACTGAACAGTTGAAAAATCATTTCAGAGAACATAAGTGTTAAGATATACAGAGAGAAAAATTTTAAAAATATTAATGAATGTTATAGTTACCTCCAGATTTTGTCGGGCCTAGCAGAGAAATATATTCTGTCGGGAGCCTCTCTTCTTCTCTCATTCTTCCGTTTTTTCTCTGCTTCTCAATTCTTCTGTGTTCGGAATCCCCTTGGACTGGATAAAGAATATTACTTGCAGCCCGATCTGGAGGTATATGTATCTTACGGATGCATATACCTGAGAAAGAGAAAGGGTTTGTAGAAAGATACCAAACTTGCATTTAAAGTACTGAACACTTGAAAAATCATTACAGAGAACATAAGTGTTAAGACATACAGAGAGAGAAATTTTAAAAAAATTAATGATGTTATAGTTACCTCCATATTTTGTCGGGCCTAGCAGAGAAATATATTCTGTCGGGAGCCTCTCTTCTTCTGTCATTCTTCCGTTTTTTCTCTTCTTCCTCTGCTTCTCAATTCTTCTGTGTTCGGAAGCCCCACGGACTGGATCAAGAATATTACTTGCAGCCCGATCTGGAGGTATATGTATCTTACGGATGCATATACCTGAGAAAGAGAAAGGGTTTGTAGAAAGATACCAAACTTGCATTTAAAGTACTGAACACTTGAAAAATCATTACAGAGAACATAAGTGTTAAGACATACAGAGAGAGAAATTTAAAAAAAATTAATGATGTTATAGTTACCTCCATATTTTGTCGGGCCTAGCAGAGAAATATATTCTGTCGGGAGCCTCTCTTCTTCTGTCATTCTTCCGTTTTTTCTCTTCTTCCTCTGCTTCTCAATTCTTCTGTGTTCGGAAGCCCCACGGACTGGATCAAGAATATTACTTGCAGCCCGATCTGGAGGTATATGTATCTTACGGATGCATATACCTGAGAAAGAGAAAGGGTTTGTAGAAAGATACCAAACTTGCATTTAAAGTACTGAACACTTGAAAAATCATTACAGAGAACATAAGTGTTAAGACATACAGAGAGAGAAATTTTAAAAAAATTAATGATGTTATAGTTACCTCCATATTTTGTCGGGCCTAGCAGAGAAATATATTCTGTCGGGAGCCTCTCTTCTTCTGTCATTCTTCCGTTTTTTCTCTTCTTCCTCTGCTTCTCAATTCTTCTGTGTTCGGAAGCCCCACGGACTGGATCAAGAATATTACTTGCAGCCCGATCTGGAGGTATATGTATCTTACGGATGCATATACCTGAGAAAGAGAAAGGGTTTGTAGAAAGATACCAAACTTGCATTTAAAGTACTGAACACTTGAAAAATCATTACAGAGAACATAAGTGTTAAGACATACAGAGAGAGAAATTTTAAAAAAATTAATGATGTTATAGTTACCTCCATATTTTGTCGGGCCTAGCAGAGAAATATATTCTGTCGGGAGCCTCTCTTCTTCTGTCATTCTTCCGTTTTTTCTCTTCTTCCTCTGCTTCTCAATTCTTCTGTGTTCGGAAGCCCCACGGACTGGATCAAGAATATTACTTGCAGCCCGATCTGGAGGTATATGTATCTTACGGATGCATATACCTGAGAAAGAGAAAGGGTTTGTAGAAAGATACCAAACTTGCATTTAAAGTACTGAACACTTGAAAAATCATTACAGAGAACATAAGTGTTAAGACATACAGAGAGAGAAATTTTAAAAAAATTAATGATGTTATAGTTACCTCCATATTTTGTCGGGCCTAGCAGAGAAATATATTCTGTCGGGAGCCTCTCTTCTTCTGTCATTCTTCCGTTTTTTCTCTTCTTCCTCTGCTTCTCAATTCTTCTGTGTTCGGAAGCCCCACGGACTGGATCAAGAATATTACTTGCAGCCCGATCTGGAGGTATATGTATCTTACGGATGCATATACCTGAGAAAGAGAAAGGGTTTGTAGAAAGATACCAAACTTGCATTTAAAGTACTGAACACTTGAAAAATCATTACAGAGAACATAAGTGTTAAGACATACAGAGAGAGAAATTTTAAAAAAATTAATGATGTTATAGTTACCTCCATATTTTGTCGGGCCTAGCAGAGAAATATATTCTGTCGGGAGCCTCTCTTCTTCTGTCATTCTTCCGTTTTTTCTCTTCTTCCTCTGCTTCTCAATTCTTCTGTGTTCGGAAGCCCCACGGACTGGATCAAGAATATTACTTGCAGCCCGATCTGGAGGTATATGTATCTTACGGATGCATATACCTGAGAAAGAGAAAGGGTTTGTAGAAAGATACCAAACTTGCATTTAAAGTACTGAACACTTGAAAAATCATTACAGAGAACATAAGTGTTAAGACATACAGAGAGAGAAATTTTAAAAAAATTAATGATGTTATAGTTACCTCCATATTTTGTCGGGCCTAGCAGAGAAATATATTCTGTCGGGAGCCTCTCTTCTTCTGTCATTCTTCCGTTTTTTCTCTTCTTCCTCTGCTTCTCAATTCTTCTGTGTTCGGAAGCCCCACGGACTGGATCAAGAATATTACTTGCAGCCCGATCTGGAGGTATATGTATCTTACGGATGCATATACCTGAGAAAGAGAAAGGGTTTGTAGAAAGATACCAAACTTGCATTTAAAGTACTGAACACTTGAAAAATCATTACAGAGAACATAAGTGTTAAGACATACAGAGAGAGAAATTTTAAAAAAATTAATGATGTTATAGTTACCTCCATATTTTGTCGGGCCTAGCAGAGAAATATATTCTGTCGGGAGCCTCTCTTCTTCTGTCATTCTTCCGTTTTTTCTCTTCTTCCTCTGCTTCTCAATTCTTCTGTGTTCGGAAGCCCCACGGACTGGATCAAGAATATTACTTGCAGCCCGATCTGGAGGTATATGTATCTTACGGATGCATATACCTGAGAAAGAGAAAGGGTTTGTAGAAAGATACCAAACTTGCATTTAAAGTACTGAACACTTGAAAAATCATTACAGAGAACATAAGTGTTAAGACATACAGAGAGAGAAATTTTAAAAAAATTAATGATGTTATAGTTACCTCCATATTTTGTCGGGCCTAGCAGAGAAATATATTCTGTCGGGAGCCTCTCTTCTTCTGTCATTCTTCCGTTTTTTCTCTTCTTCCTCTGCTTCTCAATTCTTCTGTGTTCGGAAGCCCCACGGACTGGATCAAGAATATTACTTGCAGCCCGATCTGGAGGTATATGTATCTTACGGATGCATATACCTGAGAAAGAGAAAGGGTTTGTAGAAAGATACCAAACTTGCATTTAAAGTACTGAACACTTGAAAAATCATTACAGAGAACATAAGTGTTAAGACATACAGAGAGAGAAATTTTAAAAAAATTAATGATGTTATAGTTACCTCCATATTTTGTCGGGCCTAGCAGAGAAATATATTCTGTCGGGAGCCTCTCTTCTTCTGTCATTCTTCCGTTTTTTCTCTTCTTCCTCTGCTTCTCAATTCTTCTGTGTTCGGAAGCCCCACGGACTGGATCAAGAATATTACTTGCAGCCCGATCTGGAGGTATATGTATCTTACGGATGCATATACCTGAGAAAGAGAAAGGGTTTGTAGAAAGATACCAAACTTGCATTTAAAGTACTGAACACTTGAAAAATCATTACAGAGAACATAAGTGTTAAGACATACAGAGAGAGAAATTTTAAAAAAATTAATGATGTTATAGTTACCTCCATATTTTGTCGGGCCTAGCAGAGAAATATATTCTGTCGGGAGCCTCTCTTCTTCTGTCATTCTTCCGTTTTTTCTCTTCTTCCTCTGCTTCTCAATTCTTCTGTGTTCGGAAGCCCCACGGACTGGATCAAGAATATTACTTGCAGCCCGATCTGGAGGTATATGTATCTTACGGATGCATATACCTGAGAAAGAGAAAGGGTTTGTAGAAAGATACCAAACTTGCATTTAAAGTACTGAACACTTGAAAAATCATTACAGAGAACATAAGTGTTAAGACATACAGAGAGAGAAATTTTAAAAAAATTAATGATGTTATAGTTACCTCCATATTTTGTCGGGCCTAGCAGAGAAATATATTCTGTCGGGAGCCTCTCTTCTTCTGTCATTCTTCCGTTTTTTCTCTTCTTCCTCTGCTTCTCAATTCTTCTGTGTTCGGAAGCCCCACGGACTGGATCAAGAATATTACTTGCAGCCCGATCTGGAGGTATATGTATCTTACGGATGCATATACCTGAGAAAGAGAAAGGGTTTGTAGAAAGATACCAAACTTGCATTTAAAGTACTGAACACTTGAAAAATCATTACAGAGAACATAAGTGTTAAGACATACAGAGAGAGAAATTTTAAAAAAATTAATGATGTTATAGTTACCTCCATATTTTGTCGGGCCTAGCAGAGAAATATATTCTGTCGGGAGCCTCTCTTCTTCTGTCATTCTTCCGTTTTTTCTCTTCTTCCTCTGCTTCTCAATTCTTCTGTGTTCGGAAGCCCCACGGACTGGATCAAGAATATTACTTGCAGCCCGATCTGGAGGTATATGTATCTTACGGATGCATATACCTGAGAAAGAGAAAGGGTTTGTAGAAAGATACCAAACTTGCATTTAAAGTACTGAACACTTGAAAAATCATTACAGAGAACATAAGTGTTAAGACATACAGAGAGAGAAATTTTAAAAAAATTAATGATGTTATAGTTACCTCCAGATTTTGTCGGGCCTAGCAGAGAAATATATTCTGTCGGGAGCCTCTCTTCTTCTGTCATTCTTCCGTTTTTTCTCTTCTTCCTCTGCTTCTCAATTCTTCTGTGTTCGGAAGCCCCGCGGACTGGATCTAGAAAATTGCTTGCAGCCCGATCTGGAGGAATATGTATCTTCCGGATGCATATACCTGAGAAAGAGAAAGGGGTGGAAAAAGATACCAAACATGCATTTAAAGTACTGAACACTTGAAAAATCATTTCAGAGAACATAAGTGTTAAGACATACAGAGAGAGAAATTTAAAAAAAAATTAATGATGTTATAGTTACCTCCATATTTTGTCGGGCCTAGCAGAGAAATATATTCTGTCGGGAGCCTCTCTTCTTCTGTCATTCTTCCGTTTTTTCTCTTCTTCCTCTGCTTCTCAATTCTTCTGTGTTCGGAAGCCCCACGGACTGGATCAAGAATATTACTTGCAGCCCGATCTGGAGGTATATGTATCTTACGGATGCATATACCTGAGAAAGAGAAAGGGTTTGTAGAAAGATACCAAACTTGCATTTAAAGTACTGAACACTTGAAAAATCATTACAGAGAACATAAGTGTTAAGACATACAGAGAGAGAAATTTTAAAAAAATTAATGATGTTATAGTTACCTCCATATTTTGTCGGGCCTAGCAGAGAAATATATTCTGTCGGGAGCCTCTCTTCTTCTGTCATTCTTCCGTTTTTTCTCTTCTTCCTCTGCTTCTCAATTCTTCTGTGTTCGGAAGCCCCACGGACTGGATCAAGAATATTACTTGCAGCCCGATCTGGAGGTATATGTATCTTACGGATGCATATACCTGAGAAAGAGAAAGGGTTTGTAGAAAGATACCAAACTTGCATTTAAAGTACTGAACACTTGAAAAATCATTACAGAGAACATAAGTGTTAAGACATACAGAGAGAGAAATTTAAAAAAAATTAATGATGTTATAGTTACCTCCATATTTTGTCGGGCCTAGCAGAGAAATATATTCTGTCGGGAGCCTCTCTTCTTCTGTCATTCTTCCGTTTTTTCTCTTCTTCCTCTGCTTCTCAATTCTTCTGTGTTCGGAAGCCCCACGGACTGGATCAAGAATATTACTTGCAGCCCGATCTGGAGGTATATGTATCTTACGGATGCATATACCTGAGAAAGAGAAAGGGTTTGTAGAAAGATACCAAACTTGCATTTAAAGTACTGAACACTTGAAAAATCATTACAGAGAACATAAGTGTTAAGACATACAGAGAGAGAAATTTTAAAAAAATTAATGATGTTATAGTTACCTCCATATTTTGTCGGGCCTAGCAGAGAAATATATTCTGTCGGGAGCCTCTCTTCTTCTGTCATTCTTCCGTTTTTTCTCTTCTTCCTCTGCTTCTCAATTCTTCTGTGTTCGGAAGCCCCACGGACTGGATCAAGAATATTACTTGCAGCCCGATCTGGAGGTATATGTATCTTACGGATGCATATACCTGAGAAAGAGAAAGGGTTTGTAGAAAGATACCAAACTTGCATTTAAAGTACTGAACACTTGAAAAATCATTACAGAGAACATAAGTGTTAAGACATACAGAGAGAGAAATTTTAAAAAAATTAATGATGTTATAGTTACCTCCATATTTTGTCGGGCCTAGCAGAGAAATATATTCTGTCGGGAGCCTCTCTTCTTCTGTCATTCTTCCGTTTTTTCTCTTCTTCCTCTGCTTCTCAATTCTTCTGTGTTCGGAAGCCCCACGGACTGGATCAAGAATATTACTTGCAGCCCGATCTGGAGGTATATGTATCTTACGGATGCATATACCTGAGAAAGAGAAAGGGTTTGTAGAAAGATACCAAACTTGCATTTAAAGTACTGAACACTTGAAAAATCATTACAGAGAACATAAGTGTTAAGACATACAGAGAGAGAAATTTTAAAAAAATTAATGATGTTATAGTTACCTCCATATTTTGTCGGGCCTAGCAGAGAAATATATTCTGTCGGGAGCCTCTCTTCTTCTGTCATTCTTCCGTTTTTTCTCTTCTTCCTCTGCTTCTCAATTCTTCTGTGTTCGGAAGCCCCACGGACTGGATCAAGAATATTACTTGCAGCCCGATCTGGAGGTATATGTATCTTACGGATGCATATACCTGAGAAAGAGAAAGGGTTTGTAGAAAGATACCAAACTTGCATTTAAAGTACTGAACACTTGAAAAATCATTACAGAGAACATAAGTGTTAAGACATACAGAGAGAGAAATTTTAAAAAAATTAATGATGTTATAGTTACCTCCATATTTTGTCGGGCCTAGCAGAGAAATATATTCTGTCGGGAGCCTCTCTTCTTCTGTCATTCTTCCGTTTTTTCTCTTCTTCCTCTGCTTCTCAATTCTTCTGTGTTCGGAAGCCCCACGGACTGGATCAAGAATATTACTTGCAGCCCGATCTGGAGGTATATGTATCTTACGGATGCATATACCTGAGAAAGAGAAAGGGTTTGTAGAAAGATACCAAACTTGCATTTAAAGTACTGAACACTTGAAAAATCATTACAGAGAACATAAGTGTTAAGACATACAGAGAGAGAAATTTAAAAAAAATTAATGATGTTATAGTTACCTCCAGATTTTGTCGGGCCTAGCAGAGAAATATGTTCTGTCGGGAGCCTCTCTTCTTCTGTCATTCTTCCGTTTTTTCTCTTCTTCCTCTGCTTCTCAATTCTTCTGTGTTCGGAAGCCCCGTGGACTGGATCTAGAAAATTGCTTGCAGCCCGATCTGGAGGTATATGTATCTTTCGGATGCATATACCTGAGAAAGAGAAAGGGGTGGGAAAAGATACCAAACATGCATTTATAATACTGAACAGTTGAAAAAACATTTCAGAGAATATAATTGTTGAGATATACAGAGAGAAATTTTTTAAAAAAATTTTGAATGTTTTAGTTACCTCCAGATTTTTTCGGGCCTAGCGGAGAAATATATTCTTTCAGGAGCCTCTATTCTTCTGTCATTCTTCCGTTTTTTCTCTTCTTCCTCTGCTTCTCAATTCTTCTGTGTTCGGAAGCCCCGCGGACTGGATCTAGAAAATTGCTTGCAGCCCGATCTGGAGGAATATGTATCTTCCGGATGCATATACCTGAGAAAGAGAAAGGGGTGGAAAAAGATACCAAACATGCATTTAAAGTACTGAACACTTGAAAAATCATTACAGAGAACATAAGTGTTAAGACATACAGAGAGAGAAATTTAAAAAAAATTAATGATGTTATAGTTACCTCCATATTTTGTCGGGCCTAGCAGAGAAATATATTCTGTCGGGAGCCTCTCTTCTTCTGTCATTCTTCCGTTTTTTCTCTTCTTCCTCTGCTTCTCAATTCTTCTGTGTTCGGAAGCCCCACGGACTGGATCAAGAATATTACTTGCAGCCCGATCTGGAGGTATATGTATCTTACGGATGCATATACCTGAGAAAGAGAAAGGGTTTGTAGAAAGATACCAAACTTGCATTTAAAGTACTGAACACTTGAAAAATCATTACAGAGAACATAAGTGTTAAGACATACAGAGAGAGAAATTTTAAAAAAATTAATGATGTTATAGTTACCTCCATATTTTGTCGGGCCTAGCAGAGAAATATATTCTGTCGGGAGCCTCTCTTCTTCTGTCATTCTTCCGTTTTTTCTCTTCTTCCTCTGCTTCTCAATTCTTCTGTGTTCGGAAGCCCCACGGACTGGATCAAGAATATTACTTGCAGCCCGATCTGGAGGTATATGTATCTTACGGATGCATATACCTGAGAAAGAGAAAGGGTTTGTAGAAAGATACCAAACTTGCATTTAAAGTACTGAACACTTGAAAAATCATTACAGAGAACATAAGTGTTAAGACATACAGAGAGAGAAATTTTAAAAAAATTAATGATGTTATAGTTACCTCCATATTTTGTCGGGCCTAGCAGAGAAATATATTCTGTCGGGAGCCTCTCTTCTTCTGTCATTCTTCCGTTTTTTCTCTTCTTCCTCTGCTTCTCAATTCTTCTGTGTTCGGAAGCCCCACGGACTGGATCAAGAATATTACTTGCAGCCCGATCTGGAGGTATATGTATCTTACGGATGCATATACCTGAGAAAGAGAAAGGGTTTGTAGAAAGATACCAAACTTGCATTTAAAGTACTGAACACTTGAAAAATCATTACAGAGAACATAAGTGTTAAGACATACAGAGAGAGAAATTTTAAAAAAATTAATGATGTTATAGTTACCTCCATATTTTGTCGGGCCTAGCAGAGAAATATATTCTGTCGGGAGCCTCTCTTCTTCTGTCATTCTTCCGTTTTTTCTCTTCTTCCTCTGCTTCTCAATTCTTCTGTGTTCGGAAGCCCCGCGGACTGGATCTAGAAAATTGCTTGCAGCCCGATCTGGAGGAATATGTATCTTCCGGATGCATATACCTGAGAAAGAGAAAGGGGTGGAAAAAGATACCAAACATGCATTTAAAGTACTGAACACTTGAAAAATCATTTCAGAGAACATAAGTGTTAAGACATACAGAGAGAGAAATTTAAAAAAAATTAATGATGTTATAGTTACCTCCATATTTTGTCGGGCCTAGCAGAGAAATATATTCTGTCGGGAGCCTCTCTTCTTCTGTCATTCTTCCGTTTTTTCTCTTCTTCCTCTGCTTCTCAATTCTTCTGTGTTCGGAAGCCCCACGGACTGGATCAAGAATATTACTTGCAGCCCGATCTGGAGGTATATGTATCTTACGGATGCATATACCTGAGAAAGAGAAAGGGTTTGTAGAAAGATACCAAACTTGCATTTAAAGTACTGAACACTTGAAAAATCATTACAGAGAACATAAGTGTTAAGACATACAGAGAGAGAAATTTTAAAAAAATTAATGATGTTATAGTTACCTCCATATTTTGTAGGGCCTAGCAGAGAAATATATTCTGTCGGGAGCCTCTCTTCTTCTGTCATTCTTCCGTTTTTTCTCTTCTTCCTCTGCTTCTCAATTCTTCTGTGTTCGGAAGCCCCACGGACTGGATCAAGAATATTACTTGCAGCCCGATCTGGAGGTATATGTATCTTACGGATGCATATACCTGAGAAAGAGAAAGGGTTTGTAGAAAGATACCAAACTTGCATTTAAAGTACTGAACACTTGAAAAATCATTACAGAGAACATAAGTGTTAAGACATACAGAGAGAGAAATTTTAAAAAAATTAATGATGTTATAGTTACCTCCAGATTTTGTCGGGCCTAGCGGAGAAATATATTCTTTCAGGAGCCTCTATTCTTCTGTCATTCTTCCGTTTTTTCTCTTCTTCCTCGCTTCTCAATTCTTCTGTGTTCGGAAGCCCCGCGGACTGGATCTAGAAAATTGCTTGCAGCCCGATCTGGAGGAATATGTATCTTCCGGATGCATATACCTGAGAAAGAGAAAGGGTTTGTAGAAAGATACCAAACTTGCATTTAAAGTACTGAACACTTGAAAAATCATATACAGAGAGAAAATGGTTTTAAAAATTCATGAATTTTGTAGTTTCCTGCAGATTTTGTCGGCCTAGCAGAGAAATATATTCTGTCGGGAGCCTCTCTTCTTCTGTCATTCTTCCGTTTTTTCTCTTCTTCCTCTGATTCTCAATTCTTCTGTGTTCGGAAGCCCCGTGGACTGGATCTAGAAAATTGCTTGCAGCCCGATCTGAAGGTATATGTATCTTTCGGATGCATATACCTGAGAAAGAGAAAGGGGTGGGAAAAGATACCAAACATGCATTTATAATACTGAACAGTTGAAAAAACATTTCAGAGAATATAATTGTTGAGATATACAGAGAGAAAATTTTTAAAAAAAATTTTGAATGTTTTAGTTACTTCCAGATTTTTTCGGGCCTAGCGGAGAAATATATTCTTTTAGGAGCCTCTATTCTTCTGTCATTCTTCCGTTTTTTCTCTTCTTCCTCTGCTTCTCAATTCTTCTGTGTTCGGAAGCCCCGCGGACTGGATCTAGAAAATTGCTTGCAGCCCGATCTGGAGGAATATGTATCTTCCGGATGCATATACCTGAGAAAGAGAAAGGGTTTGTAGAAAGATACCAAACTTGCATTTAAAGTACTGAACACTTGAAAAATCATTACAGAGAACATAAGTGTTAAGACATACAGAGAGAGAAATTAAAAAAAAATTAATGATGTTATAGTTACCTCCAGATTTTGTCGGGCCTAGCAGAGAAATATATTCTGTCGGGAGCCTCTCTTCTTCTGTCATTCTTCCGTTTTTTCTCTTCTTCCTCTGTTTCTCAATTCTTCTGTGTTCGGAAGCCCCACGGACTGGATCAAGAATATTACTTGCAGCCCGATCTGTAGGTATATGTATCTTCCGGTTGCATATACCTGAGAAAGAGAAAGGGGTGGAAAAAGATACCAAACATGCATTTAAAATACTGAACACTTAAAAATCATTTCAGAGAACATAAGTGTTATGATATACAGAGAGAAAATGGTTTTAAAAATTCATGAATGTTGTAGTTTCCTGCAGATTTTGTCGGCCTAGCAGAGAAATATATTCTGTCGGGAGCCTCTGTTCTTCTGTCATTCTTCCGTTTTTTCTCTTCTTCCTCTGCTTCTCAATTCTTCTGTGTTCGGACGCCCCGCGGACTGGATCAAGAATATTACTTGCAGCCCGAACTGGAGGTATATGTATCTTCCGGATGCATATACCTGAGAAAGAGAAAGGGGTGGGAAAAGATACCAAACATGCATTTAAAATACTGAACACCTCAAAAATCATTTCAGAGAACATAAATGTTAGACATAGAGGGAGAGAAATTAAAAAAAAAATATTATAGTTACCTCCAGAGTATTTCGGGCGTAGCGTTGTACAGTCTTCTGTAGGGGGCCTCTGTTCCTCAGTATATAGAGGAATTCTTCTGCTTTCTAGAGCCCGCGCTCTCTTATAAATATACTGCTTTCAGCCCGGTTTGTTTCAGAAACAACTATATTTATGTCGAACAAAATTCTGTTCTGAGGCACACTTTTGCGCAATCGTTAATCTGTATAATTGCCATTATTTTTCGAAGAATTTAAATCAATTCGGAAATTAATGGATCAGTTTAGATGGAAAAAAAAGTCTTGAAAATATCATGAGAACAATGGGTTTTGTAGGACTTAAATATTAAATAATTCTAGAGAATCTTTTATCTGATATACTTCGCAGTTGAGTATCATTTGAGACTTCTGATATTTCATAAAAGTTCACAAAATTACATAAAATATATTGCAGTTACTTTCGAATCACCGGTTTTCCAACTTTAGAGTATTTTAAATCGAAAAATTCATAGCCTAAACTTGCGAATAGTTCCATCTTGAAACTGATATTTCCCAAAATTATCCTACAAATGTATCGTTTGTGGTTCTTTTATTGTTACAAAATTTGTCTGTTCCTACCATTCCTGGTTTCTGTAATAATTGGATTAAGACCTGTCAACAATAAAAGTCTTGCTACAGGTGGGCTCATTGTTTTTATTTTGTTGTACGTTGACAGCATTGTTGTTCTCGAAAATAAAAACTTCTCAAATATAAAGATTTTAAATTTGGCATTTTATGATAACTTCATTTTACATTACCCCAAAATGAATGTTGTCCTTTATTGGAGATGTGGGGGGGGGGGGGGTGCAAGCGGCTTTGCCGTCCGCTACCCTTCACGATGTATTATATAAATAATATAATTATTATGCATGAAAAACCAAAAGAAAAAAATTAGCACTCATTACACCTGCAGCTGCTTAGGGCTAGCATGTAAATAAGTTCAGTGTAGGTGAGGTGAACAGTAACAAGGAATTATTATTAAAACATTATTTCTTACTTTAAATGACATCGCCATAAAAATATACACACTTCCTAGGACAGGGACTGTAAACCTTTTGCATATCACGTGCCAATTTTTATCTGTGAAAAAAAAAATTGGCGCATGAGGAAAAAAACAATGCAAGAAGATTAAAAAGCAGAAAAAGCGTTATAACATCTACACCTTTTATACGATCCGCTTGAAATTTTTTCACTATTATGTATAAAAATATAAAAAACAATCTGTGCTACTTTAAAAATCTGAAAATCCACCGGTTCCCCCATTTTTAAGCCATATTTTGCTATTTTCAGCTCCATTTTATTTCCGAGAGTCAAAATAGCGAATTCTTTGCTTGACAAAATAAGCTGTCACAATCGATATGACGTCCTATTAATCAGGCTTTAAAGGAAAGTGCGATTCCATTTCCTTTAAAATGGTTTGTGCAGATTACATAGTTTGTTTTTTCACAAACAAATCGTCTGCGGGGATATAAGAAAGGCTGCGTACCGAAATCTTTCGAATGCCAAAAGTTTCCGCGTTTTCCAGAAGAGCATGGAATTCGATTTGGGCAAATAGTAAAAATTGAATATCAACTTATTTATTTTAGGTGGACGAAGATGAACTATACTGAGTGTAGACATGCTTCTGTCAAATGTTTTTTTTTTTCTAGCGCCCGTTGTAATTGTCTCCACAACAGAGTTTGACTTCTAGTCTTTCTGATAGTTTAGCAAGAAAGAACTCACCCTACATTTCATGCAAGTACTAACCCATAGAGCAATCACGTGGACAGTGACGCTGTGACGACGTCCCATTTCGTCATTAAGCGTCATTCAGTGTTAAGCAAATGCGTGCAAT
The DNA here is from genome assembly GCA_038373885.1 of Cheiracanthium punctorium. Lineage (NCBI taxonomy): Eukaryota > Metazoa > Arthropoda > Arachnida > Araneae > Cheiracanthiidae > Cheiracanthium > Cheiracanthium punctorium. The sequence goes on from JAWZYV010004055.1 coordinate 1,293,686, forward strand.
CTGTGACGTTACTTTTGTCAAAACTGCGACGTTGCAGAGAGATTCCGAATTCTAATTAATAAGCAATCACGACGTACGTCACACTGTGACAAACAGAGATTTAACAGTGACACTGCAGAAACATCCGTGTGAGTCACTATGGCGTAACAATGCGACTTTGCGAGCATGCACGTCACGTCATCAAGGCGGACATTCTCAGAAAGTCTCAGTATGAAGCCAGTACACATACATTTTGCGATGCCACGTTGCTGCATAGGGCATGCTGAAACAAACATGAACAGACTTGTTAAAGCCCCGCGGGGTTGCAACAGACTTGGGGGGGCAGGGTTGCAACAGACTAAAGGGTTGCAACAGACTTGTTGCAACCCTTCCCCAATGCTGAAAAAAGGGCAGCCGTTGCCATCGCTCCACTTAACTACCAGCAAGATGGCGGACGATCGAAACGTTCATCGCGCGCCACAGATCTAGAGACCCCTTTTTTGACGACAGCTGGCTGTGCCCGCACACAACCAGCTATCGTCAAAAAAGGGTCTCTAAGTTACATGGCGGTTGACGCAGCTGGCTGTGCCGGCACAGCCAGTTGCGTCAAAAAAGGGCAATCTATCCAGCTGTTCACGCATTCTTCCATTTTTCAGCAGAAGTCAGTGCTGTTAAAAATAATCGTGACCATTTTTTGACGGGAAATGACGTGCTAAAAAGTAAAGGGTTCTCGTGGAGCTATGTCACCCGCAACTACTTTTATAGGAATCAAATCTATTCTTCGTGACTGGCAACAGCCAAAACGTCAGAGTTCGGTGTTCCCAGAGCGGGAACACTGCATGTTAAAGGTTTAAAAATGGTATTAAAATTAATTTTCATACACGTTTATTCTACTACATAAATACGCTGATCCCTGACTCAATAATTCTCTAACAATACCGGGCTTCCACTCCAGGATAAAACTTTTACCACCATGACTCTAAAAAGATTAAAAATTTAAGCACAAAAAGCCTAATACCATTTACACCGTTTGTACAATCCGCCTTAAATTTTTCAAAATCTGAAAAAAATCTGAAAATCCACTCGTTCCCTCATTTTAAAGAGACTTTTTGCTATTTTCAGTTCCATTTTATTTCCGATAGTCAAAAAAGTGAATCGCTTGCGTTACAAAATTAGGCGATACAAGTGACAATGACGTCCTATTGAAGTCACGGTCATGAGGTTTTGAAGGGAACGTCTCGATTACAATTCGTTTTAATCAGTTTTTCCAGATTACACAGTTTAACTTTTTTTTATTTTATTAAAATTTTCGTCCGCATGAAGCATCGATATAAGAGGGTCTGTTTACACGAAACGAGATCGTTCGAATGCGAAATGTTTCGGCGTGTTTCCAGAAGAGCATGAAATTTTATTTGGTATATAATGAAAATTGAATATAAAGTTGTTTATTTGAAGTGGACGAAGATTAAATAGATTAAGTGTAGTCATATTGTCGTCGAACGTTTTTTCTAAGAGCCTGTTGTAATTGTTTCCATACAAAGGGATTTTATCTTCAGGTGTTCAATAGTAACTAATAATTATTTAAGTTATTTTAATAATAAATTGGGTAAAAAAGAAATTCCGCAGGCACCCATTTAGGTTTAATACGGTGTAGCAAGAAGGTGGCATGAATAAAGGCTGCGAGATGAAAAGCAGTTGTTTTGGCGAAAGATGATTAAGAAAACAAAAAACTAGCCAAAATTTGCCAAAATTAGCTACTAGCCAAAATACATTGAGAGTAGACGTATTTTCGTCAAATGTTCTTTCTAGGGTCCGTTGTAATTGACTCCACAACGGGCTTTGACTTCTAGTTTAAACCTTTGAGGCGCAACCCTTTCCCAATGCTGAAAAAAGGGCAGCCGTTGGCATCGCTCGACTTAACTGCCAGCAAGATGGCGGACGATCGAAACGTTCATCGCGTGCCACAGATCTAGAGACCCTTTTTTGACGACAGCTGGCTGTGCGGCGGCATAGCCAGCTGTCGTCAAAAAAGGTAATAGTAGTTAAGTAGAGCGATGGCAACGGCTGCCCTTTTCTCAGCATTGGGCAGTCTATCCAGCTGTTCTCTCATTCTTTCATTTTTCAGCAGACGTCAGTGCTGTTCAAAATAATCGTGACCATTTTTTTACGGGAAATGACGTGCTGAAAAGTAAAGGATTCTCGTGGAGCTATGTCACCCGCAACTATTTTTATAGAAATCAAATCTATTCTTCGTGACTGGCAACAATCAAAAAGTCAGAGTTTGGTGTTCCCAGAGCGGGAACACTGCGCGTTAAAGGGTTAAAATATAAAAGTGATTTTTTTTTTACTTCTTTCATTGATACATTGATGCATATTCATAAAGCCTACCATCAAGGAGTACAGTATATTAGAATCTGTAAAAAAATACCTGTTTGTTTTCATTTTTTTAAATCAAGATAACATATACTATCCTCTTTGTCGTTCGCTGAGTAGAAAGTGTAACACATTACCTAAATAAAATATTTCTCTAGCCAGTAATAGTTTAAAAATTATCATAACCCGATGTACAAATTCAGGAATGCAAGTTTCCAGCACAAACACTATCAAGAAGGAAAAGGTAGTTTTACAGGCAGTGAGAAATATGAACGAAAGCAGTAATACATGTTTCCAGCACGGAAACTAACAAGAAGGTAAAAGTAGTTTTACAGGCAAGGTAAAATATGCTTCCCTGGTTAAATGCAAGAAAACTTGTAGAATAGAATACTGCTTTACAGAACCAAACGCAGGACTTTCAAGTTTAAATGGTCCCATTTAACAACAGTTCCGATAAAGCTGATTATCAGAGGTGAATTTTGGGACAGTATGGGACGTTTTTAACCCATTCAGCGCCCGTATTATAAAAAGGGCCATAAAAGTGTCATTTTTATTTTAGAATACTGCGTTATAGAATCAAACGCAGGACTTTCTAGTTTAAATGGTCCCATTTAACAACAGTTCCGATAAAGTTGACTATCAGAGGTGAATTTTGGGACAGTATGGGACGTTTTTAACCCCTTTAACGCCCGTATTATAAAAGGGCCATAAAAGTGTCATTTTTATTTTAGAATACTGCGTTATAGAATCAAACGCAGGACTTTCTAGTTTAAATGGTCCCATTTAACAACAGTTCCGATAAAGTTGATTATCAGAGGTGAATTTTGGGACAGTATGGGACGTTTTTAACCCCTTTAACGCCCGTATTATAAAAGGGCCATAAAAGTGTCATTTTTATTTTAGAATACTGCGTTATAGAATCAAACGCAGGACTTTCTAGTTTAAATGGTCCCATTTAACAACAGTTCCGATAAAGTTGATTATCAGAGGTGAATTTTGGGACAGTATGGGACGTTTTTAACCCCTTTAACGCCCGTACTATAAAAGGGCCATAAAAGTGTCATTTTTATTTTAGAATACTGCGTTATAGAATCAAACGCAGGACTTTCTAGTTTAAATGGTCCCATTTAACAACAGTTCCGATAAAGTTGATTATCAGAGGTGAATTTTGGGACAGTATGGGACGTTTTTAACCCCTTTAACGCCCGTATTATAAAAGGGCCATAAAAGTGTCATTTTTATTTTAGAATACTGCGTTATAGAATCAAACGCAGGACTTTCTAGTTTAAATGGTCCCATTTAACAACAGTTCCGATAAAGTTGATTATCAGAGGTGAATTTTGGGACAGTATGGGACGTTTTTAACCCCTTTAACGCCCGTATTATAAAAGGGCCATAAAAGTGTCATTTTTATTTTAGAATACTGCGTTATAGAATCAAACGCAGGACTTTCTAGTTTAAATGGTCCCATTTAACAACAGTTCAGTGATTATCAGAGGTGAATTTGGACAGTATGGACTTTTACCCTTAACCCGTTTAGGCATAGTCATTTATTGTACTGCGTAGTAACTTTCTAGTATGGTCCACACAGTTGATGGTGATTACAGTGATTTAAACCCATTCAGCGCCCGCATTATAAAAGGGCCATAAAAGTGTCATTTTTATTTTCCGAACATGGACCATGTAAGGAAAGTATTGTAATCATGAAAAAATTCGACTTCGAGATTTTGGTGTATGGACAAGTTTTGAGGTCTTCTGAATTCATTTATGCTATTCTTACGAGATGTGTGTTTGTGTGTATGCGAGTGAACACGATAGCTCCTAAACGGGGAATTCCATTGAGCTCAAACTGGGTATATATGTCATAAACCATCATCGTAAGACCAGTATTGATTTTGGTGTGTATAGGACTTACAGTTTTTCTACAGGGCTACGACAAAGATTTCTTTTACATTATGGCCTACGGGGGGAAATACTTGAAAGTGTCTTGAAAAATTGTATAAAAATAAGTGCATGTACAATAGCGCGAAAAAAAAAGTTAAATTTATAGGAAAAGCCACCATTTAGGGTTATTGCGACTGAATGTGTATTTTCTAGTAATCAGGGAATCATTAAAAATATATGTGTTTTAAACACTAAAGGAGAATTTTATTAAACTTGCTTCGTAAAATTAATAAATACTTGTAAAGTTTTCCATAAATAAAAAAGTGAACTAAGATTGCAAAACGCATATCACAAGAACACGTACTGGAGCACTACCCCCTTCTATTTAAAAATAAACTATCTCCGAATTAAGTTAACCTTTTGAGGTGCAACCCTTTCCCAATGCTGGAAAAAGGGCAGCCGTTGCCATCGATCGACTTAACTACCAGCAAGATGGCGGACGATCGAAACGTTCATCGCGATCGAAACGTTCACAGTCCGCCATCTTGCTGGTCGTTAAGTCGATCGATGGCAACGGCTGCCCTTTTTCCAGCATTGGGCAATCTATCCAGCTGTTCTCGCGTTCTTCCATTTTTCAGCAGATGTCAGTGCTGTTAAAAATAATCGTGACCATTTTTTTACGGGAAATGACGTGCTAAAAAGTAAAGAATTCTCGTGGAGCTATGTCACCCGCAACTATTTTTATAGAAATCCAATCTATTTTTCGTGACTGGCAACAGTCAAAACGTTAGAGTTGGGTGTTCCCAGAGCGGGATCACTGCGCCTTAAAGGGTTAAAAATTGTCTGGCATTGTTATCGATTGCGTAAAATGAGATGTTGAAGAAAAATCAGTGCATAAGAATTGAAATGCTCTTATCTTTCAGGCGAATAGCATTTAAACACTATTGCCCGGAAATATGACGGGGTTATTGTTGTTAATTAATGCCCTCTAGCAACTACGGACTGGCCAGATCTTCCATGTAGGACGGCGATGGGCGAAGGTAAAAGGCTTCAATTTAATGAGTCCCAGAGGGAAGAAGATCGATTTAGCTCAGGATCTCCTAATTTTGAACCAGTTAAATAAAAGAGACCTAGTACCTGGATCGGCACCCCCCGGAAGGTATCACCTGGATATGGAAGACATTCGAGCGACGAACAGATTTTGGCTGCACCAGCTCTCATTAGAGAACACGGCTCCACAGCCATTCAGATGAGAGAGGTGTTCACCCTCCCCACAGCCAAGACGTTGCTGCTTCACTTTCCGTGTACTTATGGGAACGGAGCTTAGCGGGTAAGCCACTTATTAGGACCCTCGGATTTTTTTCAGAATGGAGGTCGTTAACCCTCTAACGCACAGTGTTCCCGCTCTGGGAACACCAAACTCTAACGTTTTGACTGTTGCCAGTCACGAAGAATAGATTTGATTTCTATAAAAATAGTTGCGGGTGACATAGCTCCACGAGAATCCTTTACTTTTTAGCCAGTCATTTCCCGTAAAAATATGGTCACGATGATTTTTAACAGCACTGACATCTCCTGGAAAATGGAAGAATGCGAGAACAACTGGATAGATGGCCCAATGCTGAAAAAAAGGACAGCCGTTGCCGTCGCTCGACTTAACTACCAGCAAGATGGCGGACGACCTAAACGTTCATCGCGTGCCACAGATCTAGAGACCCTTTTTTGAAGCAGCTGGCTGTGCACGGGCACAGTCAGCTGTCGTCAAAAAAGGGTCTCTAGATCTGTGGCACGCGATGTACGTTTCGATCGTCCGCCATCTTGCTGGTAGTTAAGTCGAGCGATGGCAACGGCTGCCCTTTTTGCAGCATTGGGAAAGGGTTTTGCCTCAAAGGGTTAAAGGCTCTTCTTTAACCCTTCTTTTTCCAGCTTCTTTCTTTAACCAGCTGACGAAAACTGCGGGTTTAAAAAGGATCATAAAAATACTCATTTATAGTAAGATTTTTTTTTTCAGATAAAGCAGTTCAATTAAATTTTAAAAGTTATAGTTTTGATCTACATTTTTTATACTCTTAAAACGTTATCTAGTGAGTTTCTGCAAAGCAACGAAATGAGTGAATTAAATTTAGAAATAAAATTGATAAAAGAACCTTGGCAGACTTACGATCGCTGCCATGATAAGCTATGCGTCGGCGTTTGTGGGCTGGCAACGGTACTGGTTGTATAACGTCTAAAGTTATCACACTCCCCTAGTAGCACAACTAGTTATAAAACACGTTTTTTGACGTTCAGAAGACGTGTTTCGTTTGTACTCGTTGCACTAATATGGTCACGGTCTAAATGTTCGCGTAGAAATTAATTTCTATAGATGGCGCGCCGCGCTTTAAAAGAATAAAAGATACTTCGACTTCTACTTTCTCCCATGATCCTCTTTAAAAAAATGATGTTTTGTTTATGTTCGAATTGCGCCTGAGAGCGTATTTAGAATGTAGATTTGAAGCGACGCTGTCGCTATTTGAATTAATTATGTGAAATCAACTTTTTTGTGTAAAAAGATGAAAATAGTTGTTAATATATACGTTTCAGTTAAAAAATTAGTTTTTATTGCGTTTTGTGTGTTTTGTTTTTACTTTCGGTGCCAAGCCATTCGAATCTCGCCTGTTCTTGATTTGGAATTTGATAATACGTTGACTTCGGATCTCCCCAGCTTGAAGAAGTTTTTTGCTTCGTTTTATTTATTTATTTTTTCATTCGAACACACTTCAATTTTCGTTGCCGAGGTACGAGGGTTGCCTTTTAAGTTTCTACAAAAAGTAGGAACAAATGAAAACTCTTTTATTGCTTTTCAAAATATTTGCCTTTAAGATTTATACACTTTTCCATCCGTTCAAACAAATTCTTGAAACAGTTTTTCCATTCTGAAGTTGATATCTCAGAAACATGGTTTCGGAAGGCATCAACAGCTTCTTGAGGTGAGTGAAAATCACTGCCCACGGATTTTTTGCTTGGCGTTAGGTGAACAAAAAAAATCTGGAGTGACTCCACTCGACTTTCCGAACACTTACGATTAAGATCATGACCAAGCATTTAAATAAATTTTAATCGATGAATAATTCAAATATATATACCAAAATGAAGCTCAATCGAATGTATCGTTTAAACGGTAGCGCACTTTCAAGAATGTCTCCCCATAGGCCATAATGTAAAAGGAATTTTTGGCGCAGCCCTGTAGAAAAACTATAAGTCCTATACACATCAAAATCGATACTGGTCTTACGATGGTTGTTTATAACATGTACACCCAATTTGAGCTCAATCGAATGTACCGTTTAAACGCTAGCGCACTTTCCAGAATTTTCCCCCATAGGCCATAATGTAAAAGAAATCATTGTCGTAGCCCTGTAGAAAAACTATAAGTCTTATACACACAGAAATCAATACCGGTCTTGCGACGGTGATTTATAACATATATACCTAATTTGAGCTCAATCTAATGTACCGTTTAAACGCTAGCGCACTTTCAAGAATTTTCCTCCATAGACCATAATGTAAAAGAAATTTTTGTCGTAGCCCTGTAGAAAAACTATAAGTCCTATACACACCAAAATCAATACCGGTCTTGCGACGGTTGTTCATAACATATATACCCAATTTGAGCTCAATCGCATGCCCCGTTCAGGAGCTATCGTGTTCACTCACATACACACAAACACACATACACACACACACACACACACACATACACACATACATACATACATCTCGTAAGATTAGCATAAATGAATTCAGAAGCCCTCTAAACGTGTCAATACACCAAAATCTCGAATTCGAATTTTTTCATGATTACAATACTTTCCTTACATGGTACATGTTCGGAAAGTAAAAAAGCAGGAGAATAGAGGCAATGATACATTAATCCGATATATTTTATCCTTCAAATAATCAATTTTTCATGTGCTGCTGCGTGAGAACTGGCGTTGTCGTAATGAAGAATGATGCGTCGATTTTTGTTGTTTTTCCTGATATCGTTGATGACTTTAAGCAAGCAAATGTCTGTATACCATTTAGCATTAACAGTTTTTCGATCCTCTAAAGGAATGGTACGATATGTCCTGTCCTGTACTGTAAGGCCGAAGAAACAAGCGTTTGTCAAAACATAAAAGGCAACCTACGTATTGTTACGAAAATCGCCAAGTGGGTGTATTTTGAAACAGTCCAATCAGCACAGTAAACAAAAATAACACTTTATTCACGGCTCGCAGCTCAATAGCTCAAAATAATACAAGAAACTTTAAAATGCGCTAACAACGTTAAGCACAACAATAACGCTATTCTTTTCACAGAATCAACCGTGCGCTTCAAAGTCTATCACTCAACTGAACTCCCCGGAGAGAGATCCTAGCGCTTTTATAGAGATGATGACGTCACCAGAATTGCTGAGAACTTTCTGGAACAATCTTATCAAATTGAAATATGGTCTCGAGACATGAATTTTCTAGAAGCCACCATTTGTCGCCAAGGCCGCCAAATCCGTCGCCAAGTCGCCAAGACGATCGCCAAGTTTGTCGCCAAGGCTACACGGTTACTTCCACAGGTTTACCATTTACCTGATGACTTCGCTATTAACTAGTTTCACGGCGGCGCATTCAATACGAGAGCAAATTAAGTTATTATTTCGCAACAGTATCAAAAGTGCAGTGCAATTGCAGAAAACTTTCAATCCTATCAAATTACCGTAAGGAAATAAAGCCAGAGATCTTATCATTGTGAGAGCCATCCCGTTTGTCGATTCCCTCTGTACCGCCCTCCTATTAGTGTGCACCAGCTATACCATTAAAGCTTAATGAAGCCACCTTCACGCTTCGGTGTTCCTTCTTTTTAATGACCTCGACAACCAAAATGCAAGTGAGTTTAAACTATTAGGATTGAATCTAGCTCACGATACTGTCGTACAGGGTGACCAAAAAGTCTTTGGCACATTTAAAAAATTCATAGAAAAGCAACAAATTATCGTATGAACATAGGCGCACCCACGGAGGGGGCTACGGGGGCTGAAGCCCCCCCCCCTAAAGGTGGGAAATTAGAAGTGAAAAGTATTGAAAATTGTCACTAATGAGTTTAATGTTTTCTTTTAAAAATTGCCTTCAAATTTTTTCTAAAATATTTTTTATAAAAAAAAGATGTTAGTTTTTAAATAAAAACTCACAGTTAGAGCATGAAACACTGTTAAACTTGGTTACAACATCACTGAAAAGATCATATAACTATTTGATTCTAAAATGAGTTACATTGCTCGTGGGGTTGTGTTCTACGGGCAAGTCGACTGGCACAGAATATTTTGACGTTATGAGAGAGTTATAACTATAATTGAGGTCACTATAACCGAGTTCAGCAGTATTTGTAGCCCAGCCCCCCCCTAAACTAAAATCCTGAGTGCGCCACTGCGTATGAATATGCGAATTGCGCAATATACTTGCGCCAATAATACTTCGCGGGCTCACGAATTTTTTTTTCTTCTTTTTTTTTCTTTTTTTTTGACATCGTAAAAAAAAAATACTTCCAAATTGTGCTCATAGGTGGCACTGTACTGTCACAGTACGCTTCCCGAATGTCTTGTATAGTCTCATCCGATCTTCGTGGCCGACCAGTTCTTTCCCTTTCTAAAGCGCTTCCAGTCTCTAAAAACTTTTCATGACAAGCCAAAATGCTGTTTTGACTCGGAGGGTGTCTCTTAAACATGTTACGGAACTTCCTCTGAAATGTAGTTATGGATTTTGATTCGAAATACCAACCTACGCAATGCGCTTTCTCAGTTGCAGTAGCCTTAGCTAAAATGAATATTTCCGCACCTTCAATGTTGTTCGAAACTCACGAAAAAACCTTATTGACTCTCATTGCTGAAAACTGGAGATGCAGAGCCATCTATAAACACATTTTGGAAGTAATTTGTTTTAACATGGAAAAATAAATTCTTGTTTCTGTGAAGCATTATTGTGCAAACTGCGTATTCATACAGCATTTGGTTGCTTTTCTGTGAATTTTAGGCTTTTCGGACACCCTGTATTATGTCTGGACTATCTATCACACTCAAGGTCTTAGGTTTGATCCCAAGTTAATAAATTTGGATAGTAATTATTTTCCTCATTTGGCAAATGAAGACAGATATGACATTGTTTACGAAATATTTTGAGTGTTCCTGTAAATGCATGAATTTTAGCTTAGGTTACTAAGTTAAAATTCTTGCATGAATTTTAGCTTAGGTTAATAAGCTAAAATTCATGCATTAGAATCAATTCAGTAGCTACATGTTCATGCGGAGTAATGTACTAGAATTCTTTTGAGTGTCCCTTTAAAAGAACTATTTCTGCTACATACATGAAAGGTAGCCTATAATACACAAGAAAAGTGTATCTTTTTATCAACGAAAAACGTTTTCGAATCGGTTATGTAGTTACAGAGATGTCCACACAGCGTAATGTAATTCTTATGAGTGCCCCTGTAAAAGAACTATTTGTGATACATGTTAGATATAAAGATATATTCGGGGGTATATGCAGGAAAAGTTTAATTTTCAGTATTGGTACAGTCGATTAAACTTCTAAAAGCAACGCCGAAATGCCCCCTACGTGTCAGTCCCAAATAGAGAGGTACTTTTTGGAATTTTTCTTGGAAACAGTTGTACCTTCAAAAAATGTTTTTTCATAATATGAAACTACTAGGTTGACACTACATCTCCATTCCAATAGTTCTCCAATGGGAAGTGTGAGTCAGCTGTACCAATCCTTCGAAATTGCATAAATTAGCGTTAAGGACCATGCTTGGGGCCCGCAACGAGGGGCCCTGGGGGCCTTCAAAAATTTTTAACATTGGGGTCACTTTATATGAAGATATATAACTGCGCTGTGCAAAAATTTTCTGTATCACGTCAGAGCCAAGATTTAAAGCATAAAAACTGTATTTTTCTTCTGGAATTGGGGGTATTTGAGGGGCCCTTATTTGGGGCTCTGGCTATTTTCGAATGAATTTTCAATTTGAAATGTTAATATATAAGGTGTATTATCAGATAAAAAGTAAAATTATCTGAAGCACCTCAGAGCCAGTCATGGTCGAGACAATAAAGTGGCAAAAATGGTCCTAAATTATTACTACGGCACTGATAAGGGATACTTTGACCCCCCCCCCCCCCCCCCCATAACTCCAAAACTAAAAGTGGTAAATCTAAAATATTTCAGATTTGTTCTTTCCTTGGATAAGGTAACAAAAGAAAAAAAAAATTAGTGAAATTCTGAGATGGTGAAGGAAACCCCCTGCCTGATGTGCCCTTGCAATGCCTCTTAAAGTGATTATTAACAGGTGAATGAGAGAGAGTACAAAATTTTCGACCCCACATTGCTATGTGAATCTGAACCATCTTGGTCCCCTCTGCCAACGACGATGTTCTTTGGGATGGAGAAGGAGCGGTCATATCTTCGGGATGCGGCCCCTAGTATCACAATTAGTCCAAAAGACGTTTAAAACACGTTTTTAAACGTCAACAAACGCGTTTCCAACGTAATTTGAACGTTTGTTGAACTAGTTGTACTACTCGGGGCTGTTACTCGGCTTTCTACTGTGTTCGGGAAATGGCGCACAGATGTTCGGGAGAGGGGAGTGGTTCCTACTTTAGTACCCCACTCCACCAAGTTATTTATTTATGCCAAATACGTAATTATTTTTGGAGCCAACTTTGGCAGGAAATGCATATCATATATTTCGGAAAAACTCGCCAAGGCTGATGACAGTTGGCAAGATTTATGATAGACTATATTTATACTAGATTACATTTATGATATTCAAGACTGTACTTCATTTACTTGGTACAAGGAAGTAAAAAGTTGCTAAAATTAGCGCAATTTCGAACAATATTAAAACAGACTTAAAATTGGAGCTATCACCATAGAATAACACAATCATGGGGTGAGGTTTTGGCCTACCCTACTAGCAATTTTGTCCGGGCCATCATCGGCTGGCTACGTGGCCGGTGGTAGCCCGAGCAAAATTGCTAGTAGGGTAGGTAATACGGCGGCTCGGTCACAGTTTTGGCTTCACTATATAAGATAGGTAATGCTACCTCCTTCTATTCAAATCGCTAAGAAATTAATCTATCCTATTTATGGACGAATAATCCGAAATTCAAGTAGGAACCTATATCCGAGGAAATTTTTTGAAATATAAAATGAAATCAACGTCGTATTTCGTATCTCGAGTTAAAAAAACAACTGCATTTCGGCGAGCAGAAAAATTAGCCCACGAGCGAAATAATAACGCATATTATCAGGCTCGCATTAAATCCTTTCAAATTATCTTGAAATCATTAACTGATGCGTAATTATGTACATTAGAGTAATGATGCTGTGTGTATTTCAATAAATGAAGTGATTTTTAAGCATCAGGTAATAGTTCTTTTTCAGGTATCAAGACATAAACGAAGGTAAAGTTAAACCGTGTCTGAGATCAATTCAAGATCCACTTTACTGGCGCAAATTTTATCTTAAAAACTTGGATATTCGCCTTCAATGGCGGATTCTAATTCTTCGGCTATTTACACACGAGCGTAATAGTTAATCATTTTGCATTAAGGTTGCTATTAAAATAGCTCTCCATTTAATCTTATTCAAGCACTGTTTGAATATTACGGCTAGACAAAATGTTTCGCGGCACTAAATACTGTAATCTGCCAACGATTATGTGTACGAGTGCATGGAGAACCGTTTTAATCGAACAATAGGAAAAGGTTATGACATTATCGATTATGCACTTCAATATTCCTAATAGACGTATAATAGCAATTTCTTTTTAGAGCTTTGACCTGTGATACTGAATTCAGCCAATCATTGGTGAGTTACAGCTACTTGTTAAAGCTTATCTACCATCTGAGAGAGAAATGACATTACTGAAGAACTCGTGGAAGATAAATGTGAAAAATAGAATCGAGGTGGAAAATATTATGCCAAGTAATAGACTTAAATCGCCACCCTACAAGTATTATCGACAACCCAGATACAAAAATATGGGTAAATGCTTGGCAAAGCTTCAATATCATACCTTTTGGCATGTTTATCTTTTTACTTGTTTTGGCGCGGTTAAAAACATGATATGGCAATGACTAGCTTTTGTTTACCTTTTGTTTTGACACGAACTTTCAATTTCCTTTTTACGTTATTTTTGTATTTAATGCTGTCCAATTTAGGTTTATTATTTTACTTGATATTTGCCTCAGGAATGAGAATTATAGTATAATAGAAAAACGCGACATGAATTTTCGCCATGCCAGAACAAGAAGGAATGATATCGAAGCTGTTCCCAGTGCTGTAATTTGATCGAATTACTCATGAACGTTCCACAATGGATCCCAATTGACGAAGAACACCTGGGAGATCAATGAAGACGATCTATTTATTTATATCAGCGTCCCCAAACGATACTCTTTTGGGGAATAATTCCGTAAGCGGGGGCAGGTTTAGTTGGCCACTTTTTTTGCTGCCAACGTCTAACCCATTAAGGTTGCCGTTAAAACAGTTCTCTATATATTCTAAGCACAATCCTTGCAGATTGGCGTATTTAGCAACGCGAAAAAGCTTTGGCGACATCTGGCTTGGCGACCTGCCCCCCGCTTACGGAATTATTCCCCTCTTTTGGAGCACTTGATGCTCTGCCAAGTGATTTTTTGGTGCTTTGCGAAAAAGTAAATACATCTGTGCAAGCTGGTATCAATATTGCATTTTAGCTAACCGTATTTAATGTTACGGTTCATCAAAATGCTGAGCGGCTGTAAAGTTTGGGCAATTTTTGTTCTGCTGTAATAATGCAGAGCTTAAAATAAAGATTGTTCAGCGTTTTTTATCGCACTGACTTGCGCTATTTTTGCTTGCATTTTGACGAACAATCGTCAAGTAACACTACTCGAATAAAGGTAAGTGTGTATTTTTGTTATTTTGTCTAACATGAATTCCAGGATAATACCCTCCCCTTTCATATGAAGATACAGCAATACTGCCACATATTTAATCTCATCAGAGGGTGGCACATACCGAAGTTCTACCAATGACTGTTATGCAGTGATTAGGAATGTTTTTTTTTTAAAACTAAAAAACCAGTAATTGACTGTTATTAGGAAAAAAATAAAGAAACAAATCAGTGACATGCAATACTGAAAAACAGAAGAATCCTGGCGAATAATAGTAACAATAAGAAAAGTTATTTAATTGCCATGAAAATGACAAAAAGGAAAGAATAAACTCAAATAAAAGTTTTCAGAAAAAAAAAAAACTAATAGTACATTAAATAATTGATACATAGTGAAAACCCAGAGTATAAAAAAGCTGAGTCTTTATCTCCCCAACATTAGGTCACATTCATTGATTATGGATGTGACCAAAATAATAATCATTAAAACTACGATTTTAAAATGTCGATCACTTTACTAGTATTCGTAATATAAATCTTATGTTTAGGTTGTCATTTTGATAAAATTTCTAAAATTTTGCTACATCCAAAGCTAATCCTTTACAAAAAATTCTGCATATTTTTGACGAGATAAATTACGGGAAAATTTATTCAAAAGCCTCTTTTTAATTACCGTATAACTAGAGAGATACTACTATTCAAGAGGTTCTTCCTCCTCATAAAAATTTAGATTGAAAAGATAATCCAGAAGGTAACTACACTAAACGCATACCATTTAAAAAATAAATTTGCATTCAATAATTTTTTCAATTCAAGCTCCATATGATATATTTTTTTAACCCATTTGTGCCTGGATATTTTTGCGACTTTCTTCGATTTTTACTAATAACAGAAATAATAGATAAATTTCTGATGTCAACTTCTTGAACAAGGGATGATTTCTTTTAAAATCATTATGCATAAAAATTGAAATATCAACATACTACTTGGTCATGTTAAAATATTTTGTAGAGTTGAGGCTCAATACTCATGAATAAAGGCTAGGAAAAATAAATAACGTTTTCGACTAATAGCGAAAATGCCGTCCCAAAAAAGGGACGCTAGGCATAAATGGGTTAAAAATTATTTCACACTAATCTAATGGCTAGACAGTAAATTCTTCCAAAGACATAGCATGCATTAAAATTAAAACAATAAATACAAATATGTTTAACTATACTTATATTACAATGCAAGCCATTAAACTATACACTTACCTCTAACAGGCTCCAAAGCTTGGCGATCATTTTCGAAACTTTTCTTTAGTCTTAGCGGAGCGCATTTTTCTCCAACCTTCATTCATCAATTTTTTTGCGGAAATGATGGGATCCGTAGAAAATCTACCCCCAAACCATTGTTCTAGCATTGTTGTCACCTATTGTCATCTATTGTTAACTTTTGTTTGTTTACATTACAAAGTCCCTTAAACTGATGCCTCATTGTTACGTCATCTAATGTAAATCATACTAATACAGTAATTTTATAGAAAATTATGAAAAATATAGAAAAAATTCAGAAAAACACTAATATAAAGTTTTTTACACACTAAATACCACGCTAGCGCAATATACAACTGTAAATTTATGAGAATCTGAAAAAAAATCCATATATAATTTCCTTTTCGAGCCCGCTAATATCACATAAAATATGCATAATTCTACCCTAAATTCTACATTTAAAGTAGAAATGTAGACTATTACGTAAACAATGATTTTCACTTTATTACTCATAGTTTTACATTCAATAACTCGTTTTCTTACCCTAAAACTTTTGTACAATCGTACACCTCATCCAAAGTTTTATCCTTTTCTGGCTGCAAGTTACCGATTTTAAAAAGTTTCATGTGGAAAAATCATAATTTCTTGTCGTTTTACATCGTTTTGATAAATTATCATTAATTATTTTACGAAATTTCTGATGTAACTACTTAAAATCAAGTACAAAACCATTACGATGAAAGGTACCAAGACAGCACAAATGTAATTTCGGTCGGTCAATTCTTTTTCATTATTTTATAGACATATAAAAATATTTACTTGAAATAACCATATATTAACAATTTTCAAACGTTTTTAACGTTAAAAAGATAGTGTTTTCACACTTTACTTGAAAAAATATATACGGAAAGTTCATCTTAAGCTATCGAAATGTTATGATATTTATGAGTTTTCTCTTAAATTTAATTGCAAAACAAAGACTTGATTTTGAAAAATAGTTCATATTTCTAAATTTTGTCCTTTTTATTATAAATAGAATAATAATTTGCCCTTTTATATTAAAAATTGCATGAAAAATGAACTTACTACTTCTGATATGTTACCATGTTTTTAATGAACTTCCCCTAAATCCCACAAATAATCAAACAAACAGCATTAAAATAAACGTACATTTTACATGTATTTGTTGCTTTTATCATAAATAAATTGGTACCTTATCATTTTCGTATAGAAAAGTGTAAAATATTGTAAGTGTAAAACACGTAAGTTTCTTACAAGTTATCATCCCCATACTTTTATTGGTGATTTTTTTCATAAATATATTGATCAAAATGTAATACTATATCAAAACAAACTAATATTAAAAAAGTTGTGGTTTTATTTACCAAATGTGTGGCTTAGAAACTTAATATTTTCGTAAGTAAAATTATGAATGAATTTCGATGCTAGTCGTTTCCTATTAGGATCGATGTAGTTTTAGTAATTTTTTACATAAATCAAATAAGAGGAAAGTTACATTAAAATAAGCATACGAAAGCAAAATATTACTGATTTTAACAAATATTTAGATCTAAGTTCTGAAAGTAGAACAGCAGGCTTTTTTGCTATTATTTCCTGTATTTCCCCCTTTCCTTAATTTGAATCAAATTTTTGTCAAAGTATATCCATATTTGATGAAAAGAGTTTTCCGTTATTTTTTCTTTTCAAATCAATTCGATTGTTTGATCTTTCTCTTCTGATTTTGCTTGAATCAACTACTTTAGAAAAATCGTCTTATAGGTAATGATTCTCACATCTTTTAAAACTGCGTGTATAAGAATTGATGCCGATACATCGGACACAGCAGTTCTGTCGCAAGCCTGTGCTGCATTGAGAAATTTAGTTCTTTCGAACAGTTTTGCGTTTTTTGCCTCACGTTGTTCATGTCTTCATTTTCTCTAGAAGAATTTGAAGAATCCAAAATGCATCTCCGAAAGGATGGAGAAAGTCAATTCGCTGCATTTTTCGTGCATCTTGGAATTGACTAATTTTACTTTTTTCTGCTGCATTTTTTTGCCGTTGCAATTCCTTTTCAGTAAGTTTTTCAAAGTCAAAATTTCCAAGTACTATTTTTCGAAAGGTTCTTTGATCCGTTTAAAAAGCTCTTTCAGATACAGATATTTTAATTATGCAACTGCAGATTACAAAGTCCTTGCATTTAATTTATGAAATACCAGAGTTTCTTCCGCTCGTTTTCTGAATGACACGTTTTTTGAAACATTTAGGACGAGATTCAAGTGAAACGCGCGCGATCGAGTTCGAATCGAACGTTTTTCAGTCCCCAGTTCCCAGTTCAGTCCCCAGAATGCTTCCAATGAAGAAACCTATCGCGCTGTCACGTGATCAAAACGCGATTGGTTTGTTTCAGTTGAATAAGAAACATTGATATATTTCGAAGTTTACCCTGTTCGACGCGGAAAACGTTCGAATTGTGTGTCACTTGAATCTCGCCCTTAGTCCCTCTTCCCTTATCAAAGGGTTCTGAATGGTTTCGTGGGAGTTCTGACGCTCATGAAAATCGTGGGATTTCCGATTAGCGAGAGGCAGCGATGGCCGGACCCACTGATCTTTTTTAGGGTTTCGCAAAAGGCCAGCGGTAGCACATTTTCGTGGGGGGAGGGAGCTACAACAATGGAAGGACCCACTGATTTTTTTGGGGGATCTCGCAAAGGGCCAGGGGTAGCCTATTTCCGAAGGCCCCTTACAACGATGGCCGGATCCACTGATGTTTTTTTCAGGTCTCGCAAAGGGCCAGCGGTAGCCTATTTTCGAGGGACCCCCTACAACGATGGCCGGACCCACTGGTGTTTTATTTGGGTCTCGCAAAGGGCCAATGGTAGCCTATTTTCGCGCCCCTCCCCTACAGCGATCTCCCGACACACTGATGTTTGGGGGGGGGATCTCGCAAAGGGCCAGCGGTAGCATATTTTCGATTGGGGCCCCTACAGCGATGGCAGTCTGAAATCCCACGCATCGGAACTCCCACCGTCAGAAGTCCCAGATAACCTTTTGAATATTACGATGTTTTTAAGGTATTATCTTACTTTGTGCTTAATTTGTTGGTCAGATAACATAGAAACTGGTTTTTTTCTTCGTAAGCATTGAGATTTTATTAATTGGGTACGCACATAAGACAAAGAAAGTTTTTGTTTTCTCTTAAAAATCCTTGTCGTATATACAAGTAATTTCTAATAACATCCAGGGGCGTAGCCAAGGGGGGGTGGGGTAGGGGGGTCATAACCCCCCCCATGAGGAATTTTTTCCCATACAAAATGTATATTCTTCACTACATTGTCACACACAGGTATACATATATATGAGTTGTAGTAGTCGTAACCCCCCCCATGAAAAATTTCTGGCTACGCCACTGATAACATCGATATGTTGATTGCATGTTATCTTTAAAGGCTGCTCGCGAACCAAGCACAGAGATTAGGTCTTGGAATGCCCTAAATACAACGCGATAGCTAGAAATACATTAAACGCGAAAAAAATTAAATAAATAAACAATTAAACAAGTATTAAAAAATATTTTAAGTCAATTCCTACTTAGGTCAACCAAGAAAAATTTAATTTAGTTACTTTTTATTAAATTTAATAAATGAAATAATGAATTAACTAATTAATTATTAATTAATTAATGCATGATCGCTTATCACTAACAAAATGCAATCTGTTCGAATAACGGAAAGATAACCGATTCGAACAAAAAAATGCAGTTGACGCTGATGATCGGGTGTCACCATTGAGAGAGAGCGTCGGTTTCGCGCAGCTCAAAGCGCGTGCGCGTTGCAACTCTTCAAGCTCAAGTTCCTAGATTGTCAAGGCTACTTTACTACACAGTCCAGTCACATTAATGTGGCCACCACCTGCTTTTGATGTCAACGGGAAATAACCAATCGCACAATGGCATTGGAAGTCGAATGGCATTGGTCTTCCAATGGAAGACCTTGCAATCGTTGGCGTTAAGCAGGAACGGAGCGATTTATCCGACATCCAAAGGCGCATTATCATTGGATTTTCGTTCAAGGGTGGTGCCGTTTTTTCCCCGCAAATAAAATGATTTCCTCTGCTTGAAGCATTGACATAAGAGGGGATGTACACAGTAAAACGAAATCTTTTTCGAATGCGGAAAGTTTTCGCACGTTTTTAAAAGAAAATACAATTACGATTTCGTATGTGATAGATTTGAATATGAAATTGTTTAATTTAGGTGGACGAAGATGAACTATATTGAGGGTAGACATATTTTCGTCAGATGTTTTTTTCTAGTGCCCGTTGTAATTGCCTCCACAACGGGTTCTATCTTCTAGCAAACAAATAAAATGATCATAAAAAAATATGCAACGTTCTTTTTTAGAGATAAAAAAGTAGTCCCGTTAATACTTTTTTATAATTCAGCTGCATAAGTACTTTTAATATCCATTGCATTGATACCTTAAACTGGAAAAAAAATTACTTTTCAATGTGAAGCTGAAGCAAGGAAGTCGAATCCTGTCTAATAAAGCATTGATTATGAAAAACTTTTGCGTTCAATCTTTTGGACATCTGCTAGTTAACGAATGGTTAACTTTTTCGTTAACAAAGGAACGGGTGCAGATATTCCCGTTCCGTGTTTCCGTCGTTGCTTCCGGGAGTAGGTATTCCAAAGCTTCGTCGAGGATCCTCAATCAGCACTGAGTTGCACAGCGGAACAGCTTAACCCTTTAACGCGCAGTGGTTTCGCTCTGAGACCACCAAACTGTTGACGTTTTGACTGTTGAAGGTCGCGAAGACTAGATTGGATTTCTATCAAAATAGTTGCGGGTGACATAGCTCCACGAGAATCCTTTACTTTTTAGCACGTCATTTCCCGTAAAAAAATTGTCACGATTATTTTTAACACCACTGACATCTGCCGAAAAATGGAAGAACGCGAGAACAGCTGGATAGATTGCCCAATGCTGAAAAAAGGGCAGCCGTTGCCATCGCTCGACTTAACTACCAGCAAGATGGCGGACGATCGAAACGTTCATCGCGTGCCACAGATCTAGAGACCCTTTTTTTGACGCAGCTGGCTGTGCGCGAGCATTCTATGTGCTATGTACAGTTGCGTAAAAAAAGGCCCACTTGCTCTTTATTTGGCCATTATTCGTCGGACTGCAAAGTTATATATACCATTTATTTGCAAATAGCATATACTTTAATTTTCTAGTAATTTAATTTGCACAAGGGGCCGTATTCATATTTAATTCTGCATCAATTTAGTCTTTTTTCAATGACAACATACTACTTTGACTTTATTAAACGAAAGAAAACCTTCAAATTGCCCTTAATATAAATCTTCACCAATTTTCTACGATAATTTCCGGAGATATTGTGATTTATTTTTTTGCGCAATTTTAAGGGACTTTCTGCAAATTGAGAAACGCTATTTGTAGGTCCCGGACTTTTCGCCTTTCATTAATTTCGCTCGCGAGAGTTAAAAGAAATAAATATTATTTTCACGGAAAATACAGTTTCTAAAGTTTTTTATACTAAGAGTATCAGGTGTAGAATTTAGTGAGTGGTTCAAATGACCCGTGAGTCCATAACTTCCTTGGTCCGTACACATGATTTAAAGGAAAAATGCCAAACGACTGCTCACGGTTTTGAAAATCTTTCTAATTTTGAAATTGTCATTTCTCTTGAAGGTTCTCTTCGACCGGCGAAATGTTGCCAGGAGTGAGAGGCTGTTCTCAGCTCTTCTGACTACAATCATGAATGTTACTCAGCTACGGTCGAACTTGAAGAATAGTTTCATGATTGAAAATTTATTTGTTTGAATTTCATGTAAAAAACGCAATTTCTTTTTTGCCGACCCAATATTATCATTGTGTTTGTTATTTCACATTCTTCATTTAATATTATCGTCTGCAATATGCAATATTCTTATAAGACTTTTGGGGATATTTTAATATGTAATCAGATGAAAATTTAGACAGAAAAACATGATTTTGAATGTTTGTTGAATGTTTGATAAAGTATGGGGAAGGCCAAAGACCTGATGTTTCCTATATTAAAAAAGGTCAAATGCATGCCTGGATGTTGAGGATGTTAGTTTTTCAGAAATAGGACGTTGTATTGGAAGACATACATCTACTGCATCTAATTTTTTTTAATAATTTTTAAGATTAGAAACAATCCAATTTTTAGGCTAATTTTAATTTTGAAATACTTTTTTTTTTAATTACTTTGTAGTACTTTCGCTTTTCAAAGATTCGTCAAATGATACGTTTACATTTCAATGAGAAACAGAATGTTATGGGTGTAGAAAGTGGGGGGAAGGTTCGCAGTGGCATTGCGTAGGGGGTAGGGCAAAGGGGGCGCCCGACTCAGGCAGAAAATTTCTAGAGGCGGCAAAACGCCTATCGTTGATTATTTTTAAAGAGATTAAAATGTCGTGGAGTTTTAGGCGGTTTCCTCTAGATGTAACATGAATATGCATTAGATCCACTTAAAATGTCCTCCGACCAAGCCCTCCCCCTTTCTTATATATGTTATTAAAACAAAAAAATCTCTATGCAAATTGTTCATGAGCTAAGTTAAACTGTTCAAAGCTACTCTAACTAAAATATATATATATATATATATATATAACATGAAATGTTTCTGGAGGATGGGTTCAGTTATCTAAATAAATTATACTACAATAAATAAATAAATAAGACACTGCACGTGGTAGATGGTGGAAGTGTTAAGGTCTCTCGTTCGGGCCTACCGCGCGGCTGTCTATCTAACAGTCTGTAGTTTTGTTCAGTTTCCTGTAATTTTGTTCAGTTTTGTTGAGTCAAAGGGAACGTGAATGCTCGTTATGCATACGGGATATTCGCAGTGGCGTAGCGTTGGTGGGGTGATCGCCCCGTGCAGAAAAATTTTGGAGGCGGCAAAACTCTTATCGTTGACTTATTTTAAAGAGATTAAAATGACATTTTTTAATCTTTTATATCTCTTATCCTTTGACTGAACATAGCTGAAAAAATTACAGGAAACTGAACAAAACTACAAAAGATTAAAAAATGTCATTTTAATCTCTTTAAAATATCTATATCTATATCTATATCTATATATATATATGTGTGTGTGTGTGTGTGTGTGTGTGTGCGTGTGTGTGTGTGTGTGTATCATTTGACCTTGTAGCTGCGTTTCTATTCTAAAATTTTCTTCACCTATTAGATGTCTTGTAATTTTTTTTTTTAAATCCACGGTTAAAAATAAATTGAGCATTCAATTAAATTTAAAACACGTGAGAGACCGTGAATTTTAAGGTACAGCCCTACCAATAAGAAACAAAATTTCTTGAACTAAGATTTTTTTCAATTACAATTAGAAAATTAGTTATTGGAAAACAATACGTTATCGAAAGAGTATAAAAAGTGAGCTCACCAGTACATCCATTTACACACCAACAACCGTATTCGAACTGGCGACCATTCCCTCAGACCCATACAAGCGATCATCCTCTCATGCCACTGGGGTTCGCCTAGACCTCGGCTATTTCCTGATTAAATAGCTGAAGCTGACCATGGTGAGCGCTCTGGCCTGCGTCGGATTTCAAAAGTGCACATGCGCTTTTGACGCTTCTTCTGCCTTGTGTGATCTCTGTTTTGACGGGGGTTTGCTTTTTAATTCAGTTATAATTATTTAACGTTTGTGCAGTGTTATTAAACTACTATGAAGCTCTCACGTGGAACATTGGTATATTTTGAAATTGGACTAACTTAACTACGTAGTCGTAGTATGACTATAGGCAAAACTATGCTCATCGATGATGGCACCATCTATTGACGGCAGCGGAAAACAACATCTTTTTCCGATTTTGTATACTACTAAAACCAGAGACATTATTTTTGGAAATATTAAGTGTCCTTATTCCTTGTTTTGCAATTTAAAACTTACTATTAAATAAATGTTGTCAATTAAATGCATACAAACATGTACACAAATTAATTTACTTTAACATTTTTTAAGTAATTGCATTTTTTTTAATATGTAGTTTTCTAAACAATGTTAAAGAGCAAGCAGGGGCGGCCCTAAGGCCGGACAAACCGGACTCCTGTCCGGGGCGGCAAATTTTAGGGGCGGCATTTTGGCTCGAATTTGAAATGTACATTTCGTATTAGTAAAAGAATTGTTAAAAAATATTCCAAAGAATATCATTCTATATAACTTTACTAGCTTTTGTTTGCATTGTAGTAGTACAAAAAATGGAATTAACATACTGGCAGAAATATAGAAAGCAAAGCTATAACTCTTGTGTATTGTTCAAAGATTACAGGTTAGAGAGTAACAAATTACTGAGACAAACTGTCAACAGAGAAAATATTTTACATTCAAAATTAACGTTTTCTTTTAGTGGATGAGCTTCCTACATCAAGAAGTCATTTGAAGTTGCAATGAAGATGCTAGTAATGAATATTAAACTAAAAAGAGAATATCTGGAAAATTCTTTGTAATAGCAAGTAGCCGATATTTAACACTTCAATGTCCGATTGAATTATATTTTGATGATTTTACTTGATGCGTGAAAAACTTTATCAAAGTTTATGTTGTACCTCAAAATAATTCACATTTGTAGAAAATTAAAACCCTGAAATTTTAATTTACTAACCGCCTACTATTTAACGAAATTTCATTTCATTTCCTTTTGTCTGACAACTGACGCCTTAAAGTGACGCCCTCCCCATCTCTCCCCGCCCGCTGGAAAGATACTATTTTGCCAAATCATTCCTAATGCCAAGATGGAGCTTTTAAAATCAGTTACAATTAGTTATTCTATTTTGGAAAAACGAATAGTCACTAATTCTAAACTCCTGTTGCCTAAGCGAACTTACTATTTGAAAATTCTCAACTTTGTGTAACACACTTTGAGTTATTTATTTCATACACTTTTTAATTTGGCGTAAAATGGGCGTAATTCTAACTCATGTTTGACAATTTCACGTGATACTACGTACTTGGAAACGCTTTCTTGCAAAGTAATGGATTTTTATGCCAAATCTGGCTACCATTCTGTTTATTTTTTCAGCTTTTTTATTAATATCTTCTAAAATAATTCGATTTTCGAAATTTAAGTTAGCTTAGCAGGTTCCTCGGAATTTTTCAAATTTGTGGGCACCTTATCCGAAACTCACATCCCCACGGTTTTGGAGGAGATAGGGCAACAAGCTTTGACAGCGCCAGCGGCCTTTACTTTTTTTTAGAATAGAGAGAAACAAAGCGATTAATGAGTGCAGATTTAATTTAATAAGTACCCAATCTAATTATTTTAAATTTTTAGACGGCATAAATGATTTAAAAGACACTCCTAAAAGTGCTATTAAACATTGTAACACAGTGTACAGTGTTAACACTGTTTATATTGTAAACAATTGGAGTTAATACCGACCGATGGGGAATCGGGGAACATAAACGCGCTTGATCTAGTAAATGAAATAGCGTCAGTTACGGCCTTATTAGGCAAAAAGGAAAGCCCAATTGAAATTTTAAAGCTAATTTCAACTATAGATTTTACACCACATCTTGCTATTTGCTTCGAGAATTTCACTTTCTTTGCCGATAATTCTGGCAAGTGCAGAGAAGAGTTTCTCAAAATTAAAGTTAACTAAAAATTTCTCATGTTGCACATAGGTTAAAAAATTTAACTACATTGGCTATCGAACATGAATTAGTTGAAAAATTGATTTGAGAGAGAAAGTCAGGAATTTTGCGGAATTAAAAGTCAAAAAAAAACTTTTTATTTTTCTCTCTTTCTTTTGTTTTTAGCTTAATGTGCGGTTTTTAATAAATATGGTTTTTCTTATGCTGTGTTATGTTTAAAGAGCTATTCCAGTTTTATAGGCATGAAAACAGTATCTGTGAACAGTTTATTTCTTTTAATAGTAATTTTACTGTGGGGGGCGGCATTTTATATTTTTGTCCGCGTCGGCAAAACTCTAAGGGCCGGCCCTGAGGGCAAGTGCTCCTCACACCACACTGACATTATCTGTTAGCTGTTAAAAGTATTCAGGCAAATTATTACCACCACCACCCTTTAAAAAAAAAAAAAAAAAAAAAAATTAAAAAGCTGCATAAACAAGATTTTAAAACTTTATTTCAAATGTTAGCTAAAATTTAGTTTTCAGTCACTGATTGTCAATAGTACAACAATCGTCTTGGCGCATGAACAATGAAGATTTTTCGGGAAAGACTGAAAAAAAAAATGTAGCAGTGTTTTATTAAAAGTTTTTTTTTTTCACACCATTCAATTTAAAACGATTTATTAGCACCTCTCTGTTTACACATTTTCAGCCTGTAAAAAATTTCAAATTAAGTGTTGGCTTATGCCCATAATTTAACTGTTATTCACGTGCAGTTGGAACACGATTCAGGCAATGAAAAATAAATATCCCAATCATTGGATTACAAAGTAAATTTATAATATCTATGGCTGCATTCGTAAACGCCAAACGAGTTACACTCGTGCAATGAGTTTCCATCTAAGGCGTTCGTAAAGGAAACGAGTGCATTCAGTTTTTAAACTAGAGCATTCGTATACAAAACTGAGTGCGATTAGTTTCAAACGAAATAAACTGATCCCCGCTAAGGTTTCGTCAGTTGTTTAGAAGATACACTTGCTGCACTTTGTTGTTGTTTTCAAATGGCATCCGTTGTTATGGAAAAGTATGTTGTTGCGAAAAGTATTTTACGTTTTCTAAAGCTGCAAATATTATTTTTTCGAGGAGGAAATTCATGCCTTCGTTAGACAATGCTACGAAGCTACATAATTTTTCAAAGGTAATCATTTTCTTGTATTTTTCATTTTAGTCAATTCAAAAATGCATGTTTTAGTGTTGAGATTGAAGTTGATTTAATCCGTTATTAGCGAAATTTGAACTTCTCTTTCTAAATACTTTTGAAAAAATGAAGTTTAAGTTGAAATTTCTAAATTTTGATTTGTGCACTTCAATGATGGCCACTCTTTCTTTTAAAAAATCTGTTGATTTTATATTGAGTATGTACTAAAAACTCTCCTCAGCAAAATGAACGCATTCGCGAATTGTAAACAAACACGTCTCCTAGGCGACGAAACTCAATAAACTGAAGTTGTTCGTAAAGTCAAAGGAAACTGATAACCACTGACAGCACTCAACACACGCATTCCAGTTTTCTTACGAAAACTCGTGCAACGAGTTTGTCGTTTACGAATGCAGCCATTCTATTGAAATTTCTCATTTTCTTTTACTCGGCGAGTTAAGCGCCTTAATTAGCAACTCGTTAGCCTGCGTGGAGTTCTCTTCCATGAAGATCTGCCATTTGACCGTGAGAATTATTTCTCTCATCTTGTCAGTGAAGAAGCCAGTGGCGAGTTGCAGCAGTTCCTTTTCTCCGTGCTTTACAGCAAGCGTGAGGACGTCGCAGAAAGTGTCGACTGAAAGGACGGTCTTCATGCATCGGACGCACTCCGCCTTCAGTTCATCCACTTGGTATTTGTCGGCAACCCTGTAGAGGCCGAACACGTTCTCTCCCGTGAGGCCCTCCACCGTGCCGGTGTACACGAAATGCAGGAACATTCCGAACACGTCCGCCTCGCAGTCTTCGATATTGACGACGCCGGTAGCCTTCTCTTTCATTTCGTGTCTGAACATGCAAGAGAACACGGGCGTCCGCACCCCGAGGATGTTTTTGTGCGCCGTGAAGGACTTGCCTTTCACCTGGATGGCTACGTCGCTGTCGTTCCCGCTCAAGAGCAACTCTTTGAGATCGTGCGCCAGTTTTTTTGTCCCTGAAATTTCGGCGGCGGCTTTCTCTTGATTACTTTTGTCGATGTCGTCATCTGTAATTGGAAAAAAAAAATGAAGGATATAGTTTAATAATAATCGGATAATCAAAAACAAATCCTTATAAATAAAAATGAAATTCTGTTTCTGGGGTTAGACCGTATACAAATCCACAAAAAAATGGACCTATCAGCCTGAAATTTTGCCCAGATGTGTTAAAGTAATATAGAATAAATGATAGTGTACTTTAAAACTTTGAAAGTCCACCCGTTCCCGAAGTTTAAGAGATTTTTATGTTTTCCAAATTAATGTTTATGAAAGCTTTCCGATACCTGACTGTATAAAACACGGTGAGATTTACAAGCGAAATCTACGTCACTTTGATGTCAAAAAACACGCCATGAACAAAATAACTGTGATTTTTTTTTCTTTCTTTCTTTTCTTTCATTCTTTCTTTCTTTTTTTTTTTTTTTTTTTTTTTTTTTTGTTATTTCGATTAGTTGGTTTACACAGATTGACTTTTCTTTTCTAAAATAAAAATTAACAACCTAAGATGTTTTTACGAATTCAAATCCCAAATTCGATCGACTTCATTTTGTTGTCAAATGTCACAAAAATAAAAAACAAAGTGATTTGAGCAAAAAAAAAGAGTTTTATTGAATAAACTTAAATAAACTTTCAAACTTATATTTTAATCGGAGCAAATGTTTTTGGAATAGTCGTTTATAAACAAACGGTTTACACATTCACTCTTTAAAAGTATGTTTTAAGCGTTCTTTTCAAGTTATCAGTACATATATCTTTGCATTTACAGTTAAAATGACAATAATGATTTATTCCCGTACGAAGGCTGGGTACTTCAGCTAGTAAATAAATAAAAACGACAACTACATATTGCCATGTCCTCTGATTACCGCACAGGCCAACTGACCACGGCCTAGGGCCCCCAAGTTTTGGGGAGTTCAAGAATGAATTACACCATTACTCACTACAATAATTCTAATTACACTTTTATAAGGACACTAGAAAATCCAAATAATCTAATCGTTCTAATTCTAGATAATAAACCTACAATTAAATGCCCTGCTATTATAATAGCAGCGCCAAAATTAATAAAATAGCTTGCGTTCTATTCCTAAAAGAAGTGTGTTATGCTGTATTTTAACAGTAATGAAAATAGATAAAGAGATGCACTTAGACAACACATACCGCTGAGCAAAAGGGTTTGTTTACACTGTATTCAGGGGTAAAACAAGCGTCATGTAAAGATGCGGTTGTCCTAAGAATTCTACTATGGAATATTCATTGACGTGGTGTCATTTGACCCTGAAGCATAACTTGAGCTAAAATATTGTGTGCTTAGAGTTAAAAATTGTTATACAGGGGAGAGTTTGAAGTTAAAGAACCCCTCCCCCTTATGCGTGAAATTGCGATGAAACAGTGGTATGATTATAAGTGGCATGAGCATCAAGAAATGACCACACAGGGCTACGCAAAAGTGGCTCACCTAGGGCCTCTGAATGTCTTAGTCGGGCTCTGCACATTGCACTTTGATACTAAGATTTTGTCTTCGTGTTATGAACTCAGGCCCCCCCGATTATGACAAACGGGGGGCCTAGGTCAGAAGTCTGAATGGGAGCCCCCTACATTCTGTTTCTTTAGCGGATCTGATAACAGCTTTCATGTACTTTGCGCTGTGTTCTCGTACGTAGGAGTACAAATCTATGCTGTTATTAAATGTATCTCACATGAAATACGATACTAGATAAGTGAGAATATTTGTGAATATTTTTAAAATTATGTAAAAAGCTTCATTAAAAGCTCTTATTAAAAAAAAAGGCTTAAAAAGTAGAACTATAAACCTGACTTTTTTCATAATGTTAATGTGACCTTTAATTCCCACTTATTGGAGCCTCATTAGTGCTGGGTTGCCACTCAAAAATCCTCAAGCAGTGGCTCGGTTTTAAATTAAAAACTTCATTGAATCCGACAATTTTCTGCGCAGTCAGTCAAAATCTGGCAACTATTTTAATTACCATTTCTTTTTGCGGAAATGAATCTACTGTGATGTTTTTTTCCATGGAGAGGTAGGATTGAAATAAAAGATTTTTATTATTTGTAACATGTATATTCATAGCTGAAAAAAATAGGCATTTACTACTATATTGAAAAGAAAGCTTAATTCAAATTCTGTAAAAATTTAGCCCCCCCCCCCTCGCTCAAAATCGGGGTCCTGGGGCATATGCCCCTCCTGCCCCTGCGATAATCAGGGACTGTATGAACGTGTAGCAATTTAGGTCAAACATAATTCAATATCATTTGAGGGCATACTTTTCTCATCAGGTCAACTACTTAGTTAGATAAGCCGACTCTTGTAGCAATAACCCATCGAATGATAAAAGGACGATCAAAGTACCAAAGGAAAGAAAGCATCGGCCGATCGGCAGTTTTTCATCAAAACTTAGGCAAATGCATTGGTAACTGCGTGGAATGTTATCTTGTGCGGTTGTCGGAACCCGATGAATAGCCTATGAAAGGTCGAACAGAAATTGCTGTTTAGGGATATTCAAAGCTATGGTTTAGAAAAAGTGTACGAAGTTTTCGGTGTATGCATGGAAATATCGAGTAGCTAACATGTTAGTCCCTTCGTCACAAATAACAGCATGTAAGAAAAGTATTGTAATCATGAAAAAATTTGACTTCGAGATTTTGGTGTATTGACACGTTTTGAGGTGTTCTGAATTCATTTATGCTATTTTTACGAGCTGTATGCATGTATGTGTGTGTATGTGTGTGTGAACACGGTAGCTCCTAAAAGGGGCATTCGATTGAGCTCAAATTGGGTATATATGTTATAAACCACCGTCGCAAGACCGGTATGTATGGATTTTGGTATGTATAGGACTTATAGTTTTTCTACAGGGCTAGGACAAAGATTTCTTTTAAATTATGGCCTATGGGGGGAAATTCTTGAAGGTGCGCTAGCTTTTAAACGGTACATTCGATTGAGCTTCAGTTTGGTATATATATGTTTGAATTATTCATTGATTAAAATTTATTTAAATGCTTGGTAATGATTTTAATCGTAAGCGTTCGGAAAGTCGAGTGGAGTCACTCCAGATTTTTTTTTTTTTTTTTTTTTTTTTGAAAGAGGCATCAAAAATTTAATAACCCATAGGAGGTTCGTGTATGGGTGTAGCGGGAATTTCCGGGTCTTTTGAAGAATCAGATTCCTTTTCATCTTCTTGTCTTTTTTCTTCTTTGTCTTCTTTTCTATCTTCAATTTTATCTCCTCTCTTCTCCTTGAACATTGAAAAGAGCCAACTCTATGAATGAAAGAAATAAAAAAAAACGCACCGTTAAAACAGGATCAGGAGATCGAAGGTAGGAGAAGAAAAACTTCTCTCTCCCTAAAAAATTAATAAATTTTAAACAGAAATCTAAATTTCGGAGGGTAACTTCTTCATCCAGCTACATCCCCGCGTCAAAGCAAAGAATTTACATTAAATGAAACGAATAATTCACCATGTGTCTTATAATTTCTTAATTTATTGCAAATATTTAAAGAAATTTAAAAATAAAAATAATAAAATTAGACAACAAACAGTAGACCTGCATCTGCATAAACGATGGAGGACGATTAGAGCTTCAGTTTTCGGTAAGAATTCGTCTCGTACATTTCTCATCGGTTCAACTGCGCATTTAGTCCAGTTCTAAACATGGAAAAGAATTCAGAGGGTGATCATAAGTTCTCTTGCCGATGATAAAATTCGATAAGCCAATCTGTTCACAATGAACAGATGAAATGCCAAGCAGAAAGCGAGTTGCTGTTGCTGCTAAGGAACCGCCGTAATTAAGCTTTAGAAAAAGCGCCAAAATATCCTGTAATTAAGGATTAAAATTATGAGAATCAATCGATTATTAAGCGCATTCGAGAAAACCGATTTTAAAATATCCATTCGAACGTCCTGGATATAGAATTCCAAGAGCACATATTATTTTCACTGTGCATCAAAGCATTATTTAATCAAGAATGCAACTTTCCTCACTAAAAAAGAAAAATTAGATGCAAAGCTATATCAATAATATTATTTAGCGGAAATGGTAAAGTTAAACATTTAATATATAATGTAGTATAATTTGAAATATCTGTGCGTTTCTTAGATGCAATTTCTTGTACCATGATCCCCTATCCCCACCTAATAACATGCATTTAAAATACTCTTTTCAGGTACCTTTACTCTATTTGCCTTTTCTTCAATATATAGATATTTAAATTTGCCTAACAAGTTATATACCGGGTGATCCAAAAGTCAGGACAAACTTCAAAAATTCATTAAAAAAGAGCAAATAATGATAGAAAATTGCGGTTTGCACAAATAGGCTTAGGGTATGATGTTTTTTTTTTTTTTTTAATGACAAGAAAGTTTGTAGTTCCAAATGTTACCGGTAGGTGGCGCTGACATGCACAATGGGAACCAAATTTCCAATTTAAAAAAAAATCCGAAATCTCTGTAATGCTTTCGACGCAAACTTCAATTTTGTATCATGATTTGTTCTTTTTTAATGAATTTTTAAACTTTGGCCACCCAGGATGCATCGAAAGCTAGTGAAAAGTTCAAAAATTCATTAAAAAAGAACAAATAATGATTAAAAAAAATTGTAGTTTGCATAGAAAGCATTACAGAGATTTCGGATTTTTTTAAAATTGGAAATTTGGTTCCCATTGTGCATGTCAGCGCCACCTACCGGTAACATTTGGAACTACAAACTTTCTTGTCATTAAAAAAAAACCCATTATACCCTAAGCCTATTTGCGCAAACCGCAATTTTCTATCATTATTTGCTCTTTTTTAATGAATTTTTAAAGTTTGTCCTGACTTTTGGATCACCCGGTATATATACATATGACAAATTTTTAAAAAATGAAAAAGTTTTCAAAGGAAAATTTTACATTGAAACAAACTTAAAAGTTACAAATGTAAAAAATCTACTTGCTTCAAACCTTTACTTTGACGTTTTTAATTAATTTTATAATAAAAGCAATAATATCAATAACAATAAGTTAATTTAAAATTTCTTAGAGAAGAAAAAAGATTGATTATTATAAAACTTGCTTTTAAATAATAGAATTTTTTTTATTTTTCCCTTAAAAGAAAAAAAAAAAAGCCGTATTTTTTTCCGTAAAATTGCCAACATTTATAGTTGAATGAATGTTTGTGTAGATAGATGAAGAATTTATAGTAGAATTAAAATTTTCTTTCATAATATTGATTGAATACTATTAATAATTTTTAATCAATAGAAATTACTTTTTTATCACTGTTATATATTATTTTTATTAGTACATATAAATATATTGATAAAATGAAATTTTAAGTAATAATAAAAACTATTCGGTAAAAGTAATAATAAAAAATATCAAGTCGATTTTTTTCCAAAATTCTCTATAAAAATGTTCTATTGTCTTTTTCCTAAAATTAATAGCAAGGTGTAGTTTTTTTTTTTTTTTTTTTTTTTTCAGTACTTTTCATTGCTGATTTTGTGACGAAGTTCACACATTTTTCGTGTCTTAAAATAATGTTCTTTTGTTTTGTCTTTCTAAATCAAATATTCCGTATTAATATCTCTCTCCACTTTGTTTTTCGGCTCGATAAAATGTTCTTCCTTTTGCGCGACGGTACGTCTGGGATTCCGGGGATTCCCCTTCTAAATTAATTTCGCTTTAGCGTATGCTATTTGTATATAAGTATTGTATATAAGTTCTTGATGCTATTGTATATAAGTTCTTGATGCTTCTCGGTCGTCCGTCTTTGCTTTCTCACGGGGGTTGTAGGCTTTTGTTTTGGCGATCGCCAAATTCTGGCACTTCTGTCTTGGCGATTTGCATTTAATCCGTTTGTTTACAATTTTTATATTTATAACGCCTACCGGACAGTTGTTGTCACGTGGTCGGTGTCTTATGAAGGGCTCTTTTTTACTCGCCAACCTGTAAAAAGCTGGCAGTTTTGTAAGAAGTTTTTAGAACACTTCTACACAGCTCTCCGTCAGAGGAGGTTGTTTTCGATAATTATGGGACTCCGGCATGCCGTGTGTCCGGAACGATTAGATCTGTTCCTGGCGTTACTTTTTATTGAAGCAATGTACTGAATGTAATAGAACTTGTTTCATTTAAAAACTGTTTTGCCGATACGTAAAATAAATTGTAAATTTTACAGAATTCGAGTCATCTGCCTGTTTTCTAAGTCTTCAGCGTAACTCGTGGATTTTCCACTATACGTTATGTAAAACGGCTGAAGAAAAGTTTCTTAATCGACCACCGACAACTCCCTCATAGATATCTCATTTATTTTTTTATGACATCCTAATTATTGAAATTACAAAGAAAAGTTCTAGAGAATTTTATTATTTAGAAAATGAGTTCTATAAAATGTTTCTCAAACTTTGTTACAAAGATATAATGAAAAATGAATTTACATTTATTTTTAAATGGTAACACACCTAATCCTAAAACCTGAAATTTAGACTTATGTTAACCTTATCGTACCAGAAGAAGAAGAAGGGTGGGGGGGGGCGAAAGGGGAAAAAAACGCACATACCAGAAACAGGGCCTTATTATCGCAGGGCCCCCGGCTCAAAAGGGTCCCCAATTTCAAATATTGTTCTGCAATACATTTTTTATATCAAAATTTTATGAAAAATAAAACAAATTTCATTGAAGGGGGCCCCCAAATTTATCAATGCCCGTGGCCCCCCGTTGGTCATAATCAGGCTCTGACCATAAATACATGATTAAAGGACGATTTCACTTAGACTAATACTGTTTTTAAAAGCTACTGGCAATTCTGAGACATAAAGTCTACATTTTTAATAGTTAAAACAACTACATATATATATAATAGTAGAATGGCTAAACTTACGAATCAAGAAATCATTCAACAGTAGTTATGCTAGTCCAATATATTCAGTGATCATACAATCGTATTTAAAAAAGGCATAAGTTGATATATCCAATAAATGCAAAATCCAAACAGAGGTAAATTTTAAAAATTAAATGGAATTGTAAGGAATAAAACAATGAGTAGTAAGCGTCAGCTATACTCTTCAAGCCCCACTAACTAAATACTTACTACCAAAATTAAAAACAAAATAACAGGATTTCAATGTAGTTACTTAGCACAAAAAAAGCTAAATATGTAACAACGGGGATTTCCTATTAAAAAGCAAGCATGAAGACAAAAATGGAGACGAAGTGGCCATATGCATGAAAACATGGCTCAACTTTGGAGCTGTTGCCAATTCAAGAAGAAGAAATACACGTTGCCAGAATTTTAGGATAAAAGTTGAACAATGAGTAAAAATTAAATGTTAAATAAATAAAATATTCGAGAAATAAATAATAGCATGAGATAGATTATATTTATAATTTTTTTAATGGGAGTACATTTAACTACTTCTATAGCTCACTATTTGCATTATATGCCTAGACATATGTCAGTGATTAGATTAATTAAAAGAAGAGCATTTAAATAATCCCCTGATCATTTGTTCATTTTTTAACAATAAACATAAACTCAAAAGAAACAAAACATAAACATAAACATAAATGTTCAAATATAAACTCATATATTATAGTTTTTTTTTAAGAACAAGAAACATGTACTTAATAAAAGCCAGAATTTATCGAACTTTTTTAAAAAATAACTTTAGAAGCAAGCCAGCAACCAAACACCAAACTCTCCAACCAAGAATTCCCAAAAAGCACACATGTTTATAGTAGTTCTAATTGCAACTAAGAAATAGAAACGAATTTAGAATTTTTCTAGGATAATTGTATCTTAATGCAGTATAATGCAGTGAAGATGTATTATCAGACTTATAATTTCTAGTACAGAGAGAAAATGCTCTATATAGATGATTAACTATAATATTTCTAAATACAGATATATGCATGCATGATGTAAAATCTGTGAAACTAATTACATTAAAAGTAAACTCATCTCGTTTATTGTATATATTAAAAGAGAGTTGCTTGTCCTTATATATTAGTATTTGTAAATCAAGAAAATCAATACTGTTATTTGGTAGAGGATTTTTAATTAATTCTAAATTATCAGGATAAGTAATAGGCAATATATCTGTGTTATTATAGTTGTCTGTAGCTATAACAATAATATCATCTATGTACCTATATACACTCATGTCCATAAATTAAGGATAATGAAGTTCAGGCAGAGAAAGAAGCAAACAAATTTCACTTATTTGTTAAGTCTATTTATTAAACAAAAAGTAAAGAGCAAAAAAGATGCTATATGTTTGACATAATTAATAAAAATTGCAAGTTTTACTCCCTTGACCAAATTTCAAAAAAGAACCTATTTACAAAAAACAGTATAACATGGTTATTAGGATGGTTAATACGGAGTATGTCTCCCGGACGATGCAATACAGACCTGACAACGCCTAGGCATGCTGAGTATCAAATGATCAATCTGATCTTGGGGAATATTACACCATTCATCAAGCAATGCACTCCGAAGTTCCGGTAGACAGGTGGGAGGGGGTTGACGGGCTGCAATTCGTCGGACAAGCATATCCCACACATGCTCTATTGGATTCAAGTCCGGTGAGTATGCTGGCCAATGCATACGGCGGGTGATATCCTCCGATTGAAGGCATTCGTCTACAATGTTTGCACGGTGAGGACGGGCGTTGTCATCCATAAACACAAATTCAGCACCCATGGCGCCCCGAAACAAGCGTACATGTTGTTCCAGAATGACATCCCGATAGATGTGGCCTGTCATCGTTACACTCTGAACATGCAGGTCAGTTCTGGAACCAAGAATAATTCCTCCCCAAACGAGCCATCCTGCACCACCGTAACGGTGTCTTTCAATGGTGTTCTCTTGGTGGTAACGGGTACCTGGTGCTCTCCAGATGAATGTCCGGCGAGAATCAGACTCCAAACTAAACCTGGACTCGTCGGAAAACACCACACAAGACCACTGTTGCAGTGTCCACAATGCATGCTCTCTACTCCAGGTTAATCGCAGGCGACAGTGAGTTGCGGTAAGTGGAACACATCTGACAGGCCTACGAGCATATAGACCAATGTGCCCTAAGCGTCTGTACACGGTCTGTCTTGAAACTGTCGTACCGGCAGCTGAAGAGAGCTGACGAGACAGGTCTGATGCTGTACTCCGTCTGTTTCTTTTGGCAGTAACTGCCAAATAGCGGTCCTCATTCGGCGTTGTAACTCGGGGGCGACCTGTGCTGTAACGTCTACTCACATTACCATCATCTTGGAATCGTTGCCAAAGCCTGGAGATGACACTCTGGGCGATTCCAAGTTCCTCGGATACTTCCAGCTGGGTACGTCCACATTCCAGTCGTCCGATAATTCTGCCACGTAAAACATCATCCAAATGCCTCCTTTGTGCCATAACTATGCGGTTTTTGCACTGAAAGGCTTTCACAGCGCTTGTGAACAATTTTACTTCTTTGCCACCATTCCTTATATACCCCTCTCTTACACTCTCGTCATTGTGACGTACCATCCACGCCATCTGGTGGTTTCCTGTAATTTGCATATTCTTCTTCAAGTTGTGTGTGATCATTCCACAGGTGAAATTTTTATTTTAGAGATCAATTTCTGTGTGATTCTGAATTATCCTTAATTTATGGACATGAGTGTATTATAAGTGAGGAGTTATCATAATGTTTCTCATAATTAAATAGATAAAGATCAAGTAAATAACTAGAAGTAGATCCACCTTGTGGGATACCTAAGACCTGTTTATAAAGTTTATTATTGTGTAGTATATAGTTATTGTATGTTATAAACTTAGATTTTTGAAATAAGTAAAAGAAAATTGGGAGGGTAAATTTAATTTATTTATGCTATTATTAAATAGATCAAGTATTGTCTTGAAGAGATCATTTAGATGTATGTTATTAAATAAATCTTTAAAGTCATATGTAGATATAGAAGAGATAGATTGTAAATCTTTTATTTTATTTTTTTAGCTCATAATTATTATTAATTGATATGGAATTGCAATTAGCCTTACTAGTATATAAATTATGCAGAGAAGTTAGTATTTTAAGTAATGATTTATACTAGCTATATTATTGTAAGTATTACATCCAATAGTTACAGTTTTAAACTTAATAGGAGTTTTATGAAATTGAGGAATTAGTACTAAGTAAGGATAGTTAAGATTATCATATTTCAGGTTAAGTAGCTAATGGTTGGCTAGTATCTTTTTATTAAATATAGACTCAGTGGTATTTGTAAGCTAGAATTGTTGTTAATTGAATTGGATGAAAGATTATTAAAAGATTTATCGACATAAGTAATTACAAAGTTTTGTTGCTAATATTTAATCTGATCAGATAGATGGAGTTTATTAGCGAGATGTAAACGATTTAACTAATAGTATATTATTTAATGACAATACTTTAATTTTCCACATACTAAAAAAGGCAGTAGGAATATTGAATTTTAATGAAGTATTATATATGTAATAGTCAATATCATAAGTAAATTCTTCAATAATGTGTTTTATATTATATTTAGAAGGTAGTCTATACTCAGTTCCTTTATACATAATTTGTCTTAAATTTAAATCCTTCATTATATTATGGTCACCTGCAATTATGTGTCCATAATGGGAATTAACAAATGAACGGTAATGATCACGGGTACATAAACAATCAAATGAGTCAATATGTATCTATGTATACATATTCATGTTAAGTGAGAAAAAAAAAGAAAGAGATTGCACAAATTTGTAAAAGGTTTATCACTTCATATTTCGTAAGAAAATAAAAATACAAGGTAAATTTTTATTTGTAAGATTATTAGTGAATTTTTCCATCCCCCCCCCCCCAATTTTCCCTAGAAAAGGAATAAAATCCAGAAAATAACCTTTTTTTTTACCACTTTGAAATTTCCAGAAAATGTACATATCCAGTAACGATGTTATAGTCTTATAATAAATCACCAAAAAATCTCACCTGGCTTACATTCCAATAAGACTGATATAGATTAATTCCCATCAGAAATAAACACACGATAAATGGCGTTGTCGAGATGATCAGTTAAATTACAGTTTTGAAATTTAGCTGCGCATCCAATAATTCAACTAGAGGAGTAAAATTTCACAAACTTCTTTTTTATTTTACTAATCTAATTTCATGAAGTGAATTGAGTGTGATTTTGCGTCTATGCATTGTAGAATAATGAAAACGTCCTGAACTTTGAACACTGTTTGACATGTTTCTTTATTCTCAAGCCATATCATATAACAGTTAATTTGGAATATTATCTTTATTTCAGTAGATAAAAGAGAGAGAGATATCTATATACTTGCCGATAATTTTGTTATTCTTCGAATCTCAATAATGGCTTTAGGGCAGCGTTCCTCAACCTGTGGGGCGCGCCCATCAAGGGGGGCGCAGAGCATTTGCAGAGGGGGGCGTGAGAAAAATCAAAGAGCAAGTAGTGATGCAAGTTTTTTAAAAATCATCATTTATTCTCATCATAAAATCATTAAAATATAATGATTAAAATATATTGATAAAAATCATTTATTCTCATTTTTACTCAAAAATATATCCATGCATTTTCGCTTAGAATGTTCATTCAAACTTTACTGATAACATTATTTTGTAGAAAATTCGTCTAAATGTTCATTGTTAAAGATTAAAAACTGAATGTATGCTGAAAAATGTGAGGGGGGGCGACACCGTAAGTTAGCCTTTGTTGGGGGGCGCGACGTTAAAAGGTTGAGAACCGCTGCTTTAGGGAGACATCAGTAGGTGCAAGCAATCTTGGTATTAATACTCAACTACGCACCTCTATACGCCCCCTTGGGGGCGAATATCTCTTGCAAGCGGGGGGGGGGGTGACAAAAAAATCAAAGAACAAGTGACAATGCATGTTTTACATAATCTTCTTATCTACCCTTACTTTTACTCTAACACATATCAATTTCCGCCAAACATGTTTATTTCAACTTTACCGATAACATTATTTTGTAGATAAGGCGACTAACTGTACATTGCTGAAGAATAATAAAGTGTATATATTGTTGCGGAATTACTCTGCTACTCCTGGGGTTCGTCGTTCTAAAGTCCTGTTGGTGTAAAAAGTTCAAGTAAAAAGTCACTTGTCAGGATGGAACACAAACTTTATTTCTTCTAGAACTTCGTAGAACAATCAGCTGCACACAATTCACAAGCACAATCTAGCAGTAACGTGCTTTTTACAATCCGCTTGGATCAGAAGCTCTCACAAATGCTGTATTTCTCACACAAAATAAGTCACTTTTACAGGCAAAAATTCCGTGGAAATATTCAAGGGATATAGTACACTATCCCTTAAGACACAGCAATGAAGAATTTACACACAGCACTTTAAAAACAGCTTCACAAAGCAAGCTAAAACACAGCTTCTATAGCACTATCAGTTCACACAAAACAAGCGTACTCAGAGCTCTTCACACATTGAATGTTGAACTCGCAACTGACTGACTTCGGGGCGATGCCCGCTTCTATAAATAGCCGACGCAGGAGGTACAAGAGGTTTCCAGAAAAGTCAATTTCTCGAGGGTTCTACATAAAGCGTGAATTTTGATTACGTCATAGAAGAGAAATGTTAGGTTATTATGCGTTTTTAATGCAGGAAAAACAACTTCCAGGCCCCATTGGGAAAATCGCGCCAAATGACCAAAAAGTCGCCAAGCTTGGCGACTTTTGGCGAAATATAGCCAAATTTGGCGCCAAAAATAAGTCCCCAAAAGTGAAGAGATCTAAGCTCTAGGACTAATATTTCTCGAGATTTCTAGAAGCCGATAGAAAAACATACGGGAAAGCGAAACCTCCGTATCTCCGGTTCTAATTGGCCGATTTTGATGCAACAAAAAGCAAAATTTATCTATTTGAAGCGTAGAATACGAATTTTAAACCATTTTAAGCCCCAGAGCCGCGGGTTGCCCCGAAAATTCGTAACAATATGCTTAGGAATGTCAGGGGAGAGGGCTCCATCGTTAATTTATCCTTTGTTGGTGGATGCACTGTGTTAAACGTTTTGAAGCGCCTGCATAGATTATTTCAACGATCCTAGCCTCTCTATGATAGATCCCCCATGGGCGCCCATATGATTTTTCGTAGAAGGAGGGGGGGGGCTGCAAGTCAAGTCTCCTGCCTAGAAAGATACCATATGTTAGTGTTGAACCCGTAGCTGACAAGAATTCCAGGCTCTGGTGCTGACATTTTGGTCGCACCCTTTTGCCCTCGAAGAGTCATGTGACTATGGAGGTGTGGCCATCTTGATCCGAGATAGTCCAGGTAAGATGGTCACCTTACCTCGGATAAAGATGGGCGCGCCTTCTAAGTCACATGACTCTTCGAGGGCACTGACTCAAATGTCAGCACCGCAGCCTGTCTTTCTCGCCAGCCACCTGTTTAACACGTCTACGTCATACCAGTACGTAAATCATAATGATAATACGTGATCTACGGGGGACATGGCCCTCACTACCCATACGTATGAGAGCCCATGGGTTCCATCCCCCTCTACGTGGCAGGTTTCGTACTGTATTTCAATAGAAAAAACCTGGTTTTTAACGTTCAAAAAAAGTATTAAATTCAAGTTAAGCAGGTTAAGCAAACCTTCGACTTTGAATTCCAGCGGCATTTTTCTGTTTCGACGTGATTCACGAACGTACATAAGGGGGGGGGGGTAGGGAGTCTGGACCCCCCCCCGTCTAGTCTACGAAAAAATGCTAATTTTGGACAAATATCTACATCTAAAAACTCTATATTTTAATGGATAATAAAAAATTGATAAAGATTAAAATTTTTAAGGTAACTGTAATTTTTTACACGTTATTTATACTAAAATTTACAGTCAATAAAATTTTACAGTAAGAATCGAACTTCCCATACCCCGAACCCTCCCATTTAAAAAATATAGTCTACTATAGTCTGTGAAGTGATCCAAGGATAATTAAAACTGATGTTTCTGATAACCTTTTTTCTGGGTTGAATGCTATAGGGAGAATCTGCGCAGAAAGGATGTGCGGTCGGCTGTCCATTCAGGTGAAGTCACTGAAACGTCACGTCGAAATGCGTTATTGTATAAAACTGACAAAAACAATATTTTAAAATATCACCTGCTACTGCCTTTTTAAAGGCTTCTAAACGTTATATAGTCCAGTGGTTAGGGAGGAAAAAATAGGCAATTCGGAAAAAAATATTGCTGAAGTCTGTCCCAGTATGATTGTCCTACGTTTTCCCCCTCCGCTAAAGTGAGCGTTTTGTTCCTACATTGAAAAATGTGACCAAAAAAGGAGATGTTTTTGCGGTTTTTGTGAAATTTTCCGAAAACAGATCAATATATATGTGTGTGTGCGTACAAACAGATATATATATATGTGTGTGTGTGTGTGTGTGTGTGTGTGTAGCTTAAAAGTAGTAGTAGAGTTTTTAATTCTGCTTAAAATGAGTAAAACATTTACTATACAGTAAAACTCCAATTATCCGAACTCCGACTATCCGAATAGCTGATTTTCCGAATTTCAGAAACAAAATTTACGACGGAAACGTACAGCGAATCGTAAAATTACGAGTCCGCCTACGTGCGCTACTGTTCTTTTCTCCGCGAAGCTAGTGTAGGGGCAGCGCGCACAATGACTTTCATTTACAGTACGGTACGTACATACTGTACCAATGTACAGCACTTCTAAATAAGCTTAACATGTAAACGTGTTCCCTTTTCATTTAATTAATTAAAAGCGCTTTTTCTATAAAAATAGTTCTTTTATCCCATTTTCAACACACATACTTACAGTAATTAATTAAAATACATACTAGATCCATATTTTGAAAGAATCCAATTATCCGAATTTCTGATTATCCGAATGGGGTCCGGTCCCAATTGATTAAGATAATTGGTGTTATACTGTACTTTACTCAATAAAAAAAAAATAACTACAAGTGATTAAAGCGTGAACCATATAGTACAATCATTCTAGAGTATTGCATTGTATTGTGTGTTCTAAGGCAAGCCTGCACGAGGAGCAGGAGCGTAGCCAGGAAATATTTTCGGGGGGGGGGGTAGATCCCGATATCTACACCCCTGGCGA
Source organism: Cheiracanthium punctorium (assembly GCA_038373885.1). NCBI lineage: Eukaryota > Metazoa > Arthropoda > Arachnida > Araneae > Cheiracanthiidae > Cheiracanthium > Cheiracanthium punctorium. The sequence goes on from JAWZYV010004055.1 coordinate 1,336,091, forward strand.
GGGGTATCTGCCTAGAATGGGGGGTGCCTTCGTCGAGGGACTTTCGTAGGGTCTGTTGTACAGAAGCAATTACAATAAATGAATTTTATAAATAACTATACAAATCAGTATAATTTTTAAATAAATAAACCGGCAATTCGTTATTAGCATTTAATTAAATGATTTGTTTAACAAACTAAAGTATCGTAGTTTATTCTGCCAATAAAATCGGCGAGTCTGTGAACATTTTTGTAATACAGCAAGTCTATAAGTGAAAGTGCCATCTTGAATGAATTGCAAGAATTAGTACAAAAAGCAAAAAATACTTTCTTATATTTGAAACCTTCACAGATTAGCTTTTTAGCCGATTTTTAAAGTATTTAAATGTAATTTTATCCCAATAGGAAGGGTTATAACCAACATTAAACAAGAATGTAAATTTACAACAATAGAATGCATTGACGTTTAGAATGAATGCTAGTTAGTGTCTGAAAAACGCTTAAAAAAAATCTCCTTAGAAACGAGTAAAACTGACAAATTGGTGAAACTAAACATTATTAATCTTTCATTTAAAAGATTGTTTTATGTTATTTCTTGCCTTCAAATTAATTCTTTGTCTGATAGAAAAAGCTAAAATAAGGTGGTAATATTAGCAGATTTTTAATATATTTTTCTAGTAAGGGTCATTAAATAGCAACTTTCAGTCATAATTCCTTTCTTTTTATTATAGTAGAGGAGCTGTACCATTTCAGTCAGACATGAATAGTTAATTAAATTTTTTTAGAACCATGCTGTAAACGAATTAGAAGACTGAAAATACCACCAAGTAAAAAGGTTTTTGAATATTCGAACACATCCAATAATATGTTTAACCCTTTAACGCGCGGTGTTCCCGCTCTGGGATCACCAAACTCTGACGTTTTGACTGTTGCCAGTCACGAAGAATAGACTGGATTTCTATAAAAATAGTTGCGGGTGATATAGCTCCACCAGAATCCTTTACTTTTTAGCACGTCATTTCCCGTAAAAAAATGGTCACTTATTTTTAACAGCACTGACATCTGCTGAAAAATGGAAGAATGCGAGAACAGCTGGATAGATTGCCCAATGCTGAAAAGAAGCAGCCGCTGCCATCGCTCGACTTAACTACCAGCTGTGCGGCACAGCTAGCTGTCGTCAAAAAAGGATCTCTAGATCTGTGGCACGCGATGATCGTTTCGATCGTCCGCCATCTTGCTGGTAGTTAAGTCGAGCGATGGCAACGGCTGCCCTTTTTTCAGCATTGGGAAAAGGTTGCGCCTCAAAGGGTTAAAGATGTGCATCTGGCTGCAGCGTCTTGGAATTCCGATATACAAAGGACTTTAATAGGTGTTCCAGCGATTACAAGAGGAGTAAAGTATATCAAATGGGTACTCATTTTAAGCAGACTACAAAGTTCTACGACTTTTATTTTTCACGCCGTTTCCGAGGAAAACAGCAAAAACGCCCCATTTTAGGGTCGCATTTTTCAACTAAAAGCTTTATTACACGCACAAAATTTTGGGCAATTTGTTGTCGCAACTAGTTTGTGGAAACTCCTTCCGGACAGTCGATGAACCTGCAGGGTTGCCATAAAAACAAACTCGCTGTGCTCACAAACGCCAGAGATTCGCTGAATTGGCGATTCCCAGAGCATGTAATTATAGGTAGCATACCGCCTCTCAGCAACTTTTAAAAAAATTTGGGATCCATAAATGTGGAATTTTACTGATGCTTTCAATCAGGTCTATTTTCTTATCGCTATTAAATTTCAGAGACATTTTTTCTTCGCTCATCATTAAGATTTGGCATCGCTGAGTCTTCCGCCATCTGGTGGCGTAGAAATAGGAAACACTAAGACAGGCTGGCATTCCAGCATCCAGTAATATTTTCGCCTCTGTACGAAAAAGTTGGAGTTCCCGTGGTAACTGAGGGAAATTTCCAGGAAAGAAGTTTCCGCAACTGCCTACGGCAATCAAATTGCTCGAAAATTTGTTCGTGTAATAAGGCCTATAGGAACCGATGCTAACCTCGGCTGAGGGGGGAAACCTAGTAGCGTCATATTGGGACAACTGCAGCTATTAAAATAATAAATCCTTTAGCAACAATTTTTTACACCTAAAACTACCAAACTACTGGACTGTTAGGGGCAAACAAGCTGACTAGGAACACATGCTCCTGCCTTATCATCTGCAAACTGACAGAAAATCAAACGGCTACACAACTTTTTAATTTAATTTTTCAATTTAAAAAAGAAACAAACACGAAAATGATTTTTTTAAATTTTAAAAAGAAACAAAAATGGCAGTTGAAAGTAAAATGAAATACAGCTGTAGCGATCTCTCCTATTTTTAAAATTGGGAAGGAGTAAAGACAGATATAAAAAAAATATCCTATCTGAGAAAAAAAAAAATCGTTCAGTTGAATTAATTAAAATGACTTAATTTAAAAATAAATATTGAAAGCTCTAAATGTAATATGCAATATGTGTATGCAATCCATGCTATGGTGCATAGGTTGTTGGAATATTAATGCTATACTTACTGTAATGTATGTTGTGGATTATTTGAATAACCTCAATTAACCGAGCTTCGGTTAACCGAGGTTTCTGTTAACCGAGGCAATAACGAAGTGTAATTTTATTTTTTTCCATGAATGTTTTGTGAACAGTGGTCATGTGACCCTATTGAATACCAGGTGCAATATGTTATTGGACACTTACACCCCCCCCCCCCCCAATTGTTGGGAAAGGGGATTGGACATTCTTACAATAGGCAGTTGTGTTTCATAACATTCTGTTGAACTGTGAGACATAAGTTCATATATGTTTATTTTTATCATTTAAAAAACGTTCTATTGTTTTTACTTTAAAAGTTAGATTAATTCCCAAGCACGGAGAGTTTTTATACATAGTTTCTATTAACCGAGATTTCCGATATCCGAGGTACTAGCGGTCCCAATTAGCTCGGATAATCGAGGTTCTACTGTATATTACAATAACCAGTACCACTGTATTTTGCAATACTGTTTATCTTGGGATTGTACGAATTGTGTAATGTGTTCTGTGGAGCTGTAATGAGAGAACTGTTTGGTGCATGGAACGGAAATGTGTTCTACTGGGGTAATCAAAGTGGAAAACGCTTTGCGGTTTGCTTCCCCGGAGAATATCACCCTACCCCGTCCCCATCTGCTTCTCGGACCCTGAAAAAACTTCCCTATTCTTAACTCTTGAATAATGTATGTGTCCCCCCCCCCCCCCACACACACACGCACCCTCTCCTAATTTTCCTTCAAACCGTTCCTATACCCGAGTCAGCTCTTTCATGAACTCTCCTTGATAGTAATAATAGCGTGTGTGTTTTTTAGCGTAGGTGATAGATTGGAGAGCATTTTCCAAATTTCTTAACTTATGGAGGATAGGGGGCCAAAACGTTCTTTTTACATATCATGCGAAAAGAGATATCCATAAAATTCTTGCCGTAAAATACAACATAAACGAATACCAAAAAATCGATTTCAGAACATTTCGAATATAACCCGTCAAGATGGTTGAAAGCGACAAAAAGGGCATAAGGGTGGCCTCTTTTTTTTAACGAAAAAAAAATATAAAAATTTTTTTTTCCTTTAAAATTTAACAAAAACGAGTCCTATACTTAGGCACAGCTTATTTGTAATTCAATACTTTAAAAATTTATTTGTTTGAATTTTATGTAAAATAATGACATTACTTTCCCTTACACCTTATAGAGTACAATTCAGGGGCGCACACAGGATTTTAGGCTGGGGGGGGGGGGGTGCAACTTTTAGGGATGTTCCAGATTGTCAAAAATCAGTGATGAAAAAGGTCGTAGATCGTTTTCATTAGTATTCACATACATTTTCATTAGTATTAACATATAGTATTCAAATACTTATGAAATATAGATGTAAACTCAAAGCGGTACCCAGGATGTGGACAAGGAGTTCCGCTCCCTCCCCTCCCCGAAACTTAAAAGTTTGTTAACAAAATAATAATGATGAAGTCGTTTTGTGAAAAATTCAACCTTTTTCACTGTTTGGTCCCCATCCGAAATTTTTGGACCCTCCCAGAAATTTTTTCTATGCACTGCCCTGTGTAAACTTGCATCTAATAAACAATTTGCATATTTATAAAATGACAGTATTGTTCTTTCTTCTTTGGGGGTCCAGGGCAACTGCCATTTCTACCTTCGCGTTTGTCAAGCTCTGTCTTCTAAAAACAAAGACATTTAAATGGATTGCTAAATATTTAATGGAGGTTTTCAATGTCTTTATACGGATAACTACATTTATGTATGTCGTGCATTTTTTTTTCTGTTATAATAAAGGAAAGAATCAATTTATTTTAGCTAACAACTTGCCAGTAAAATTGTTTAAAATACCTTTAAATAAAAATTCAATGTTTTCATTTGATGATTTTGTTTCACATATAAACTTTCTAATTATCTATATAAATAAAACAGAGTGTAAACTGTCCGTTTGTCTGTCTGTCTGTCTGTCTGTGTCTCGCGTAACTCCGAAACGGGTGATCGTAGACCTACCAAATTTTGTACGGAAATTCTCCAAGACGGGTCTCGACACACCTCGAAGCGATTTTTTCGAAATTCGAATTAGAAAATGTTTTATTTTATGTTTTGTCCGATTTTTAGCGATTTTTCTTGCGTAATACATAATAACGCCGGTAATTGCGCTCGCAAGAAAACGATATTTACATCATCGTATAGAGGAGAAAATTTTCTTTTAAAAACTATTTGTTCGGACTGTGTAACATAATTTGCAGATTTTTGGGAATTTTACAAATAAAATTAAATTTGACGCTGACTTTCGAAAAATATTTTTAAAACTGCTGCATCTTGAATTCTATCTGTCATAACTTTTTTATATTTGGGCAAAAGACGGAGCACACAATTCGCCCACTTTTAAAAGAAGAACGGGGGAAAAATATAAATTAGGAGAATTTTTACGAATTTTTAAGTAAAGAAGGATTTTCATTTCAGTAGTACCTGCTTATGAGTTTCGGTTTGATATCTTGCGGTTTGGTTGTCATGGATACAGTAACAATGATTAAAATTGCCAGTTGAAAAAAATAAATAAAAACGGGTCCCGCGAGCAGACGATTTCTTTGCTTGGCTCGATTTCCTTTTATAAATACTGGATTTATTTGTGAGAAGAAAAATTAAACTGATATAAATAGCGCAGCCTTATCTCTTATCTCTTTTCTTTTTGTAAAGGGTTGCAAGAGAGGGTGACGTATTTTTAAAATTTAAAAAAAAAATGTCCATTTCATGTAGTGTCTGAGGTATTTAACGCTAAAACGTGAACCTAAAAGACAGCATGTCTGAGGAAATAAGACATTTTGAAAGTGAGAAGTTCACTGCAAACGGTCCATTTTCACTTTTTTGATACCGAATGACGCTGACATAGTTTTTTTTTGTGTGTGTGTGTCATTATATTGCAATGATCTCAGGTTATTACATATATGACGCAAATTTTAAGTCAAGAGTGAAATAATTTTGCTTTTTCTAGATTCCACATCACTGGAATTAATTCGAATTACACATGTGAGGAAATTTTTCGTTTCCTACCGTGCGAAGAACGGGCACGCAGCTAGTCTATATAAATAAAACAAGATGTAAACTGTCCGTTTGTCTGTCTGTCTGTGCCTCGCGTAGCTCCGAAACGGGTGATCGTAGACCTACCAAATTTTGTACGGAAATTCTCCAAGACGGGTCTCGACACACCTCGAAACGATTTTTTTGAAATTCGAATTATTTTAGGAGATATCGATAAAAAACGTATCGCAAAATGATCATTTTTATTCTCGCCATTTCGCAATTGCAACCCCGCAGTTTTGTGTACATAGTTATTCTTATGTCCAAGCAGACGATTTCTTTAATTGGCTCGATTTCCTCTTATCAATACTGGATTTATTTGTGAGAAGAAAAAATAAACTGCGTAATCTAGAAAAACAATTTTAAAGCCTTTATAAATAGCGCAGTCTTATCTCTTTTGTAAAGGGTTGCATGACGTACTTTTAAAATTTAAAAAAAATATCCATTTCATGTAGTGTCTGAGGTATTTAACGTTAAAACGTGAACCTAAAAGACAGCATGATGCAGAAATAAGACATTTTGAAAGTGAGAAGCTCAATGTAAACGGTCTAACTTTTTACTTTTTTGATACCGAATGACGCTGACATAGTTTTTTTTTGTAATTATATTGCAATGATCTCATGTTAGTACATATATGATGCAAACTTTAAGTCAAGAGTGAAATAATTTTGCTTTTTCTAGATTCCACTTCATTGGAATTAATTCGAATGACACATGTGAGGAAAACTTTCGTTTCCTACCGTGCGAAGAACGGGCACGCAGCTAGTATTTAATAAATTACTTCATTTCATAATAAATTGCTAGGTAATAGTAATACTTAAAAAACGCATCAATAGATGGCAGCACCACAATTACTACTGAGTAGTATTTTATACATGGTAGAGCTACTATAAGATATTTTCAAGCTGTTATTTAAAGGGAAGAGAGAGAGATCAACTTTAACTGAAAAAACAACTGTCTGTTGATTTATATATATTTTTAATATCTATGACATGGAAACGCATCCCGTCGTAAAACTGAGAAAGTTCCATAAATGGAAGGCGGTTGGTTTGCGATCAAAAAGCGTGTTACTGAATCGGACTTTTGATTTCATTGAACAGGCTGCTGATAGCGCACAACCATGGTCCATGCGCACAACTCAGCCTAGCCTAAAGCTGACTTCCGGTTACGGTTCGGTTTTTAAACAAGAAAGGTGCTACTACAGCTTCTTTGTTGAAACCATAAGCTTTGTTTTTATAGGTATGTAAAGTTGTTTTATTATGCGTCTCTGAATGCTGACATGTTTGCTTTAGTTAGATTAAAACTTTTATTACCTTCATAATATGAAGACTTTGTAATATATTAAACCTTGTAATTACCTTTGTAATATTAAGACTGATTATTAGGCGTTATGGAAAGTTCTGTTTTTCGTTTGCCAATATTTTGCCAAGCTAAAATTACTGAAGTTAATAATACTAAATTTGGCATGTGTGTGTGTGTTTTAGCGTAGGTGATAGATCGGAGACCATTTTCCAAATTTCTTAACTTATGGAGGATAGGGGGCCAAAATCATGCGTGATCTCAAAAGAGATATCCATAAAATTCTTGCTGTAAAATACAGCCTCACCATGGCACAGTGATAACCACTGTGCCATGGTAGACTGGAAATGGTAGACAGGCGAAGTGTGAAGGTCCCAGGTTCGGGGCCCATCGCGTACCCGTCGACCTAACCGTTCGGAGTTTTCCGTGGTTTTCTCCGAAACTCAGCGTAAATACGGGTTAGGACCCCTTAGAAAGACCCCCACGGAGGGCATCCCACCCTTCGACCTAGAGCCCACTCGGAGCTAATCGGTCGTAATCCCACAAACAAAATACAACATTAAAGAATACCAAAAAATCTATTTCTGAACATTTCGAATATAACCCGTCAAGATGGTGGTTGCAAGCGATAATAAGGGCGGCATATTTTTTTTTTTTTTTTTTAAGAAAAAAAAATCTAAAATTTTTGCTTCCTTTAAAATTTAACAAAAACGAGTCCTATACTTAGGCACAGCTTATTTGTAATTCAATACTCGTTAAAAATTTATTTGTTTGAATTTTATGTAAAATAATAACATTACTTTCGCTTACACCTTATAATTTTAGAGTACAATTCAGGGGCGCACACAGGATTTTTGGCTGGAGGGGATCCAACTTTTAGGGATGTTCTAATCCCTAGGGATATAAAATAGGGATGTAATAATCAATCGAAAAAAAAGTATCAAAGCCGATGGGGGGGGGGCTCCGGACCTCATGCCCCCCCCCCCACTTGTGTGCGCCACTGGTACAATTGTACGTTTGTTATGCTTCAGCATTAGAAATTTGTGCTTTTTATCTTAAAAAAGTTTCTTTTCTAGTTCTTCTTACACACAAAAAAAAAAAAAACTTTTTAAAGAGCTATTTTTAAGAGTTAGTTAATTCATTATGAATTATTTTATGTATCTGTTTTTAGCATCATGAATTCGTATTTTGATTTCACGAGTGATTTCCTGTGAGAAAGGAAGTTGATTTGTTTATTCTCGTATCAATGGAGGGGGGGAGGGGGGGTACATCTGCTGAATGTTCGCTCTTCTCCCTCCCGACCTGAGGAGAGGGTTAACACCGTTCGCTGTAGCTTCAGGTCGTAAAATATCTCATTAGAGAAACTATCTTATTCAGAAGAGTAGTCATAACAATAAATTATTTCCTACTGTAAATGACACTTTGCGGTGTTTTATAAATGCTGTAAGTAATTAATAAACACCGCTTGGTTATTGTTTATTTTTCAGATTTTCAAAACACATTCATCCAAATTTAAGGCTGTCTGTACCAGGCGCGTAGCCAGGAAAATTTTTCGGGGGGGGGGGGGGGGAATATGAACTTGTATGTGTATAAATAGACGGAATTTCATCACTAATCCAAAAATTCCGGGGGTGGGGATATATCCCGATACACCCCCCCTGGATACGCCCCTGGGCTGTACGAAAAGTTCCAAGACCATGGGAAGTTCAGGAAGTGTGGGGTAACCCCCCCCTCTCCCCTTCCTGCTCAGGGCCTGATTACCAAAAAGGCTTGGGAAGCTTGAGCTTCCCCTCAGAATTCGAAGGGGGGGCCCAAAAATGACTGGAAAACTGCAAAAATTCAAAATTGTGTTTTTAAATGCATCTTTTAAGTTATTGTAAAGATTCTTTTGTCTTGAAAATTTGCACAAGCAAGATAAAATACACGCTACTTTAGTACAACTTAAGATTTGGCCTAAATTGACTACAATTTGTAATATTTAATTAATACTCTTAATTGCATTGTAAGACCATGATAATACTAATTCAACAAGTAACAACCGTAGAATTTTGATGCAATTATTGTATACAATAATTTTAAATGTCAGTGTGAGTGTGTGTGTGGGGGGGGGGGGGATGAACATTAATCTGAATTCTGCTGGCCCCTTTTCGTGATGTCATTTAATGCATTAGTGAGTTTCGTTACAATGTACATAGATTTAGAAAAACTTTACTTTTCTCAAACAAAAATCCGAGGAGGGGGGGGCCCAAAATGAGACTGAGCTTCCCCTCACTTCAAAGGTTAATCGGGCCCTGTTCCTGCTTGTTGATGTACTAAAATGAATAGGAAATTCAATTATTGATTCATTGGCAGGGTGTCAAGCAGTCGGTAAATGTACTTGAATTTGAATACTTCGCACGGCGGGAAAGTCGGAAAATACTACTTGAAAATATCGAATTACACCGGTCAACACGATTTTTGGATCTGACTTCTACATGTTAAATTTTAATTTCTCCTATGCCAAAACAAAGGAAAATATTTTTTTTTTTAATGAAAGTTTGCTTTTGTAGAAATTAAAACAATTTTTTTGGCAAAAATCACTGATTTTTATATTTTTTTTATAATTACACTCTAAATTATGATCAGAAAAGTTTTTGCTAGATATAAAAGTATTTTTTTATTCAAGATTTGGGATAAACAATATCATATAAATGTAAAATAATAAGAAATTAATGTCTAAAGTGAATATGTTTCGTATTTCTTTTATGTTCATATAAGCAAATAATAATAATAATAAAAAATATTACTAATAATACAGTTTACTTTCGGGTTAATCAAAGTGCTGCCATCTTTCGTTTATGAAATAAATTAAAATATACTTATCGACGTAAATCAGACAAAAGCAAACTTTAAGAACTAAAAATGAAAATTTAAGTGTTTTTCAATGTCTAGAACCAGAATTTAAGCATGAGAACAGAACCCCCCCCCCAAAAAAAAAAAAAATTGTTGACCAGTGTTATCGGTCCGCATCGGAGCCAAATTGATGACAGCTCTGCTATAGAACAATTTTAGGCGGAGAAAGGGTTGGGAACTGTCTATACAAAATTTGTGTCTGATTTGCGGCCGCTCCACAAAAATGAAATCGTCGACGATTGCGAGAATGCAAGCCTTTCGTCGACTGCACGCAGCCCAGGGATGTTCATTTTTACTGTACTACGCGTTCAGCAAAAGCCCAATCGACAGTGCGAAAATGCGCGGTGGGGAGGGCCATTGAGACTATTATGAATTAATCGATTGGGAAATTAAAAATTTGGGCAAGAGGGTCAAATTCTTTCCGATCCCTGAAATATCGGGAGTTGTTTTATAATAATGTACACCCTCCAAAAAAGTATTCGAGCAAGAGAGAAATTTCCTACCTCGGTTTCGTATATTAAAAATTATTTATCATAGAATATGAATTAGGCTATGTATAAATATGAGTTTTCATATTTCTATCAAATTGTGCGTTTTTCAAAAACTCAATTATTATTCGCAAATCTAAGATAGGAATTTTCTCTCTTTCTCAAATACTTTTTTTGGAGGGTGTAATTTCAAATATTACTCAACATTAAATATTATGACCTCTTGCATCTTTAGAAAATCCGTTGTCGAGACGCACGATAGGAAATACTATCCCCCCCCCCTTTTACTTCCTTGTACGGAGTATAAGGAAGTAATGTGATCCCGCAAAATTTCGCGGGCCAAATTTCGACAAAATAACCGATTTTGACTACCTCTAAATTTACTTTTAAGAATTTTTTCGATGCATCTCATCGTAAGCTAGCATGCACGATCCTATAAACGCGTCTGCAACTCATTTTGAACAGCGGCGAGTCTATTGTGGCCAGTTTTTCCATGCCGTCTGTACGTACGTACGTATGTATGTAACTCGCATATCTCAAAAACTATTGATCGTAGAATGTTGAAATTTGATATTTAGGATTGTTCTAGATCTAGTGGTGCACCTGCCCTTTTGGTCTCAATCGACTGGATAGTTTATATACAGAACCGCTCAAAAGATTCGAAATACATTACGCTCTATGGGCCGAAATTCATTAAACTCGCATATCTCAAAAACTATTAGGCGTAGAATGTTGAAACTTTATATTTAGGATTGTTGTAACATCTAGTTGTGCACCTCCTCTTTCGGTTCCATTCGACTGCATAGTTTATCTACTAAACTCGCCCAAAAGATTCTAAATACATTACGCTCTATGGGCCGAAATTCATTAAAGCGTATTTCAGAGGCATTGGGCTATTTCAAACAACTCAGAAGTGATATATGCTGTTAAGAGTTACAAAATGAATTTCTCCATTAAAAGAAGTGTCTTTATCATTTATAGTTGTGCTACAGGAACACTCAAAAGATTTCCAATACATTACGGCCAATGGCAATTTTAGGGGCATTCATCCATTTCAAGCATCATACCGTAGCAAGCCATAAGTTAGGTAATGGTCTGACCAAAGTCACGTGTCTCCCTCAAGAACTACGGCAAAAGTCGCCAAAATTGGCTACTTTTGGTGTACGTGTGTATGTAATTAACTCTCAAATCTTAAAAAATATTAGTCATACAATGTTGAAATTTCATATGTAAGATTGTTGTAACATCTAGTTCTGCATCTCGATTTTTGGTTCCAATCAACTGGAGAGTTTATTTACAGGACCACCGAAAAGAATTTCAATATTTTTATGCCTATGGACGTCTTCAATGTAATACAACTACAGCCAGTCATTGTTTGGTCAGTGCCCGAAATCTCGCAGGCATCGAAAGAGAATGGACATTAATTGTCTAGCGTTTCTCAAATTGCTCATATTAAATAAAGAAAAGTTGTGTTTTATTTTATTATCGCACAAAACCTGGACATTAAAACACGCAAGGGGAAGGAATGAATGGGATAAGCTCCTCTGAATTGTAACACGAGGGGAATTTTAGTTTTATCTACATCTAATTAACATTAGTAATTCCATTAACTAATTAATTAGCCCTAAAAATAAATTTTAATATAATTAACACAATTTAGTTAGTTAATATACTTCACATTATGGGTGGTTCACCATAGAATTAAAAAAAAAAAGTTCTATATTTCCAAACATGGAAATTCTTAAACATAAAATACAATTATACTACGAAATTGATTTCAAAATCAGTCGTTTGTCTCGATTTTGGCCAGCAGCATTGCTCAACATGAGTGTTGCGATATTGAGAGTTTTAAAACGTGTCCTGCTTTTACGTTTATATTATGCTTATTTCCCTATTAGTAGAGTCTATAAATCACACATAACATTATTTAAATTTTGATTCAGCCTATGGAAAAATAAAAGAAACTTATCGGCATCGCCCATACTTATCGATCTGGCCAGAAAACTTACCAGTCACTTCAAACTTTAGTCATAGGAGCACGAGGCTTATTGGCGGAACGGATAGCACGCTGGCCTCCCAGCCCATAGTTCCCGAGATCGAACGCAGACGTTTGATGGAAACAGATTAAAATAACTTAAAATTTCAGCATAGAGGGGCAAATGCGTGGAAAAATAAAGTATGTGGGGCGGCCCGTGTATTTAGAATTTTTTTTTAGGAAAATTTTTTAAGCTTCAAATTAAGCTTGCTATTCAAGCTTGATTCAAGCTTGCTATGTCAAGCTTAATGCAAGCTGGGCAAGTGTAAACTAGAACACTTGATGCAAGCTTGCATTAAGCTTACACGCTTAAAATTTTCAAGCTTAGTTCAAGTTTATTGACTTGATAAATCAAGCTTGCTGCAAGTTTACTGTGCTGTCTTTCTGGGTAAGTTTAGATGAAGTGCGTCGAAAATATTTTTGATTTAATAGACGTACAAGGAAGTCATGTGTTGTTCACATCATATTTTTTTTTTTTTTTTTTTTTTACTGCGTCGCGCACTTGCAATTCCAACTGGTATTCGTATTACAGATTATTTCCAAATATTATGCATGTACAGTGCTGCAATTAGAGGTCACGTCGCCCTGGACAAATGTTTGTTTTGGCACTCCTTTCTTTCCATTGCCATTTTGACATAACAGCACTATGCCTGGGGCAAGTGTCCCGTTTCCCCTTCTCTAGTTGCAGACTATCATATATAGAGAGAGAAAAATTGCAGATGACGCCGAATACGATAAAATTTGAATCTAAAACGGAATATTTTCAGGTCCGAAAATTTGCGTGATTATGAAAAATTTGTCGGCAAAACCGGATTCCCGTTATTTTACGATTACGAAATGTATTTTTTTAAAATGATTTTGCTGAAATAAAGCGTAATGGATGCCTTACACAGCTTTTGTAAAAGTGTAGATATCATTAAGTGAAAAAATTTGGTAGTTTAAAATACAAATCCCACCACACTTTCGAATGAAGTTTTTTTAATTTCAATGAAGTTTTCGAATGAAGTTTTTTTAATTTTTTTAATCTCCTTCATTTTCATTATTTTAATTCCGTTATTTTGCGATTACAAAACTTGAATTTTTTATGATTTTTGTTGAAATAAAGCATAATGAAGGTCTTACACAATTGTTGTAAAAGTGTAAATTGGGTACTTGCGTATTATCCCGGTGGTCATTCCCGCCAAACTATTTTTTCGTCAAAAGCAATTTGTTGCCAATCGCATTCCAAACCATTAATAATTTCATGTGTCCGACATTTATAAGGCGAAAAGTCGCTCGTCTTGGCGGACAACCGGTATAATACGCAAGTACCGTAAATTGTATTAAGGGAAAAAAAATTGGTATTTTAAGATACAAATCTTAAAGACAACTTGAACATACTTGTTCATACTTTACTAGCTTTACGCTTTCGTCGTAAAGTTTACGTTTTTTCACCAATTTTTATGATTTTAGGCAAAACGTCCATTATTATCTTTCGTTTTAAAATTAAAATCTCTTAAAATTTATTATGATATTTTCCCCCAGTTTTGTTTATTTCAAGATTACTGAATTGCCAACTCATCTCTTATTTAAATTTGAAATAGAATTAAAATTGATTCTTATTTCAAAATTTAAACTATTTTTTTGACCACTTTTCGAAATGTAAAATAGAAAAGAAAACATTTCATTCAATATTCTGGGTTCAAATATGAACGAAAATTATACAGAACTAGCTGCGTACCCGTTCTCCGCACGGTAGGGAACGAAACTTTTTCTTACATGTATAGTTCGAATTGATTCCAGTGATTTGGGATCTAAAAATAAGCAGAATGATTTGACTCTTGGCGTAAACTTACTCATTAATTATTTGTAAAGTTAAAGTACTGACCTGAGACCATTGTTAATATTATGAGGCAAAAAACTATGTCGGTGTAATTCGCGATCAGAAAAGAAAAGCGTGACGGTTTGCAGTGAAAATTCCTAATTTTCAAAATGTCTCATTTCTGCATCATACTCTTTTTTAGATTTAAGTTATGCTATTAATAACTCAGATACTACTTGCTGTGGAGCAGGCGCGTAGCCAGGAAAATTTTTCGGGGGGGGGGGGGGAGGTATGAACTTATATGTGTATAAATAGACGGAATTTCATCACTAATCCAAAAATTTCGGGGGGGGGATATATCCCGAAATACCCCCCCCCTGGCTACGCCCCTGCTGTGGAGAACCGTTTTATTTTATAATTAAATACACTCATGTCCATTAATTAAGGATAATGAAGTTCAGGCAAAGAAAGAGAAAGAAGCAAAACAAATTTGACTTACTTGTAAAGTCTATTTATTAAACAAAAAGTAAAGAGCAAAAAAGATGCTATATGATTGACATAATTAATAAAAACTGCACGTTTTACTCCCTTGACCAAATTTCAAAAAAGAACCTATTTACAAAGAACAGTATAACATGGTTAGTAGGATGGTTAATACGGAGTATGTCTCCCGGACGATGCAATACAGGCCTGACAACGCCTAGGCATGCTGAGTATCAAATGATCAATCTGATCTTGGGGAATATTACACCACTCATCAAGCAATGCACTCCGAAGTTCCGGTAGACAGGTGGGAGGGGGTTGACGGGCTGCAATTCGTCGGCCAAGCATATGCCACACATGCTCTATTGGATTCAAGTCCGGTGAGTATGCTGGCCAATGCATACGGGTGATATCCTCCGATTGAAGGCATTCGTCTACAATGTTTGCACGGTGAGGACGGGCGTTGTCATCCATAAACACAAATTCAGCACCCATGGCGCCCCGAAACAAACGTACATGTTGTTCCAGAATGACATCCCGATAGATGTGGCCTGTCATCGTTACACTCTGAACATGCAGGTCAGTTCTGGAACCAAGAATAATTCCTCCCCAAACGAGCCATCCTGCACCACCGTAACGGTGTCTTTCAATGGTGTTCTCTTGGTGGTAACGGGTACCTGGCGCTCTCCAGATGAATGTCTGGCGAGAATCAGACTCCAAACTAAACCTGGACTCGTCGGAAAACATCACTCAAGACCACTGTTGCGGTGTCCACAATGCATGCTCTCTACTCCAGGTTAATCGCAGGCGACAGTGAGTTGCGGTAAGAGGAACACATCTAACAGGCCTATGAGCATATAGACCAATGTGCCCTAAGCGTCTGTACACGGTCTGCCTTGAAACTGTCGTACCGGTATCTGAAGAGAGCTGACGAGACACAGGGCCGATCCGAGAAGAAAATCTTGGGGGGGGGGGGTGAAGAGAGGTAAATTGCCGACTGAAAAAATAGATTTGCCGATTTAGTTCCCAAGTTGGACACCTCCCTATATTGGACAGTTTTCCGAGGAACAGAACATGCCCATAACGTAGAACAGCATAAATACCTCTTTAAGTTGTACAGAGGGAGCCGCAAAAGTTCGACTTTCAGAGGATTCACATTATTTGCGCATTAATGATCAATGTGGTTTTTACATCAATAAAGTGAATTAGTACATGAATAAATTGCAGAGGTCGTACGTAAAAGGCGGAATTTTCCACAAAAAGGCTCGATTATTATCACTTTGCCAACAAAAATCCACATTTTTGTTGGGTAGGGATGGTTACATTCCTGACTCCCGGAATTTATTTATCTATTTTTATTTATTTTTTATTTTTTATATTATTTAGAAGTTTTTTAAATCTAAGTCAGAAAGAAGTTTATATATTATTTATGGATACAACTGAAGTATTACAATTTTTTTCTTCAACACGGCAAGAATTTTTGTCCTCTAGTTCAGGGGTGACCCCCTTTTTACGACCCGTTACCGGTAGATTTACTGGTATGTTGACTGGATAATTTGACTTAAAGGTAAACGTTAGAATTGTAAAAGTAACGTTAAAAGTAATTAAATTTTCATTAAATATTCATAACTTTTAATTTAGTCATAAAATATTCTCTCAGGAATGAAGAGAATATTTGCCTATCCATATGCGACAAAACTATCTGTCCTAGCTTCGGTTGGCGGAAATGAGTTTGGGGGGGACCCTCAATGGAGTCTTTACCTTTACTTAAAAAAAAAGAAAGGAAGCCATACCGAGAGCACTGTTTATAAAACACTTTCCAACACTGTCTTATTTGCGTATATACTATTGCATACCTGCCAACTCTACTGGATTTTGATGGTTTCTCCTGGTCTCCCGATTTTCCATTAAAATCTCCTGGTTTTCTTAAATTTTGAAGCTTTATTAATAGATACATTTATTCCCCACCATTTTTGAAAGATTACCGCTCTCTGGGTCTATTCATTCAATATGGACCAGTATACCATGGTATTTTGGTCCAATAATAAACATTTGTGCTTATATTGATTACTCATTTGTGAAGGAATCTTGAAAATGTGAGAATTAGATGGCAAGTCGTTTAATTGTATCATTTTTTGAGAAAGTCCCAAAATTTTACTACATTTTTTTGTCTAAAAAGAAGAAATTCGAACATTTAAGAAAAAAACTTGTGGACGTAAAGAAACGTTGAAGTTTTATTCATTTTATGTTAAAAGAATTCTTCTATTTTTCTATTTCTCTGAAGAATTCTTCAATTTTTGGTATCACGACCTTATGTGTGATTGAATTTCAAACATAAGTTGTTATAAAAAGCAAACTTTTCATTTTAAAAACCATAACTGTGTAGTGCCATGTCAAATTATATTTAAAAAAAATTATATATAGAATAGATGGCGAAATTTAATGTGTGAAAAAATTTCGAAGAGTGTTTTGACTTAGTGTGTAACTTAGATAAGTAATTAGGATAAAATCTGTTTGCTTTTTGGATTTTCTGACAACCGAAAGTAACCGTCAACTTCCCCTCCGAATTTCATTTTTCGTGTGACTCGATCCCATCAGTGCGCTGCTCCGACAGTATTTTTACGTAATGTGTACATATACTTGCACCTTCTGTCGGTTTGCAGTAGAGTGACTGGAATGTGGTCTTTGTTTATTTTACTTTCGGAAGAATTCACGAAAATATTTAGACAGGAACCAAAACCGGTCGCTCATAGAGGGTTCTGCGATCTCTTCTAGAAGTTCTTTTAGCATTAAGTAGATAGGGTAAAAAATCGGTAACTTAACCCTTTAACGTGCTGTGTTCCCGCTCTGGGAACACCAAACTCTGACGTTTTGACTGTTGCCAGTCACGAAGAATAGATTTGATTTCTATAAAAAATAGTTGCGGGTGACATAGCTCCACGAGAATCCTTTACTTTTTAGCACGTCGTTTCCCGTAAAAAAATGGTCACGATTATTTTCAACAGCACTGGCATCGGCTGAAAAATGAAAGAACGCGAGAGAACAGCTGGATAGATTGCCAATGCTGAAAAAAGGGGTACCGTTGCCATCGCTCGACTTAACTACCAGCAAGATGGCAGACTATCGAAACGCTCATTGCGTGCCACAGATCTAGAGACCCTTTTTTGACGACAGCTGGCTGTGCCGCACAGCGATGAGCGTTTCGATCGTACGCCATCTTGCTGGTAGTTAAGTCGAGCGATGGCAACGGCTGCCCTTTTTTCATCATTGGGAAAGGGTTGCGCCTCAAAGGGTTACCAATTTCTTCTCTTGCTTCTTGAACGTTATTGACTCAGGAGCTCATACTAAAAAATGACGTACAAAATGTGACTCTATTCCAAGGACGTGCCAACGTCTTGGAAAGTGGGGGGGGGGGGGGGGAACGATTTTTTCCGACATCGGGAGGGGGGAGGCAGTCATTTCACCAGCCCCTCATCCCTCCCCCTTCCACCAACAAATGTTTTTAAAATAAAAGATGTCAACCTTAGTACCAGGAAAATTTTTGTTTGTACTTCTATAGCTCAATTACAATAACCATTTTCTTCAGGGACGGGGCAGCTATTTTGCCCCCCCCTTCCAATTTTTAATTTCCCCAATTTCGCCCTAATTTAATTAAGCCAATTTAGCCCCAATTTAATTAAGCCAATTTCGCCCCCCTCCCTTCCGTTTGAGCTAGTAAAATTTTCGTTGATGCCTCATTAGTTTGTTTAAATAACCGTTTTCTTGAGGGGAAGGGCTGGAAAAATTGCTTCCCCCCATCCTGAAGAAGAAAACTATTGTAAGCAAATTATAGAGGGGGTGGGGCGAATATTGAGGGGGCTAAAATACAGAGGGGGCGAATTATATAGTTCGCCCCTTCTACTCATTTACCGAGGGGGCGATAAACCCCCTGCCCCCCTGTTGGCACGTGCCTGCTCTATTCTCCAAAAGGTTTTCCTTCACCGCCCTGGAAGCTGCATAAAACGTAAGTCAATTCCTTGCAGAAAAAGTTAGCAGTCAAAATTTTCTTATACATAAATTTTCATATACTTACTTTCTTTTTGAAACTGACAGGCCATATGACAATATTTTTTTTAATAGTACTAAATATTCGAAAGATAGTTCTTCAAAAACAACAACTATGCTTTTTTTTCCCCAGGTCCTGGAAGAGATGTTGCCGTACAGACCACCGTACGCGGTGCAGCTAAAAGCAAAGCCTTTTCTGATTATGAAAAAATGCTCCTGAGCAAGGAGGACTGTGACGTAACCCTCCAGGTCAAACGACGGAAGTTTGAAGCCCACCGAACCATTCTGAAAGCTCGTTCCCCTGTATTAGCCTCGATGCTCAGCCACGACATGAAGGAGAAGAACACCGGCCTCATAAAGATAAAGGGCTGCGAACCCGAACACTTTCTGGACTTCTTGCGTTTCGTGTACTGCGGGGGTGCAGACAGCATCACCTCGCAGAATATGTGCAGCCTGTACAGAGCAGGCGACAAGTACGACGTCCAGGACTTAAAGTCCGGGTGTTTGACTGTCATCAAGAGTCACCTGGACGTTGACAACTTCTGTGAGGTCGTCACCCTAGCTTTGCAGCACGGCGAAACCGAACTCATCAAGCAGGCCACTGACTTCTTCGGAGAGAACATGCTAAAGATTCTGATGACCACCAAGTGGCAAACATTCCTCACTGACAATCCCATTCAAGGCAATGAACTGATGATCCAAGGTCTCTCTGCTCAGAAAAGCTCAAAAAATTAGATTTATTTCATTGAATTTCTGATCATTTAATAATGCTGTTAACCTGTTAAAGTTTTCCATTTTCATTAATTTTTCTACTCTGATAAAATATCATATCAGCTTGCAATGTTCAGTTAGAAATAAAAATTATAATAAATATTTTCTACACTTGACAGATGAGTATTCTCAAGTGTTCTGATCATCCAAAATGCAAACAATACGAGAACGAACTTTTTTTCTAAATTTCTTATTATTTTTTCCCTTCACTGAATTCACCCAAACTAATTAACTTCGTGGATTATTATGAAGTTTGAATTAAAAAAAAATATGCATTGAATTTTTTTTTTTTCCATTCCATTCCTATCACTGCTGCTAAAAAGGTGTACATGACATAATCTGAATAATAGAACGAGAGAGAGAACAGGGTTTCTACAGACCTGGAAAGTCAGGGAATATCAGGGAAATGAGTTTTGGTCAGGGATTTGGGAAAAAAAAGTCAGGGAAATTAGCAGAAATTGAAGGAAAGTCAGGGAAATGCAAGAAAAATTGAATTTTGCGGTAAAATCAAGAAAATATTTGCTGTTTGAACCTAAGTATAGAAATTGTTTTATTTCCATTTTCTCATTTAACCTTGTAAATAATTTTAAAATAGGTTCTTTAAGAGCATAATTTGTGCAGTTGAAATATGCTTAATTTTATCCTAAATTATTATCAAACATGTTTTTTATTAGACTCCAGTGATGTCAAATAAAATTCTTGTATATATTAATTTTATTATTATTATTATTTGTAAAAAAAAAGTGGCAAAATATATAAAAGTTATTAATTAAAGGATGTAATGTACAAAATTCGGTAAGGCACGCTAGATAAAGTCAAGGAAGAGCGTGATAGATATCA
This sequence comes from Cheiracanthium punctorium, assembly GCA_038373885.1. Classification (NCBI taxonomy): domain Eukaryota; kingdom Metazoa; phylum Arthropoda; class Arachnida; order Araneae; family Cheiracanthiidae; genus Cheiracanthium; species Cheiracanthium punctorium. Next base: position 1,356,371 of record JAWZYV010004055.1, read on the forward strand.
GGGAAAAGTCAGGGAAGCAAAAGCTGTGAAATCTGTAGAAACCCTGGAGAAATGCTTAGGTAATGCTCACATACTTATTTAAATAAATCATAAGAAAATTTGTTAATATGCAGAAATTCTGATGAAGCAGACTGCACCATCAATTTTTTTTTTTTTTTTTTTTTTTGGGGGGGGGATATAATTTTGAAGTTACCTGATAAAAAAAAATATATACCCACCGAAACGAGAAATCGTCGAAGCTCAGGCCACACAATGAATACTATTCGGGAACGGGGAAGGCAAATTGTTTTTTATCGAGAATTTATTTGTGAAATGCGTTAAACGGCCATATTCACCGTATACTGTAGATGTGAATAAATCCAAACATGCTTATTAAATTTATGGGCAAGATGAAAAATGGTAGTGTTACCCTTGAATTTACAGCGTGGGCGCCAATCCGAAATTAACACAAACAGGGATCAGGAAATTTTCACTTTCTGTAAAACTCAGATTATTAAGTAAAAATTTCATAAAAATCTGGAACTGCACAGATAAAGATTTTAAACTGTTATTTGTAAAAGAGGAAGTTTTGCATCTCTTGAAATATATGCATAAGAAAAATTTATTTGCCTTAACACCAGCCGTTTTTTAGTAGTTTATTTTTAATTTTAAAATCCAGCGTTGTTTGCCTGCATCCATATTGTTTTCTCATAATTGCATTCTCAATTCTTACATGTTGCTTTCCCTTATAAGAATAGTCTTAATTTAATTAATACCAATACTGGTTTGCCTCTCTGCATTTCGAAAGAGTTTCTTTGATCCACATTTCCTGCCGCTGTATTCTAAACAAGTACTATTAAGTGTTAATATCTCTACCATCATTAGTTTAAACAAGAAATATAAATCATGCCAAAGGCATCTATTATAAAACACTTTCCAACAAAACCATTTTTTGAGCCAAATTTGGAGATGTATTGGGCCTAAATCTGGCAAGATTTCGGAGAATCTTTTAAAAAAATGTTTTATTTTCACTATAAATGTAATTTTGTGAGACCCTGTAAAAGAGTTTTTAAAGTTTTTTTTTCCCCCATCATATATAACTGAAGAATAAACTGATATAAACATTTGTATGCTTATTGTAATGTGGACAGAAGAACGGGCAGGTAAACCGAAATCATAAGCACTTCTAAACCTTCTTAAGATTGTTTAAAATACAGTCAACTCTCACTTATACACCACCTCTTTTATACGACTTTTTCACATATACGGCGATTTTTAGTAGTCCCCGCTCATTATATAGGAAAACTAGCTGAAGTACCCGTTCTTCGCACGGGAATGAATGGACTTTTTGATATTAATATTTGTTGTGATTACTATTTATTGTAATAAAGAGATATAGCAAAATGGATATCGCGTTATATTGTGTTCAATAATCATGCATACTGAATTTCAAGGCAATAGTTTTTACGGTGCAGAAGGCGATGCGGCGTAGCACAATCTAGTGGCGAGTTTTAGCAAAACGGATACGGCAAAAATATTCTCCGCATTCAGATATCGATGTATACGAATTTTCATGACGATCGGCTGAATAGTCTTGAAGTTCATGTGTTGACGCGACATCTAGTGTCAAGTTATAGGAAAATGGATCGTGCCAAACTCTTCCCCGTGTTCAAATATCTATGTATACCTATTTTCATAGCGATCATTCGCACAGTCAAGAAGTGATACACTGCAGGGCCATCTAGTGGTTAATTAAAGTAATGATTTGCTACAGCGCCGTCATGTGGAGAATTATAGCAAAATGGATAACGCCAAAATATTCTCATTGTTCAAATAGCTATGTATACTGATTTTCATAGCCACCGTTTGAATGGTCAAAAATTTGGCCTGCTGCAGCGTCATCTAGTGGCGAGTTAAAATAATAATGCATTGCAGTGCCATCTAGTGGTGAGTAACATCAAAAGTAACGCAGTTAGAATATATTCTTCGTTTTCAAATGTGTAAGTATAAAAAATTTTATGCCGATCAGTCGAACGGTATAGAAGTTGATACGTTGCAGCGCTATTTAGCGGTAAGTTACAGCAAATGGATAGTGAAAAATATTCTCCGTGTTCTAATATTCGCGTGTACCAAATTTCATCGAAATTGGTTGGACGATATTCGCATAGCAAACGGCTAAACGGAATAGAACTCGACGTTCTGCTGCGCCACCTAGTGAAAAGTTAGAGGAAAACGGATAGCATAAAAACCTTCTCCATGATAAAAGACTTAAGTGAACCAAATCTCATGGTGATCGGTGAAACGGTGCTGGAGTTTTTCAACCTCCTAGACACATACCAACATTCATTTTTATCTATAACCAGTCTTATTATACGTATATACCAGTCTCAAGTAAAATCCAGTTTCAAATCTAAGCCTCGCCAAAGTGCCAGCATACGCCATTTTGCAAGAGTTTTTTCAGGGAATCATTCAAAGCATTGACTTAGCAGCAATCAAAATGGGAAATGGTTCGACCGCCAGGCATTTATTTGAAAAGTGGAATCCCTTAATACAGCCGCATTTTTTAAATTATCAACTATAACATGTTTTATTCATCGTTACCTCGATGTACTAAATGCGAAGATTTCAATTTTCTGAAATTTGGCGGATTTCCCCCAAGTTAAATCAATGTACTCGAATCAATGATTGGCGAGAATTCTGAAGCTACATCGCTTGAAATGCCCTAATAACTGCATTATTTCTGCACGGATAGTTAAAATTTAATGCTGTATTCTAAGAAAACCTATACACTTGTTTTCAAAAATGCTATTCCCTTAAGCTCTCAGTAAATTGAGCCAAAAAGTCTAAAACTGTGCAAACCGCTAGAACTCACACTCTAAAAATCGGCCTATCAGACATTTTATTTTTCGCCAAACTAAAAAAAATTACATATTAGTCTCGGATATCTTCGATCCTCATTGTTTTGCGTATAAAACATTTCATTCCTGCTCTCATTTCTTATGCGCACACGATATTATAATTAAAAAAAATAACCTAAAAAAATAAACTAAAAAAATCATTATTATTCTTTTATTTTTACTTTAAGAATTTAAAACATTTTATTCGGCAAAATCGCCACACATGGCAACCAAGATGCTTATTTCACACACTTTTTTCACTACAGGGGTTAATATTACGTAAAGCTTTCTGCGTGGAGAACATAAAAAATCTCTTAAATTCCGGGAACGGAAATTAAGGGAACCCTTCAGGAGGAAAACGTTTTTAAGTGGAGTTTCAAAGTTTTAAAGTGGACTATCATTTATTCTATATTATTTTACATATCTGTGTAAAATTTCAGGCTGACAGGTCCATTTTTGTGGAGTTGTATACTACCCAAATCAACAAATTGACAAACAGAATTTCATTTTTATTTATAAGATAACCTACGCTTGTTTTTAAAAATACCCTCTCATTAAATTGCGCCAAGCGCTAGAATCATAGAAAATCTGACACACTTTCAGATTTTTAAATATGCATATATATAAAAAGAGTTATAATCCATGGGTCTTCCCTATTTTCGTTCCTTCTTTCATTAAGTTGGAAAGTGTATCATTATTCATGAGTGTGATTAAACAAAATTAAAATTGATATTTCTAACATCCTTTTTTCTGGATGTAATACATTAGATGCAGAAAAGCTGCTCTGAAAAATGCACAATTCCAACTGAATGAAAATTTCAAAAACTTATACGCAGGTGTATTCATAACCCAAATAGCAGACGACTAAATTAGATAAATAGCGCCAAGCGTTAGAATCCTCCTCAAAATCGCGAGAATGCTGAAGATAGATCGCTTGAAATCCCTTAGTAACTGCATTATTTTCGCAGGGATCATTAAAATTTAACGCTGTATTCTAATAAAACCTTTGTACTTGTTTTCAAAGATCCGTTTCCTTAAGCTCTCAGTAAATTCGCCAAGCCGGAAACTGTGCAAACCGCTGGAACTCACTTTCTCGGCATTTGAGCCATTTTATTTTTTCGCCAAACTAAAAAATTTTAACATATTAGCCTCGGAAATCTTCAATTCTTATTGTTTTGCGTATAAAACATTTCATTCCTGCTCCGATTTCCCATGCACACGATATTATAATTAAAAAAAATATAACCTTACGAATATAAACTAACAAAAAAAAAAATCATTATTATTCTTTTATTTTTACTTTGAGAATTTAAAACATCTTATTCGGCAAAATCGCCACACATGGCAACCACGATCCTTATTTCACACTTTTTTCACTACAGGGGTTACAATTACGGAAAGCTTTTTGCGTGGAGAACATAAAAAATCTCTTAAATTCCGGGAACGGGTGGACTTTCAAAGTTTTAAAGTGGACTATGATTTATTCTATATTATTTTACATATCTGTGCAAAATTTCAGGCTGATAGGTCCATTTTTGTGGATTTGTATACAACTCAAATCCACAAACAAACAAATAAACAAACAAACAAACAGAATTTCATTTTTATTTATAAGATAATGTTATTCGTTTATGCATCGCTCTGAAATAGATAGTTGACTTATGCGCAGATTTTTTTAGCCCCAGCAAAAATTTTAATATTTTTCCTAAAATAGAAATAAAAATTTCTGTATTTTTTAAATAAACAATCTTTATCGTGAATGTGTTGCCCGATGAATGAACTTGAAAAAAATCTGTTTTTGAAATCCATCAACAAAAACAAACATCTATCATGGATTATTTTGAAAGGAAATAAATTAAGGTATGTTACACTTTCTGTTTTCTCTGTATAGCTACAGTAATTAATACAAAATCATTATAAATATCAACATACACTCTATAATAAAAAAATCGACGCACCAAGAAACAATCATCCGATTGCTTTGAAATTTCGTATGCATGAATGTTTTGAACAGATATGCAAATGATTCAAATTTGGTGTCCAATGAATGAATAGTTTGATCTCTGGCGCATCGGAACTGCGCATCCAGCAGACGTATATTATATAAGGAGCAGTTCTTCAACGGTTGTTAAAACTTTCGGTTTGATTGCGATTCAGATGACCTTTCAACAACTTAAAAAATGGCTCGCTGCAGGATTCGTGCTCATTACGAGCAACTGCCAGAGTTTGACAGAGGTCGTATCATTGGATTGAAAGAGGCCGGTTGGACTAATCGGAGAATCGCTCGTTATTTGAGTCGAAGCGATGCGACGATTCGAAGAGGCTAGCAAGGATGGGTGGAAAATGGCAGAGTGCAGCGTCAGGATGGTAGCGGTCGACCTAGGGCTACAACAGATCGTGAGGACAGAGTGATGGTCCGATCAGCTGTCACAGCGCCTTCTTCATCTCTATCAACCATCAGACGTTCAACCCAAACACCAGTGTCCATCATGAGCATTCACAGACGGTTGAGAGAGCGAAATCTACGCTCGCGCCGACCGTTACGCCACCTGCCACTCACACATGCACACTGCCGAGTCCATAGGCGTAATCTGGGGGGGCAAGGGGGGGCAATTGCCCCTGCAGTTGTAAAAGTTGCCCCCCTAGTCTAAAAAGTCAGGGGGCAAAGTTATGATTTTGAACACAAATCATGCATTTAGAACCCAAATATACTATCAGATTCTAAAAAAAAAAAGAAAAAAAAATCCCCTGCAAAAATCAACAAAAGAATAGAGTCACAGAAGCTTTTCAACCCAACAGGAACGATGGCAGATTCTACCAAATGACCAAGCTAGATAATTTCTCAGGAAAGCAAAAATCAAGGGGCAGCGATTTTAAACTTGTCTGAAATCAATTGTTCAGCGTTAGAAAAAAAGACCTGTTGCTGTAAAAAGTGAGCAAAAAGAGGTCATTTACACAGGCGATGACGCAATTAGAGTTTATGTCATCCGGGGCAAACCATAATTAGTGTCGTGTGCATGGGCGCCCATAGTATTTTCCAAGGGGGCAAACTTCAAAAAATTTTTCTAGAGGGGGGCAAATTTTAAACTTTTAACAAATTTAGTTCTGTTTTTGCCATTTGTTAACATTATGTGACATTAACCTAGAACTTTAGGGGGGGCAAGTTCCCTACCTTGCCCCCCCCTTATGGGCGTCCATGGTCGTGTGCCCCCTCGCATGGAGCCGCGCCCCATCCCAAGAAACTATAACTGATTTTGGCATTCCTTTTAGAATGTCTCCCGGTGCTTGTCTCCGCTTATCCCCCCTTTAGTTGCCGCCCTGTCACAGATTGGGGCCAGTTTCTAATTTATATTTTAGTGAACCTAATTTTGGTGTTTGAAGGTCAGTAGCAGAGAGACAACAACGTGATCGTGTGATCGTGCACAACTTACTTGACAGACGACTAATTGCGTATTCAAATGCGACGCAGTTTAAGAGAACAAGAAACGGTCTGCGATTTTATTATTTATATCTGCTGTCAGGGGAAACTAGGGGCACGTGCCCCAGACTTGGTAGAGGGCTCCAAAATAAGTTATACGGTTCCATGGGAGGAGGCCGTTCTATTTGGTTCGTCGTGAGAGATAAACTCTAGTTGCAGTACTATCTAAGTCAGTATTTCGATACCTTTAACCCTTTTAGATTTTCATGCATTAGAAAAATATAGCAACAAATCACCTCATTACTTCCTGCTAACAGCGTTGCTCCCAGCAATACTGAGAAGCAATGTTCGACACAGAAGGGGAACCTTCACAGCTATTGTTTATAACGATCTGCTGATGTGCATACATGGGCACCCATAGTAATTTTCCTAGGGGGGGGGGGCAAATTTCAAACTTTTTTAGTTCTGTTTTTGCCATTGTTAACATCATGAGATATTAACCTAGAACTTTTGGGGGGCAAGTTCCCTACCTTACCCCCCTTATGGGCGCCCATGTGTGCATATAATTCTATTTTCTAGCATTTCAAAAAAATCATTTAAAAGTCTAGCTAAGATAATATCTCAGAATATTAGTTTCTTTAGTACATAGTATATGTGCATTCACCTAATTTATATACCCCCTCCCTTTTTTTTTTCGTGAAAACGTCTTCAACTCAAAACCTTACATAATTTATCAGGGGTCGGTCCAGGAATATTTTCCAGAGTCTAATTTTTGTAAAAACTGCATATTTTTGTGAATTTGAATGCTTAATTTTGTGAATTTCAGTACTTATTTTTGTGAATTTTCAAACCAAATTTTAATAAAAGTCACTTTTTCTTTTTGTTAATTGATAAAACACATTAAAATGTAGGGTAAAATGCCAATGAAGGACATTTTTAATCGACTGTATTTTTGTGACGGGGTTCCATTTAAATCGATTGTAATTTTGTGAAAGAGCCACAAAACGGACCCAATTTTTGTTTGTATCGACCCCTGTCTCCCGCATATGCCGAGCTTTTGGTTAATGAAATCACGCTAAAAGTCGTTCCAGCTCCTCAAGTTATTAAATATCTTTTTCCACATTACTTTTCTAAGCATATTTACAATACCCCCCCCCCAAATAAATAAATAAATAAAAATAAAAGATAAAAAAAAAATAATAATAACGTACTGGACTCTTAAAAATTTAAAATTTTCTGTCCGAGTCGAGGAAAAACACGAACATTGAGCTCAGAATGCTGTAAATTTAACAGGTTGCTAACATTAAATAAAGTGCCACGGGAAGAGAGGTTACAGAAAATAGAAAATGTGTAGTTCAATCAGTTTCATTGTAATGTATTTGAAACCTCGCAAGAAAAGCGGCTTTTTAACAAGGCATAAAATGATCATTTTTCTGGACCTACAAACAAAACTTAAGAACGTGTCATCACTAAATGACCATTAAGATTCTGTGAAAAATTGGAGCGATTTAAATGCCGAACGCGGCCCTTTTATCTCCCGTTAACTCAAAAATCAGTCACATCTATGTTCACTTAAATAGACTAGGACCAGTTTTTCCCGCAAGCATATCGACTTTGTGAGAGAAGGGAGCTTTAAAAATTTTTGTATGTAACATGATGTTTTATATTTCAAGTCTGTTGTTAATCTTTCGCTACCTGGTTGGGGGGAAAATACCGACAAAGAACTCGGGAGATGTCCAAGAGGGTTGGAGAGATTATTGAATGAGCTGCAAAGAATGGATTACAAAGAGCTAAGCTAAATAGGTAAATGATGTCTGTGTGTCAAGTTTGGTTAAGTTAAATGAATTTTACTAGCCGAATATCTGTATCTTGCAGTGAAATATTAACTTGTTTTGTGTATGAGTACAGGTAAGTAGTTTTCGTAATTTTTGTGTCAAATCGGTAAATTTTAAATAAAGATTGAGTATTAGTCTGGAGAAAATACTACAATGTACTGATCATTTGGTTTTTTTGTCAGGAATTCGTTAAGGAGAAGACATCCATTATAGTTGCGTTTTGAGGGGGAAAATGTAGTTTTGTTTAAATTAAAAATGATGTCTCTTCTTACTTATTGGAAAAACCCTTTGAAAATCAAAGTCGGCCGGATATATAAGTGAAACCTCTCTGAGCGGCCACCCCACCGTACCGAGAATATTTGGCCGCTCGGAGGGGGTGGCCGCTCTTAAGAGTTTTATTTACTATTATAAGATAATTGCTATAATGCGTAATATAAACAAGTCTGGCACATATTCCTTATTTAAAATGAAATATAAAACTTACCATAGAGAAAATAGTACTTTATTTAATGCTTTCTTACATTTTTTTGAAAAAATGATACAATTTGTGTCCGTTTTAAGTTTTTACTTTTCTTTGAAACAACCATTTTTTCTAGTTTGTTTTTTACTTTAAAAATCGGATCTCTAACTGGTTAGTTTGTAACCGCTTCGGAATGTTCGATAATTTCATCGATTTTCCCTAAAGTCGCTTGTGTTGAAAGTTTAGCTTGCTCGCCATTACAAACATCGAGAAATTCCTCGTCAGACACGGAATTAGCCCCTGAAAGGGGAACAAAAATTCATTTGTAGGACAATTTCAATACCTGATTGTCCAAGTGATTACCCATCTTAAGGGTGTGGGGAGAATAAAAAAAAGATATATAACAGATTCAATTCCATGTATTCCTGGGACTTATATTCGACATAAACCTGACCTTGAGTTTTTCCGCTCAAAATTACAGCATGGAGTGAATAAAATTTCCTGAAAAATGAGATGGGCGATGAGGTGGTCGTTTAAGGGGGTCAGGTGGCCGCTGATAGAGGTTATTTTAACATCAAGTCTATGAGTCAAAAAATCCGTGCCATGAAAAATTGGCCGTTTAGAGGGGTGACCGCTCGGAGAGGTTTCACTATATATATATATATATATATGCATGTGTGTGTACGGGCACGCATACATGGACTTTCATTTAAAATGACTTTTGCCCCCCCAGTTTCGAAGCCCAAGTTACGCCCATGGCCGAGCCAGATTACAGTGGTGCAGGGCTCGATCAGGTTGGAATGATGCCGACTGGGGACGTATAGTCTTTAGCGACGAATCCCGCTTCCAACTGTGTCCTGACGATCATCGAAGACGTGTTTGGAGACGCACAGGGCAGAGGGGGATCCTGCTTTCACTATTGCACGCCACACCGGCCCTCAACAGGGCATTATGATCTGGGGTGCCATTTCCTTTGACAACCGGACTCCTTTGGTCGTCATTAGAGGTACACTTACTGCACAGCGGTACGTGGACGACATCCTAAGACCTGTTTTTTTACCGTTCCTTTTGCAGTGCCCTGGGCTGGTTTTTCAGCAGGACAATGCCTGACCACATACGGCTCGTGTTGCTCTAACCTGTCTGCAAGATTGTCAAACTCTTCCTTGGCCTGCCAGATCTCTCTCCCATCGAGCATGTCTGGGATATGATGGGAAGGCGATTGCATCTGGCACGGACTGTTGATGACCTCGTTCGACAATTGGAGCGAATTTGGCAGGAAATACCGCAGGAGACCATCCGGGAGCTTTATCGGTCTATGCCACGCCGTGTGGCTGCTTGTATCCAGGCTAGCGGTGGGTCAACACCTTATTGAACTTGTTACTGTAACTCTGAAATAAATTATTCAATTGTTCTGAAATTTTGATCATTTACTATTCTGTACATTGTCTTCCTATCCACCAATTTTCGTCTCAATCGGACACCTCCTTCTTGGTGCGTCGATTTATTTGTTATAGAGTGTATAATCATCAGAAACTTTCATATTCGTTCTCTCATTGCAATTTATGCTGCATTTTAGAATTTGAATGGTCTTTTTCACTTATGCGTCTATCTCACTAACGCACTTTTTTCTGTTGGACCCTTGGGCCAGGCGCATAAGTGAGAGTTCACTGTATAAATATTCCTCTTATACGTATAATATAACACTGTCGCACGAAAACGTTACGCAAGAAATTTATTACTTTAAGGTTTAGCAGTCTAAAATTAATGTTCCACTCGTTAAAAAAAAAAATCACAGTTGGCAATTTTCTTGCGTGTAATTCGGTTAATACGTTAGGAACCCTTAAAAATTCATCCGATCAACGCTTACCTCCTAGGCAGATAGCCTTTGCGTAGCTTTGCCTTAATGCAACACAACGTGCTAAATCGGTTAATTCGAGCACGGGTAACGAATTTTCAAAATTCTTATTAAAATATCGTCATAGATTAATATTACAACATAGATATAGTTTTGATTTTTAGCCAAATATTGAAAATATCGCCAAGCTGTGTTTACTTTTCGAAACATTTTTTTTTTTCGCATCCTATTTGGCTATTTATCGCAAAAGTCGCCAATATTGGCGACTTTTAGCGCAACTTTGTATGCACCAGAAGTAGGCATGGCAAAATTTTGATGAACCAGCGGTGGGCATGCCAGGGGTGCTACGGCTGCGCCAAATGAAATCTCTTGACACATATTGATACAAAAAGGATAATTTTGAATGTCTCTGCGCCGAAAGAATCTTTTGGTATTTCCTGATTTAAAAAAAAAGTATACTTTTAAAAAATTCTGCTCCAAATCCGTCCTGTTTCAGGGTCCAAAAATGTAAATAAAACCAAAAAATTAGATACTAATGTATCACTTTTCCGTTTTTATCAGAACACTGTTCTTTTTTCCATATCAGAAATCACGTACTGTACATTCCGAAACTGATCTTCCCCAACATCAACAAATCAAAACAATATACTTCGTTGCTTTAAAAGCAAGCCTAGAGTTAATAATAGTAAAATAAAAACAATTATAACACAAAAACAGACAATGGTTTTAGAAAATATTTCCTCTACTTTTATTGCAGTCTAGAATTTATGTTACTTTTCAGACTTTAAAATCTCTTTCGGCTAAATTAACTCAAATCTGATTCGCGCAATCCTTGCGAATAGTTCTCAAGATTCACACAGGAAAATTTCATTTAAAAATACCTAATACTTTCTGAGAAAAATGATTAAGCGTTAAGGCACTTTTCACCATAGCAAAGCATTGGGACTTGAATATCCGCAAGCCGACTACAGAGGCCTCTTAACTAAGAAAAGATTTCAACGGCCATCCAAAAACCCGCAATTCCCATAAGGGACCTAGCTCCACGAGAATCCTTTACTTTTTAGCACGTCATTTCCCGTAAAAAATGGTCACGATTCTTTTTAACAGCACTGACATCTGCTGAACAGTGGAAGAATGCGAGAACATCCGGATAGATTGCCCAATGCTGAAAAAAGGGCAGCCGTTGCCATCGCTCGACTTAACTACCAGCAAGATGGCGAACGATCGAAACGTTCATCGCGTGCCACAGATCTAGAGACCCTTTTTTGTGCTCGCGCACAGCCAGCTGTCGTCAAAAAAGGGTCTCTAGATCTGTGGCACGCGATGAACGTTTCGATCGTCCGCCATCTTTCTGGTAGTTAAGTCGAGCGATGGCAACGGCTGCCCTTTTTTCAGCATTGGGAAAGAAAGGGTTAAACAATATTTAACCACCGCATCGAAAAACCTAGACTTAAAACTTAAGAATGCGGGCAGACAAATCGAACGTAAAAACCAAAGTTAATATTAAAATTTATTATCAACATTTAATATGTAAAAATCACTCTAATACTAACTGGAAGACTAGATCATGATATTGGATAGTCCAACATCACATTCACATGCTACTGCGCATTTTAAAAACGGGCTTGAATAGGATTTTTCTTTCTTAAGGGCTTTACCATTTACTAATTTTGGATGTTAGTTCATAAAATGTGGCCCATACACTCATGAGGTGACGCACAAAATTTGAAAATTATACCTTAAAAAGTGTCAAAGATATGAAGATGAATATAACGCTGACTCAAACCACTTTTCAATGACTCGAAGGGTTAAAATCACGTCGAATGGTTAATATGGCACTGAGCAAATACTTGAAGCTAATTTTTTCGATAAACAAAATTATTCAGCCGAATTTTTAGCATTGCAAGTGTTATTTTGTTCACGCTGGTGTTTTCTGTCGACATAATTGGCGGACACGATTTGCGTCGACACGTTTCAATAGGGTTGCCAGATAGCGAGGGGGGGGGGGGAAGAGAATAAAATGTAAAAAATCGCCAATATTTGCAATTTTTAATGTTTGATTGCGAAGTGCCGAGTTTGGCGGCAAAGAATGTCCTAAAACTGAACCTAGCTTAGCAATATCTTCCACATTTGGCTAGAAATAAGCAAACCCTACAGTTTATTGCAGTTAGAATATGTCTGGCGAAGATTGCAAAGCAGTTTCAGTAGGCGATTTTAATATCTGAATTCCAAAGAAGCATTTATTGGAACATGGAAGACGATTACGCTATTCTCATAGATTATGATACACTTTTAAATAGGGATCGACCGATACCATTTTTCAGCCGATACCCGATACTTTATTACAAAACTGTATACAGTTTATAATACAAAATTTAATAAGATTTTCCACCACTAATTTTTATACAACAATTTATGCTTAAAATAAGGCCAAATTTTTAAGACACTAGGGGCCAAGGCCCCCAGACTCGCTACGCTCGCTTTTCGTATGAGGCATTCTGCCCCTAATCAGGCTTATTCGTAAAAAAGACATAATTTCAACAGATAAAACCCGAAGATTGTGTCAGATAGAATGTTACAGAGCTACACATTGCTTGTTTCTTGCATGTTCATTGGTACATAAAAATTTAAACTTCACACTACAGTAGACCCCCTCCCCCTCATAACACAGAAGATATTTTGTTATGGGAATCCGTGTTGTACGGGTCCTGAGCTATACTCCACCTGGAGTGCGGACTCCGCTTATAATCGCAGGAAAAATTATTTGCACTCCTCAGAAACACAATGATATTTAATGTTGCCATTCAAAAGTTAAATTAATTAGGAGCTAAAGCGTAATAAAATCAGAACATCTGTTTCAGCTGTATTTTTAATAATGTAAAACCTATTGGACACCTTGCGAATTTGCCCCCCATGGCGATTTTTCATTATTTGGCGACTTGCGTACATGTAAAGTTAATAAAAGCTACGGAACAGATAGGTTAGCTTGCCACCAATGGCGACTTTCCATTATTTGGCGATTGACACATGCTCACAACCTACAATTACTGTTCATTTAAGGTTACCGGAAAACCGTTATCCATATTTTCATTTACATAATCGTTTGCAGATTGGCGTACTTAGCACCACAAATTATACCATCTCGTCGCGCTATAATGGCATAGTTAAGGCCGCCAAATATTTCTACTGGTAGCAAATAATCCAGCTGGACCGAACCGGCTTTAAAATAATCTGCATTTTAATTATTTTTCATTTTCAAGATATTAGTTATTCTGTTTCTTAAAAACGAATAATCGCTCATTCTAAACTCCTGTTGTCTAAGCGAACTTACTATTTGAAAATTGTCAACTTTGTGTAACACATTTTGAGTTACTTATTTCATATAGTTTTTATTTTGGCGTAAAATGGGCGTAATTCTAACTCATGTTTGTAAATTTCACGCGATTCTAGATACTTGGAAACGCTTTGTTGCAAAGGAATGAATGATTTTATGCCAAATCTGTCAACCATTCTGTTTATTTTTTCAGTTTTTTATTAATACCTTCTAAAATAATTCGATTTTCGAAATTTAAGTCAGCTTATCAGGTTCCTCGGAATTTTTCGAATCTGTGGGCACCTTAGTTGAAACTTAAATCCCCACTCTTTAGGAGGAGATAGGCCAACAAGCTTTGACAGCGACAGCGGCCTTTACTTTTTTTTAGAATAGAGAGAAACTCTACGAATTGCGGTGGAAAATCCCCCGAATTTTTTGGGAGAGTTGTGTTATATAGGCCACATTTCCTATCCCTAGCATTTGGAGAAATGTTTCTCTGTGTCTACATTTTAACGGGTGTAAGTGACAGGAAATTAGGTTCCATGTAAAACTGAATTTCCTATTGTGATACCCCTTGTAAAAAAGTATCGGGTATTGGTTAAAATATGGCATCGGTCGATCCCTACTTTTTAAACAGTACTTATAAAGTGAAGTAAGTTAAAATATTCTGACAAAGATAGTTAAGAAGTTTCTGTAGGCGATTTTAATAATGATTTCAACTCCGAGAAGTATTTTATAAAATAAGGAAGACAAACACGGCACATTCATGAATTATAGCGTACATTCCAAACAGTTGCGTAGCCAAGGGGGGGGGGGTTGATAGGAGGGTCACAACCCCCCATCAGGAATTTTTCGCCATTGAAAATGTATATTTTTTTCACTCCTTTGTCACACACACGTATACGTATATGTGAGTTGCAGTTGTCGTGACCCACCCCCCTTGAAAAATTTCTGGCTACGCCACTGATTCCAAAACAGTATTTATAAAAGGGAAGTACAGTTAGAATATGCCTGACGAAGATTGTTAAGCAATTTTGGTAGGCGATTTTAATATAGATTTCAAATCTGAAGAAGTGTTTTGTGGAACAAGAAAGACTAACATGGTACACTCTTCAAGAATCACATGAGTTAAAAAAAAAAAAAAAAAAAAAAAATATTTTTTCAGTGCGAAGAACAGGTACACGGGTAAGTCCATTCATGAATTATGATACAGTTTCCAAAAAGAATTATTTGTATAGGTGAAGTGTAGTTAGAATATGTTTAAGGGGGGGGGGTGTATCGTTAGAATATGATTGGCGAATATTGCATAGTTTTAGTAGGCGTATTTAATATAAATTTCGATTCCAAAGATGTGTTTTATGGGAGAAGCAAGAAAAGTACGGCACACTCATGAATAGTGATACACTTTTCAACTTAATGGAATGAGGTCGAAAAACAGTGAAGACGAATAATACGTTTTTAATATACAGCACTTTAGTGCGTATTTAAAACATGAAAGTGTGTCAGATTTCTTTCTTTTTTTTTTATTAGCTCTAGTCTCTCTATTCTAAAAAAAATTAAAGGCCGCTGTCGACGCTGTCAGAGCTTGTTGACCTATCTTCTCCTAAACCGTGGGGATTTGAATTTCGAGAAACGTGTTCTCGAATGCGGAAAACTCCGAGAAACCTGATAAGCTGACTTAAATTTCGAAAATCGAATTATTTTAGAAGATATTAATAAAAAACTGAAAAAATAAAACATAATGGTTGCCAGATCTGGCATAAAATCATTCATTCCTTTGCAACAAAGCAATTCCAATTATGTAGAATCACGCGAAATTGTCAAACATGAAGTAGAATTACATCCATTTTACGCCAAATTAAAAAGTGTATGAAATAAGTAACTCAAAATGTGTTACTCAAAGTTGACAATTTCCAAATAGTAAGTTCGCTTAGACAACAGGAGTTTAGAATGAGCGATTATTCGTTTTTCCAAAACAGAATAACTAATATCTTGAAAATGAAAAATAATTAAAATGCAGATTATTTTAAAGCCGGTTCGGTCCAGCTGGATTATTTGCTACCAGTAGAAATATTTGGCGGCGTTAACTATGCCATTATAGCAGTTATAGTACACTTTGGACATTTGCCAGCGCAGCGAGATGGTATAATTCGTGGTGCTAAGTACGCCAATCTGCAAAGAATTATGTAAATGAAAATATGAATAACGGTTTTCCGGGAACCTTAAATGAACAGTAATTATAGGTTGTGAGCACGTGTAAATCGCCAAATAATGAAAAGTCGCCATGGGTGGCAAGCTATCCTACCTGTTCCGTAGTTTTTATCAGAGAAAACGTATGAAGTACTGTTTTCTTAGAAATAATTATTAACTATACATATACGCAAGTCGCCAAATTATAAAAATTCTCCTTATTGGCTAATACACAAGGCGTCCCATGGGTTTCACAAAATTACAAATAGTGCGAGGTTTAAATTTTTATGTTCCAAACAATGTGTAGCTCGGTAACATTCTATCTTA
The DNA here is from genome assembly GCA_038373885.1 of Cheiracanthium punctorium. Lineage (NCBI taxonomy): Eukaryota > Metazoa > Arthropoda > Arachnida > Araneae > Cheiracanthiidae > Cheiracanthium > Cheiracanthium punctorium. Next base: position 1,372,645 of record JAWZYV010004055.1, read on the forward strand.
TCCAACGTTTGGGTTTTGTTTGTTGAAATTATGTCTTTTTTACGAATAAGTCTTAATTCTTTATAGGGTCTTAAGACTCAGGTCTTTTTAGAGGCCAAATGCCTCATACGAAATGCGAGCCTAGCGAGTGTAGAGGCCTTGGCCCCTAGTTTATTTAAAACAAAATACCAGCAGTTTCATTAGAAAGATAAGTGCGTTTATTTTTATCAGTTTCAATGCATGTCAAAATGTTGACCAAATAAATTTTAAAAGTGAGCATTGTTTGTCCAATTATTAAGTACTTTGAGATTTGTAAGTACTTGAAGTACTTTGAGGCAGCTGCCGCACTCCTCAATACCGGACATTTACCTTTAGCGAATATAAACGGTGTCTGCTGTCGCTCGCGAGGTTTTACTGCAGTGCTTATCGCTAATTTAGCTTCTTAACCCTTTGAGGCGCAACCCTTTCCCAATTCTGAAAAAAGGGCAGCCGTTGCGATCGCTCGACTTAACTACCAGCAAGATGGCGGACGATCGAAAACGTTCATCGCGTGCCACAAATCTAGAGACCCTATTTGACGACAGCTGGCTGTGCCAGATTATTTTAGTCCGCCATCTTGCTGGTAGTTAAGTCGAACGATGGCAACGGCTGCCCTTTTTTCAGCATTGGGCCATCTATCCAGCTGTTCTCGCATTCTTCCATTTTTCAGCCGATGTCAGTGCTGTTAAAAATAATCGTGACCATATTTTGACGGGAAATGACGTGCTAAAAAGTAAAGGATTCTCGTGGAGCTATGTCACCCGCAACTTTTTTTATAGAAATCATATCTATTCTTCGTGACTGGCAACAGTCAAAACGTCAGACTTTGGTGTTCCCAGAGCGGGAACACTGCGCGTTAAAGGGTTAACTTGGTTTGTCCCTCAAAATGCTCTCTAATATAATATTTTTGACGGGAGGAGTCATGAACACGATCGACTTGTTGACCCCCGCCCCTCTCCTACGTGCAAGCTAATTTCTGAACCTAAACGTTTTTAATTTGAAAAAAAAGGGGGGGGATGTTATAGGGGAAAATATGTATGACTTCATACACTTGTATCAATTCCACCGCTCTACTCTTATCTGTATTAGAGATAATTTATTTCATATAAATTATCTCTAAATAAACCTCTTTCAAATAAACAGGAATAAACAAATGAAACCGAAAATACATGATGTTAAGTCCGAAATTTTTATTAATTGTTCTGTGCATATCTCTACTGTCATTCCTTTACTGCAAAATTAGAAACGCTTTAAAGTTTTAGTTTAGTGCGATTATCGAACTATCATCGGTCCTATGAAAATTCCAACCTAATAAGCTCAGAATTATATATATAAAGGTCTCGTGGTTTTTGTTTCATCAAATTGACGTTGAGTGTACTGATCGAGAGCACTGTGGAACTTGGAAGTTGTAAATTTACACGAGAGCTTTTCTGTGATTCTGTTTTAGTGTCTTGGTTCAATGGCTGGGTCTCCAATGGGAAATACTCAATCTAAATTTGCAGTTGGCTATGGTGAGGTGAGTATTATTTCTTTCGCATCTCTTTATATTACTAACGTGACTACTGGCTTTCACATCGGAGGAGTCCGGTCACCTATGTGGGGAGGGGGGGGGGGTGTGCCTATTCTTACTATAAAATTTGATTGACATTAAAATTTAAAGCTATCATAAAAAAATTCGATTGCATTACAACTTTTAATCTTTTTTATAACAAATTTTTCTTTATTACTCATTAAATTATAAAATTTACAAAATAATTATAATTTTTTCCAAATTTATAAGACTAGGGGGCCAAGGCCCTAGACTCGCTACGCTCGCTTTTCGTATGAAACATTCGGCCCCTAATAAGGCGTATTCGTAAAAAAGGCATAATTTCAAAAAACAAAACCCAAAGGTTGGATTAGATAGAATGTTACCGAGCTACACATTGCTTGGTTCTTGCATGTTGCTTGGAACATAAAAATTTAAACTTCATACTATTTTTAATTATGTGAAACTCATGGAACACCTTGCGTATTAGCCAATTATGGCGAATTTTCATAATTTGGCGACTTGCGTATATGTACAGTTAATAATTAGCTCTAAGAAAACAGTACTTCATGTGTTTTCTTAGATAAAAACTGCGGAACAGCTAGGATAATTTCCCACCAATGGCGAGTTTTCATTATTTGGCGATTTACACATGCTCACAACCTATCATTACTGCTCATTTAAGGTTCCCGTAAAACCGTTATCCATATTTTCATATGCATAATCCTTTGCAGATTGGTGTATTTGTATAATCTCGCCGCGCTCTCAAATATCCAAAGTAACTGCTATTATGGCATAGTTAACGCCGCCAAATATTTATACTAGTAGCAAATACTCAATACAGAATTAAATTCACAGCTGGTAATATCCAGAAAGTTTTCATTTCTTACTATACAGGGTGTCCCAAAAAGGTGGTAACGGGTTTTGATTCTTTATATATAAGAGATAAATGGGCAGTGTAAATTGAAAAAATGTTCAAAATGAATTCGAAAATAAGACTCCGCAAAGAAAATGTTCTTCTCGATAATTTTTAAAAAGTTGCACTTTTTTTTAAATTTGTATACGACCCCCCATACAAAAAATTCCCAGTTAGCAAAATGGGCCCCAAATACTTATGAGGTGATGTACAAAATTACAGCATTTAACCACAAAGAGCCTCAGAGATATCTTTGAAGAAAGATGATCGGGGGATGTACCTGATTTTGAATGCAAACGCTTACTGCTGGAATGGGAGAAAAAAAATATTTTATTTCGTAATTTCTGCGCGACCCCTGGAATGCGATCATCCCACGTGATTTTTTTCCCTTCGAGAGCCTCGGAAAAGTGGCTTAAGTCAACATATTTTTCATATCTCTGATACTTTTTAAAATATAATTCTCAAATTTTGTGCATTACCTCACTAGTGTATGGATCAAAGATTACTAGTTGGATTTTTTTTTTTTTTTTTTTTTTTTTTTTTTTTTATACGGAGAAATCTTTAGTTTCTCACGAGCCTTATTTTGAACATTTTTTCAATTTACACTGCTCACTTATCTCTAACAGATAAAGAATTAAAGCCCATAACCATCTTTTTGGGGACACCCTGTATATTCATTTTAAGGTTTTGAACAATTTTATTCATTTTAAGGTTTTGAACAATTTTTAAGCGCGGAAGAATAAATAAATCTCTTAAAAAAGCCAACATTTTGGGCAATTGTGACTGAGTGCGTGTTTTTTAGCCAGCAGGGGAAAATATATGTTTTAAACTGTAAACGAAAATTTTATTAAACTTACTTCATAACATGAGTAAATACAATAACTCGAATACATGTGTTTTTCTTTACAACCAGACTTCCTTTTATTTTACCTCGTAATCTCTAAAGTGATAAAATTATATATTAAATTACAAAAATTATTCTGATTTGGTTGGCCTGAATGGAGAAATTTCTTTGCACCTGATCATACATGCCGCAATACCCAAAATCCTACCTTTGGAAAATCCTTCATACACACTGAATGAACTAAAAAGAATATTGCTTCCTAAAATTCCTGAAATAAAATTGTTTAACAACAATTCTAAAAAAGAAGCAAATTTATATCTAAATACCTTTATTTACAGTTTTTTTAATTAAAATTCTCTTTTAAATTTTCCTTTCTCAATGTTAATTATCGAATCATAAGATGGACCGAGGGGAGATATGTATGCATAGACCACATAACAGTAATAAGTTCGGAACATTTTCTGGATGATAATTTCCATTTGGGGTCCGGCATTCTCCTCAGGCACGTCGGTTCGTCTCCATCCATCCTCGGTAGTCTTAGTTGGCTCCAATGTCGCAGGCTCAGTTGATTTACGGCGAGATTAACCCTTTGAGGTGCAACCCTTTCCCAATGCTGAAAAAAAGGCAGCCATTGCCATCGCTCGACTTAACTACCAGCAAGATGGCGGACGATCGAAACGTTCATCGCGTGCCACAGATCTAGAGACCCTTTCAAGACGACAGCTGGCTGTGCGCGCGCACAGCCAGCTGTCGTCAAAAAAGGGGTCTCTAGATCTGTGGCACGCGATGAACGTTTCGATCGTCCGCCATCTTGCTGGTAATTAAGTCGAGCGATGGCAACGGCAGCCCTTTTTTCAGCATCGGGCAATCCATCCAGCTGTTCTCGCATTCTTCTATTTTTCAGCAGATGTCAGTGCTGTTAAAAAGAATCGTGACCATTTTTTGACGGAAAAGGACGTGCTAAAAAGTAAGGGATTCTCGTGGAGCTATACCACCCGCAACTATTTTTATAGAAATCAAATCAATTCTTCGTGACTGGCAACAGTCAAAACGTCAGAGTTTGGTTGTTCCCAGAGCGGGAACACTGCGCGTTCAAGGGTTAAACGCTAAACGAAAATTTTATTAAACTTACTTCATAACGTGAGTAAATACAATTATTTTTTGCATGCTAAATAGTCAAATACAGTGTAACCTCGATAACTCGAATAAATGTGTTTTCCCTTACAAACTGACTTCCCTTTATTTTACCCCGTAATCTCTGAAGTGATAAAATTATATATTAAATTACAAAAATTATTGTAATTTGGTTGGCCTTGATGGTGAAATTTCTTTTCACCTGATCATAAGTGGAGTACATGCCGCAATGACCAAAATCCTACCTTTGGAAAATCCTTCATACACACTGAATGAACTAAAAAGAATATTGCTTCCTAATATTCCTGAAATAAAATTGTTTAACAACACTTCTAAAAAAAAAACTGGAGTGACTCCACTCGACTTTCCGAACACTTACGATTAAGATCATTACCAAGCACTTAAATAAATTTTAATCGATGAATAATTCAAACATATATACCAAATTGAAACTCAATCGAATGCACCGTTTAAACGCTTGCGCACTTTCAAGAATTTCTCCCCATATGCCATTATGTCATAACATAAAAGAAAGTTTTGTCGTAGCCCTTTAGGAGAACTATAAGTCCTATACACACCAAAATCAATACCGGTCTTAGGATGGTGGTTTATAACATGTATACCGAATTTGAGCTCAATCGAATGTATCGTTTAAACGCTAGCGCACTTTCAAGAAATTCCCCCCATAGGCCATAATGTAAAAGAAATCTTTGTCGTAGCCCTGTAGAAAAACTATAAGTCCTATACACACCAAAATCAATACCGGTCTTGCAACGGTGGTTTATAACATGTATACCCAATTTGAGCTGTATCGAATCTACCGTTTAAACGCTAGCGCACTTTCAAGAAATTCCTCCCCATAGGCCATAATGTAAAAGAAATCTTTATCGTAGCCCTGTAGAAAAACTATAAGTCCTATACACACCAAAATCAATACCGGTCTTGCGACGGTGGTTTATGACATATATATCCAATTTGAGCTCAATCGAATGCTCCGTTCAGGAGCTATCGTGTTCACTCACATACACACAAACACACACACACACACACACACACACACACACACACACACATACATACATACATCTCGTAAAAATAGCATAAATGGATTCAGAAGCCCTCAAAACGTGTAAAAACACCAAAATCTCGAAGTCGAATTTTTTCATGATTACAATACTTTCCTTACATGGTACATGTTCGGAAAGTAACAAGCAAATTTACATCTAAATTCCTTTATTTACCCATTTCCATTGAAACTTAATACAGTTTTTTTTTATTATTATTAAAATTCTCTTTTAAATTTTCCTTTCTCAATGCTAATTATCGAATCATAAGATGGACCGAGGGGAGATATGTATGCATAGACCACATAACAGTAATAAGTTCGGAACATTTTCTGGATGATAATTTCCATTTGGGGGTCCGGCATTCTCCTCAAGCACGTCGGTTCGTCTCCATCTATCCTCGGTAGTCTTAAGGTAGATTCATATCTGACGCGCCGCACCGCAACCATGCCGTACTGTTTCGCCGTTTTGGACCGTTGGCTGTCCGCGCGGTGAGCTTGCGGTGCCGCAAGTAAATACACCAATGCTCTTCTGTAATTGGCTGTAGCTGTAAAAGCTCTTCTGTAATTGGCTGTAGCTTTGCGGTCGCTGCGGAATATCTGTTCTCGCCAGATAATGCGCAAACCCTCGGCGCTCGCCGCGCGGGCGCCGTGTTGCTCCGCCACGTGACGTCATTGCGGCGAATTAGCGGTGCGGTACGGCCAGTATGAATCCGGCTTTAGTTGGCTCCAATGTCGCAGGCTCAGTTGATCATGGAGAACGACAGTTCTACGAGTGACGCAGCCAGCCCCAACCAACCAACCGAAAAACATCGCGGCACTATATTTGCAGCTAATTTTTCCTATTTCGATTTTGTATCTTCTGGATCTCGGAATCCACTCTAACGTATTTTTTTACAATTAATATATGATTTTAATCGGTGCCGAATTCGATGAGTGACGTCGCCGGTTAAGCTAGGAAAACTCGTTTTTTTTTTTTTTTTTTTTTATCCAGTTCAAAGAGGGGACTATTTAACTCGCGCAATAAAAAACGGAAAATGACCTTTTTTGAGAGGCGGTAAACAAGGCAGAGAGTGTGAATACAAGTGCTGTTGCGGACGCGAAAGTGAGAGAGCCTAGGAAAATATTTTTTAAGGATAAGTAGGCTGCCTCTGTCTTTTTCCCAGCCGAAACATAATTTTCCCAAGTTAAGAACGGGATTTTGTGAATTGAGAAATATTTTGGGAGGAGACACTGTCCCCCTCCCTTAGTGATGCTTCTGTCCAAGACCGTACTGAGCGGTGTGGACCAATGGGTCCGGACCCCACCCAATTTTCCATTTTCTCTTAAATTACAGGGAAAATTAACATTTCGAGCTAGAATTACTTTCCTTATTCCATTTTTTCCCCTTTAAGCGTCACATTCTTTTTAAGCCTTTATTTTTTAACGCTTTCCAAAGAACTTGAAATGTTTATGCTTTCAGTTTGTCTGCCCGTGCTCTAACTGCCGCATATATCCATCGATCGAATTTTTATGCGATAATGAAAATTACCGTACCATGTACCCTATTGAAAAGGATGTAGGTACCATTTATAGTTCTTTTACAGGAACACACAAAATAATTCCAATGCTTTGCACTTTGCAGCCTATAGGCAGAGAATGTTTAGAATACATTTTAGAAACGTTCATCCACTTCAAGCAAAACGAAATTGGTATTTATTATTGAGGTTTATGAGGGCATTCTATCCATCGACATGGGTGGACGTAGCGTTGATACCTATGCAGGGCTAACAAAATAACACTCATAGATTAGGCTTTAAGAGCAGTAGTTAAAACAATATTTTAGTTTCTTGTTTGCTTTAACCTGTTCACTACCGTCGTTTCTAAGATACAATGGCAGAAAATTCTCCCTCCTGTATAAATCGTTGCTTTCCGGCATGGGTCTTTGAATGCCCTGGCATGGCCCAGCCATGCGCTTGTGCAAGGCTGTGACCAGAGCAGAAACATTCTAAGACTCATGCCGGAAAGCAACGATGGACGCAGAAAGGAGGAATCTCTGCCATCGCGTCGTTAACAACGCCGGGAGCAAACAGTTAACTGTTCGTCGTGCAATAGTATTCCAGCCAACATCTAGCTAAGAAAATCCAGTATATTTATTTGGTATCATAATCTTAAAGTCACAAAACATTCTTCGAAATTTTTTCACCCATTAAATTTCGCCACGTATCATTTTTTTAAAAATAAAATTTGACATAACACGACTCAGTTATGGTTTTTAAAGTGAAAAGCTTTTTATAACAGCTTATGTTTGGAATTTTAATCACACATAAGGTGGCGATATTAAAAATAGAATTTGTAAAAGAGCTCAATAGAATTCTTTTAACATAAAATGAATAAAACGTCAATGTTTCTTTACATTCACAAGTTTTTCTCAAATGTTCGAAATTTTACAAAATCTAAGACTAAAAGAAGTAGTAAAATTTTGGAACTTTGAACTCAAAAAATGTTACAATTAAACGATTTGCCATCGAATTCTGAAAACTTCAAGAATCGCTCACAAATGTGTTATAAATATAAGCACAAACCTTTATTATTGGACCAAAATACCATGGTATATTTGTCTATATTGAATGAATAGACCCAGAGAGCGGTAATCTTTCAGAATTGGTGGAGAAATAAATGTATCGATTATTAAAGCTTCAAAATGTTAGAAAACCAGGAGATTTAATGTAAAATCAGGAGACCAGGAGAAACCATCAAAATCTAGTACTCTCCTGAAAAATCCAGTAGAATTGGCAGGTATACAATAGTATATACGCAAATAAGACAGTGTTGAAAGTATAAACAGTGCTCTCTGTATGGCTTCCTTTGCTTAGAGTTAATGTAAAGACTCCATTCAGGGTACCTCCAAACTCATTTTCGCCAACCCAAACTATGGCCTGATAGTTTTGTCGCATACGGATAAGCAAATATTTTCTTCAGTCCGGAGATAGTATTTTATGACTCAATTAAAAGTTATGAATATTTTATGAAAATTTAATTACTTGTGACAGAGTCAGGAATGTAACCATTCCTCCCCAACAAAAATGTGGAGTTTTGTTGACAAAGTGATAATAATCTAGCCTTTTCGTAGAAAATTCCGCCTTTTGCGTACTCCCCTCTGCAATTTATTAATGTAAAAACCAGACTGATCATTAATGCGTAAATAATGTGAATCCTGAGAAAGTCGAACGTTAGCGGCTCCTTCTGTACAACTTACAGAGTTATCTATGCTGTTTCTATGTTATGGGTACGTTCTGTTCGTCGGAAAACTGTCTAATATAGGAAGGTTACCAACTTGGAAACTGAATCGGCAAATTTGTTTTTTCAGTCGGCAATTTACTTCTCTTCACCCCCCCCCCCCCAAGATTTTCTTCTGGGATCGGCCCTGGTTCTCTGCAAGAATACTGACATATGAAAAAATGACATTATACTTTCCGATACACCTAATATTTATTTATTTACTTATTCCATGTTTATTTATACGAAACTCTAAGTGTCTTTGGTATATAAGCGTCTCAAATCATAATTAAAACATTCTATTTACTCATTTAAAATGTTTTCATTAGTGAAGTTTTTCACTTTCAAATGTTAATAGTATTTTTGCTTTCCTTTCATTCATAGTGTTCACGCTCATCAGAAGAAACTGAAGATTGGGATTTCTCAGAAGAAGAAGAAAATCCTAGTAAGTGTAAAATTATCAGAGCCTACTGGAGCCCTCAGGTTACGAAATTCTTGAGGCCTCCTTAAGACCTTATTACGCGAAGAAAATTTGGGCGATTTGGTTGCGGAAAATGTTCTCGGTTACCTAGGAGGGAACATTCAACTCCAACTTTTTCGTTCAGAGGCGAAAATATTGCTGGTTGCTGGAATGCCAGCCAATCACAGTGCTTCTTACGTCACAAAGATGGCGGAAGACTCAGTGATACCGATCGTAGTGATGAGCGAAGGAAAAATGTCTCAAATGGAAAGCGATATGGAAAATAGATCTGATTGAAAGCAAATGTGAAATTCCAGATTTATGGAACCCTCGAGATCCTAATTATATAAAAAGATTGCCGAGGCGATATTCTACCTATAATTGCATGCTCTAGCAATGGCCAATTCGGCGAATCTCAGGCCTTGAGCCATCTGAGTTTGTTTATTATGGTAACCCTGCTTGCTCATTGAGTTGCTGGAAAGCGTTTCGGCAACTGGTTGCAGCAAACAAATTGCACGGAATTTCCTTCGTGTAATAAGGCCTTTAGTGGCATATGTAGGGAATGCGTGCGATGGGCGACACTTTAAAGGGGGTGCCATGCCATAGATTTCCACTGCGGGATCGACGCAACTGAATTATTTTGCTAGTAGTTTAGGAAACTAAATTACAGGCTTACTCAGGATAAGAAGCATGTCGATGTAACATTACACTAATGTCACTTAGACGACAAACAACTGAGCACTCAGGTCTCACAAATACAATTTCAAGGTCGATTCCGGGTAAAAAGAGGGAGCTATTTTCTCTGTAAAAAGGACTTTTTCTGACTGAAAAAAAAAGCCTATATATAAGAAGGCTAATGCACATAAAAGTGTACCCAGTGATTCAAAACAGATGTTAAGGCGTTTATTTTTAAACCGTAAGTGATTGAAAGATACATCCAATTAGGAAAAATCGTCAAATTAAGAGTAGTTTTCAGATATGGCATTTTTTACTGGGGGTTGTATACATATTAAAATACAAAATTTAATTTTTATATGGTCCCTCCTTTCCTACCCTTTATATTTAGAAGAATGTTTCTCTTTGCCTAAGAAAATTAATGAAACATATCCCGTCCCTCTACGTGGAACAGTTTCCGAGATATATCAATTTGAACATTTTGGCATTGGTCGCCAAGCAATAAGGGGGTGTCTCCAAAGTGAGAAAAATGTAGTTACTTTTCAAAAGACGTTAGTTTATGTTAAGAGTCACTCAATAGACACAGTTGACTTCTCAAATCGCAAGTTAGCAATCATTTTCCTATAACGCATGTTTCGCAGTTTCTAGTGAAAGTTATCACACCATAGTAACCCACACCATTATTTTGTCATTTTCTTTTACACTTTAAAATCCCTTCTCTAGAAGCGTGACGTAATGAGTGGATGACCCCCCCTCCCTAAAAGACTAAATTTTTGCTACTTTCATAAAATAGTCCCGATCACTTTAGGTAAATCTGCACCTGCTAATTTCGCACTTTTGAACACACTTAATTGCCTTTCCAACAATAGGATCATTATTGAACTTTTATCAACTAGTAATTGGTGCCCTAAAGTAAAGAATTTTTCACATGAAAACCGACGCCAACACAGAAGGTAAAGTGGTGTAAGGCATCATTTTTAAAAATAAATTTTTTGCTAACTATTTCTCTTAGAGACACGGGATTTATTTTATTAATTTTCTTAGGCAAAGAGCAACATTCTTATACATATAAAGGGTAGGAAAGGAGGAACCGTATAAAAATTATATTTTGTATTTTATTATGCATACAACCCTCAGTAAAAAAAAAATGCCATATCTGAAAGCTACTCTTAATTTGACGAACTTTTCTAATTCAGAGTATATTTCGATCATGTACTGTTAAAAATAAAAATAAAAAAATAAAAAGCTTTGACATCTATTTTGAATCACCCAGTATATCGTAGAATTTATATTTCATACAACAGAAACACGGCAGTCTTTCTGTTGTATGAACAGAACCTTTATCTGGGAACTAGCTCTTTAGTTCCCAGCCCCGTGAAAATCTCTAAGCCTTTCTTTCCCAAGGAAACGGCCGAAAAATGTCTTCCCCCATTGGAGGAAAGCGGTTCCTTTATCACTGAGTTTTGACAGTTCAGAACCTCCCTTTCTTGACCAGCAGTTAGGGCGAAAGACCTCCTATTGTGCTAATCCGTAGTGATCTATTGTAAGTGCTTTGGACAAGGTATTTGCACACTGAATAGTTACTTTCAGTGTGCTTGCTACCGACTTCAACACCTGTACAAAGGTGCCATGATGATTGATTAGAGGTCGGATACGCGGATTACCCGTTTCACCTCTTCCTTAAGTTCCCAAACCTCAAGGGGTGTAACCTAATCAATAACTCCCGAGTCGGGAGGGAAAGCACTGGTTCCAATACGGCTGGGCCGTTTCGGGGACACATATGGGCGAGCTGGCACGGCAGATACGGTCCCTAAAGAGCTAAATAGCAGACAAATTCACAGCAGTTATGATTTGTATACGTTACAGTGAAAACACGAATTAACTAGGGAAAACGCGTTCTAACTGAGAGCGTTAGGTAAAACGCGTTCTGACTGACTGAAAAACTTGTAGCGTGTGCCGTCACACTTCCTCTTGGTAGGCAAAAATAATAGGCTTGCCAATAGGCTTGCTGTACGTGACGTCACTTTGCTATTTGTTAGTAAACATGCTACAGCCCAGTTGCACGGTTTTATGAAAATGTGGGTATGGATTTTGTTTGTTTGTGAACATGTATTTCGAATATGTGTCCTTGGCCTGAATCCTGCTTATAAATGTACAGCAGAAGGACAACACAAGGGGGATGCCTTCCATGGGGGGTCTTCCTAAGGGGTCCTAACCCTTATTTACGCTAGTTTCGGGGAAAACCACGGAAAACTCCGAACGGTTAGGTCGACAACCATGAGATGGGACCCGAACCCGGGACCTTCACACTTCGGCCGTCTACCATTTTCTGTGACATAACCAATGGGCCATGGTGAGGCGCTGGTATGGGCACAGTTCGAGATGCTGTTAGGTTTCTTGATGTATAAAGTGTTGCAACCGTTCAAGAAGATCCTGGAATGAACAGGAAATTTTATTTTAGCAGAAAAAGACAGAAAACTGAAAAGGTTGGTTAAAAATCAGGAATTCGAAATGTGATCTGTAAATTTATCTAAGTCTGCCTTTACAAATAATTTATCGTTTGCCATAAATCTGTTATACCGTGTATATATATATATATATATATTTAGTGACATTGTATTATAAAACCCGAAAACCGAGTTTTTTCTCGGGTTTTATAATACAATGTCACTATAAACGCGAGAAGTTATATTAGAGCTGCAGTTGCTGCGGTCATAATTTTCGTGACACTTTTTACTTCTTTCTATAAATATATATATATATATATATAAAGTCATAATTATAGCATTCCAGACATACGTCAAATGGTAAATTATTTATAGCGGCAAAAGGATCATCATTAAAAAAAAAGAAAAAGAAAATACTGCTTTAGGGTGATATTTTGCTTAGATTGGTGACATTACTACAGTCCCAATAATATAAAAACTTCGCCGCCAAAATACAATGCCTTTTTTTCCCGAAGATTTATTTGATTATTAAACTTCTTCTTTAATTACAGGTGGCAGCAATGGAACTATCCAACATTCCAGAATGCAAAATCTAGCTCACAATCTCAAAAAGTTGCTTCTCAGTGGCGAAAACAGCGACGTAACTATCGAGGTGAAAGGCAAATCCTTCGAGGTGCACAAAAACATCCTCGGAGTGCGGGCCCCTGTGTTCTCTTGCATGTTCAGACACGAAATGAAAGAGAAGGCTACTGGCGTCGTCGTTATCGAAGACTGTGAAGCAGACGTGTTCGGAATATTCCTGCATTTTGTGTACACCGGCATGGTGGAAGGCCTCACAGGCGAGAACGTGTTCAGTGTCTACAAGGTTGCTGACAAATACCTAGTGGATGAACTGAAGGCAGAGTGTGTTGAGTGCCTGAAGACTATCCTTTCAGGCGATAATTTTTGCGATGTTTTTCACATTTGCTGCAAGGCACGGAGAAAAGGAATTGCTGCAACTTGCCATTGACTTTTTCACCGACAAGATGAGACAAATAATTCTCACAGTCAAATGGCAAGTCTTCATAGAAGAAGATTCCAAGCTAGCAATTGAGTTGCTGATTAAAGCCCTGAATTCGCTGAGTAACAGAAATTGAGAATTTTCAACAGATAATTATAAGTTTAGCTTGTTTTCCAATGGCTGGCATATTTATTTTTCATTGTCTGAACCATCCTTTGAGTCGATGCTGTGATGTCGTTTCACTGCCAGCCAAGCAGGAAGAAAAAGTATTGCTGAAACTTGCCTCCAACTTCTTCACTAACAGGACTGCTCCTATAATTCAATGGCAAATCTTCATGGATCAAAATTCTGCTCAGGCAAATGAGTTAGTGTGTTCTCGTTACTTTGGTTAAAGGAAAATCAAAACACTACCTTTTAATCTGGACTAAAATTTTCATTTTGCATTGACAGAAATCGCTCTCCACCTGTACTGTTTTAAAATAGGAGTGGAATTACGGATAATTCACCAATCTTTTTACTCACAGACGAGATGCATATAGCGAGGATTTTGAGAATGAGCTGTGGAAAAATAAAGTGTTAATGAATTCTGAACAAGAAAAATATTTATTCTAAGTTTAATAAATTGCAGCTTAGGGGTCAAATGTTATCAAACTTTGTTCCATGGGCGTTGGCAGCACTTGCCCACCCCTGGATATTTCTATACCTTTTTTTCCCCTCAGCTTTTTTAGTGAAATTCAATTTCTGAGCATGTTGCCAAAACATTCTTCTGCTTGTGTTGAAAGAATTCTTCTGAGCATTTGGTGTAACACACATATTAATTTAAAAAATGGATTACGAGTAGTACAAGCATCAAACACTGGCCTTGGTGAACAGTGAGTGACAATGATATGTCACAAAGAACAATGTGATTTATAGTGTGAATTTTTTTTTTTTTTTTTTTTTTTGTATCACTTTAATAAAAAGTTGTGTTCATTACTGTGTAACTCTAGTTCGCAAATACCTTTTAAACAGTTATATAAATCTGTTCAAATTTTTTATTATATATTACTTTAAGAAAAAGATGCTTAACAATTGGTAACATGCATATACATTTGTGTATGGTTTAAGTTCATAGTTATAAAAGAAATAGTTTAATATACATATATATAATTTAAATTAAAAAAATCCACACATCAATGTCCAAGTATACTTTTTATTAATTGATTTGCCATAAAATGACTATATAAAAATATTTTATAAATACATCAAAATAGATTTCTCCAACATTCTTTGTTAAACACACAGAAAAGCCATTCTTTTAAAGTTTTTTTTTTTTTTTTTTTTTCTCTCCATTATTGAGCTAAACAGGTGCCAATACAATCACAAATATTTGCTCAGTATTCTTCATCATCCAAATATGAGTAGAATATTTTACTCGAAATCACTTTGGTACAAACATGATAATCGAGTTAACCTCCTGTGGGACTGCAAAGACAATTTAATTACTTGATATCTGTTGTTGGGAAAATGCTTTCTGACACTATTCACACAAATAAGGTTCCTCATTTGTTGGAACTCAATGACAGCTGTTACAAATTAAAAGCTTTTGACACACCTCACATTATATACAGCTTTTTTTCCAGTGCCATTGCAAATATGAAAATTCAAATCTCAGCAGGAGCAAAAAGCTTTCAGACACATACAGTCAAACCTCATTAGTATGTCACTTGGATAAGATATCACTTTGCATAGTATGTCATTTTCAGAAGTCCTGATATTTTTAATACGCTTTTCCCATATCGTACTCTGCTTATTGCATGGCTGTGTTTTCAATTAATTTGCTTAAGACATCACTTTTAAATGTGCAAAATGCGAACTCTTTTCCATTTCTTTGTCAAGGGAATCTATCAGAAGCACTTAATTTTTGTTTACCTTTTCCAGGAAAATGTTCCCAATTGGGTGCATCAAATTAAAAAACTAAATTTTATCAATATTGATTTGAAAAAATTAGCAGATGTAGTTAAAAGATGACTTGATTTTTTGAAATAGAAGTTGCATTTCTATCATGAGTGGGGAAACTGGACAGAAAAATCATAAAAATAGCCATTTTCATAAATTTTTACAGAGCTATCTTGATATACCCTTGCCCCTTTAAAACTTAATACATATCTTTACTGAAATTCAAAAGTAAATATTTCATTAATCTACTTATATAATATGCCAACGTATGTGGTACCAAAATCGACGGTATTTCTATGCTAATGCTGCAAACAGCAACAGCTAGATGTAAACATTAGTGCAATAACAATAGCACATGTGCAAGAATCCAAATGAACAGTTCAGTGAGGTCAAATGGAGCAAGCATTATTGTAACTGAAGATACATATTAAATAATGTAACCATACTAGAAAAACATCGGGTTGCAAACTTTGGCACATCGACACTGGTGTTATTAAACTGGAAAAGTACCCATTAACAAAATACAATATTTTCATAATCATTTTATGAATGAAAATGACACCAATAATGTCTCATTATATAATCATACATTTTGCAATGTTACTATACTTAGCATAGCTATCACGGCCAACATCGGCTTTTATGATGACACTCACAATTAGAAGGGTACTTACGTATTATCCTGGTGGTTCGCCCAGACGAGTGATTTTTTGCCAAGATAAATGACGGACAAATTAAATAATTGATGGTTCCAAATACGATTGGCATCTGTTTGCCGGCACATTTCATGGAAAAATAATTTGGCGGGAATGACCGCCAGGATAATACGTAAGTACCATTTGTAGCAACCCTAACCTAAACAAATTTAATGACAAATACTGATAAAACAAGGAAATATGATTTTCGTTGCAATGAGTCCAAGAATTTCTTCACACAACACTGAGTATAAAGAACAATAAGGTATGGGGCGGCGAAGCTGGCCACCTTGGCGGATAGTTCTTAATATTTCACTTATAATTAAAACTATCCGTAACTATATTCTGTTTTTGAAACTAATGTAAAAGTAGTGTTAGAAATGACTCATGCTACCAAATGGGAACACAGTGGAAATTGTATAAAAAATGTTTCCTCCATTTAAATGACTAATATCCTTTAAATTAATGAATTAGAAGACAAAATATGAAAAAAACTAATTTAAAATATGGCTGGACCTGAATTCAGTCTTTAAAAGGGTAAGCATAGCTCTCAGTACTTTTCCTTACCAAGATTAATGCCTTATCGGCAAATTTTAGGAATTCATCCAGGAGTATTATTTGTTTTGACTTCCATACGATGACAGATTGTACAGTTAAATTTTTAGTACAATGTACTGTCTTTACTCAGTGACGTAGCAACCAAAACTAGCACCTGGGCATAATACCTTTTTGCACCCTTTCCTCCTATTTTTTGTCAAATTTTCTGTGTCTTAGTGCCCAGGGTATGATAGACCCCTTGCCCATTTCACTAGACCATTGTCTTTACTTATAACTTCCGTAATTAGTCATTTTTTGTTAATTTAAAATCTTATTCTACTAATTTATATGAAGTATAATGTAAGTTAATTACAGGGAAAATTTTATAAAAATTTAGAATTTTGTTTTGCATTTATTATAAACTTTGCTTAAGATGTCACTGTGCTGAGAAAGTCATTTTTAAATGAAGTGATGTACTGATGAGGTTTGACTGTATTATATAAGGTTCTTTTACTGAGTAAATCTAAATTTTTGGAATGTGCTTCCTGACACACTTCACTTGCGTGAGTGATTGTTTCTCACTGGTGAAAGCAAAGACAACCTTTTGTCCATGTTTGGAATTCTATTTTGATATTTCGCACATTGCACATATCATGAGGCTTTTTCCCTGTATGGATTCGAAGAAGTTCGAGCCAGTGCAGTGGGGATATGTTTTGAAACACATAATGCATTCATAAGCTTTCTCTTCTGTGTGTGGTTTCAATTCTGTGTGTGGTTTCTCTTCTGAATGTGATTTCTTTTCTGTGTGTGGTTTCTCTTCTGCACATGCTTTCTTCTCTGTGTGTGGTTTCTTTTCTGAGTACGGTTTCTCTTCTACATGTGGTTTCTTTTCTGCATGTGATTTCTTTTCTATGTGTGGTTTCTCTTCTGCACATGCTTTCTTCTCTGTGTGTGGTTTCTTTTCTGAGTAGGGTTTCTCTTCTACATATGGTTTCTTTTCTGTGTGTGGTTTCTCTTCTGTATGTAATTTCTTTTCTGTGTGTGATTTCTCTTCTGCATGTGCTTTCTTGTCTGTGTGTGGTTTCTCTTCTGAGTGTGATTTCTTTTTTGTGTGCAGTTTATTTTCTCTGCGTGTCTTCTTTTTTGTGCGTGGTTCCTTTTCTGTTTGTGGTTTCTCTTCTTCATTCTGTTTCTTTTTTATGTGTAGTCTCTCTTTGTGTGCTTTCTTTTTTGTGAGTGGTCTCTTGTCTGTATGTGGTTTTTTTTCTACTTGTGGTTTCTCTTCCGCCTGTGGCTTCTTTTTTGTGTATGGTTTTTCTTCTATGAGTAGGTTCTCTTCTGAGTATGTTTTGTTTTTTGTGTGCAGTTTCTTTTCTGTTTGCGGTTTATCTTCTGCAAGTGCTTTCTTTTCGGTGTGCAGTTTTTTTTCTTTCTTTGATCTCCCTTCTGCAAGAAATTTCTTTTTTGTGGATGGTTCCTCTTCTACATGTGTCTTCTTTTTTGTGCATGGTTTCTTTTCTTTTTGTGGTTTCTCTTCTACATTCTGTTTCTTTTTTATGTGTAGTTTCTCTTTGTGTACAATCTTTTTTGTGAGTGGTCTCTTGTCTGTGTGTGGTTTTTTTCCTACTTGTGGTTTCTTTTCTGCCTGTGGCTTCTTTTTTGTGTATGGTTCTTCTTCTATGAGTAGTTTCTCTTCTGAGTATGCTTTCTTTTTTGTGTGCAGTTTCTTTTCTGTTTGTGGTTTATCTTCTGCAAGTGCTTTCTTTTTGGTGTGCAGTTTTTTTTCTTTCTGTGATCTCCCTTCTGCAAGTAATTTCTTTTTTGTGGATGATTCCTCTTCTACGTGTAGTTTCCTTTTTATGCATGGTTTCTTTTCTGCATGCGCTTTCTTTTTAGTGCATAATTTCTTGTCTACATGAGGCTTCTGTTTTGTACATGGTTTCTCTTCTGTGTGTGGTCTCTTTTTTGTGTGTAGTATCTCTTCTGAGTGAGGTTTCTCTTTCGTACATGGTTTCCCTTCTGCGGGTGGTTTCTTTTCCGTTTTCTTTTCTGAGGGCACTTTTTTTTCTACAAGTGCCTTTCTGTGTGACTTCTTTTTTGTTGATGGTTTCTCTTCTGTGTGTGTAGGAAGATGTGTTGTCCTTCTGAACAGTTTGCCACACATATCACTAAGAAGTTTTTCTCCTAAGAGAGTATAAAAATATTTCATCAGTTTTGTCTTCTTTCCAAAAGCTTTTGCATAAATATCATTAACAAGAGATTTTTTGCCCAAATGAGTACAAAGATGTTCCATAAGTTTCCTTCTATTTCCAAATAATTTGGCACACACATTTTTAAAAGGTTTCTCTTTTAAGAGGTTAAGAAGATATTTCATCAATTTTGCCTTCCTTCTGAATGTATTATTACAAATATCACTATCATTAGATTTTTCTTTTGATTCAGTAACATGTTTTGTCAGTGTTCTACTCTCAAGTGCTTTGACACTCACATTATGAACAGGTTTTTCTACAGGGTGAGTGAAAAATTGATTTCTCAATTTTGCCTTATTTACAAATGCTTTGGCATGTGCATTACTAGTATAAGGTTTTTCAGTTGAGTGAGTATTAAGATGCTTTGCCAAGTTTGCTTTACTTCTAAATGTTTTGGCACACACATCACAAACATGAAGTTTTTTTCCTGAGTGAGTGCGAAGATGCTTCATCCATTTCATTTTATTACAAAATGCTTTAGCACACACATCACAAACATGAGGTTTCCCTCCTGGGCGATTGCGAAGATGATTCATCAGCTGTAACTTATTTTTAAATGCTTTTTCACGCACATCACAAATAACAGAGTTTTTTTCTGAGTGAGTCAGAAGATGGCTTGTTAATTCTGCCTCATCTCCAAATGTTCTGGCACACACCTCACAAACATGCAGTTTTTCTTGTGAGTGAGTACGAAGATGGTCTATCAATTTTATTTTATTACAAAATGCTTCAGCACACACACCACAAACATGAGGTTTTTCTTCTGAGTGAGTAAGAAGATGCTTTGTCAATTCTGCCTCATCTCCAAATGTTTTGGCACACACATCACAAACATGAAGTTTTTTCCCTGGGTGAGTGCGAAGATGTTTCATCAATTTTATTTTATTACAAAATGCTTTAGCACACACATCACAAACACGAGGTTTCCCTCGAGAGCGACAATGTTTCATCAATTGGTTGCTACTTTTAAATGCTTTTTCACACACATTACAAATAACAGGTTTTGTTTCTGAGTGAGTCTGAAGATGGCTTGTTAATTCTGCCTCATCTCCAAATGTTCTGGCACACACCCCACAAACATGCAGTTTTTCTTGTGAGTGAGTACGAAGATGTTCTATCAATTTTATTTTATTACAAAATGCTTCAGCACAAACATCACAAACATGAGGTTTTTCTTCTGAGTGAGTAAGAAGATGGTTTGTCAATTCTGCCTCATCTCCAAATGTTTTGGCACACAAATCAGAAACATGCAGTTTTTCTTGAAATTGAGTACAAAGATGTTCCGCCAAATTTGTTTTATTTCCAAATGCTTCTGCACACAATTTAAAAACATGCTTGTCTTGTGAGTGGATATGAAGATGCTCTGTCAACTTTATTTTATTACAAAATGCTTTAGCACACACATCACAAACATGTGGTTTCCCTCCTGAGCAAATGCAAAGATGATTCATCAACTGTATTCTACTTTTAAATGCTTTTTCACACACATCACAAATAACAGGTTTTTTTTCTGAGTGAGTCAGAAGATGGCTTGTTAATTCTGCCTCATCTCCAAATGTTCTGGCACACACCCCACAAACATGCAGTTTTCGTTGTGAGTGAGTATGAAGATGTTCTATCAATTTTATTTCATTACAAAATACTTCAGCACACACATCACAAACATGAGGTTTCTCTTCTGAGTGAGTATGAAGATGTTCGGTCAAGTTTTTTGCAATTCCAAATGCTTTTGAACACACATGACAGACAAGAACTTTTCCTCTTGTATGAATGTGAATGTGGTCCATCAATTGTTGCTTACTTCCAAATGCTTTCATACACACATCACAAACATGAGGTTTTTCTGAGTGAATAAGATGTTGAGTCAAGTCTGGTTTACTTCTAAATTCTTCAGTAAACGCATCACAAACAAGTTTCTTTTTTCGGTGATTTCGACGATGTTCGGTCCATTTTCTTTTACTTCCAAATGCTTTGCCACACCTATAACAAACATGAAGTTTTTCTGCTGTATGAGTGTTAAGATGTTCATTAAAACGTTTATGATTGAGAAAGCGTTTCTTGCATGGTTCACACACACATAACTTTTTTCTTCTACAAGCACGTTTCTTTGAAGTAGAGTTTTCAGATGATGTCTTTATACTCATTTTTTTCTACTGAATCAAAACTTGAAATGTTGGACTTAACTTTTTACAGAACATTTTTTGAAAGCAACACTTAATGTAGCTTTTTCTATATGGCTATACAGACATTAAATGAGTCTGGATTTAACATCCTAGAGTAATATTAAGGCTTTGATTGACAGCAATATTCATGTACTTTCAGGTCATGTTTGCTGAACTCTGAAGCATAAGAAATTTAATTTCTTAGAGAATGCTTTGTTTTCTCAGCAGACTTATATAATACATCTTGATTATTGTTATTAATCTAGATATATAATGGTGATAAGATTTCTTTTTAAATATCAGAGGCCCTCAGATTTATGTTTTCTTGAAACAAGGAATAAATGTTGGGAAAGTTTCTCGTATCTGTAAGAAAAAAATAATAAAATTTAATATCTAAATGAATCCTCACACTGTAATTCAATCAAGCTTAACAATGTTTGTCATTATTCTAACATAAAGATATTCCAGTTCATAGGAAGGACCTTAAATGATTGAAATGTAGTCTTACACAGTGTTGTGATTAGAGATGAAGAATTTCTGCAAATTTTGGAGGGGTAGGAAAAAGTAAATTATAACCCCACCACCACACACACACTTTTTTCTTTAATAGAAAAATTTAACTTTTTACAAATAAAATGTTTCCATGTCCACCGGTGACTAAAAAGGTGACTTTTGCTACTAATTTAAAGATTAGGTGACTTTTTTGATAAAAAAAAAGGGCATTTTCATACTATTTTTAAGTTTTTGGCTACTTGTACCTTACACCAGGCAACAAATCTGAAAATCAGACTTCAGTTTTTGTCAACTCCCTTTTCTTTTCAAATTTACTATAGGTCATTCATCAAACATTCTAATTCATTTTGTAATTGTTCTATAAAAACAAATTTACTATATGATCTGTTATATAATGCATGAAGTTTTTTGATTTACTATTTTATTCATTCCTTCTTAAATGAAGCTAAATAACGTATGTTTATTTCTTAACTACAAATCATGTAAAAATGCTACTAATATGGCAACTAAAATTAAGACAACGGATACTAAACAGGTGACTTTTTTCTGTCGGTAAGGCTACTTATGATACTATTTTTGCTTCCTGCCCTTGGTGGACACCCTGCATGTAGTTGAACTTTCTTAAAAATTAAATGTAGTTATAAATTTTCTTAGAAAATATAAAGTGATAAACATTTTAAAAATTTATGCAATTTAATTATTTTTCATTTAACATGAATATACTAGTACATAGATAGGAAGCTTTTATCATTTACAAATAGAGCCTTTCAGTCAGAATTTCCAGATTTTCTTGCTCAAAACATCATTAGTCAAATCCTTATTCATGAATTGCAGCTTTCTTTTTCCTGATATGAGAGGGTTAACATAAACTGACTGACACCTGATAAAATCAGATAACTTTTTTTCACTACACCCTTGAAAATGCCAGTTTGACAAAAATTTTATAGAGCTCATTCTGCAGCTTACAAAATTATCTGAAACTTTTCACTACAACTTCAATAATTAAGATGTATTTTTAAAAAATTAGAATTTTGAGGATAAAAAATATCATTAAAAACTAATTGAATTTTTAAACTAAGCACTTCGAAACAAACAAAAGAAATAAAAATAAAATTACCATTTTTTCTTATCACTTTCTATTAGTTTTTGTTACTACTGAAAATTTTAATTTATCAATCAACATATTTAATAAAAATAAAATATAATAGAGATTAATTAAAAATTGCCTTCGGATCATTGGCATAGCCAGGATTTTCTCTTTAAGGAGAACCAAAATTTTCCATTCGACATATATGTATCAAATAAAAAAAAGGGGGGGGGGATAAGATCCCTTTTCCTGTGTCTGTTTCTCTCATTTCAGGGGGATCTGACTTCTAACCCTCCCTCCCTGGCTAGCCACTCCCACTGCTTCAGATTTAATTAATATTATAACAAAATTCTGAAAGCAAATTTTAATTGAATCATTCTACCATCTAACTATACTATACAATAGGGTGGACCAAAAATCCACTTTTTTCGAAATTGCTGTACCCTTAGTGTTCAAAGTATGTGGTTAGTGGTCCTTATTCACCGAAAAGAAAACAGACTCTGTCAGAAAAGTCTTCAGCCTGTGCATTCAACTCAAAATTTTGAGCTTTTACTTAAAAATGTGAAAAAAAAAAAAAAAAATTTAGGTGTTCTTAGACATTTACAAAACTATTATATGGTTGGAAGTGCTTTTAAAGAGTTGTATAACAATTACTATGGCCTGTTTGAGTTCCTCCAAAGGCTCTGAAAATTCTACAGAACTCACCAAATATAGCAAAAATTTTCCCAGTTATGGGCTTAACGTATTAAGTCTGTACGTGATTTTATTTAGTTAATTTTCAATAAATTTTTCTCTGGATCGTGTTTGGGTAGAGAAGTAATTGCAGCTCTCGGTTCATCTAATAATCGCAGGGATCACTGTAGAGCATTTCAAGGGGGCGGCTCACCCTGGTGCCCTATTTCCGGTAAAATGCCGCCCTCCTTGCCCTTTTTCTAGATAAAATTCCGCCCTCTTTTTTTGGACTATATTCTGTATACGGTGCATTGTTTACATATCGATGTTTTTGTTTACAAATCCTTGGCGAACACTCTGATGCTAGAGTGAGCGATGCACCGCCAAAGTGAAGTTACTTGCCGGGGATATTTGTGACTGGCAACCATAAAGAATACGTGTTTCGTCAGGTTTGGGAATTTGAAATTGTTTTTGTTATTGATGGAAGGGAATGAAATGTGTTATGTTAATATATGAAACGAATTTGTGCGTGTTTGTTAGAAATATAGTGTAAATATAACAGCTAAATAAAAGAAAGCATGCTGGTGTTACGTTATAAGCCGGTGAGTGTTGGGGACATTTCTGAGCGGTTATTTAAAAAAATATAAAGGTAAGTGCTCTTTTTTAACGAATCTTTGCAATGTTTAAGGTTTTTAATCTGAATTTTAAATTGATATTTGATGTGTTTATGGTTTCGTAAGTGCTATTTACGTGCATCATCATACTAATCATACTGACTTTATAAGAGATGTACAACTAGGTTGTTTAATCCACCGATGTTTTTTTGAGTTGAAAACGGGCCAGTGTTTGCCCAGTTTACAATAGCTGTACAACTAGGTTGCTGAATCTACTGAGGTTTTTTTAGTTAAAAACGATCCACTGGTTACATAGTTCCACTGCATTTTTTTTTTAGTTAAAAACGGTCCAATGTTTGCTCATTTTAAATTGCCTCTTACTGAATTTGCAGACATTCTTTTGGTTAAATATCGACGTTGTATTTTGTTTTAATTTTTTTTGTAAGTGGAATTTTAATGTGTTAAAATACTTTGCTGATCGTGCAAAATGGTTGGCGACAGTCACTGGAGCTTGGCGGTTGCCAAGCTAAGTCGCCAATCTTCTCCCTCCCAACCTGAAGAGAGGGTTAAAACCGTTCGTTGTAGCTTCAGGTCATAAAATATCTCATTAGAGAAGCAATCTGTCATCCAGAAGAGTAGTCATAACAATAAATTATTTCCTATTGTAAATGGCGCTTTACCATGTTTTATAAATGCTGTAAGTAATTAATAAATGCCACTTGGTTATTGTTTATTTTTTCAGATTTTCAAAACACATTCATCCAAACTTAAGGCTGGCTGCACGGAAAGTTCAAGACAAGGGCAATTCCAGAAGTGTGGGGATGAATTTTGTCAATGTCTTTAGTTCTGGGGATGGACTTTTGGTAAATATGTGGTTTTGCACGATGCGTCAAGCATCATGATGCCTCGAGCATGGTGTATAGGTCAAGGTGATATTTCTAACTAACCCTTTTTTTTTTCTAATTTTACTAACAAATTCAGAGTATGTATATTTTAGAGGCAGAAAATAAATTTTTAACTTACAAACTTTGAGCTACTCTAATATCTAACTTAATACTAAATATAACCAGGCAATAAAATTAGTTTAAGTTAGTCTTATTGTGTTTTTCATATGTTGACCCACTGTCAACTAGTAGTACTTCAGAAAAATGTTTTTTTTTTTTTTGTGTATACAAAAACTTTCTTAGAATTGAACTAAAAGTAATTAGGATAGCAAATGCATTGGAAAACATGATACATTAACTTAATATACGGTTTTAAAAATATTCTTAGAATTATTTTTAAAATTCTAAAAATTGACCTGCTGTACCCACTTCTCCCCTATATATACCAAAAAAAAAAAAAAAAGGAAGGCCTCATTCACAAAACTATAACAGATTAAAACAGCCCTTGATTGGGCATTTTACTTTATATTTTAATTTGTTTTGTAAATTATTTTAGAAAAAAGAAAAAAAAAAGGTGGCTTTCACGAAACTCGGCATAAAAATTCACAAAAATAGGTGTTGAAATCCACAAAACTGAATATTGAAATTTACAAAAATAAACAGTTTTCACAAAAATGGAACCCTGGAGAAAATTCCTGGATCAAACCCTGATTAGAGCCATGCGACAGTGAGTACTGATTTCAATTCACTTATGCTTATTTACTAATTTCACTTTACACTTTCAGTTATGGATAAATCACAACCTGACCTATGATTGGTCTTTCAAGTAAAAAAACAGACTTAACAATGAACGATATCTGTTGAGGAACTCTTATTTTAAGGTGCCATTGCATATGCAAAATGAGAATTATTATTATTTTTCTGTCAGATTTCTAAAAATTGAAGCACGAATCAGAAAATTTGTATAGATCTCCGTAGATACAATCAACAACATACCTGAAAGACATTCACTATACTCTACTTTTATTTTTTAAAAACAACAATAGTAAAAGTTAAAATCCACGTTTAAAAGCAATACACTTTAAAATTAAAAACAGCACATCGTGCATGCCTTTTTTTTATTTTAACGATAACGAGTCGTTCATTTACGAGTTTAATTGAATGATTCATCTTGCAAGCAGCGTTGCCACTCCTCAAAGAAAAGAAATATATTTAAGAAAAAAGAATCATAGTTTTTCAAAGAAATATGTTGTAAACGTATATTCAACTCTTTTTAATATAATTTTACTAAAGGGAATTTCCCAGGATAATTCATCTAAATTACTTTTTTTCCCATAGATATTGCACTTTACTCCCCTTTGCTCTACTTTTGATTCATTTCGCTAACAGATGGCAGCACCAAGGATGAGTGTGAGTGAATAAAAGTTAGGTTTGAATAAAAGTTAAGGTTTGAGGGAATAAAAGTTAGATTTGAATTTCATTGGTCTTCAATAGATAGTATTTTTGATTTGAGTATTAAATGCGAAGAGTTTATAATTTTCTGAAAACATTTATTTCATTGAAGAAAAAAATTAGATGATATGTTTTATGGAAGATGCTTGTGTATTTCTTTCATATTAAATGTTTTTAAATTTATTTCTTTGGTGGATTCAAATTTTTTAAACTTATATTATATAGTTTGAATTTATTTCTCCTCCCCTTCTGAATATGCCCTTTATTTGACTGCTGGTTTGAATGTAACATTGTTCATATATATTTTTCCTTTCTTTGTCTTTCAATATGACAGAAATAGAACAAGTAAACGCAATCCGTTATGAAAAATTTCTGCAGTTTTGCTTATTTTAAAATTCAGAACTTTCTTCTCCTTTTCTTTTTGACAGTCTGTTTGCTTACAATCGAACCTGTCTATCTCAAACTCGTTTATCTTGAAAACCTTTGCATCTTGAAATTTTCTGAAATTCCCTACATTGACAATCTAAATCCAATGTATTTTCTGTGTTTATCTCAACAAAATTTCCTTCGAACACCTCTGTATCTCTAATTTTAGTGTAAATTGTAAAACTCGATACGAAAACCCCACTCTTCTTCAACAACAGATGTTGCATACTAATGCACCTAAAGAGAAAATGTCCCTAGAACTCTTTAGAACTTCTCCTCTTAAATATCAGGAAAATGTTGGCAAGGTTTGCAGTTCTTATTAATTTCACAAACCTAATAAGAACAGTGAAAGTTAGGAGTAAAATGTCACTGAAGGCTATTTTTTACTATTAAAATATTTTAAGAATGTATCTATAGTTAATCAAGAAGCATACTACTGTATTTTTCTACAACAGCAATTAAAACACTTTTTAATAAACCGCTTTTAAAATTTCTGTTACTCAAAACCTCCTTATTTGGATTCCCCCCCCCCCTTTCTGATATTTGTTTGTGGATTAAGGCCTATTGACTGCATTAGGGTCCTTGGCCTATAGGGGGAGACTTTCAAAGGGATCCTAACCCATATTTACGCAAAGTTTCTAAGGAAATCATGGAAATCTCCGAATATCTAGGTCGACAGGCACGACCCAGGTTTGAACCTGGCACCTCCTGTCTTTCAGTTTCTAGAGCAGAATCTCTCAAACACTGGTGGGCTGATGATATTTGAGATAAATAGATTTGACTGTATTAATTTTTATGGCTGGAAAAATTCTTCTATAGAATCCCACACAATTCCAACCTTTCCCCCTCCCTCTTGAAAATCTTTTTTCTTTAGCATTTCTTTGTTTAAATCTCTGATACTGCAAGAGTAAAAATTGTCTCCTGTTTCAAATTATTAGCACTTGGCCATTTTAATTGCATTCTCTAATTTTGTGCTGATACTTGCAGTGATAAATAAATTTCTTACATCAGATATGAAGAATATATTTCTCTTTCTAAAGATTAAATGTATAATACAGTTTTCACTTTGCTCTCCCTAAGCATTTTGGGAAAATCATATTCATTATTGTCTAAATTAAAATAGTATATCTAAATTAAAATAGTAATATAAAGCTCATATGTATTTTTGCAACCAACTGCAAAAATTGTTTGTTTTGAATAAAAGACACTTTGGTAAATAGCAATGAAGTTAAATTTAGTTTTTAAATGTAGAATTACATTCCTCAATAACAGTGCTAAATATAAAGAAAAAAAAAAATCTTTTCAACATCCTTGTAAGTTTCAGTGTTATTCCATTTTAAAATTGACTGTGTGAAATAACCAAATAAGCTGACTGAAGTAAAAAATTGAAACAGTTCATCTAGTCTTTTTATGGCTGTCTAAAATGTTAATGCCTTAAATTAAACATTGTAAGAGATTTATGAACTTTGCCACAAACTTTACGCCATCTCTTCAATTTGTGCGATTCTAAATAGCTCTACAAGAGGACACAGTTGTTTGATATTTTTCATGGAGGAAGGCTTTAATTTAAGCATTTTAGAGGAAAAAATGAAGTTAGATTAATATTAGTATGAATAATAGGCAGTGTTACGAAATTTTGAAATGATCTGCTCGTCAGGCCTTGAATTTAGTCGAAAATTTATATTCTATGCTTCAAATAATTAAAGTTTGTTTGTTGTTTGCATTTTGTGTAACCTTTTTTTTTATTTCTTCTCCCCCCCCCCCTCCATTACAGCTTCTAATTTCTTTGGTTTATTTTATCTTCTAAATGAACAGCTTCAATACACCTTCCCCCCCTCCCCTCTTTTTACTTGTTTTCAGATCTCTCCTGTTCTTGCCTGAGCAAAAGTGGGAAATTTTTACAGCTGAAGAAGGGTAAATCCATTGCATCACCAAAATATATGTTACTTTTAATTTTTTACTCGCTGAAGTACTTGTCTTTGACAGGTTAGTACATAATGCAAATTTCCAAAAAGACTGAATTTTTGCAAGAATTTTAGTCGTACAAAGAATAAAATTAGTTTATTGGCAATAGTATAAAAAGCAAAATTATAACTTATGTATATTGTTAAAAGCTTACAGGTAAGAAAGTAATGTTAGAACTTTTTTAATTTTAAAAATTAGTTTTATTCTGGTTGAATGAGCTTTTCAAGTCAAGAGGTCATTCCTAACCTGCAGCTAAATTTTGTTCGATTCATTGTAGATATTTTATCATTATGCCTCAATGCAGAATTTTCACAAAATCTAAAAATATAAATAAGTATTTTTTAAAAGAGTTAAAAAATGTATTCAATTTTTTATAAAAATTCCGAAATTTATTGTTTCAGTCATTGCTGATAATGTTGCTAAACTTCATTGTATCCTCTTAATCCATTTTTAAGGAATGCCAGAACAACATACAATTTTCCCAAAATCTATGAAATATTTAAAAACAGCTTTGGCATCTAGAGTTTAAATGTAGATAGATGTGTATTTACTCCTTCAACTAGAGTTTTACCTGGGCCAAATCCTATTTTTTGATGCCTCTGTCACGGATCCTTTGGATCACTTCACGAATGCACATGTTGTATCGCAACCATAGCTCAAATATGTTTTATATCTCATGAGAATCTTTGTTCTTATGTTACTTTCTAAATTGTGTATTTGTTAGGTATAGTTGATGTAATAAATCTTATACCAGTGTTTTTAACTTTGTGTTTTCAGTCTAAATACACTTCACACATTTTTGGTGCCGAACAACTCATCATTTCTTCAGGATAAAGAGTCCTTTTATGTCCCTGAAGAAAAAACCAGGTTTTCTACAAGTCATATAAAGGGAAGTACATTTACTTATTTTAGTTGTGAATGATTTATGGTAACTTCTAATTAATTGCACAGATCAACATGATGAGTTGGTACTATTAAAACGCAAACAAAACACTCTCAGGTCAAATATTATGCATTTCACAGCCTAAATAAATGAAACTAGTTGTACAGACAAGGAATATATTTGCAGTCGCCTTACTCAAGTGCTAGATGAGATGAAGTCACTAGATGATAATATTTGTAACTTACTCTTAGATGAAGAATATGAATTAAGATATTGTAGAGTATGAAAAATACATGGATATTGTTACTTTTAGGCTATTCAATGCCCAAAGGATTGTAAATCAAACATATCGTAACTCAAATATTAATTCTAATCAAGCAGTAGTTACACCCAAAGTAAAATATTCCCACAGAGTAAATTTACCAACCATCAGAATTGAACCTTCCCGAGGAGACATAGAAAATTCGCAATGTTTTTGGGAGCAGTTTGAAACTTTTGCTCATAATAATCCTAACATTACAACGACTGATAAACATGATGATATTTTGCAAGGTTATTTAGAAGACGAGGCAAAGCCTTTAGTGGAATTCATTAGTATAAACACTGACACTTATGAAACAGTTCTTAACATTTTGAAAAGTAGATATGGTGATAAAAGCACAATTATTCAAGTGCATTTAGACTTTTTGCAAAATATAACGCCAGTATGTAACCCTACCACCACTGCTATGAACGAGCTTTACATTGAGTGTAATAAAAGGTTACAAGTGCTCTAGAAGTGAATATTTGTGTGTACTGTCGAGTTTTAATACCTAAAATTTTACAAGCATTTCATTACGATATCTGCCAAAGGTGGATTGTTTATGCTAAAAGGAAAAATATTTCAGATGGCAACATTGAAATGTTGCAACAGTTTCTGTCAAACAAAGTTGAAGGAGTGCTAACTGTATTAAAAATTAGAGGACAGCAACCCTTAAGAGTATACTTTGACTCTTACTACTTAAGCTTTACATGTCTGCAGTAAGAAACAAAATAAATTCAAAAATGTATCCCCATTCTGTCCCTTCTGTGAAACTGCTCAACATTGGCCTCAAGAATGCAAAACGATTACTGATGTTGATGCATGTATCCAAAAACTAAAAACTGCAAATCGTTGCTTCTTGTGCACAAATTGCGGTCATAATTTAGAAAATTGTCCACATAAAAATAAAACCCATTGCACTAAATGTTATAAAAAAAAAACATGATATTTTGATTTGCAAAGTTCCTAACTCTCCTACCACATCTACAAATCAAATCGACATCAAGGTTCATAACTTTACGCATTTGCAAACTGCACATTTATACCTAACTGGTCCCACAGGTCTTGCGCAACTTGCACAATGTATTTTAGATTGTAAAAGTCAATCAAATTGTATTCACTCAAATCTCATCGATCACGTTCAGTTACAAGTCATCAGTACTGATACATTAGACGTTCGAGCATTTAAGTCTACATTAAGTTATTCTCAACCTAGATGTAGAGTCCACTTAAAATTGTTGAACATTTGGAACAAATCTCTGGTTTAATTAACTGCCTTTGAAAGTTCGAACACTTAATGCACTTCATCCTACTGCGCCTCCAGATATTCAAGAATTTTCTAAAAATATGAGGTTGAAAATAACGGATCCTTACGGTAACTCTTCTGAATTATCTGTCAGTCAAATTTTATTTCTTTTCAAAGTTTAGATAGTAATACTAGTTGTGCTACTATGGAATGTCATGTAACCAGTTATTCACGGCAAACTTTTACGTCTACCCTCCTAGGAGGATCATATTCGAAATGTTCTGAAATCGATTTTTAGGCATTCTTGAGTGTTGTGTATTTTACAGCAAGAATTTTATCGATATCTCTTTTCTTCTTTGAGATCCCGCAGAATATGTGAAAAGAGCATTTTGGGCCTTTATCCTCCATAAATTACGAATTTTGGAAAATACTCTCTAATCTAGCACCTACGCTATAAAATCCCAGTCATGCTAAATTTCGTGTAATTAGCTTCAGTAGTTTTGGCTAGGCAAAATATTGACATAAGGAAAACGGATAGAACTTTGCGGTAGACCTAATATATATACTATATATATATGTATATATACATGTTTATGTTTTATTAAACATTGTTCTTTCTTTTGAGTTCAATATCATACAGAATTCCAAAGATTTATTGGCTGATGGATAACTGCCAAAAACAACAGGGTTAAATTTAAAATAATTTTAAATTCTAACTTAAGAATTCTTTTTAATTTAACATTGTTTTACATGCATTTTTTGTTGTTTGTTTGTTTTACGTTTTCTGATGCAAGCACTTTGATATATTTTCTAGTTTTTGAAAATGCCTGGAGTAGTAGTTAAATTTCATATATCAATTTAAAAGACATAGGAAAATTGACTAACGCTTCTGAATTTTCTCATCTTCAGTATAAATATTGCATAGGAAAATCCTAATATATAGGTACATACATACAACTTTTTTTCTCTGCTCCTGAGCAGAAAGCCAGGATAAAATTATTTTGGGACGTAGAATTATTCCATCTTAACAACATATAAAAATTTAAAACATGTGTCTGTGATCAGACATGCCGAAAAAAATTCATGATGTTTTTTAGCAAATGCAGTGCTCATGCATAAACTATAGAAGATACGCAAATGTCGATAACATTTTTGGAATCAGCATAAAAAGTTACTTCTAGAAACAAATTTTCACTTCAGTAACTTTTACAGGTAACGAGTTATTTAAGGAATTGAGAAAAAGTTGTCGCATTTTGCAGAAAACTTAAAAAATTGCATAATTAATTTCTCAGTAATTAATTATCGTTGAACCTTCAAAATTGAGATTTGTTGATGTCTTAGCCTATAAATCCTCTATATAAAATTTGAGGAAAATCTAAGCTGGTGTGGTGAACTGCACTGTTTGATCTGACGTGGAATGACCCGCTGTTGAAAAATGAATAGAAGACTTAGTTTCACGAAATATTTATTAATGCGGTATATTGTGGTTTGATCAATATTACCTTATCATATCTACTTACTATTAATTATACTATCTTTTACTGATACCAATAGAATATACTGTTGTTTTGCAACCGTTAATGCTTAATTTAAAGAAACGGTTTAGATATTTGCCACGAATGTAGGCATTTACTCTTTGGTGATTCTTTGCAATTGACACATTAGCATAAACGATAATCATATCAGTTTATGGTTGCCACTAAATCAGCTCTCCATACATTTTTACGCATAGTTCTTGTCAGATTGGTGTATTTAGCACCAAGGCCCTATTATCGCACGGGCAAAGCGGGACTTTGCCCAGGGGCCTCCGGCTTGAAATGGCCCCCAATTTCAAATGTTGTTCTTTTTTTACAAAAAAAATTTATGAAAAATAAAACAAATTTCATACATGGGGGGAGGGGGCCTTAAAATTCATCAATGCCCGGGGCCACCTGTTGGTCATAATCTGGCCCTGTTTAATACCGCAATATATTTCCTGCTATTCGAAAATGTGACCCGTTAAAAATCTCAATCGAAAATAATGCTGGATAATTCACTGGTGAAAAAACACCATTCAATTATTTATCTGGCAATGTAAAGTAAAATATGGACTTATTTCGTGCGTGGCGTATGTTTTGCTTGTGAGTCCGTTATTCTGATTGAGTTTCGAAAGAGGTTTTAAATTTATGACATCAAAATCGCGCACTTTTCACATACGAAAACTCAGTTATTTTAAAGTAATTTTATTTTTTTTTTCAACTGGCAATTTTAATAATTGTTACTGTCTCCAAGACAACCAAAACGCCAGATATCATACCAAAAATTTTAAGCTGATGCTATTGAAATGAAAATGATTCTTTACTTAAAAATTCGTAAAAAATCTCCTAATTTATATTTTTCTCTGGTTTTTCTTTTAAAAGTGGTCGAATTGTATGCTCCGTCTTTTGCCGAAATATAAAATACCTATGACGGATAGAATTCAAGATGCAGCAGTTTTAAAAATATTTTACGAAAGTCAGCGTCAAATTTAATTTTATTTGAAAAATTCTCAAAAATCTGCAAATTATGTTACACAGTCCGAACAAACAGTTTTTAAAAGAAAATTTTCCCCTCTATCCGATGATGTAAATTTAGTTTTACTGCGAGTGCAATTACCGGCGTTATTACGTATTAAGCGAGAAAAATCGCTAAAAATCAGACAAAACATAAAATAAAACATTTTCTAATTCAAATTTCGAAAAAATCGCTCCGAGGCGTGTTAGGATCTGTCCTAGTGAAGCCGTATGCAAAATTCGGTGGGTCTGCGACCAACCGTCTCGGCGCAATGTGATCGAGAGACGCGTGCAAGAAGATCGGTGGTCACAAACTTACCTACAAACCTACATAGCTACATACAATGTTTACTCTCGGATTTTATTATATAAGATATTAGAAAAATGTCTTTTCTGATTTTTAAAAACTTGATTTATAACAGAATTTGAGCAAGCATCTTTCAAAAGCTTTAAAATTTTATTTCGGGTTTGAGGAGTAATTTCGGAGCCATGAGTTACTCCTACAAATAAAAATGGTTCAATTGGTAATTTAAACGTTTCATGTCTAAAAGAAAACTGGTGGTAAAGCGATTAAAATTTAAAATTAATAGCTATATGCTTTTAAAGTTGGCCACACTAATTTTAGATCAACCTGCAGAAAGGTCTACTGTAACTAGTTTTGCAGTTGTCTCTAAATTTAGACAGCTTCATAATTTATTTTGGATAATTCCAAATTTAGAAAATAATCTTTCTATTGAGGATCTGACATAACAGTTCATTAGATGCAATGGGAATTCAACACATTTTGCATAAATGCCTTTAATCTTCATTGATGCCAACCATGTACACTGACAAGTTTATCGGTTCTAGAGTTGCAGTCCGGGAGGGGTAATGATATTTTATAATTTTAAATAAACTCAGTGCCTCAGAGGAGGAGTGACCACTGGGGGGCACACAGAGGAAAGGAGACCCCTTTGACTGCACAATGCACTTCATATATGTTAATAAAATGTCTCATTAATCATCAAATGTGAAATGTTTAATTAATCATATAATTAATGAAGTATGTAAATACCAAAAATAATAACCTTGCATCTTCGACCCCATCGATCAAAATTATTGTTATATTTGAAGAGTCCCTCTGTTAGATAGCGTAGATAGCGTTATTTGTTTAATTTCACCGCAGTGAATTTCCCATGCAGAATAATTTTTCACTTTCGTTTTCAAAATCCTGGGAGGGGTAATTACATCCCCACCCCCCCACCCCCGTAAAACCGCCAATGACCATGTATCGGGTTCAATTGTAATTTTTACACTTTCAGAAATATGGGATTTTGGA
This sequence comes from Cheiracanthium punctorium, assembly GCA_038373885.1. NCBI lineage: Eukaryota > Metazoa > Arthropoda > Arachnida > Araneae > Cheiracanthiidae > Cheiracanthium > Cheiracanthium punctorium. Next base: position 1,407,461 of record JAWZYV010004055.1, read on the forward strand.
CATAGCGAGGCTTCTGCTTGAAATTTTTGTTCTTAATTGCAGCTGGTTTGTATTTTTACAATTGCAAGGTCCATTTTTAAATTTGTCATATTCTTATTATATTGCATAAGCATATTTTACTAATGAACCTCAAAACTTGTCAGTGTATTATTTTTTAACTGCACTTACTTATGTTACTTTTAACTTGTTTTTAAAAACCATGTATTACAGTTCTGACCATTTTTGACAATTTTGGAGGATTAAGACCACTTAATTAAGTGGTTTACATTTACAATTAAGTTAAAATTACAACCTTGCTTCTAAAGCAAATGTTGTTTCAGTGTGATTTTATTCAACGTGCTTAAAAAATGATAATTATCATTCTTTCACATGTTATTTTTGTTTGTTTCCCAAATTTCACTTTTGCCTTATTTCTGTCAAGCCTCAAATTTCACTTCACAACAGCTGTGCATCCAGAGAGAGATGCACCCAAAATCTGATTCTTTACTTAGTTTACATTTTGATGTTAAGCTTACAATTGAAACTAACAACTTGTTACACAGCGAACCCCAAAAATGAAATACTGGCTACGCTATTGCTTCACATGATTTCAAATTTGTCTTTATCATCTATGTGTTATGCAAATAAACTCTTGTGAATCAAATGGTTAGAAAGCATTGTTGAAAATCAACAAAATTTCATTAATAAACTGCATTAAAATTTATTCTACAATGCAACAGAAATATGATAGTTTTGGTGAAAACTGTGCTCCCCAAAAGTGCTGAAGAAGTTAATAAAAAGCAATAAAAACTCAATATTTAAAAATTTAATTTGCATAAAAAGAAAAAAATCACAAGAAACCTAAAATGATAAATAGATAAAAACAATCAGCAGACAGTATATTTTTTAAAAATTTCGGAACAGAATTTATAAGTGTTTTGATAGGATAATCTTCTATTAAGCTTGTAGAAGTGTTAAAATGGAGACCAGTTCCTGGCTAAATATTTTTACTTTAAAAAAAAAGTGGGCAATTTTTAAGTAAATTGCTCACTTTTACTTAAAAAGTGGGCAATTTACTTAAAAATTAATAATTGCCCACTATTAGAGAATTTTGTTGCTACAAATACACTGTGCCTATAATAAAGATCAACTGTATTGCCAAAAACATCTTAAGCTTCAACAGGTATTTCTGTGATTTTGAGACTCTCCTTTAAGTTTCCAATAAAATTGGTATCCAGAAGAATTTCTTCGAGATTCCACCTCTGCCAGTTTTTCCCAATGGAATTCACAATCAAACACATGGAGCTTGGCTCTGGAGTTACCGTGATATCACTGACTCCAGATGTCTTCTTCAAATAAGCTTTGATATCATCCATATGATCATTGATTAATGATTTCAAAATTTCATTGACAGGTATTTTGATAGGGTCCCCTTCCTCTTCAAAAATGCTTCCAAATGAGTTATAGGGAATTGCATTTTTTGTGAAATTCTTAGTTTCGTGATGAATGCCCAAATAAAATATATTGCGAGTAATGGCAATGTAGGAATAGGTCTGCAAGGCCAGCTCTTGCAAATTTTTAGGCAGAAATCCATCACAAGAAGCATTATCACAGGTTCCTAGAGATGCACCAAAACTAGTGATGAACAATTTCAAGAAATCAACCAGCAGTTTTGTAGGAGAGCAATTTTCTTTACAAGTACATGACTTCAGACTAGAATGCGTACAACAATACATGCCTGACTTCGATAAATAAAATTTGAAAATACGGTCGAAGCACTGGCTGCAATAAGCTGATTCATCACTGTTGCCAATGTTTAGGCCAGATTTAGAAATCCACTCAAGAGTGATCTTCTGTAGCAAATTACTGCACAAACATTTCTCGTTATCAAAAGTAATGTTGGAACTGGTGTACCAATCTTTTATATCACTGTCCATTTCTTGAAAGAAACTCGGCATGTCCAAATTGGCAGCATTAGAACTTTTTGTCTGCTTCCATTTAATTTCAGATAAAACATCGCTCAGCACCCAAGGAAAACTCAACACTCTCTTTGATGTTTTTCCGTAGACAACCATGTACCAAGCAGATGCTCTTTGATATTTTCGTTTCAAACTTTCTTCCCTGCTTAATTTCTCTTCATCTGACTCTTTCCTAACTTCTGACAAAAAGACATTTCGGTAATGTCCCATTATGCTTTTAAGGTACTTTTTCACAACTTTCACCGCATTGGACTTCTCCTTCCTCCATTTCTTGTAAGCCTCCAGCTCAACAAAGCCTGAGAAAGCCTCAGCTTCACTTGTCAAGGCATAACGATTGAGGACTTCTAACACTTTTGAAACATATTCTTTCCTATGATTTTCGGCTGAACTTTCGTACTTTTTCCATCCAGGATATTCCAAATCTGGATCAAAGGATGCAGCTTCGCAGGTTAGATGAATCTTACTGGAGCAAGCATCTACAACTCTTGAAATACGATAAAGTGAGCCTAAAACTTTACGAGAATGGTATGTATTTCCTCTGAGACCTTTCTCCAAGAAGTCTGGGTAGTGATAGGGTTTTTCTGACTTTTTGAGATATTCAGTTGTGCCATGTTTAGCGAAGTCCAAGACATAAGGGTAACGTTGTGCAATGTCCATGCACTTTTTAGAAAATATTCCTCTTTCTAATCGATCAGCCCAAACAAGGTGAGCATGGGCAAATGTTCCAATGTTGTCATTTTGTATGTACTCACAGAAAAATTTGACCATGTCAGACAGCTGAAAAAAAAATTTCAGTATCAATACACAGAAAAGAAGAATCACACATTTTTAACTTAGAAATACCAAACATGACTTATAAGAAAGAAAACCTAGTAAATTTTAAACAGAAATCTTGAATATTGCAGCTCTAAAACTAAAATATTTAAGTTGAAATATACTATGTGCAATTTAAACAAATTTGCGAATTTTTAATATAAATTCGCAAATACTTCCCACCTATGGCCTGTTGACTACTGAAATCAATTATCATTAGTGAATATTCTGATTTTTCTTCAGTAATAATGAATAAGTATGTCTTCCATATACAGTGGAACCTCTCCGAGTGGCCACCCCTCTAAACAGCCACTTTTTCGTGGCACGGATTTTTCAGCTCATAGACCTAATGTTAAAATAACCTCCATCAGCAGTCACCCGACCCCCTCTAAACGACAACCAAGTGGGATCACCCATCTCATTTTTCGGGAAATTCTACTCATTCCATGCTTTAATTTTGAGCGGGAAAACTCAAGGTCAGGTTTATGGTCGAATATAAGATCCAGGAATAACTTTTGAAGTCCATTCCCACAGTTTCTCCCACCTTTCTTAGAGACAGGGTTAAAAATTGAATTTGCTATCTCTTTTGTATTTTCCCCACATCCTATTGCACCTAATGATGGGGAATCTCTATTGCACCACTCATGGAAACCATAGAACTTATAACCGTGTATAAGTTCTATGATGGGAACTGGACAATCAGGTATTAAAGGTGTCTTTGGGCCTTTGTTTGGAATTCCAATTGGTAAACTTAAGGGAGAATTGTACCTCTTGCTTACTATTGACTGTAAGGGATTTCTGATAATTTTGGAGCAAAAATGTCATTCATGCCCATGCAGACAACTGGAGAGAGCAGCCTATCTTTTCTTAACCCTTTAACGCGCAGTGTGTCCGCTCCGTGAACGCCAAACGTTTCTCTGACGTTTTGACTGTTGCCCGTCACGAAGAATAGATTTGATTTCTATAAAAATAGTTGCGGGTGACAGAGCTCCACGAGAGAATCCCTTACTTTTTAGCACGTCATTTCCCCGTAAAAAAAAAATGGCCACAATTATTTTTAACGGCACTGACATCAGCCGAAAGAGGGAAGAACGCGAGAACAGCTGGATAGATTGCCCAATGCTGAAAAAAGGGCAGCCGTTGCCATCGCTCGACTTAACTACCAGCAAGATGGCCGACGATCGAAACGTTCATCGCGTGCCACAGATCTAAAGACCCCCTTTTTTTACGACAGCTGGCGTGCCAGCTGTCGTCAAAAAAAGGGGTATCTAGATCTGTGGCACGCGATGAAAGTTTCGATCGTCGGCCATCTTGCTGGTAGTTAAGTCGAGCGATGGCAACGGCTGCCCTTTTTTCCGCATTGGGAAAGGGTTGCGCCTCAAAAGGTTAATGCAACGGAGTGAGGACGAAATGTGTTCCTCTGTGCCACATCACACGTGACCGAAAGATAAGTTTTAAATTTCATTTTAAATAAGGAATATGTGTCAGACTTGTTTACATTACGCATTATAGCAATTATCTTATAATAGTAAATAAAACCCTTCTGAGTGGCCAAATATTCTCAGTATGGTGGGAAGGCTGATCAGAGAGGTTTCACTGTATATAGATTCAAATTGTATTTGGCTTATAAACTTTCCTTTGATTTGCATTTCTAAACAAAGCTCGCATAATTATTTGAAAAATGAGTCCAAGAATTATCACTTTTAGTTATGTATCTTTGCATTTAATTCCATGTACACAAGCAGGTACTTTCCTGACTTTGATTTTGTGAATAATTAATGTATTCCCTAGCAAAATTTATATGTTTGTTCAATACTTGTTTTTCCAACTTTTGTGTGGGATATTAATAGAGGGAAAATACATCAATTAATCCAAGAAAAAAAGGGCCAGAAAAATCCCAAGTACTTTCAACTCTCTGCACATAAACTCATCTTATAAAAGGTTAGCAGACATACAAAGAAGTCATGCAGTGTCCACTTCAGTTTTTTTACATTAGCTTTACATAAGGCTAACCATCTGACTGAGGTATATGCAGGATGTTTGCCATTGTCAAGAGATAAAATCAGTAGCATTAGTAGCCTCACAAATGTAAAAATGTTGCAAAAATAGCATGTTTTTTCTTAATTTTACTAGCCAATATAGTAGTACTTTCTGGAAAGGTTACTTCAAAAATATATTATTGATATTGAAACATTAAAAAAAAATTACAAGATGAAATAATCAAATTCATTTTTCTCTCACATATACAATCACACATCATACACTGAATACAGGTAACATTAATTACAGGCCATTTTCTAGTGATATAAGCCCAAAAAAAAATTAAATCAAATTTTTTATTTTCCAGTCTTTTCACTTACATAATACAGGGTGATCAATTTAAAAGAATACCTGTTGGTTTTTCTTATTACTCTTAAATCTAAAGATGTGGTAACAATACTAACACTGAAATATAATTGTTTGAACTTGTTTAAGTGTGAGAGAAAATTTCCAACACTGTTGGACAGTTACAACTTTATTTGTGAGATGAAAAAGAAATGGAGGCAAACAAGGTTACTTAATCCTGTAATAATTTTATTTATAAAAACATAATTTAAATCAATTTCTTTAGATTGTCATTCCATTATTAATTACTCCTCACCACCATTATATATATATTTTTAAAGGGTTATCTTAAAGATAGTGTTTTCCAGAGAAGTCTTGTAAACATCGATGAATTAAAACAAACCATAACTGAAGAAATCTTATTAATAACACCAACAATGTTGTGTGTGTCAAAAAACTTGTTTTGACATGCTCATGTTTGCATTCAAAGTGATGGCAAAATTTTTCAACATTTTCTGTAAGGAATAATAATGTAAAAATTTTGAATTAAACTGTATTTTTTAAAAATAACATTATCACAGGATTAAGAAACATTGTGCATCTCCATTTCTGTTTTATCTCACAATTAAAATTGTAACTGACTGTGGAACACAAAAAAAAACCACACAAACTATACAAACCTGAATATTTTCAACTTTTTTTACTTCTTCATACACAGGATAATCCATAGGTTTTGCACTTCTACCAGGAAATGTCAATGGTTTATACCATAAAACAACCATTTCGTCGCCATCCAAGTCAGAGCCTGAATTAAAAATTAAGAACAGTAAGTAAAAAGTCATTTATTGCAGACAAAGAGGGCTTAATTTCTAGCAAAAAAATGCCGGAGCCCTAATATTCTCTAAACCTCGTGTTCATACTCAGTGGTGTACCGTAAACCCCTGAGACTACTATAATATGGGAGTCGGTGGTACATTCTATTAAAGTATAATGATTATTCAAAGATTTCCCCATGTAATAGCATTGGGCACATTTTCATTATTTCACAGAACAGTGAAATGAAATGAAATAGTCCGAAATTAGCATGAAGAAATCTAAGCAATACACAGTAGAAGACTGTCTCAGGACTCTCAGATTGGTTCGAGGCAAAACCAGTCCTGATTAGTTTGTCCGATAAAATTGGCTTGTGGGTAAAAAGGGGAAATTTCGAGTTAATGTATTGGTGGGCTCTGGAGAGCAATATTCAGGAGCTCTGCTGGGTTTTGCCTAATATGCAAAATTTCACTTTGATAAAAGTAGTACAAAAGCTGAGCTCCTGTGTAAATTTAGCCCTGCAGACAAAACACATTTATAAAAGACAAAGCACATGTTTCAAAATGATGTAGAACTTTTTCTGTTGCCCACAAGAAATAGGAAAGTCTGTAAATTTGATCTGCTTTAACCTGTACTAATACAATATACCTGTGTATGGATGCACAGTGGTACCTCAATTAATGATGGCAATCCATTAATTTTTTCCTAGTTTCTTCTCACAGCTATGGTATATATTAAAAAGTTTAGATAGAACTCATTTAAAACAATTTAAAAAAGTGTAAATATAATTTTTCTATTTGTAATATTTTTTGTTTTTTCATTGACATATGTTCTATCTTCAAAAATAGTTTGCAAAAAATATTTTTAAATTGCCATCATCTTCATTTTCAAGAACAGTTTCTATATAAACCAGGACCCATCCCTGTATTCATTAAAAAAAAAATGAAATGTCTGATACCATAGAAAGAAGAATTTACTATTAAATGCTTCAGAAATGTTAATTGTTATTAAATTACTATAAAAAACCAATCGCCTAAATACAGTATTGTGCAAATTAATAAGAACAAAACTAGTTGAATCTGTAATGCTAACTCTGAAAAACTATTGACTATGCCAAAATGTGGACAAAACTTATAAAAACAAAGACAAGAAAAACCAGGATGATTATGTATATAGTTAAAGTAACATTCTTGTAAAGTCACTTGGTACAAATTATGCTCTCAAATTAGGATACAAGGATGATAGAGAACATATGCACTAAGCAAAGATATAGTCCACAAAACATCTTAGGAAATAAAAATAATTTTAATAATAAAGAGCATGAAAGAAAAATCTTGCTGAATGCATTGATTCTAAAATTCTTTCTAACACAAATTTTTGGGGGCATACACTTATTGAATACTTTGCCTTTTAGCTTCTTTTATTGCACAAACATAACAATTATTGTGTAGCACAATGGGACACATGACCCAAGTGTTCAGAAGCAAACGAGTATTTTTGCGATGAAGGGAAGCAAACAGGTTAAAGCAACTAAGATAATAGATTGTTAGAACATAAACCAATGTTTTGTAGGAGGGAAAGTGCCAAAAACAATTTGCATATAGACACCTTGTACTTTAGAAGATTCCCGGATAATTACAGTAACATTTTTTAAATTTTAAAAGAATTTAATATTTACCAGCCATTTCATCTGGATGAGGCCTTTTACCCTGTGCTGGAAATACAATGCAATCCTTTATGTGATGTAATTTTTTACAATCAACAGCTTTCAGTTTCCTTACATCCCCAGGATGTAGGGATGGATTTTTGGTGACTAGCACAGGACCTGTAATTTAAGCATCAAATAAAATAACAAATGCATACATACTTATGCAACTTGATACAAAATGTAAATATTAAAAGCAGAAATGTTTAAAACTTTATCCAATAAGTTAGATAAAACGAGATATACTTTTAGTAAGTTTTGGTGTTATGCCTAACAAAAAAAAACCTAGTATTTTTTAATGAATTTCATAACTTAAAAAGTATTCATATAAATCAGTTTAGAACAATCCTTTTATCGAATAAAGTATTTTAAATTACAAACAAATGTTACAGTATTTAATAATACGAATAAAAATCTTACAACATTAACTAGCTATTTGTTTGAAATAATCAATTGCTAATTATTGATGGAACAGTTACAGTTTGGCTTTGTTTACCAGTTAATCATATTTACTCGTGTATAGAACACACCCTGAACTTTACAAGAAAGAAAAGGTAAAAGTTTTTTAACCTCATATAACGTGCAGTGTAAATTTCACAAGCAAGTGACTGAAATTTCCAATCAGATGGATGGAACTGAAGACAATATTGAGCACTGACAGAGTCAGTGGTGATGAGGGCAGCATAGTGGTAATGAGAATTGCTAAGTGCTGTTTATAAATAATGTTAGTAGCACTGCTGTATTAAAGTAGTGTAATGAGCGAAATAAAGATGCAGTAATACTTCTATCAAGTAAGATTTTTCCAGTTTTATTTTCTTATCTAAAAAAATTTCTTGATTTAAATGTACAGTGAAATACGTTTAACACAAAAACGCTTAATATGAAAATTTGGTTAACACGAAATGACACAACGATCCAGACCGCAAAATATACAATTTAATGCATTTTTGTTTTAACATGAAACAAAAATCATTTAACATGAAACAAGTTCTTTATTAATCTTCAGTGGCATGCTTGCAACAAGTTACTACAACGTTTTTGTGGAATTACTTAAATTTGGGGAATTGGTTTCGTTTCTTTCGGCCATCCTGGAAGCATCAATAGTATCATCCATCAAGTCTCTCCCCCTTCCCTAATGAATAGAATTCTTAACTATACCAAAGAATTGCCAATTGTGCGAATGCACTTTAGTTGTTCTCATAGGCCTGTTCTTTTTCCCGTGAAGAAGGAATGAAGGGAGTTTGGTGACAAGAAATTCCCAAGTATTTCAGGAAAACACATTCTTGTTCTTAAGTTCGTTTCCAGAGTCAGTTGGTTTGAGTTGAACATGGCGAATTTTGTGTTAAAACCATTGAATTTCACATGAAAATCAGTGAATTTGTTTTTCTCGTAAATTAGCTCCTATTTTATGAGCACAATGGCAGAGAAATTGGTGCGAAAACAAACAGCTATTTTGTTTAAAAGGAAGATAGAGCTGCTTAATGCAGTTGATGAGAAATGGAGAACAAAAACAGAAATCTGCAAAGAATTTGGAATTGCCAATTCTACCTTATCAACAATAGTAAAAAACCAAGTTCAAATCACATGAATGTTTGAGCCAGAAGAAAATGAATGAAAACAACTAAGCATTAAGATTTAGAGATAGCTGTTCTTATTTAGTTTAAACAAGTTAAATCACAGAATGCTCCTATTTCAGGACCTTTATTGCTAGGAAAAGCAGATGAACAAGCAAAACCAAAGAGTATCGAATTTTTGGCAAATCCAGGCTGGTTGGAGCGTTTCAAAAAAAGAAATAGCATTATGTTAAAATATTTTGTGGTGAAGAAAATAGCATTTTGTCAACTATGGTCGTTGATTTTTGCATTCTATGTTGCCTTCAATACTTGAAGAATATGACCCAAAAGTTGTCTTTAACGCGATGAAACTGGTTTATTTTACTGCTGCGTACCCAATAAAACTTTATCATTTAAAAGACAGTTGTGCTCAGGAGAAAAAATCTCCAAAGAAAGAATTGCAATATTGGGTGGATGCAATTCAGATGGGTCTGAAAAATTATCCTTATTCGTGATTGGAAAAAGTTTAAAACTGTGAGAACATTACCTGTGAATACACAGCAAACAAAAAAGCATGATGGTGGGCACTGTGTTCAGTGATTAGATAATCAATTTGGATAATTGATTTTTATGAGAAAAGCGTAAAGTTCAGCACACCATCATACTGAATTAAGAGCTTATATTTTTGCCAATTAACACTGCAAGTGTTTTACAAACATGTGATCAAGGCATTATACAAAATTTGAAATTCAATTATCGAAAGCAATTTCTTCGAAAATATTTAGTCGCAATCGAAGCAAAAGAATTCTCCATTAGTGTATTGGATACGCTACACATTTTGTGCTCAGCATGTAACCTACGATCAAGTGTACCTACTACCAGTAAAACCTACGACCATTAAAAATTGTTTTTGCCATGCAGGATTCTCCAAAATAACAAGTTCTTTAGCACTTCAAGAATCAGTCGACATTTAACAAAATATTTAGGAAAGTCTCTGAATTATTGAACTGCTCAACAATATCAGTAAATGAATATGTTTCTGTTGATAAAGATGTGTCTACAGCACCGATTATGACAGAAAAAGAGATTTTGGAGATTGTTCAAAATCCAAAAGATTCTGTAGATTACGACGGATCTGACAACAGATAAAACGATGCAGTTCCCTTCTCCTCTACTTCAGAAGTGCGGAAAATGATTAACAGTGTATGCAGTTATTTAGATGCACATTCAAATGGAGAGATGAATAAATTGATCGACGATCTTGAACAATTTGTGGCTGAAAAATACATTTAAAAAAAAAAAAGATAACCCATTTTTTCTCCCCAAAGTAATATTTTTTATACTTGCTTTTCATCCCAATAGATGCAATCTACTTGTTCTTTAACAGGAAGTCGAAATAAAATGTAAGAACATAGTGGTGAGTTTTGTTCTTTTCTTTTACAAATTTTTTAACACAAGGAAATATTTTGGTCTCTTCAGTTTCATGTTAATGCTTTTCATTGTATATCGTGTAAATATATACTGTAGTAAAAAATTGTTGAATATATAATGTGCATACAGAGTTCTTGCCTTAAATTTTTGAAATAAAAAGTGTGTGTTATACATGAGTAAGAACGGTAATTCTATGTAAGGATCCTCCTACTTTGCATAATTATGAATTGTTCAGTGGTGCTGCAGAGGTATAGGCTTTCCTTATAGGAAAAAAAATCTGCTTTTGTATCAGTTTTGCAGGCTTTCGTATCATAAAAAAATCTAATTTTGTATCAATTTTGCAGACTCTTGTATCATAAAAAAAACTACTTTTATATCCGTTTTGCAGACTTCTGTATCATAAAAAAACTACTTTTTCATAAGTTTTGCAGATATTTTTATCGAAAATATCTGCTCTTGCATCAGTTTTGCAAATTTTTGTGTTTTAAAAAGATTCTATACTTATCAATTTTGCAGACTTTTGTATCACTTATATAACCCCCCCCCCCCCTCCAAACAAAAAAAAAATAAAAATATTGTTATTAGTTAAGCTGATTATTATTAATATTTTTTTTATGAAAAATTTCAAGTCAGTGTTATACTGGTGTTTCAATTTATTTGATTAATGGGCTGTATTCACATTAACATTATACTGCCAATTGCAGAAAGTTTTCTAAAGAAATGCAGTTATTTTTTATGTTATATATCATATAAGGGGCCATATTTAAAAACATTATGGTGATGCTGAATAAAAAAGTTCTATTTTAAGTCTAAAAGCCATTTGCAAATGAAAGGTCCACGGGAAGAACGATGAGAGTCCACTTTTCGTCAATGTTGAAGTTTCAACTGCATTCTGTTGTTCATTAGTGGCACTATTAATATCGAACCCATAAGGGTACGCTTGCCAGACGTCCCAGTTTGCAGACAAAATCCCAGTGTCCCGGATGGTTTACATCACGTCCCGGTAAAAATTAAATTCGATTATAGATGACCAGTGATGTCTATAAAAATAATTAACTTTGATGGATTTTTAAGGATAATTACTTTGTCATTTGTTTCACTGTACTGTATAAAGAGTGAGAACTATCGAAGAGTGGTGGTGTGCTAATAAGTATTGTTCAAATTTTTATTCCTCATTCAAAGTGTTTCTTTTACTTAAGCAACTTATAAATATTAACATGTAAGAAATAAAATGTTTAAATTTGTTTGCTTGTGTCATTTACTAATAACCCTGGTTCAGGTTCTTAATCAGTTACCATTTATTCATAGCATTGAGAATAAACTATCCTCTAAAACACTCCAAAAACCTGCCAAAAGTGTGTACCCTTGAGGGGAAAATGTAAATGTAGTGTTACGGCCAGGAATCTGGACCGAGGGGAGGAGATTTCCGTCTGTGGTGGACTTTCTAAGGGATCCTAACCCGTATTTACACGAAGTTTCGTAGTAAACCACAGGAAACTCCGAACGGTTAGGTCGGCAGACTCGACCTGGTTTTGAACCAGGCATCTTCCGTCTCCCAGTTGAGAGTGCAAATGCGTTCAGCCACAGGTCGGGCAAATGTACCCTTGAATACCCGTGACACTGGGGCATTCCGTTGTCCCAGTTGAATATTTCAGAAATCTGGCAAGCCTACATAAGGGGAAAGAGCGATGCGAATACACTGAAAAAATAGCCCAAAGATACAATTTACATGGTGAAGAACGATGAAAGTCCCGTGCATAATTCGATTTTTGGAAAATCAGCTGTATTGGACTCTAATCGCTCTTCCCGTGGACCCTTCAAATGTAATATACAATGACTTATTTGACTTTCAAATTTTGATCATTTATCGCCAATGCTTAAGGAGAATTCTTACAGTGTGAAAATATAAATATTCATAAAATTAATTGGATCATAAAAAAATATTAAAAATTTTAAAAAGTAAATGTTTTGTGTACAACCCCTCAAATAATAATTTTTGAAATGTTATATTCCAAAAAGCAATGATTAGCTAAAAACATTCTTTTTTAAGTACTGTCACATTTAAATAACTTTTGAAGATATTAATGAAAAGTGAAAACAGTAATACTATTATTTGGCAAGAAAAAAAAGTCACATGTTTTTAACAGCTAAAGAAGAGTTAACAAATGGCATCAAGAATCATCCTGAAAAATCATAATATTCCAAAATTTTCGGGCTTTAAGTGGAGAATTTAATAATGCTTAAGAAGCATAAACACTTTTAGCAAAATGTTACATGTTCAATAGGGAGGCCCTTACTTTTCAAATTACTAAAAACTTTGCTCCCAAACCCCTATTTTGTTTAAATTAAAGAAAAAAAAAACTTTTTAGGTAAAATTTTAGCTCAACTGTACTCAATGACCCACATTGCTGATGAAGTTTTGAAATCACTTTGGAAAACTACATATAGCTAAGAGTCTCTAATATAGCACAACTATTTAAAAAAATAATTTAAAAAAAAGATGAGTCCCCCCCCAAGTCTCTACAAACTTTAGCACTTCTAGACCTCATTAAATAAATTCTCTGATTTAAATAATTTTTATTTTGATAACTGAAATAAAGATGATTAAGTAAAAAAAAAAAAAAAAAAAATCCTGACTATTAAACTTTTGAGGAAAATTGTTTTTTCTTCCTCTGCATAAATTAGGACATCCATCTTGTACAATGTACATAAGTATGTTTAAGTGTCCTCAATTGAAAATGCAGGGTCTGAAAGGGTTAAGAAAGACTTTTCAAGGTTTTTCAAACTTAATGATTTAAAAAAAAAATGAAAAGTATGTTTTAAAATTCACCTTCTAAAATTTCACATCCAGCCTTGGGATCAGTCAAACTTTTACTGTACTGTACAAAAACTTGACCATACTTCAATGAATTTGTTTCATCCAATACACCCAACATATTTCTTCCATATTGCTCAGGAACTGCAATCCTCATGTTCGCTTTCAATTTCCCTGAAAATTGTGGCAGTGAAAAGTTTTAACCAACAAAATAAAGATAGTAAAATGATTATCGATTACTATAACTACATCATTTTTAAAAGCAAAAATCATGCCTCCAGTTAAAAAATCAATACTTTGGAGCAGATTTAAATACTGTAGAAAGTTAATTGACATGAAGAAGAACTAAAATGTGAAACAAATTCATATATTTCAATGTATAACTACAATGAGCAGCATTAGGGTTAAAAAAACCTGGTCTTCAAGTGACTAAAAAATATTCCTTGGCGATTAGCTTCCTTTTTCAATAAAATGTGGTGTTACAGTTGATTAATATATGCAAGGGATCTAGGCAGAGAGGGGAGCCAAATGTATATTGAACTATATAAATGAAAAAAAAAAAAAAAGCTAGTCGCCAAGACATATTTTTAGTCGTCTGGGCGATTGAGTGACAGGCTTTTTTCAAACTCTGGATAGGAAACTGAATGTAATAGATGGTTGATGTGTTAGGATCCAAGGTTCTGTCCTTAATACATAGCAGTCCATCTAATGGTCTGGAGTTTTGGGCAGTTTTCTATAAATGTAAGGAGAATATGCATTAGAACAGAGAGTCCACTGACTAAGGCATCCCCCTTAGGGAACTACCTCTCACATAGGTTTGCCATAACACATCTCATTGGGCATATATCTTAAAGGAACAAATCCTATGCCAAGAGACCTATTGTGCTAAGCTTTTTTTTTTTTTAATAAAATGTAATATTTATTACTCATAACATTTACAACTTCTGCAAGGGTATATCTGCACAGCCTAGGGACTGCTAGAACACTTAATCTAGCCTTCCAATTATTCACATTTGAAAACTATTTAAATCCTCTATCTTGTGCCCAACAGCATTTTAAGAACCACAGTGTTATGACTAGTTGTTTTAAGCTCATTAAAAGACTAAAATAATAACTGACTAAAGACAAAAAACAGACAGAAATCAGGAAATTACCAGCAAAAGACTTGAAATGTACTAGTAGGAGGGACCTAAAAAATGGATCACTAGTCAGAGAAATTCCTGCTTTTAGGCGAGCACTGAACGGGAAAACCGGTGATAAATACTGGCTAAGCTACTGTTTTAAGCTCATTAAAAGATTAAAATAATAACTGACCAAAGACAAAAAACAGACAGAAATCAGAAAATTACCAGCAAAAGACTTGAAATGTGCTAGTAGGAGGGATCTAAAAAATGGATCACTAGTCAGAGAAATTCCTGCTTTTAGGAGAGTACTGAACGGGAAAACCGGTGATAAATACTGGCTAAGCAAACTTGCAGCTGCCTTCTCACTCATAAGTGAATCAAGAAGATGAAGTATCATATTCAGCTCCAAGTTCATGAAAGCTTCTTTCGGAACTCCCATTTGTTCTAGGATAGTAATTAGATGCTTGTTCAAAAATAATTTTGCTGAAAAAGAAAATAAGTCGTTCAGTCATATTAAACGTGCATAGTAAATACATAAAACTAAATATTCATTTCACAAAACAATAATTCTGACATTGTGATGTAGAAAGGACATTTTTGAGTTCCCTTGCCTTCAATTATAGTTTTGTTTAATATGTTAAATTATCAAGTTAAGATGTCTAGAGCAGCTGCCCCTCCTGCATCCCTTAACCCTTTAACGCACAGTGTTCCCGCTCTGGGAACACCAAACTCTGACGTTTTGACAGCTGCCAGTCACGAAGAATAGATTTGATTTCTATAAAAATAGTTGCGGGTGACATGGCTCCACGAGAATCCTTTAATTTTTAGCACGTCATTTCCCGTAAAAAAATGGTCACGATTATTTTTAACAGCACTGACATCTGCTGAAAAATGGAAGAATGCGAGTACAGCTGGACAGATTGCCCAATGCTGTAAAAAGGGCAGCCGTTGCCATGCACAACCCTTAAAGCAGTGGACCAGTACACAAAGGTTGCAGGTTTGATGACTAGGGTTGCCACTCAATTTATCAAGCAAAATTCCCTGACTCTCCCAAGTTTTCCAGATCTTTTGGGTAAAGCTCCAGATTACGTTGTTATGATAATATATATTTTACAAATACCACAAATCATCATTAAACTTAACACAGCTATATCAGATTGTATTTGGAGCATTCCAGATTGATGAGAATAATTTATGAACTAAAGTCAAAGCCTGCTGTGGAAGCAATTACAATGGGCACTAGAAAAAACATTTGACGAAAATATGTCTACACTCAATATATTTAATATATGTCCACTTAAAATAAATAACTTCATATTCAATTTTTATTATATACCCAAATCGAATTTCATGCTCTTCTGGAAATGCGAGGAAAAATTTGGCATTCGAAAGAGTTCGTTTTGTGTACACAGCCTTCTTATATCCATGCAGATGATTTATTTGTGAATATAATTAAACTATGTTATCTGGGAAAACTATTTTAAATGAATTGTAATCGCACTTTCCTTTCAAAGCTTGTTGACCATGATGAACAGGACATCATGTCGATTGCAACAGCTCATTTTGTCATGCAAATTATTCACTTTTTTTTACTCTTGGAGATAAAATAGTGCTGAAAATAGCAAAAAATCACTCAAAAATTAGGGAACCGGGGAATTTTAAGATTTTCAAAGTAGCACAGATTGATTTTTATATATAATTATGGAAAATTTCAAGCAGATCGTTTAAAGGGTGTAGATGTTATTACGTTTTTTTTTATTTTTAATCTTGGGATAATGGCAGTAAAATATTTATGTCAAAGTGGTTGCCCAGAATGGTTGCAGAGTGAATTAAGGATCAGAGTAACTATATAGTAGTATGTGGACTTTTGATAATTTTTCAGGTAATGTTTTGAGATTTTCCATGTTTTTAGCCAAAGTTTGTGATATTCCCTGACTGTTTCAGGTTTTCCCATATTTTCCTTGACTGGTGATAATCCTGCTTACTAAAAAATACCGCTGTTTGTAAGCTATATTTGTGGTTCAGAATATTTCAGAGGTCACCAGCAGTTTTCTAGTGGTGTTACCATCAAAGAGGTATGTAAATTTTGGTTGGTAACCTACAATAGAATTAAACAGACTATAGGTCATGCCACTTCATGATAGTTATATAAAAAAATAAAAGGTTTACAGCCATGGATATACAGTTGTAAAACATATAAAAAGAATATGCTGTTAATTTTTATCACAACTTAGGAAGTAAATCATTTTGTACAACAAATTGCTTTAACATTTAATAATGTTCTAATTATTTCTAGGGAGAAGTAATAAGATCTAATGCTACAACATACGGGAGGGTGGAGGCAAAATTTATTGGAAAAAGTTTCACATAGTTTATAGAAGAGCCCAAATGGTGCAACCTAGCACCAATAACAAAAATTTCATTCTCAATTACAAGTTTTGCTAATCCATTAGACAACCATTTGCTTCTTTCATATGCTGCCACAATTCATCAGCTATAAAAAAATTTTGGCTGCCAAAATGTTTAAAATCAATTTGGTTCAGTTGGCAGGACAACATGCAAGTACCTTAAAAAAAAAAAAAAACAGAAACAAAAGAAAGAAATGGCAAGTACAAACTTGGTGCACTGGTTTTCACAATTTCCAACTGGTTTGAAGTAGTACATTCAAATTTTTTCATACTAGGTCTGATGATCAGTTTGCGACCCTCTACAGAAGGATATTCTACCACCATACCTTTGCATCCTTTATATCGGATCTGAAATGCTACAGGCTTATACAAATTATTTTCGTCAAGTGATATATCTGAAGCAGCGTACAAGTTTTGAAGCATAACTTGTCGTATCTGCCATAAAAAGAAAATAATGAATAACTTTAACATTCTTTATGTATATTAAAGTAAACAATTTATTAACTATAATCTACACTGAGAAAAGGCAATGTGGCATTAGTGAAGAGCAATAGCATAAACTGTAACTACGTTTCTATTATTTTGTAAAGCATTATAAATTATCACTCAGGAAGTCTGGATAAAGTATGGAAATGGGGGATGATGGGCAATCATCGATGTGAGGGATCTAGGCTGAGGTGGGGTTGCCCATTGCAGGAAATTTACTGAGGGATCCTAACCCATATATTTACAAGAATTTTCATAGAAAATCACGGACAATTCCGAATGTCTAGGCTGGCACCCTGGGTTTAAAACACCAGGAACCTTCGGTTTCCCAGTTGAAAGCACAAATGCACTCAGCTGCTGGTGGGGCTGAAAAACATATGAATAATATCAGTGACAGATCTATTATTTTCCTTGAGGGGAGAGGAGTGAAACAATGAATATCTACCTTAGGAAGGTAATCAAAATTAGTTTGGTTCCATGAAACTGGGTGATGGGCAGGCAATTCAACAGTTAAACTGTACTAATATATCTAAATTAATTTCATTCATTTGAAGTACAATTAACAAAGGCAACATAAACAGAAAAGTATAACTACTACAAATAATGCAATATACAATTACAGCAAAAAAAAAAAAAAAAGTCTACATGCCCTTTATTCAACAATCATTCATTTTACAGCAAAGTTTATACCAATCATTTACGAATAATGTACACTTTATTTTGGTATGTATATTTGCTGTAGAATGGGCAATGGCTAAATAAAGAGCAAGTAGGCCTGTAGCTGTACAATCTTAATAATCTATGTCTAATACTTGGTCAACTACAACTAAAATAACTGTCCATTTCATTTGACATTATTTCTAATGAATTAATGCTAAGACTTAACCTTAAATCTTGTTATTCTTTTGAAATAAAGCATTTTTAAGATAATTAATTTTGTCTATAAAACTTCAAGTTTTTCTTTTTAGACAGCAAGCTCCACTGCCATAGTTTTTTCATCATCACGTTACAATTGCACATTACAGCAGCCAAATTTAGAATTTATAAAAGCAAAGTTTACACAAAATAAATAATTGTACACTAGCTGACCCATGCGAAAACTTCGCACAATATCTTATTTAATACTACAACTGTAAATATTATAGTGTGAAAATGAATAAATGTGTCTAAAAGTACATAATATTCTGTTAAATATTTTCAAGGGTCAGTTAGATGTTTGATTGGAAATCATTCAAAAAGTAGACATTTATTTTAACAGAAATAAATTTATTTTAACTGTTTTATTTTATAAAACCTCTTTAAAAACAATATTAGCAGTTATTATGTGATCATCATTGATTTTTTGACGGTATGTTTCTTTACTACAAACATGAATATTATTGAATCTGCGAACTCGTGAAGAAGCCACATATAATTGTCCGAGTGAAAATACAGGTTCTGGTAAATACAATCCTGCCCTTTGAAGCATTTGGCCTTGAGCTTTATTAATGGTCATAGCGAAGGCTACATTTATTGGGAATTGTTTTCGCATCATTTGGAAGGGTACGGTTGGATCCGAAGGTATGAGATAACTGCCAGAAAAATGTTGCCAAACCTTAGAGAAAATGTCACAGAACAAATTATTCTGCCGGCGACTGATGAATACAACTCACTGAATTATCAAAATGAGACGGCTCGATTGAAAAGACAAAATAAGAAGTTCTTTTAACCTCATTTAAATATTTATTTTACAAACTATTTACAAAAAAACCTATATTTCTAGTTAACTTCAATCATCCATCCAATCTATACAAAAAACACAATAACAACTCCGAGCTGTTCTATTTTTCTTATATTTTTTATCTGTCGTAGTCACTCATTTTTAAAGAAAGTATATTCAATTCATCTGACTCCATAGCAACCTGGAACCATGGAGTTTGTTACATTTTTTTTTTTTGGTCACGTATTTAATGAGATCTACTCGCGCTAGAAAAAAAACACCTTTGAGAAACAATATATATGATATTTTTTTTTTACTAACAAAAAGATTTTTTCCGAATTTTTGCATATTTTTCGTCAAAAGTAGAAATTATAAGCTTTAACTGTGTATTTTTAAAAAATTTTTTGGTCAAGTATTTAATGAGATCTAGACAGAGAGAAAAACACCTTTGAGAAATAATATATATGATTTTTTAGATTTTCAGCACAGCTAGAATTAATTCCAGTCATGTGTGTAAGAAAAATATTTTCTTTCTTTCATGGGAAGAGAAGGGGGTCACAGTAATAAACTATATTTAAAACTTGGTCAACAACATTCTAAAGCAATCAATTGTGGACAAAGACTGTGGTTGTTGTTCATACTGAGCTAGCTGTGGCAGCATCACTTTCTATAACTTTAAGCAACATTAAAATTGGGTACTTACATATTATCCCAGCGGTCTGCCAAGATGATAGATTTTTGCCAAGAGAAATGCCAGGTGCATGAAATTATCGATGGTTTGGAATATAATTGGCAATAGTTTGCCACCACATTTGATGAAAATATAGTTTGTCGGGAATGACTGCTGGGATAATTCGTAAATACCTAAAATTGCTTAAACAGAAGTAATATTTCAGCAATTTAAATCTAATTAATGGTGTATACAATATTTTCTATCTTCAAGTCCAAATAAAGCAATTCACATTCAAAACAACAGGCAAAAATGAAAAAAATCCATGCACTATAGAAAAGTTAATGATTTGCAAAGTAAAATCTAAATTGCTTTTCTCTATACAGACTTTTCCTCCTTGGCAATGTCTTTAGGTGATAATAAAACATTATCACCACAGCTGTTAAGGCTTGCATATGAAAATAAAATTTAGCCAAGTTTTAGTACTATATATTAATATTCTTTTATAAATATGTATTATGCATTTTTCTAAATTTCATAATCTCTACATATAAAGGAAGATGTCCTGAATGACTGACAATCAACACCCAGCCAAATACAGAGAGATACAGACATGAAATTTTAGGAACTTATAGCTTTTGTGCCAAAGGCATCATTTAAGAAGCGATTTTTAAAAATTTGCACCCAGACGGGGATGACAGCCCAAAATGTTCTTTTCAAGTTTCCCTTCATATCTCACAGGAAAAAAGAGATATCTGTAAAATTCTTGCTTTAAAATGTAACAAATACAAATACCTGAAAATCATTTCAGGATGTTTTAGAATTTGCAACCAAAGGGAGAGTAAGGGGCCAAAACACTCTTTGACGTTCTTTTCACGTTTCCCTTCATATCTTAGAGGAAAAAAATGATAGCTGCAAAGTTCTTGCTTTAAAATGCAACTAATACAAATACCTAAAAATAATTTTCAGGGATTTTTTATAATTCGCACCTAAACGGGGGTAAGTGGCCAAAACTTTCTTTGATGCTCTGTTCACATTATTTCTCTTGTATATGAGAGGAAAAAATGATAGCCTAAAATTCTTTCATAAAAATATAGTGAACACAGATGACTTAAATCATTTTCCGGATTTTTTAGAATTCACATCAAAACGGGGATAAGGGAACCAAAAAGTTGTTTTCAAATTTACCATTCTATGGAAAAGAGATAGCCATAAAATTCTTGCTTTAAACTGCAGCAAAAATGAATGCCTAAAAGTCATTTTCAGGGTTTTTAGTATTAGTGTCCAAACTGTTGTAAAGGGCAAAACCATTGATTTCAAATTTATCTTCATGTATCGAAGGAAAATGGTGATAGCCATAAAAATCTTCCATTAAAATTTAACCAACACAAATTCATAAAAATCTTCTTCAAGGTTTTATAAAAGTCGACCTCAATAGGAGGTAGTTTACAAAAATTTCAGATTTTTGTCTACCTGGGAAAGAGTGAATCACTTTCCAAAGGCTACCAAATGAAATGTGAAAAGTCGCCAAGGTTTGCCATTTTTGTGATTTATTGTCATATTTGGCATAAAAAAATAAGTCCTTCAAAACTGGGAGCAGCTTGGTGATATCTTCCATAATTGTTCAGAAATTGCCTAACACAACTGTTTATTAAATTGGAATATTGGTGTCTATATTCATGTAAATAAAGGTGAAGTACAGTTAGAATATGCCTGGTGAGGATTTTAAAACAGTTTTAGTAGGTGATTTTAATATAGATTTCGATTTTGAAGAAGTGGTTTATGGAACAAGAAAGACAAAAACGGCACACACGCAGATTATATTCACATTCCTATCCGTATTTTAAAAGATCAACTACAGTTAGAATATGAATAATGAATGTTATAAAACAGTTTTCGTAGACAATTGAATCTATAACTAAAGTATTTATTTATTGATTTTCCATTAGTATTTGTTTCTTTAGCAATATCCATCTCATGGAAAGAACGGGTACTTCAGCTAGTGAAAAATAAATGCTTTATTTAATCGAAAATTATAGTTAGGCAACAGAAGAAGGGGGGGGGGACTTATTATTTTTTGAAGAAGCAGGAGGAGAAAAAAAAAAAAAAACTTTTGTATCATTTTTGGACTAGAGAAAAATTAAATTTGACTCAATTAGTACATCTTAAGAAAATCAGCTGTTTATGAAACAATTAAATTAAAAATTCATTTTATGCAACATGAGATATGAAACAATGAAGGTGATATTCCCCTGCTGTATAATTTTGTATTTAAAGTATAATTTTATAATGTTGGTCAAATCATAAAAATGTATCAACACACAAAATGAACAGTACTTCTCTGTTAACGGGGCACCACTTATCACCAAGCTAAAACATTGGTACAGTTGTGACAAAACTAAAATATTTTATATTTACTCTAGTAACCACAAATTAATAATTAATATACACAAGGTTGCTAAATTTAACACAACAGAAAGAAAAGAAGTTCTTGATCATCTTTCCATTTTAACACTGGTGCCCTGTTAATGGAAAAGTGCTTGACAAATTGTAAAAAGAATGTGCTAAAATTACCTCTTCAGCTAATTTAGTAGATATGATTCCTATACCATCAGAAAATGTATACCTTCCATTCAGAGTTTTAATGTCATTCCAATTTTCCTCATCTTCTTCGTTTATAAGAATCTGAACTCCAGTTTCAGTGGACGAAAGGCACTGCCCCATGCGTGCCATATACTTTGCGACATTTTTTATGGCGCTAAAATCACCCATCCAAGATCGAATGCTAGATGCAGTATTACCCTCTTGGTCTGCAGCATACATCCACATTCCATGTTCTCGCAACTGACTAGTGGAAGCAGCTAAGGGTTCATATTTTCGAGAACCAATAGTGAATCCTTGCATTAAAATGTCACCAACAACATTTTGCATGATATCTTCTTTTTTAGAATTGTATTGCACAGCATAGGTAAGTTTTGAAAAGTCGTCGTCCTGAACAGATGCCCGCATCATGAATTCCACACCAAATTTACGGATTATTCTGTTGTCAAAATGTTCGTATGGCTGAAGACAAATAACACGAGATGGGGTTATAATGATGCGTCGCACATAGCTCATGCCTTTAGGTAGTTCATTAAGCTCAACAGACTTACAAAAGTATAAAAATTTCTTTTTTAGGACAGACAGGAAGTTGAAAACAAGACCCCTGTCAATCATGTCAGAAACACAGTACAGAGATTTGACAAAAGCTGATACATTCAACCTAGTACACCTCTTGATTACCTCTAAAACCTTTTTCACATAAGTTGGTGTTTCTATATTCTTGCAGGATATTTGATGTAAAATAACATCTGAACGTGAATGAACTACACTCCAGGCATAGTCACAGTTAAATTTGTCAGCTTTGAACAATACTTTTCTACCATAAATATGATGTGGAAAAAATTTTAAAGGAACTTTGTTTTCTTTGGTTAAGCTATGCATTGTGACACTTGTAAAGCAAATTTCAGTCTTTTTAGAGCATCTAAGACTCATTTGTTCTAAGTTCCATCGAAACTGAAACCTATCTTCTACAACAAGTTTCAAGACCAAATTTCTTCCAATAGTCTTGCTCCTCCATAGTGTTCTGTTACACGAGCAACCCATCTCGAAAATTCTCTCAAATTTTTTACCATGATATTCAATTTCTTTGGCCTTTGAGATTCTTCTATAATGTCCACTCAATTCTTCACATTCCAGATCTAAGTCTAACTCTTTGGAAGCATCCACAAACAAAAATGGTGGGTATTCCAAATGAATAAAGAGTTCATTTGCATCTAGATTAGAATCTATATTGGCTACCAACCTAATTATTGAGTCATAACTAAACACTATTTTATAAGCCATATCTCCTTCAAACTGGCAAGTAGTATTGTGAGTATTTGAGATGAAAATTGTTATTTGCTTTTGTAAATGATTAAAATTGCATAATATAGATGAACAAACAACAGACCTTAATTCTAACTGCCGAAAATGGTATGTTTGAACATAATCCTTCATCAATGGTAAAGTACCAAACGCAATTTCATTTGGCCTCAAGCTACCAATGGTTACGTAGGTAGGTGAATTTATATAAGCATTTTCTGGAATAAGCCATTGCAGATATTTATTTTTTAAAGCTTCTGTACACCATGTTTTATGTATGTGAGTAGCAAAATTTGCAAAATCAGAATTAATTTTTATATCAGAGCAGGTAATGATGATAGGCATCTCAAATAATTCATCATAATTAAATTCATTTGGGGATGTTTTGACTTCTCCAAACTCAATTTTTTTTTCAAATTTATCATATCTTAGACTCAGAAAAAACTCACAGATGGCTTCCTTATAAAGTGATATAGAATCAGAAGAGGCTAAAAATTTCACTTGGTAGTTGAGGTTTCTGACATTCATTTTCAGGCATTTAATATAATTCACTTCATAAATTCCATGCGATTTACATACAATCTAAATGCCTGAAACAGAAATGAAAAACTATAACTGACAGAAGACATACATAAAGTATTTCACAAATAAATTCAAAAACTTACTTTTATGAAACATTTAAATATAACTCATTCCTTTCCTGAGTTTTATCCACAGTACAGTCTCAATTATCCAAGCCCAAATGTTTAGTGTTAATCAAGTTGTCCTTTTTAACTAACAAGGGGAGGCTCAGACATTGGGATCACCGATTTTGATAAAATATTGTTGGGATATAGGGGCTCATAGTACAGTAAAATGACAAAGAATTAACTGCCAACTCTCATGCATTTTCGAGAAAATTTCATTTAAACATTTGATACATTGTTATACACCAATTATTTCACAAGTCGTTTGACGTACTCAGTGGCACCGCAGTTTCACTTTTGGCCAGAAATAAAAAAGTCCCTGGTTCAAATCCGGCTGAGTCTGCTCTTTTTTTTTTTTTTTTCCCTTAAAAAATATACTAAATTAATGCAAAATGACACGCATTAGAAAACTGATGGGATTTGATAACCACTACGGATGAATAAACACTACGGATGTAACGGACATCTGGCAAGTATCTGTTTTACAGCCTATCTGGCTGATTTTTCAATATCTGAAATACCTTCGGATATTCGAATCATAACTACTGGATATCCGACTCCTATGTGGGATATCCAGCTATATACTACTAAAGGTCTATCTATAATATGTATGGGACAGGATGGAAAATTATATTTAAACATTCTTGATAAAGTGATACATAAAACAGAGGGATATATTTTTTAACTGAAAAAACAGCAAATTTAAAACTGAAAATGGATCATTCAAAATAAACACACAATTTCAATATTTGTTCAGTAGTTTTTGAGCACATTTATAATCAGTTAGGCTAATATTTAGAGTTGATTTCATGCTGCAAAGTACCGCTTAGCAGACATTTTCTGAACTAAAAAAATATATAAGTAAAAATAACAAAACTCAAGCACATCTCATGTAGTGTTCATGTGCAAATTTGGAGGCGATCTTCTCATCCTTTTCAGCTGTAGACTGCTGTTTATAGGGGAAGTTTAATCATAAGCACTGTGCAGAGAGTGTATTATTTGAAAAGTAGAGCTGTAAGAAACCGCATGCATTCGTTACTGACATACGGACAATCACTCAGACTCGAAGTAACGAATTGCTACTTTACGGCTGATACCGTTACTGTACGCTTTCGGATCGAGCAGCTTCGAACTTCGAATACGAGGGAAAAACGAGTTCCGGTAATCGAGTACTTATATTTTCTGTTATTTGTTACTGGATTTCGGATCGCGGTTTGAAGGGGAAAATCAGTCTTGATATTTGAGGTATTTGAGTAGCAGTACCAATATGCTCTGCTTTCGTTACTGACTACTAAGGGGGTTGTATTTCGCATGTGCCAAATGGTCTCGTTTGGATGAGGTTTGAAAGATTCGTATGTTTTGTTTCCGTTACTGATGACATAATATCGGATAGATGCAATATCTGCTGCTCCATTATGATATGGGATTAGACATGGCGTCTGTTTTATACAATGCGGGATGTACGGTATATAGTATGTTATGCGTGGGTGCCAATATCGGATTTTTTTGGGGGGGGGAGAAAGGGGGGTGTTCTTGCAATTGTAGAGCAATATCTATAAGAATAGAAGCACGTTAGTGCAGTAAGGGGGTGCTCTTGCTTCTGACATTTTAGTACTAAATAGTGGTGTAATCAGGATTATTTTTCAGGGTGGTCCCGAAGGATTGAGAACTTATTTAAATGCTTGAGCTAGAACCCAAAAAATGAGTAATAAATAACAAGTTATTTAAGTAAGCCTTAAAATATATTTTTATAAAGTAAACGAATTCACGCATTTTTATTATTTAAAATATTATCTGCAAAAAATTTAAAAAAAATAAATAAAATAATAAAATATTAGGCATGTAAACTTAAAACACATTTTTTTAAGTTATCGTTTCGTTTTAAACAAAAATTTCAAGAGGGAACCGGGATGAAAATGCCCACCCCTGCCACTGGTATTAAAATAATTCAAAAAAGTTCAGTATGTTTTTGAAATGTTGACGTCTAAGGAGGAGGGGGGTGACTTGATCCCCATCTTTCAAGAATCCACGCTCGGAAGCAACACTAGGCACAAGATTTTCCGTTATACTTTTTAAGATGAGAATGAACAGGTTAAACTAGCATTCAGAATTAAAAAAAGGAGAAGGGAGACTATGGGGGGAGAAGGGGGGGGTGCATGTTTTTGGAAGATTTCGATGGGCACCATCTGAGTTATTTGGATAATTTAACATTGTATAAAACAATACAATTGTATAAAAACATCTATTAATCAGATAAAATAAGTTCTACATGCAACTCTTATGCTTTAAAGTCAAAAAATAATGTATGATATTTTTATTTGTTTTTAAACAAAAATGTAATTGTATGTAGTATTTTAAACATTCGTAATCGTACGTAATGCTATGTACAGTGCAAGGGTGGATTAAAGGGGGGCAGAGGGGGCGACCGCCCCCCCCTTCCCGAGACAAAGAAATTAATGTAAAAGATCCTATTTTAGTTCCATAAAATGGACGTATCATAAGCGTAAAGTTTTCAAAATTATTGGGGGGGCCGGGCCCCACAACCACATATATTCACGTCAGTGGCGTAGCCAAGGGGGGGGGTTAGGGGGGGTCATAACCCCCCCCCATGAGGAATTTTTTTCCATACAAAATGTATATTTTTCACTCCCTTATCATACACCCGTATACATATATGTGAGTTGCAGAAGTCGTAACTCCCCCATGAAAAATTTCTGGCTACGCCACTGATTCACGTACATATAACTTAGTAATAGCTGCCAACTACAATGGAATATACATAACCAGTTTTTCTACATGATTTTTCGGCTTAAAATATAGCAAAATTTTTGTGCTGCACCTATGTAGGGTAAGTATCCATGTTAGTATCTTCCTACCATGTTATAAGTTAAAAATAGAAGCAGTGTAAAATATCCAAAGGAGGAAAAAAAACATTTTCGATGAGAGAGTGTATTTTAGACACATCTGAACTTTTCTTTATTTCATACTTTACATTGCATAATCTGATTTTAATGAACCAGAGCCTGGTGAGGGCAGCTTATAGTAACATTGTGTGTTACGTGGCGTCACAAAGAATACTAAATCATGATTGAAATCAAACGAAGAAAATTTTTAAAAGTCCAAGTAAAGGTTTTTTTTAACGTTTGTAAATGGCGTGAAATACTATTTTTTTATGTTAGCATAAATTAATTTTCTGTATTGAGTGGTAAATTATTGGGTGGGCTCAGCCCCTATTCACAATTTATTGGGGGGGCTCGAGCCCCACGGGCCCATATAACTCTACGCCTATGGGACGTATATGTCAATCTTCTAACTAACTGCCCCCACCGACAAACTAACCGCCCCCCCCCTAGAAACTTGCATTAATCTGCCACTGCTACAGTGGCGTAGCCAGTATTTTATTTCAGGAGTGGTGTGTGTGTGTATCAAATTGCTAAGTTTCAGTTGTAAATAAATATCACATTGTAAGCTAAGTAAAGGGTCAGATTTAGGAAATGAGGGCTGCAGCCCCCCCCCACCCCCCCCCCCCTCCTCTAGATTCGCGCTATAAGACTTGTTTCTCGCATTCGAACTAGTAACGAGTAACGAACACTTAGTAACCGGTAGTGAATTTAGAGTAATGAATACATACGGGTATTAATATTTTCGTTACTTTTACGGCACTATTGAAAAGTATGTGCATTCAGTATATGCGATTTCTCTCATGGAAATAATGTAATTTTACACTCTCTCCCCATGGAGTTTCTCCGATATTTTTAATTTGCTCTGGAAATCAGATAATTGACAAAAAACTCTGATTATTCTGTCTTAAATTTATTTACAGATTCAGAGAGAAATTTTCAATCTTCATCCTTTTTTCTAAATGACAATCTTTTACTGAGCATTCTTTTATTGAAGTCTCCAATACCTAATGATTAAAAATTAACCTTCACTTTGAATATTTTTTAACTGAATTTAGTTATTTAAATTCATTTTATGATTTTCTGCAAGTTTCAATTGATTTTTAAAGTTAAGTCTACTTAAAATATGAACATTTAAAATCTGTTTGTGAAATATTTATTATTGAAAATTATAACATGGCTGCTTGTGCAGACAGCCATTCACATTGGAATATTCTTTCCTTAAATTATGTATAGTTTTCTCCACTTGGGAGCTAAAAGCTCCTATCTTATTGTTAACTAATAATATTTTCGTTATCCACTTCTGGCGAAGTTTGATATATTTAAAATTAAATGCATTTTGCAATCTACATCAAATCATAAATGCTTTAAACATTTATGACAGTTTATACCGAATCTCTAACTGTAATTACATGCATGTTACACATTCTAGATGAATGGGAAACTTAAAACAATAATTGCACCAATCAGTCAAAATGAGAAAAGAAGTGAATCCTTCATTATCATTCTTTGCTAGTCCTAAAAGTATTAGCAAATTATCAAATATTTATACAACAAGCAATTTTATAATCCCAGTTTTACAAAATAAGACTCAAGATATTCCTTACATAATCATTTTAAACTGTTAATTTTTAAGAGAGAAAAAAATTATGAAAAATAGAGCGGACCGAGTCAGATTCAAACCTGGGACCCTTAGATCTCTAGCCGAAAGCGAAACCATGAAGCCACCGAGTACACCAACTGACTTGCGAAATAATTGGTATATAACAATGTATCAAATGTTTAAATGGAATTTTCTCAAAAATGCATGAGTTGGCAGCTAATTCTTTGTCATTTTACTATGCTATAGCTCCCCTATAACTCATCAACATTTTATCAAAATCGGTGATCCCAACATCAGAGCCTCCCCTTGTAAGATTCCATGTTGATTAATGTGGAAGAATTTAGACACAGATTTGAACATATGTAAGATTATAACAAATATATAATCTAATTTGATTTTTAATAGCAATATGTACTGGTATTGTGTTTTAAAAGCAAATCTACACAAAGGACAAAAGATTGGATTACTGCATGTTTGACAAAATGCTGTAATCCAATCTTTAAAAAAAAAAAATGTGTGGCCACTCGTTGATTAGACATTTGCCATTACAACTAGGGTTTTGGACCTGCCCACAAACCCCCCAAAAATCCCGGGTGGTTTTTTTTTTTAAACCCACTTTAAAAAAGCAATAAAACCCACACAGAAATGGTTTTTTTTTTTTTTTTTTTTATTAAAAATTATCAAATTTTTTTTCTTTCATTTAAATCATTTGTTATTTGATATTAAATACATATAATATTACCTACATAACTTAAAGCATTATATTACATAAATATATATATGCCAGTTTAATTTTTTTATAATTATTTTTCCAAATTCAACATAAAGAATAATAATCTTTTTAAAAATAATAACTTGAGCTAATTATATCTGCAATATTTGTTTTGAAATGAACAGGTGCAGAATGCAGGCAGGGATAACTAAATAATTTATCTCTTTATTAATATTTAAAACCTTATTTATTAAAATGTGTAATTATCAGTATAGTGACAAAAAAACAAAACAAAACAAAAATCTTTTCCCAGAGAAGAGAAGAATGGGACATGTCTCTATCTTACAGCTTATAAGCATGCATCTCAAGAATGATTCAGATTCAGGAAACCATCCTGTATTGTATTAGCAGCTGCATTACTTTAGTACTGAGAAATGTAAAACTGATGGGGATTTAATGTCCGACATATTAATTCTAGATTTTTTAAAGTAAAAAGGAATATATATTTCGAGCAAAAATGGTTAACTATAAAGAAAATTATTAAATAAATAGTAGTTCTGCAGTAAGTTGGCCTGCAAAGGGTTTACTGACTTATATTCTAACTAGGAAACATAACTATGACTTAAAAAACATAAAGGTGAAAAATTAAAAAGTTCATAAATTTAAAAAGTAATAGAAAACAGCCAACCACCACATTTTCACCTTTATGTTTTTTTTTTCCCCTAAATAATTTATCTCTTTATTAATATTTAAAACCTTATTTATTAAAATGTGTAATTATCAGTATAGTGATAATTACACAATCAAAAACAACATATTTTTTCTAAGTGAACAATAATATACTTTTATCTATTTTTAGAGAGTGATTCCATCAACCTTTCAAGTTATTAGGCAAGTTGGAGTGTATAGGCTGATTAATTTTATTTTTCACCAACTATGCGCGAATTAATTGTTTCATCTGTTCTATCTGTGATTTGCAGAGGAAGATGATAAATGCCAACGGTTCTAATGCGAGAAATTTCATCTGGGAATTGTCCCAGAGTAGCTCAGTGGTAGAGCACCCGCACGCTATGCGGCAGTCCTGGGTTCGAATCCCAGCTCTGGAATTTTTCACATAGTTGGTGAAAAATAAAATTAATCAGCCTATACACTCCAACTTGCCTAATACTTTTATCTATTGACATAAAACAAATTAGGAGCCCTTTATAAACACCAACAAAAAAAGATAGTACCGCATTAAAGTTGAAGTTATTTTTATATTTTAATTAATTAATTAATTATTATTTTGTAATGAAAGTTTTTTTTAGACTAAAATTATTCTGCTTTGAAATAAAACTATAAAATTTAAATCCAAAAAGTGTTATACTATAAAAAAATCTTAATAAAACCCACCCGGGTTGGTTTAAAAAAAAAATGGATTTTTTAAAATCCTGATCACAACGGCCTGAAGGTAATCTCCATTCTAATACGAGGGCAACCAATGGGTGGATAACATTACCCCTATGAAGGGATGGATGAGTTTACATCCAAGCTCACGCCGGGAATCGAACCGGACCCAAGTCTTGATAGAATGGTTCTTTAGCCACTACATCACTTGGACGAAAGTAATCCGTTGTAAAAGAGATATTTTTCCTATGTGCTGTATGCATAAAAATCAGTGGGGGATAACTGATTAATTGAAGGATCAAAGCAGAAATATTGGTAATACAAGTGCACACTTGTCGGAAATGTGGTGCGGACAAATTTTTTCAAACATCTGGCTCTGCAAGTTTTAGGATTCATTGCATACAAAATTTAACATCACATCTTACATTTGAAATTTCAGACTTTTTTAAGACACCTGATATTTTTATTAGCCAGGGTGCCGCCCAACTTAAAAAATAGCACTGGGGCTCTGCCCTGGCCCCACTGCACCCCTGGAACCACTTCTAAGCTATATCACTAGATAAATAATTACAGCAAATTTCCTGTAAGCCCCCTCCCCCAACAACAGAAAATGAAGCTCATCCAGCCATTAGGTACCATGTGGGTATTCAAAAAATTAGAAAATTGTTTTTGTTTGTATTTCATTACAAAAATTCTACACAGCTTCTAATTTTCAACTCATTCATCATACATATTAAGGCAGTACCCCATCTTGGCACTCACTGCAACATATTATCTAGATGTAGATATCTACCACCTGAGACCTGAACCAGTCCTGGATATTAACCTGGATTTCATCATCACTTGGACCTTGCTCTTTCAGAATTAGTGACGCACACAAGGGTGGGGTCTAGGGTGACTGGACTCTACCTAAATGAGTTATAGAATTTGCTTCCTTAAATCAACCAGTAGTTTTTCACATTTTTGTACATCATAAGTCTTTATCAGATTCTTATTTTTAGCTGTTGCAGTGTTTTCATGTTAGTGTGAGAATCTCACATTTTATTTCTTTTTCTCGCATTAAAAAATTATTACTGCGAGAAATTCACGCACCCTACAAATCATTTTCATTCTGGGCAAAATTCTTGCATTTCGAAAGTTGTGGGCACTTATTTTAAACAAGTCGAGCATGCTTCCATTTTTCATGTACATAAAATTCTTGCAGTTTCATTTTTATTACATGCAACTCGGCCTGGCTTACAAACTTGGAGGCCCAGTTACATGATATACCAGGTGTAGAAGAATGAAACCGGAATTTCCCTATAGATGGCACTAGCCATCAGTTTAGTGACCGCAAGACCACTTCTACAGTGCCATTATCTCCCTCTAACAGCTGAGGAAGATTTTCAACACATAACAACTCAAGTTCCATACACTGGTATATTTTTGTATATAACCTTAAACATGTCAAGTTTTGCACCTACGAACTACGATTTGCAGACATTCTGTTTTTCTGCTATCATATGAAGAAAATGGCTGCAGAATCGAATCAAATGCTTGTCGAAGCTTATGTTGAACATTCCCTTGGTAAAACACAGTACTTCGACTGGTTCAAAAAATTCAAAAGTGGTGATTTGTGCATGAGAAATGAAGAGCATGGAAGACCACCAAAAATCTATTATGAGCTGCTAGAACCTAGTGAAAACATTAACACTGATCGCTAGCAACAGCAAATGATCAATTTAAATCAAGCATTAAGTGAAAAATGACTGGAACATGGAAAAAAGCAGCACAAAGTCATTTTACTCCATGATAATGCCCCTTCACACACAGCAAAATGGGTCAGGGAAACAATAGAGATGTTCAGTTGGGAAAAACTAACGGTTCTCGAGGCTTGGCTCCATCCGATTATCATCTATTTGCATCACAGGGACATGCTCTCGCTGAACAATGCTTCAGTGCATATGAAAATGTATGAAAATGGTTCGATAACTGGTTCGCGCCAAAAGAAGAACTGTTTTCTCGGCATGGCATTCATAAACTGCTAGAGAGGTGGAAAAAATGAATGGAGATTATTTTGAATAAAATATTTTGGTACTTACATATTATCCTGGTGGTCATTCCCGCCAAATTATTTTTCTGTCAAATGAGTTGCCAAACTCTTTGCCAATTGTATTCAAAACCATTAATAATTTCATATGCTTGGCATTTCTCTTGACAAAAAAATTGCTTGTCTTGGCGGACTGGCAGGATAATACGTAAGTACCAACCAATATTTTTGAAGTAAAACGTCTTTAGGCGCAACTAGGGAGTAACTCAGATGGTTTTTCTGACGGAAGTAATACTCAGTAAAGGAAGTGACGTATCTTATATAATAAAATCCGAAAGTAAACATTGTATGTAGCTATGTAGGTAGGTAGGTTTGTGACCACCCATGTTCTTGCACGTGTCTCTCGATCGCATTGCGCCAAGACGGTTGGTCGCAGACCTACCGAATTTCGCATATGGCTTCACTGGGACAGATCCTAAGACGCCTCGGAGCGATTTTTCCGAAATTCAAATTAGAAAATGTTTTATTTTATATTCTGTCCGATTTTTAGCGATTTTTCTTGCATAATACGTAATAACGCCGGTCATTGCACTCGCAATAAAACAATATTTGCATCATCGGATAGAGGAGAAAATTTTCTTTCGAAAACAGTTTGTTTTGACTATGTAACATATTTTACCGATTTTCGGGAATTTTGAAAAAGAATTTCTCTTTTGACGACGTTTGCATAAAAAAAAATTTAAAACTGTTGCATCTTTTATTCTATCTGTCATAACTTTTTTATATTTCGGCAAAAGACGGAGCATATATTTCACCCACTTTTAAAAGAAGAACGGAGGGAAAATATAAATTACTAGATTTTTTATGAATTTTTATGTAAAGAAGGATTTTGAATTCAATAACAGTTGTTTCAAGATTTCGGTATGATATCCTCCGTTATGGTTGTCTGGGAAACAGTAACAATGAATAAAATTGCCATTTGTAAAACATAAATAAAATGACTTTAAAATAACTGAGTTTCCACATGTGAAATCTATGTCATTTTGATCTAACAAGATTAAAACCCCTTTCGAAACTCAATCAAAATAACGGGCTCACAAACAAAACATACGCCACACACAAAATTATTCCCTATTTTATATTACATTGCCAGAAAAAGAATTGAATGCTGTTTTTTCAAGAATGAAATAGCCAGCATTATTTTCGATATAATTTTTAAACGGGACACGTTTTCTAATTGCAGGAAATATTTACGTGCTAAATACGCCAATCTGACAAGAATTATGCATAAAAATGTATGGCGAGCTGTTTTAATGGCAGCCAGAAAGTGAAATGATTATCGTTTATACTAATGCGTAAATTGCAAAGAATCACCAAAGAATAAAAAACTACATTAGTGGCAAATATCTAAACCGTTTCTTTAAATTAAACATAAAAGATGGAAAAGCGAAAATATATTGTTATCAGTAAAGGATACTATAAGTAATAGTTATTAGATATGCTAGGAAAATATTGATCAAAGCACAATATACCGCGTTAATAACTATTTCGTGAAACTATTCATTTCTTTTCGTTTTTCAACAGCCATCTTACATCACAGCTAACTAAACATTAAATAATTCTACGTTGCGTTAATATATCCCGCAGTAATTTCAACAGAAAATTCTGTACCTGAACTTTTTTTTTTCTTGGAGATTCTGTTTTGTCACAAGTAGTTATGATCACATTTTAGGAAAATGTTCTCTTCTTGCCTTGCGAAGAGTGGGTACACACAACTATTTAATTATAAAATAAAATGGTTCTTCACATCATGTAGTATCTAAGGTATTAATGGTATAACTTAAATCTAAAAAAGAGTATGATGTAGAAATGAGGCATTTTGAAAGTTAGAAATTTTTAGGAACCGTCACGCTTTTCTTTTTCTCATCGCCAATGACACCGACATAGTTTTTTGTTTCATAATATTAACAATGTTCTCAGATCAGTATTTATACTAACTTACCCATTACTAACATGCAGAGTTTCTATATAACTAATGAGTAACTTTATGCCAAGAGTCAAATCATTTTGTTTGTTTTTAGATTCCACATTACTGGAATCAATTCGAATTATACATGTAAGAAAAAGTTTTGTTCCCTACGGTGCGGAGAACGGGTACGCAGCTAGTATGTCATATACTCCATGCTGACCCTGAAAAGAAGAACCACAGTAAAACCTACCTTTTCGACCACTCTGCTGCTTTCGATGACCTGTATTTCTGGTATCCTGTAAAAGTACGCGGAACCTGTTAGGGAAAGAAACGGCGATAAAAACAGTCAAGTGCCGTATCTTTCAGACATCAATCTTTATTTTATATATCAATAAACGTTGCAAAGGTACATCCAACAGATGTAATCCCAACCTCACAGGAGGTTCTCGATAATCCTTATTTTTAGATAAATAATATACATGGTTTTGGAAAAGTACAAAGAAACGGACCCTGGCAATCTACCTGGCCCCTACAATCAATCCCAAACAATAGACTGAACCTGCAGTTTAAAAACATGGATACAGAATAATAATTCGAAACCTACCAACAGACGAAATCAACGCCTAAGAACACTGTGATAGAAAAACACAAAAAAAATTTACACTACCTGCATTCGAACCCAACAAACAGAGGAAAACATCAGTTAAAGAACACAGTATAAATACTAGACTATGGACATTCCCCCCATTCAATCGCAACCTCCAGACGGAACAATGGTATAAGAAAAGAGTTAAAGAATAATACTACAACATGGACACTTCCTGGATTCTAAGTAATTATCATGAATTACCAATGATTCTTACTGGAAAATTTTAATGTTAATTTTCGCTCTCAAGAATCTCAGCCGTTAGTTGATTTTTTAAAAGGATAATTGGATCTAACTATGAATACTTCTCGACTTCAATCAACAACACGTTTCGGTACAACGATATATTCCTGTATTTTCATGAAAATTAGCAAATTTAGAGAGTAAAATTTATGTTTCACATTATAGTTACCACAACTATAATTTCATACGTATATAAAATTCAAGTACCTATTTCCAATGAATAATATGAATATGTTATTTATATAATCTTTGTAAAGTACATGAATAATAAATATAATTAAATTATAATATGATATTTATTTTAAGTTAAAGTTTAATCATTTCAGTGGTGATATATGTCGTAAACTTCAGAGAAGTTTTACTTCAATCGCACATAAAGATTACATGCACACACTTTTTTTTATCATTTTCAAACAACAGACATATAACTTTTACAAAAAAATTTCGGTTTCATACTTCTACACCTGGTAAAAATAACTAAAATTCATAAATATTCTGATTTTGGGTGTTTACATGAGGCAAAGGTACCCATTTATAAATACATTACCCACTCATCCACAGTGAGAAATTCTCACCCATTTTTTCTCCCATAATGAAAACTCTGTGTTAAGATAAGTAAATAAATGCTTAATTCAAAAAGATACAACTATACTGAAGTGCAGGGAGTCTTTGAAAACGGTGGTCACAAGAAAAACAAAATTGTTCAGTATTTTTTCAGGTGGTTGGTGCACAATTTTATGGGCTCGACACCCTCCAAGAAAAAAAATCTTGTGTGTGCCACTGCTGACTTCCATTTGTTTTCTCGTCTCAAATTCTTTTGCTGAAGAGCAATTTGAAAGTGATGATGAGATCCAGATAGAACTGGTTAACGTCGCAGTGGCAGAATTCTACAAAGAAGACATGTTGCCAGGGACTAATTTCCAGCCAGGCTCACAACTACAGGCGGGCAAACAGGGCACATGCACCGTGCAGTATGTTGAGGGAATATCAAAATCAGTTACGCTTCTACTGAAGTGAGCATCAAAATTAAGGTTTGTACCATTTGACACAAACTCTAAGAGACAAAGTTTTCAGCAGGGCATTAGGGGCAAGCACACGGGCAGGGCCGGCCCAAAAGGGAGGTGCGAATGTAGGCGATCGCCTACGGCCCAACGCTTAAAGCGTGGGGCCGTAAATAAATGGCCCCGCTCCTGGGCCATTTATTTGTTATCACATTAGACCGAGTATGGTAGATGGTTGCGGTATATCCCAAAAAAAGCCGCAAAATAAAACTAATATATACTAGCAGTGCTATTAGTAACTTACATAAGACACGATGGAAAAGAGGCCCAGCTCTTGCGCTTTGCCTGGGGCCCCGCATGCCCCTCGGGCTGGCCCTGACACAGGGAAAATTTTTCTTTAAATTTTTAAATTTGCCCGTTTTGATTATTAAAAATAATAGAAACGAATTTTAAGTGTGTGTGAGTAATAATAATTCCTCTGTTATCAATTCATGACGTAGCACTATATTGACAAACTTTATTCAATATAACAGTATAGTTTCAGCACATTAATTATTCAGAGCAAATATTAATCATATATATTAATTATTCATTTAGGCTTGGCCTAAGCAGCTGGGCTGCTGATCATAAGAAAACAAAACGAAAACCGTAGAGCTAAATTTCAATCGGAACAGGTAAAAGGAAATATTTTTTTAGTGGAGTGAAGTGAAGATATGATATAAGTAAATCACGGATATAAACAAAAGAAAGTACACAAATATTGTGGAGTATGTTACTTAAAAAATACAAATTGAAATCAAGGATTGAAAAAAAAAAATATTATTATCTCCATAATATTATAGAAATATTATTATCGTAAATAGTATTGTAGTCTTGTCATTTTAAATACAATACTTGTATTTAAAATGACAAGACTACATTTTTCAGTTTTGACAAGTTGCATTTTTCTAATAATTTTCAAGTAATATGATTTTTTACAACGTTCAATCAAAATGTAAACTGAAATTTTTATCCTCGAGTATATTGTTTAGATGATAGAGTATAAAAATTATACACTTCTATTATATTTTACTAATTTTATCTAATTGATAACATAAATTTAACAAGAATCAGAGATGCAGATTTCCTATATTTTATGTTATTATTTTGACGTACATTGAGTCATTGTACATAGTCAGTTAATACATTCAATGAGTATTTAAATGTTTTATTACTTAAATAAAATGGTTAATTTAGATAATAGAAAATTTAACAGTTACCCAAATCGTACAAATTCACATAAAATTCACGGAATCGACGACATACACCTAGTAACATTAACAACGAACATCAATACAAACCCTTATCACGCCTTGCAAACTCCAGACATCAAATCTGAACCAATACCTCGAACTCCCAAACCGAAACCGAAATTTTAGCGGTTCCATACTCAAAGAAGTAGTAGTAGTTTTTTTGTACAAAAAAACGCAGATACGGAATTCAGCACGCATTGCTTAGCAACTAGTGATGCAGGGACTACTGAGTGAAAATAGACCATTCAGAAATTGGGAACAAATCATCATGTTGTCCCCATTTCTAAAACAAAAATTGGGGCTTACGGATGCTCGAGTCTTCACGTATACATCAGACATTTCTTAAGCTTCCCAGTGCTTTCAAACGTTATTTAATGTAGTTTTAAGTAGTAATTGTGTTACTAATTCAAGTACGAACTCATGATTAATTTGTTTGCTATGTTACATATTGACATTAAGAAAATAGATACATATAATTTGAAGGAAAAACAAAGTAGCGCTTACTCACATGATTCACGATTGCTTATTTTAGTTTCACAAGTGGATATTTAATATACTTTAAAATAACTAAATACACAAATGAGAAAGACATTTTTATAATGAATATTTCATGAACGTAGTCTTATTTCCTACGTTATTTTAAACAATTCAACATTAATCTTTAACAAATGATGTATTAAAGCGCATTTCAGTGTTTTCGGGATATCCTGTATACTGGAGAAAATTGATAAAATACGCTCTATAGCGCGATCCCTGAATTAATTATTCTTTAATAAAGACATTTCATGTAGTATATATTATTCTTTTGTCGCTTTCTCAATCGAACTTAGGAATTGAGCAAGCATAATGAACGCTTGTACAAAATATTAACTACATTTGAAGTTTCTGTATAAACGGGCAAAAAAACAATAATTTATAATTTACTGTATTTCTGCACTGTACCAGATGTAAGTCTTAATCACATAATCAAGGCATATATAACTGATAAATAACATTTTCAACTGGCAAAATTAAATTGTCTAAATAGTATCACAACGTCATGCTTATTTACAAGAATAAAAACTACTCAAGTAATACGATTTCTGATTAAAATAATTTATTTATAAATAACACATGAGCAATTATTCACCAAACATGATTTACATACACATATTTAGAATTTCTAAATACATTATAAGCGTTCACTTACCTTTACATTCAGAACAAAATGTTCAAATTTTAGGATAAATTTTCATGAAAGAAAATGGTGCAAGATTCACAAAACGATTCCCTACATCTAAAGTTCTTTAGTACCACAAAAGTATAAAAAAATTGTTTTAAAATAATAAAATAATATAACATAACGCAGTACAATCCCTAGTTAGGAGGTCACACAAATACCTACACTGTGTAACACTTAACAAGATCTTAACAACATAATTCAAGCAAGTAATCAATAGCACAATAAGCAAATATACATTAATAAATAAATAATCATCATAATAAATAATTACACTGTAATAAGTAATCAATGTAATAACAAATACACATTAATAAAATCCAATATATTACAAATATGTACACTAAACATGGCGTAAGTGGTGAGAGAAGAGAGTTGAAGAAAGAGGAAGAGAAGAGAAAGACAGGAAAGGAATGAGAGGTGAAAGAAAAGAGGAATTACGCCATAGTGACCATAGTCTGAGCTAATTACAACCGCGGTAGATGGCTAGCCGATCGTAATGTACAACTCTTGGCTTCGAGTTTGGTGACTTACGAATCCGTATGATGACGTCATTCAGCCGGTTTAGGACTGTGTAAGGACCGTCCCACGGCGATTGCAGCTTGGGAGACAGGCCTTTCCGTCGAGTAGGATTCCATAGCCAAACTTTGTCACCTGCGTTGAACTCGTGTCCCGTAGCCTTCGTGTCGTAACGAGTCTTCATCTTTTCCGTGTTCAGGTTGATCCGCTCCCGAGCAAAATGATGTACATCTTCAAACCGTGCCCGAAGGTTTTCCACGTACTCCTCTGGCGATGAAGGCGCATCTGGAGGGCGGCCGAACACTAGATCGGCGGGAAGACGAAGATCTCTGCCGAACAGCATCTGGGAAGGTGTGAAGCCGGTAGTCTCATGGACGGCACTCCTATAGGCCAGCAGGAACAGGGGGAGTTTCTTATCCCAGTCCTCTTGATTCCTAGATACCAGGAGCGAGAGGTTGTTCAAAATTGTACGATTGAACCTCTCCACCATGCCGTCGGATTGTGGGTGTAAAGGCGTAGTCTGGGTTTTGTCCATTCCGAGAAGTTGGCATAGTCCTTTAAAGACTGCAGAGGTAAAGTTCGTTCCTTGGTCGGAATGAAGTTGCCGGCCCTCTTTCAATCCAATGATACGACCTCTGTCAAACTCTGACAGTTGCTCATAATGAGTACGAATCCTGCAGCAAGGCATTTTTTAAGTTGTTGAAAGGTCATCTGAATCGCAATCAAACCGAAAGTTTTAACAACCGTTGAAGAACTGCTCCTTATGTACGTCTGCTGGATGCGCAGTTCCGATGCGCCAGAGATCAAACTATTCATCCATTGGACACCAAATTTGAATCATTTGCATATCTGTTCAAAACATTCATGCATACAAAATTTCAAAGCAATCGGATGATTGTTTCTTGGTGCGTCGATTTTTTTGTTATAGAGTGTAGTTTGTTAACAGTAACACTTCCCGCAAGCCATTCACACCTTTCATAATTGGCACTTTGAAAATGCCGCGTGATGCTTTTTTGTTGTTGTGTTAAATTAGGCAATGCAGGCGTCGGTCTTCCTTTTGCAATCAGTTTTCTTTTCTTCAAAAGTTCTTCTATAAAACGGATTTTTCATTAAGTCAGCTGTAACATCATTTGTACAATCAGCCATATTGTCTAAAATAAGACAAAGCAGAAGATTTTTATAACTTAAAAATAAGGTAATGAAATGATTTTGAGTCTATCAAATCATAAAAGAAAGTACTTGAAAATCGCGGAATGCAAATGCAGCCGATGCAAAATGGACCCTGCTTGGGTTCATGCGGGGCCTTCGCAATTAGTAACGGGCCTGCGCGTGTATTTTGATGAGCCATCCAAAGAGGCCTACGGATGCTCGAGTCTTCAGGTATACATCAGGCATTTCTCAAGCTTCCCAGTGCTTTCAAACGTTATTTAATGTAGTTTTAAGTAGTAATTGTGTTACTAATCCAAGTACGAACTCATGATTAATTTGTTTGCTATGATACATATTGTTGCGGAATTACTCTGCTACTCCTGGGGTTCGTCGTTCTAAAGTCGAGTTCGTGTAAAAAGTTCAAGTAAAAAGTCACTTGTCAGGATGGAACACAAACTTTATTGCTTCTAGAACTTCGTAGAACAATCAGCTGTACACAATTCACAAGCACAATCTAGCAGTAATGTGCTTTTAACAGTTCGCTTAGATCAGAAGCTCTCACAAATGCTGTATTTCTCACACAAAATAGAACACTTTTACAGGCAAAAATTCCGTGGAAATATTCAAGGGATATAGTACACTATCCCTTAAGACACAGCAATGAAGAATTTACACACAGCACTTTAAAAACAGCTTCACAAAGCAAAGCAAGCTAAAACA
Source organism: Cheiracanthium punctorium (assembly GCA_038373885.1). Classification (NCBI taxonomy): domain Eukaryota; kingdom Metazoa; phylum Arthropoda; class Arachnida; order Araneae; family Cheiracanthiidae; genus Cheiracanthium; species Cheiracanthium punctorium. The sequence continues at coordinate 1,449,238 of JAWZYV010004055.1, forward strand.
CAGCTTCTATAGCACTATCAGTTCACACAAAGCAAGCGTACTCAGAGCTCTTTACACATTGAATGTTCAACTCGCAACTGACTCTTCGGGGCGATGCGCGGTTCTATAAATAATACTTAGAATAATAAAATAGAATACTGTGACTAGGGAAAACAGGCCTCAATGATAAACTCATTTTTAGGGATGGCAACTCATAAGCAGGCCCGTTGTTTGCGATGGCCCCGATTTAGCTAAAGCATTATTAAGATTCATAAAATAAAAGAATCACGATTGATTTTTAAAAATAATTATTGTGATTTAAGTTCTGTTCCCAGTTACTGTTTTACTTCTTGGGTGGGGGGGGCAAATTTAAACAAATTGTAATTGGGACGTTTTGTCATTTTATTCTATGAAGAAACAAATCCGATTTTGAACACCAAGAAATGCTATTTAACTCAAACTGTTTAGTTATTGGATAGAAAAAACTCTCGACTTTTTTATTATTTCTATGCTTTCTTTGATTTTGGGTCTATAATGCTTTAAGTACAAAATATAATTGATATTTTTAGCGTTTAGCGCCCTTTTTTCGGTAGAAAAAGGATGTGAAGTCAGTAAAGAATGGTGCATGCTAGTCAAGACTGGCCATACTAGGCACTTTATCGTCAAGTTTGACGGTAGTTATTAAGTGTGTTTTTCATTTTTACTTCCTTGTACGGAGTATAAGTAAGTAATGTGATCCCGAAAATTTTGAGAGCCAAATTTCGACGAGAAACCGATTTTGACTATCTCTAAATTTACTTTTAAGAATTTTTTCGATGCAACTCATTACGCTAGCATGCACATTCATATAAATGCGTCTGAAACTCATTTTGACCAACGGCAAGTCTATTTTGACCAGTTTTTCCATGCGTACGCCATGTACGTACGTATGTATCGAAATCGCATACCTCAAAAACTATTGGTCGAAGAATGTTGAAACTTTATATATAGGATTGTTAACAGTGACTTGCATTCCGCCCAAGCAACCCAAGCAGAGCTTGGGCAAACGAAAGTAATACACTACTATGTATTGCTTTTAATTTTTGCTTTCTGTCACAGACATAAAGCAAAATATATTTTATTTAATTTACACACATACATTCATAGTTTCTTCAAATGGATAAACAAGCACAGTTTCGATCGTCAATCACGAAATCAACCCATCTGCAAAGACTGCTGAAGGGGTGTTACTATGGAAACCTGACATTATCAGAGGACTGACCAATTAAAGACGACCCTCCTACACTTCTCTTTTTCCCTTCTCTGACATGAACCGGGGCCATCGCTAAGCAACGGGCCTGCTTATGAGTTGCCATCGATAAAAATGAGTTTATCATTGAGGCCTGCATAGGCGTAATCTGGGGGGGCGAGGGGGGGCAATTGCCCCTGCAGTTGTAAAAATTGCCCCCCTAGTCTAAAAAGTCAGGGGGCAAAGTTATGATTTTGAACCCAAATCATGCATTTCTAACACAAATATACTATCAGATTAAAAAAAAAACTTCCCCTTCAAAAATCAACAAAAGAATAGAGTCACAGAAGCTTTTCAACCCAACAGGAACGATGGCAGATTCTACCAAATGGCCAAGCTAGATAATTTCTCAGGAAAGCAAAAATCAAGGGGCAGCGATTTTAAACTTGTCTGAAATCAATTGTTCAGCGTTAGAAAAAGAAGACCTGTTGCTGTAAATAGTGAGCAAAAAGAGGTCATTTTCACAGGCATTGCCGCAATTAGAGTTTATGTCATCCGGGGTAAACCATAATTAGTGTCGTGTGCATGGGCGCCCATAGTAATTTTCGTAATTTTCATAGGGGGGGGCAAACTTAAAAAAAAATTTAGAGCGGGGCAAATTTCAAACTTTTAACAAATTTAGTTCTGTTTTTGCCCTTTGTTAACATAATGAGACATTTACTTTAGGGGGGGGGCAAGTTCCCGACCTTGCCCCCCTTATGGGCGCCCATGGTCGTGTGCCCCCTCGCATGGAGCCGCGCCCCATCCCAACAAACTGTAACTGATTTTGGCATTCCTTTTAGAATATCTCCCGGTGATTGTCCCCGCTTACCCCCCCCTTTAGCTGCCGCCCTGTCACAGGTTGGGGCCAGTTTCTCATTTATATTTTAATGAACCTAATTTTGGTGTTTGAAGGTCAGTAGCAGAGACACAACACACTTTTATGATCGGGCACAACTTACTTGACTTGACAGACGACTAATTGCGAATTCAAATGCGACGCAGTTTAAGAGAACAAGAAGCGGTCTGCGATTTTATGATTTATATCTGCTGCCAGGGGCAACTAGGGACACGTGTCCCAGACTTGGTAGGGGGCTCCAAAATAAGTTATGGTTCCATGGGAGGGGGCCGTTCTAGTTGGTTCGTCGTGAGAGATAAACTCTAGTTGCAGTACTATCTAAGTCAGTATTTCGATACCTTTAACCCTTTTAGATTTTCATGCATTAGAAAAATATAGCAACAAATCACCTCATTACTCCCTATACTAACAGCGTTGCTCCCAGAAATACGGAGAAGCAACGTTCGACACAGAAGGGGAACCTTCACTGCTATTGTTTATAACGATCTGCTGATGTGCATACATGGGCGCCCATAGTAATTTTCCTAGGGTGGGGGCAAATTTCAAACTTTTAACAAATTTAGTTCTGTTTTTGCCATTGTTAACATCATGAGACATAAACCTAAAACTTTAGGGGGGGGGGCAAGTTCCATACCTTACCCCCCCTTATGGGCACCCATGTTTGCATATAATTCTACTTTATAACATTTCAAAAAAAAAATCGTTTAAAAGTCTAGCTAAGATAATATTTCAGAATATTAGTTTTCCTTAGAGTATATGTACATTCACCTAATTTATATCCCCCCCCCTCTCCCTTTTTTTTCGTAAATACGTCTTCAACTCAATAACTTACATAATTTATCAGAGGTCAATCCAGGAATATTTTCCAGGGTCCCATTTTTGTAAAAACTGCCTATTTTTGTGAATTTTAATGCGTAATTTTGTGAATTTCAGAACTTCATTTTGTGGATTTTCAAACCAAATTTTAATAAAAGTCACTTTTTTTGTTAATTGATGAAACACATTAAAATGTAGGGTAAAATGCCAATGAAGGGCAGTTTTAATCGACTGTATTTTTGTGAAGGGGTTCCGTTAAAATCGATTGTAATTTTGTTAAAGGGCCACAAAACGAACCCAATGTTTGTTTGTATCGACGCCTGTCACCGCTTATGCCGAACTTTTGATTAATGAAGTCACGCTAAAAGTCGTTCCAGCTCTTCAAATTATTAAATATCTTTTTTCACATTATTTTTCTAAAAATATTTACAATATCAACCCCACCCAAAAAATAAATAAATAAATAAATAATAAAATAACAATAAATAAAAAAAATAAATAAATAAAAAATAACGTACTGAACTCTCTTAAAAATTTAAAATTTTCTGTCCAAGTCAAGGAAAAACATGAACATTGAGCTTAGAATGCTGTAAATTTAGCAGGTCGCTAACATTAAAGAAAGTGCCGCGGGAACAGAGGTTACAGAAAATAGAAAATGTGCATTGCAGTGAGTTTCATTGTAATGTATTTCAAACTCCGCAAGAAAAGCGGCTTTTTAACAAGGCATAAAATGATCGTTTTTCTGGACCTACAAACAAAACATAAGAACATGTCATCACTAAATGACCATTAAGATTCTGTGAAAAATGGGAGTGATTTAAATGTCGAACGCGGCCCTTTTATCTCCCGTTAACGCAAAAATCAGTCACATCTGTGTTCACTTAAATAGAATAGGACCAGTTTTTCCCACAAGCATATTGACTTGATGTTTTATATTTCAAGTCTGTTGTTAAACTTTCGCTACCTGGTTGGTGCATATGAGCTGCAAAGAATGGATTACAAAGAGCTAAGCTAAGTAAATGATGTCTGTGTGTCAAGTTTGGTTAAGTTAAATGAATTTTACCAGCGGAATATCTGTATCCTGCAGTGACATATTAACTTGTTTTGTGCATGAGTACAGGTAAGTAGTTTTCGTAATTTTCTTGTCAAATCGGTAAATTTTAAAGAAAGATAAACTATTAGTCTGGAGAAAAGACTCCAATGTACTGATGAACATCATCTGGGTTTGTTTGTCAGGAATTCCTTAAACAGAAGACGTCCATTATAGTTTCGCTTTGAGGGGTTAAATGTAGTTTTGTTTAAATTAAAAATTATGCCTCTCCTTACTTATTGGAAAGAGCCTTTGAAAATCATAGTCGGCCGCTTCAGTTTTTGACCGTCAAATGTTTCTTGGCAGTCAAGAACTGCTCATGTCCAGTGGCTGTGGAGTTTCTTTCTTTTTTTTTTATAGTGAAAACATATTGCAATTTCCAATTCTTCCAATGAACTTTATTTTGGACGTACACACAGACTCTACCGCTTAAAACTGATTCGGTCCCCAGTGATACCAGTGGCTGTGGAGTTGTTTTGATAAAAGGGGAAGAAAGTAAGCCCTTTTATCTATTTTATTAATTATACTTATTGCACTATTTACTTTTTGTTTTCAAGAGTTAAAAATAACTGTTTTCAAATTTCATCTGTTTCAGTACAGTATTTTTTCCATTGTTATAGAAGAAATATTTTATGATTTATAGTTTATATATATATATACACTAGCTGCGTGCCCGTTCTTCTCACGGTAGGAAACGAAAATTTTCCTTACATGTGTAATTCGAATATATTCGTGGTGTGGAATCTTAAGAAGAAAAAAAAAAAAAAACCAAATTATTGACTCTTGACGTAAAGTTTGCGTTATGAGTACTAACCTGGCATCGTTGCAGTATAATGACTCAAAAACTACGTCAGTGTCATTCACTATCAAAAAAGTGTAAAGCTTAACGGTTTGCAGAGAACTCCTGGCTTTCAAAATGTCTTATTTCTACATCATACTGTTTTTTAGGTTCAAATTGTAGCATTAAATACCTAAGACACTACATGAAATGGACAACCGTATATTTGTTTCCGAACATGTACCATGTAAGGAAAGTATTGTAATCATGAAAAAATTCGACTTAGATTTTGGTGTATTTACACGTTTTGAGGTCTTCTGAATTCATTTATGGTATTTTCAAGATATGTTTTTAAAATAGCTGCTCACCCGCTCTTCATACGGGAAGAAGCGAATATTTTACTAAAATCATATCTGCATGTGACAAAACAGAATTTTATTTTTAAAAAAGTTCAAGTAATCTCCTCTGTTGAAATTACGGCGGGATATATTAACGTAAGTTAGAATTACTTTCGTTTAGTTGGTTGTAAGACAACCGTTGAAAAAGTTTAAACGCTTTTAATTTCATGAAATATTTATTAACTTGGTATTGTGATTTATTCATATTATCCTTACAAATCTAATAATACTGCCTATTACGTACATTAATACTATCTATCTTCGCTTCTCCCCCTTCAAAGCTCGCTTAAAAGAAGCAGCTTAGATTATTTGGCACCGATGGGATCTTTTAATTCTATGGCGATTCTTTGCAATTTACGCATTAACATAAATAATAATCATTTCACCTAATCGTTGCCACTAAGGAAACTCTCCATATATATTTAATTTATGCAGAGTTTTATATGATTGGCATCATGGGCGCCCATAGTAATTTTTCTAGGGGGGGGGCAAACTCCAAAATTTTTTTCTAGAGGGTGCAAATTTCAAAATTTTAACAAATTTAGTTATGGTTTTGCCATTTGTATACATCATGAGGCATTAACCTCAAACTCTAGGGGGGGGGGGCAAGTGCCCTACCTTGCCCCCCTTATGGGCGCCCATGATTGGCATATTTAGCACCGCAAAAAATTTCATCTCACCGCGGGTAGAAACTATCCAAGGGGTGCCATTTTAAATATCCATGTATCCAATATAGCGATATCTTATATATCCTCCATGGTCCTGTCTCCTGAAAAACATCAAACTGTGTATTTTCGAGGAGCTATTTATTCCCGCTTTAATTGTGACAGGGCGTTAGAATTGCAGAGCTTACAAATTTCACGCATTTTTTTTAAAATTTATGATGTCACTGTTTAACTGCCGTAAAGGATACCCCGGTTGTCTGAGGGAGTTAATTTCGATATTTTGCATAGTAGTTTTCAACGGTATTAAAACTTTGCTTTATGTAGGACCACTATGGAGGAACGTAATTCAACGTTAAAATAAAGCTATACTCGCAGATGCATGATATGTTAGGCAACGCCCTCCCCATAATTAAATGTCAAAAATAAAAAAAAGTAAATAGAAAATTTTAATATATATCGCTTTAAAACGAACTTTGTAATTTTTAAAATGAACATTTTCAGCTGTGTTAAGACATTTCAATTTTTAAATAAGCAACGGATTAAAATACCACTTCTAATAATAATAATCGTGAATTTCTTAGTTTATTTCTACTGTAAATTTTAATCAAAATATCGTCGTCTCCCTGTGTTGAAAAAAGAGCTGGAATAAATGTGTTAAAATTGTGGCATAATTTTTACGTATCTTAAAGCAACTGACGTCATCGATCCTCACTTGCGAATTGAAGATACGGACGGTGCCGCATTAAAAATTTCTATGGATAGGTGAAAAACCTTTTTTCTAATCTTTTTTGTGGCAACAACCCAACATAAATTCTCGTGCCATGATTGCAATGCAATGGCGTAAGCTCTCGGCGTTGATGCTATTAAATTCTAAATATTAGGTTGCATTCAAATTCGTAAAAATTCATCTAATTTACATAATTATTTCGTTTTCATTTTCAAAGAGGGAGAAAAGAATGTTTCACGATTTGTCAAAGTATCAAAAAGTTATGACGGATAGAATTCAAGATGCGACAGTTTTAAAATTATTTTACGAAAAAATTAGCCAAAACAGATACTTAGTAAAAAATTCCTAAAAATCGGTAAATCATGTTACGTATTCAGAATTCAGAACAAACTGTTTTTAAAAGAAATTTTTTTCCTCTATCCGATGATACAAATGCCGTTTTGCTGCGAGCGTAATTTCCGCCGTTATTACGAATTAGGTGAGAAAAAATACCGAAAATCGCATAAAACATAAAATTAAAATATTCTAGGTGGAATTTTGAAAAAATCGCTTCGAGGTGCACAACTTCATGTATAGAATTTCCTGAGTACCAAATTTGGTGCTTGTAGGTGTAGCCCTTTGTCCGTAACGCCGCCGACACACACACAGACATCTTCTTTTATAATAAGTATATATATATATATAAATTATATATATGTGTGTGTGTGTACGGGCATGCATATATAGACTTTCATTTAGAATGATATTTGCCCCCCCAGTTTCGAAGCCCAAGTTACGCCCATGGAGGCCTGTTTTTCCCAGTTACAGTATTCTATTTTATTATTCTAAGTATTATAAATGTTATATTATTTTATTATTTTAAAACAATTTTTTTATACTTTTCTCGTACTAAAGAACTTTAGATGTAGGTAATCGTTTGGTGAATCTTGCGCCATTTTCTTTCATGAAAATTTATCCTAAAATTCGAACATTTTGCTCTGAATGTAAAGGTAAGTGAACGCTTTTAATGTATTTAGAAATTCTAAATATATGTATGTAAATCATGTTTGGTGAATAATTTTTCATGTGTTATTTATAAATAAATTATTTTAATCAGAAATCGTATTACTTGAGTAGTTTTTATTCTTGTAAATAAGTATGACGTTGTGACACTATTTAGACAATTTAATTTTGCCTGTTGAAAATGTTATTTATCAGTTATATATCCCTTGATTATGTGATTCAGACTTACATCTGGTACAGTGCAGAAATACAGTAAATTATAAATTATTGATTTTTGCCCGTTTATACAGAAACCTCAAATGTAGTTAATATTTTGTACAAGCGTTCATTATGCTTGCTCAATTCCTAAGTTAAGTTCGATTGAGAAAGCGACAAAAGAATAATATATACTACATGAAATGTCTTTATTAAAGAATAATTAATTCGGGGATCGCGCTATAGAGCGTATTTTATCAATTTTCTCCAATATACAGGATATCCCGAAAACACTGAAATGCGCTTTAATGCATCATTTGTTAAAGATTAATCTTGAATTGTTTAAAATAATGTAGGAAATACGACTACGTTCATGAAATATTCATTATAAAAATGTCTTTCTCATTTGTGTATTTAGTTATTTTAAAGTATATTAAATATCCACTTGTGAAACTAAAATAAGCAATCGTGAATCATGAGAGTAAGCGCTACTTTGTTTTTCCTTCAAATTATATGCATCTATTTTCTTTATGTAAATATGTATCATAGCAAACAAATTAATCATGAGTTCGTACTTGGATTAGTAACACAATTACTACTTAAAACAACATTAAATAACGTTTGAAAGCACTGGGAAGCTTGAGAAATGCCTGATGTATACCTGAAGACTCGAGCATCCGTAGGCCTCTTTGGATGGCTCATCAAAATACACGCGCAGGCCCGTTACTAATTGCGAAGGCCCCGCATGAACCCAAGCAGGGTCCATTTTGCATCGGCTGCATTTGCATTCCGCGATTTTCAAGTACTTTCTTTTATGATTTGATAGACTCAAAATCATTTCATTACCTTATTTTTAAGTTATAAAAATCTTCAGCTTTGTCTTATTTTAGACAATATGGCTGATTGTACAAATGATGTTACAGCTGACTTAATGAAAAATCCGTTTTATAGAAGAACTTTTGAAGAAAAGAAAACTGATTGCAGAAGGAAGACCGACGCCTGCATTGCCTAATTTAACACAACAACAAAAAAGCATCACGCGGCATTTTCAAAGTGCCAATTATGAAAGGTGTGAATGGCTTGCGGGAAGTGTTACTGTTAACAAACTACACTCTATAACAAAAAAATCGACGCACCAAGAAACAATCATCTGATTGCTTTGAAATTTTGTATGCATGAATGTTTTGAACAGATATGCAAATGATTCAAATTTGGTGTCCAATGGATGAATAGTTTGATCTCTGGCGCATCGGAACTGCGCATCCAGCAGACGTACATAAGGAGCAGTTCTTCAACGGTTGTTAAAACTTTCGGTTTGATTGCGATTCAGATGACCTTTCAACAACTTAAAAAATGCCTCGCTCCAGGATTCGTACTCATTATGAGCAACTGTCAGAGTTTGACAGAGGTCGTATCATTGGATTGAAAGAGGGCCGGTGTGGCGTGCCTCACCGGCCCTCAACAAGGCATTATGGTCTGGGGTGCCATTTCCTTTGACAGCCGGACCCCTTTGGTCGTCATTAGAGGTACACTTACTGCACAGCGGTACGTGGACGACATCCTAAGACTTGTTTTGCTACCGTTCCTTTTGCAGTGCCCTGGGCTGGTTTTTCAGCAGGACAATGCCGGACCACATACGGCTCGTAATGCTCTAAACTCTCTACAAGCTTGTCAAACTCTTCCTTGGCCTGCCAGATCTCTCTCCCATCGAGCATGTCTGGGATATCATGGGAAGGCGATTGCATCTGGCACGGACTGTTGATGACCTCGTTCGACAATTGGAGCGAATTTGGCAGGAAATACCGCAGGAGACCATCCGGGATATTTATCGGTCTATGCCACGCCGTGTGACAGCTTGTATCCAGGCTAGCGGCGGGTCAACACCTTATTGAACTTGTTACTGTAACTCTGAAATAAATTATTCAATTGTTCTGAAATTTTAAACATTTACTATTCTGTACATTGTCTTCCTATCCACCAATTTTCGTCTCAATCGGACACCTCCTTCTTGGTGCGTCGATTTATTTGTTATAGAGTGTATTTTGTTGGAACTGCTTACTGTTTAGCAGCTGTGATAAAAGTTCAACTTGGACAACTGGCTACAACAAGTTGAATAATTTAACAAAAGGAATACGAGATCATGACGTAGCTGTTACCCATATTCGTGCTTCCATTGCAATGGCAACTTTTGGAACTGTTCGAATTGAGATTGAACTAAGTGACCAAATAAGCCTAAGCATCACAGTGAAAATATAAATCGCAATAGGGATATTTTGAAAAGACTGATAAATGCCGTTAGCTTCTTTGCAAAACAAGAACTTGCTTTTCGAGGTGATGATGAATCCAAAACTTCGGAGAACCGTTGAAATTATTTAGAACTCCTGGACTACACTGCTCAGTACGATCCTCTTCTAAAAAATCATTTAGAAACTTCGACAGTGTTCAAAGTGTTAAAATCATTTAGTGAACAGTAATGATGACCATAATCAGGGATATTTAATAAAAAAAGTATTTAATTTGAGTGCGTTAAAAATATACAACCACCTAGCTTGAAGTAAACATGACTGACACTGTTGCCGCATGCAACTAGGTGAGTAGTGAAATAGTTACAAGACATGGAGCATGTACAAAAAGATTAATAAACAAATGTGAAAAATACACAAATAACATGCCCCCATGTTTGTCACATTTGGTTTCTGTTCTACAAAAACTTCATCTTAGACTGGCATGTTACAAGATTACACCACAAATTATATGTCAAAATTGTGGTCATTTGACTGACATCATTTGAAAGTCAGGGTTAAATTAATTCAATTTCCAAACAATCTTGCATTAAAGGATATAAGTATTGTCCACACATGTTGTGAGAGTTCTCATTCCCAAAGGTTTGGTTAAAGGGCCATGCCCATGACACAGAGGAGCTTGAGTAGTGTCCCCTTGGACACTTGTTTTGTAAACAAGTCTGCAACATTTTCTGCAGACTCAACATGCACAAATTTTAAGATATCCTGATTGACTAAATTCCGAAGGAAGTAGTATTTGATGTCAATGTGTTTGCTTCTTTCAGAGGTCACTTGGTTTTGGGCAAGGAAGATAGCATCTTGATTGTCGACGCATACAATCTGTGGAGTTGACACCAAATTTACACATATCTCCTTCAGGAGATTATTTATCCACAGTACTTCTTTGGCAACATGGCACATAGCTATGTATTCTGCCTCAGTGGATGACAAGGCGATAACTGGTTGCTTTTTGCTCGACCAGCTAACTGGAGCACCTGCAAGAAGTATAACGTATCCACTAAAGGATTTGCGATCTGTCTTGTCTCTTCCCCAGTCTGCATCGGCGTATACTTGGAGTCCCTTTCCAGTCTTTCTGAACTTCAACTTCCTTTGTCTGGAGCCTTGAAGGTACCTGAATATATGTTTAATGCCTCTCCAGTGTTCTTCGCTGTGACCTTCGTTGAACTGGCTCATAAACGTGGATGAATAGGCCAAATCAGGGCTGGTACCACAGGCCAGATAAAGCGGACTCCCAATTGCTTGCCTGTAGGGGAACTTTGTTTCTTCCATTTTGCTTTTCTTCTGAGCTTTTTCTGTTCTTGGGTACTTGAGGCTTGGATCTAGGGGCGTAGCGGTACACTTTGCATTTGTCATCTTGAAAGTCTCAAGTATCTCTTCCACGTATGATGTCTGATCAAGACATACAGATCCATCTTTTTCTCGTGTTATCCTCATAGACAGGATGGGGTAAGCAGGTCCCATGTCTTTTGCCAGGAACACATCTTTGATACTCATTTTAAAATCACTGATCTGCAAGGGTTTCCCAACAATCAGCAGGTCGTCGACATACACACCAACAATGATGCCTTTCTGCTTGCTGTAGTAGATGCAGGGATCTGCATTTGACCTCTTGAGACCATACTGTTTCAAGTAATTGTCCAGACAGATGTTCCATACTCTACCAGATTGTCGCAGGCCGTACAGACTTTTCTTTAAATGGCACACAAGATGTTCGTTGCCCTCTTCAAGACATCCCTCAGGTTGAGCCATATATAAATCGTCTTCCAGCACACCATTAATGTACGCTGCAATGATGTCCATTTGATGGATTTCTAGATCCATTTTTACTGCCATTGCGAGCATTAGGCGAATCGATTTTAGTTTGATCACAGGAGAGAATGTCTCCTGGACATCAACACCGAAAGCTTGAATATAGCCCTTTGCAACAAGCCTTGCCTTGAATTTCACACTGTCTTCTGTTTCGCCCTTCTTTTTGCGAAATATCCATCTGGAAGCAGTGAGTTTTGTGTTGGGGGGTCTTGTTATCAGTTCCCAGGCAGTTGCGGATCCAGGAGAGGGGCTAGGGGGCTTCAGCCCCCCCAAAAAGAGATTGCTCAAGGGTAACATTCTGCTTTATTATACACTTTAAATAGCTAAAATGGTCCTATTTTATTACTCCCAAAAGCCTCCCAAAAGCCTAATACATTGGTTTAGACTAAAAGTTTGATTTATAGTACATTTTAATTGGGTGAAATAAGCTTTTTAAAAAATGTAGCCCCTCCCAAAAAAAATTTCTGGGTCCGCCACTGTTCCAAGGTTTGGGCTTGTTTAAGGTTTGAGATTTCTACATCCATGGCTATGAGGGAGAACTTCGGAGGACGATTAAGAGAAACGTTCCCTCGGCCGCTCACATGACGTATAGTGTACAAAAGGTATTTGAGAAAAACTGACGGACAACTGTAATACACAAAAAGCTGCACTTTATTGTAGGTATCTTCACAAAACAGTTATTAAAGAAACAAGTTCAATTACGCACCGCACATTGCTTCATAAAAAATACAACAGGAACATATCTAATTGTTCCGGCCACACGGCATGCCGGAGTTCCATAAAAAAAACGAACACAACCTCCTCTGACGGAGAGCAATCGAGAAGTCTTCTCAAATCTTCCTACAAAAACTGCCAGCTCTCTACAGGTTGGCGAGTAAAATATGAGCACTCATAAGCCACTGCCCCACGTGACAACCACCGTCCGGTAGGCGTAAACAATATAAAAATTTGAAACAAACGGATTAAATGATTAATGCCAAGACAGAAGTGCCAGAATTTGGCGGATGCCAATACGTAAGGCTACAACCCTGTGAGAAAACACCGACGGAGACCGGGAGGCGCTAAGAACTAACACAGCATATGCTAAAGCGAAATTAATTTAGAAGGGAAACCCCGAAAAATCCCAGACATAGCGTCGCGCAAAAGGAAAGAATATTTTATCGAGCCGAAAAAACAAAGTGGAGAGAGATTAATACGGAATACGTAATTTTGATTTAGAAAGACGAAACATAGGAACATTATTTTAAGACGCGAAAAATATGTGAACTTCGTCACATATATCTCTCCACAGCCCAACAAAAAAAATTTGACGCCAGAAAATTTTTTTTTAAACAAAGAACTTTAACCCTTGAATTAAACAGAAAGCCTAACATGCAGCGCTTATGAGGGCTCATCACAAAAATACAATACCAAATAACATAACAAATTATAAAATACATCACAAAATACCATTTGCAAAAATATCAACAATATTCTGCTACAAATAAAACAATATAAAACGATTCAATTATCCATTACATATCAAAATTACACATGTGCAAAAACTAAAGAAAAATAACCTTGAATATTCAAAATAATATATGTACATATGACGTCATAAATGTGAGATCTCTTTATAAAAACAACTTTGCAGAAAACATTGCAGATAACTTTGCAGATAACATTGCAGATAGCTTTGCAGATAACATTGCAGATAGCTTTGCAGATAACATTGCAGATAGCTTTGCACGTGCAAAAAATTTACTTTCGAAGTCCTTTGCATTATCAACGTCCATGCAAAATAAGAAATGAAAGTTTCTCAATATTATTAACAAATCTCAAATATACTTAGTGCACTTAATCAGGTTTAAATTTTAAAATAAAGTTCAAAGATGAAGCTTCTAATTAAATGAATGTCAAAGAAGATTCTAATAAAAGTCATGACATAATTTAAATAAATCAAGTCAAAATGATTGCAATCAAATACCTGAAATGTGTCCAATGCAATTTAGTTGCAGTACAGGTATTGCTATCAACTTTCAAAACAAACTCTCTCTTTTTTCTTAAAGTTTGTTTATTTATTTATTAATATATTTTTTTTAATATCAAACACAATTTACTTCGTGAAAAACATAATAAAAACTTTCAATGAATAAAAATATCAAAACATATATAAATATTTTTTTTTTTTTTAAACATGAGCTTCAAAACAAATTAAGATTTTTGTGACCAAAAACAGGAAACTTTCAAACAGACGAAACATGAACATAAACAATATTTGCAAAAAAATGGTAAACACAAAAGAAAAATGTATGTTTGTGTGTGTAAAGAAGGTGCAGGTTAGAAAAACCCATTAAATTGTGTAGAAAAGAAATGATTACCGACAACCGTAAGCTCACCTAAGAAAACTATTGTTCCCTTTTTTTTTTTTAATATTAACAACAACTTGATTAACTAAGTTTCATGAAAAAGAGATACATATCATACAGTATACTGAAGTGTACATCTTTAAAAATACTGGACCAGCCAGATACAAACAAGATATTATACAACAGTGTACAAAGCAAGGAAGTGTCTGTGGGTACCTTCACAAACACGCCATTACTAAAACGAAAACATGCATCTACTTTCTAGGTCTTAAATTATACTGATTATGTGAAGTTGTAGGTAGATTAAAATTATCTGTAACACCATTATGGTAGTGATTATTACTATGTAAAGAAAGATATTCAGAACGTGGAGGAGCTAAAATTAATCTATCAATATGTACTCTCTGAGGTTCGAGATGGGGAGCTTGCAAACGTCTAATAGAGAAAGAAACAGGTGAGTGTTTTTCAGTGATCACATAAGGACCTGTGAATTTAGGTTTAAATTTATCCAAAGACTTTTTATAAACAATGTCATTTACATTTAAATCTCTGAGCCTAGCATGTTGTGAGTGTCTCTGAAAGCGAATCGTTTGTGAAGAAATAATGTTTTGATAAGCTTTCTTATAAATAGAGTCTAATTCTTGCATTAATTTATAAGTGTGTATGTCATTAAGATTTGGCGGAGTTGTCTCAAAGTTAAATGTGTCAAAAATAAGTGATAATTCTCTGCCAAAATGTAATAAATTGGGTGTAAAACCAGTAGTTGAATGTGTTGAACCATTATACAAAGATTTGTGAATTAAAATTGCATGTTCGAAGTTGTGGCCATCAAGTAATAAAGAATTTACAGAGTATTTAATGGAAGTATTTATGCGTTCAGCAATCGAATTACATTGTGGATGACCAGCCGAAGAATGATTAATTTTTATACCAAGTTTGTCATGAAAATGATTATAAATTGAGGCAACAAACTGTGGCCCTAAATCTGACAAAATCACTGCAGGACGGCCAAAAGTTGTAAAATATTTAAAAAGAGCCTCGACTATTACATTAGCAGACGTAGAAGTAAGAGGCACAAGCTCCATATGGCGAGAGAAATGATCAGTGATTGTTAGAACAGTACGACCATTACTGAAGGGACCAACAAGGTCAATAGCAATAGTATGTCCTGGATAAGTTGGTGTGTATGTTTGTTGTAAAGGAGCAGGTCGAGTAGGATGATGTTTCACCTGTAAACATACAGTACAAGAGGCAACAAAATTGACAGTATCAGTATAAATACCTTTCCAAAAATACTTCCTTGTTAGAAATTCGTAAGTCTTTTTTAAACCATAATGTGACAGATGAGAAATTGTTAAAGCTTTTGCTTTTAACGAATGTGGAACAACAATTACATGATGATAAGTTTGATTATGAACATTATACTTTTCACACATCAATAACATAGTTTCTGGATGAATAAAAAAGGCAGGATGAGTTGCAGAGGAACCCTTACTTAAAATTTCATTATAAATGACAGACAACTCAGGATCAGCATTTTGCTCTCTGAAAAAAGTTTCATTTGAAATTTCCAACAGTGGATCAGTACTATTTGAATTTTTTGTAACTAAAAAGTTCACATATTCATTATTTTTAGGAACATTATCAACAATTGGTATAACACCTTTATCATAAATTAACTGAGGATTACTGTCAAGAGTTTCAGTATTATTTTCAAAGTTGTCCCTAGATAAATAGTCAGCAAGTACATTCTTAGATCCAGCAATGTGCTGAAAACTAAATGAATATTCTGACAACTCAAGTAACCACCTTGTGATTATGTCAGCTGGGTTGGTAGTCTTTTTATATTTTTTCAAAGGAGCACTATCAGAAAGAATTATAAAATGTCTATTATACAAATAATATTTAAAGGCATTAACAGATTTATATATAGCCATTAGTTCCAACTTAAGAGCAGGATACTTTTGCTCAGCTTTATTTAACGATTTGGAAAAATAAGCAACTGGAAGTAGTTTATTATCATACATTTGTAAAAGACAAGCACTTATAGAAATGTTGGAAGCATCAGTATTTAAATAAAAAGTCTTATTCCAGTCAGGAAGTCTTACCATAGGTTCAGAGAAAAATATTTGTTGCATCTTTTGAAAATTTTGTTCATGTGTAGAAGTCCAAACAAATTTAGCTTTAGGAGTAGTTAATTGAATCAAAGGTTGAGATAACTCAGAAAATGCAGGAATTAAGTGTTTGTAAAAAGTTGCCAAACCAATAAAGCGTTTTAATTGTTTTTTTGTTGTAGGAGTTGGAAAAGAAACAACTTTTGCAATGTTACATTGAATAGGCTTGATAAAATGATTTTCAATATGAAAACCCAAATAGTTTGTTGATGTTTTATGAAAAGAACATTTAGTAGGAGCAAGTGTCAAATTATATTTACATAAAACTTTTAAAACTTTTTCAAGTTTATGTACAGTGTCTTCAAAAGAATGTGATCCTATAATAAGATCATCCTGATATGCGAAAATTCCATCTGAGTTAACCTCGTCTAGTAAAAGATCCATAAGAGCCTGAAAAGTTGAGGCAGCGGATTTCAAACCGAAAACCATTCTTTTATATTTAAATGAGCCAAACTGAGAAGTGAAAGTTAATTTATCTTGTAAATCTTTTGGTAAATCTATTTGATGATAAGCCTGTTGTAAATCTAAACTGGTGAAAAATTTATATGTTGATAGATTAGCAATAATTGTCTGAATTTTAGGTAAAGGATATGATGAACCTTGTATGACAGAATTTAACATACGCAAATCAAGGGCTAACCTATATTTTTGTTTGCCAGAAGAGTCAGGCTTTTTCTTTACTAAAATTACAGGACATGCCCATTCAGATTAATGCCAAGATAGAAGTGCCAGAATTTTGGCGGATGCCAATACGTAAGGCTACAACCCCGTGCGAAAACACCGACGGAAGACCGGGAGGCGCTAAGAACTAACACAGCATATGCTAAAGCGAAATTAATTTAGAAGGGAAACCCCGAAAAATCCCAGACATAGCGTCGCGCAAAAGGAAAGAATATTTTATCGAGCCGAAAAAAAAAAGTGGAGAGAGATTAATACGGAATACGTAATTTTGATTTAGAAAGACGAAACATAGGAACATTATTTTAAGACGCGAAAAATATGTGAACTTCGTCACAATGGCCTTTCGCCATTGGTCTGCGTCAGGTGATGCGAGGGCTTCCTTTACTGTCATAGGATCTCTGTCTTCATGCTTCATGTTCAGTTCCTTGGCTTCATTCAGGATGTAATTAGGGATGGACGCGAGACGAAAAATTGGCGTCTCGCGTCTCGCAAAACAGCCGAAAAGCTTGTCTCGTCTCGCAAAAATCCCTACATCATAATGTTAACAATGTCTGTCTCGTCTCGCAAAAAAGCTGTAAATCTCTGTCTCGTCTCGCAAAAAGTCGTCTCGCGTCCATCCCTAGATGTAATCATTTAAGTGTTCAGGAATTTTAATGGTTCTAGTGCTTCTAGTCGATTGCATACTGCAATTAGGCATTTCGGAAGGTCTTGGAGAATCAGCACCCAGCTCTTCAGACTCAATTCCGTCGCGACATTTACCTTCTTCAACTTCCTGATTGACGTGGTTCAATACATCATTCTACTCTTCATCTAGATAACAACTGGAGTTTTCTGAGTATTCGTCGGTTTGATCTGCATCTTGGCTCATTTGTTAATCAGGTGCGGTGGCATGTAGGAGCTGATGTCCTTCTTGCAGTGTATTTGCTTCAGACTCTAACATGTTTCCTATTCCTTCATTGTCTATTGTGAGTATAACATTTTTATCTTCATCCTGACATTGTGTTTGCTCCAACTTGAGGGGAATGTGTCTTCTTCAAAGATTACATCTCTGCTAACGAGAAATTTCTTTCTTTCCAGACTCCAAAGCTTGTATCCCTTGATACCATCTGAGTATCCAACTAGGACACATTCAGTGGCCTTTGGAACAAATTTGCCTTTTCTGTGGGAGGAATGGATGTAGCTCCAAGCTTTACACCCAAAGACCCTAAGGTGTTTAAGGTCAACTTCTTTGCCTGTCCATCTCTCTTCCGGGATGTTGCCTTCGATAGCTGAAGAGGGTCGTCTGTTTAGGAGATAAGATGCAGTGCACGCTGCTTCGGCCCAGAATTTTGGATTAGCTCCTGATTCTATTAGAAGACATCTTGTTGTGTTGATAAAAGTCTGGTTCTTTCTTTCTGCTAATCCGTTTTGCTGTGGAGATTCCGGTACGGTTAACTGCCTCTGGATGCCGCGCTTAGTAAGATATTTGCTGAGCTCGTCGGACTTATATTCACCGCCGTTATCGCTTCTCAGAATCTTGATTTGTTTACCGTGGAAAATTTCTGTCATGTGCTTGTATTCGACAAACTTTTCCAAAACTTTACTCTTTTGCTTTATGGGACATACTGTTGAGTGCCGAGAAAAATCGTCTGTGAATACGACCATGCAGTTTGACCCACCAAATGATGGTGGGGAAATTTTCCCGATTACATCTGAATGTATGATCTCTAGCACTTCTTTTGCTCTCGTACTTGAAGATTTGGGGAATTTTTCTCGTCTCATCTTCTCCTGGATGCATGTAGAACACGGCTTGCTTGATTCTCCACTAATATTTATTAGATCAAGACCTTTGACTGCAACCTGACAAGGATGTCCCAGTCGGCGCTGTCAGAGTTCTTTACTTGCCTTTGCGATGAATGCAGTCGCTTGATGTTCCTCAACTACATAAAGTCTTCCTTTCTTTTTACCTTTCAAGACGATTTCCCCGCTTTCTGACAGCACTGTTGCCTCTCCACCAGCAAACTGCACTTTGAAGCCACGTTCTTCTGTTCTGCCTATGGATAACAGGTTTCCACCCAGGTTGGGTACATGTAGTACTTTTTCAGGAGTTATGTTTTTCTCATTTCCAGAGTCTTCACAAACAGATAAAACTATATTTCTAATTCCAGTCACTTCGATCTTTTCAGTGTTTGCTACTTCCACAATTGAATTATAATTTTCCAAAGTTGCAAACTTACTTCCATCAGATGTCATGTGCTCAGTTGCACCACTGTACAAAATCCACAATGTTGAGTTATTCTCCCTTTTCTCGTTTGTGAATAATGCCATGCGTTTGTGAATAATGCCAGTTGCGGTAGCACGTTTTCGAAGAGGTCCTACAGCGACGGCCGGACCCAGTGATGTTTTTTGGGGGTCTCTCAAAGTGCCAACAGCAGTACATTTTCGAGGGGGCCCCCTACAGCGATAGTCGGACCCAGGGATGTTTTTTGGATGTTGCAAAGACCGCAGCCATACCATATTTTCGAGGGGAGCAAGATATGGATTCCGGTGCAACTCGCTTCTTGATTTGATTGATAGCTATTGTCGCGGGTGCAACTGACCCTCGCCCCTTTGTATTACTTAATAAGTTTCTGATCAGGAAAACTATGCAATTAGATTTCAACACTAACATATGTGGTGTCAAACTACGGTACTTTCAATTAGCCGGTCGTAAATCCCACCAACAATTAATACTTGGCGACATTAAAAGACTACTTCTAAAACATTGTTTGTTCCCCAAAACAAAGTCGAAAATGATAATCAATAAAAAAAAAAAAAAAAAAAAAACATTATAACAAATTACAACGTATAAAAGTATCAATTAAAAGAAATTTGTATGTTAACTGAATTAATCGTCTATTAAAAATTTGGAAATGGCGCAAAATATTGCTCGCCAATTTACTTCTCTAATTTTTTTTTTTTACAATGAGTGAACATATTACACAAAAATTTTATCATTCGCACAACCATCTCCATGCGAGCTTTAACTGTACCGAATTTCACGCTCATCCGTTCACTCAATGTTCTGAAAAAGGGGCACAAAGATTTTCCTTAGCCTATTTATATATACATAGATACTTATAATTGTAGATTATTTTCACGGAGAAATGCATACTTTTAAAAATTCATTTGAGAGTAAGATATATTTTTTAATAAGATACCTATGATAGATGAGTTATTTTTTTTCCAAACATAGGATTTTAATAACTTTTTTTCTGTTTTAATCATTTAATATTAATTTACATTAAGTCATTTTTAGTTTTATTTCAAGTTAAATTACTTTTAGAGTTTGATAAATAAAAAGTAAATCCCTTTTGAATATTTATAAGGAAATTGTAATTCTTTCTTTTGTAATTTTATACAGGTATGGAACAGAATTTTTAAGATTTTGCGTTAAATTTCTTTAATCAATAATAATTTATATATAGTTAGAAAATGCCTGGTTTTTATGGAATAGAGAAGAGGAATACAGTACTCTCATAGATTATGATACACTTTCAGTAAAGATTATAAACGCACCAGATGTTTTAATAGATGAGTGAGCTGTTGAAGGAACATGTGAATTTGAAATAAGGTCGTGCGAGGATTTTAAAGTTTGAATTATTATTACATAAAAAGACCTGACTGTTGTTGGCCGCCTTGTAAATGGCTGGCGTCTAAAACTATATGTGTATTGTATAAATCCAATCTTATGTTGTAATTTTCAAGATATTTATAGTATTTTGTATGGTGTTCTAATAAAATTTGAAGATTAGAAACAAAGGTAGCGTGGGAAAACTTTACTGGCGTAGTTAATCGGCAGGATTGGATTCGATACTACAGAATGCTCAGGTGAGAGCTGTATCCCTTAATTTCATGCTACTGCATTTGTACGTAGCTCTAGCAACTGATTTGCATTATTTTGAAGTTTAGTGGGCCAGTTTGGCAGGTTTTGAAGGAAGTTTTCCTGTTGGTGTTTATATATAGTTGACCGTCCCGGCATATTTACATGCAGTATCCTCCTGATTCGTATATAAACATGTATTTGTAACTGTAGCTGAAAACTAGCATTTGAAAAGTGAAATGGCATTTTTTGGTAAGGGAAAGAAACAAGATTTAATAGTCCTTGCTGTAGAACTGGGTTTAACGGTCGAAACGACTTTTAGAATGGCGAATTTACGTAATCTGATTACGAACGATAAAAACTATGATGAAGAATTTTGTAAAGATATATTGGCTAGAATTATAGCGAATAGAAAAGAAGAAAAAGAAAGGATCGGAAAGAGAGAGAAGAAAAAGAAAGAGAGAGAGAAGAAAGGGAAAGACAGGATCAGAAAGAGAGAGAAGAAAAAGAAAAAGTTTTTGAATTAGAAAAATTGAAAATTGAAAAAATGGCAGAAAATGCGATGTTGGGAAGCCAAGTACGGGAAGGAAGCGGTGTTAAAACTAATTTAGGTCTATGTTCCGTATCCGGTGCCCCTTGGTTCTGGCGACATCCAGAGCGATGTTCAACGTTAGTAAAGTACCCTGCCGATGGCTGTTTGACTGGCAACCATAAAGAAATGTGTAGAGCTTGGCGACGTTTTTTTTTTTGAAGGAATGATAATGCTTCAAATATTGTAAATTGGATAATTTAGAACTATTGAAAGATGCGAAATTTCTTGCACTTTCGGGCATGCGTAATAGTTGTTTTTTAATGTAGCTACTGTGTGACGTAAGCAGATGAATGTAACGAATTCGCTTGCTCAATTTGACGTCACTAAGCTGTTAATTTGCGTTTTGC
Organism: Cheiracanthium punctorium; assembly: GCA_038373885.1. Classification (NCBI taxonomy): domain Eukaryota; kingdom Metazoa; phylum Arthropoda; class Arachnida; order Araneae; family Cheiracanthiidae; genus Cheiracanthium; species Cheiracanthium punctorium. The sequence goes on from JAWZYV010004055.1 coordinate 1,471,109, forward strand.
GCATGCGTTATTGTTATTTTTCTTTTTTTCCTGTTCTTTCGTCTACTATTCTAATTTGCTTCAACTTGTACTAATGTTTTTTTTTTTTCGGTCTCGCAGAGGGGCCCGCGTTAGCATATTTTCGAATGTATGTATCGATGAATGTAACGAATTCGCTTGCTCAATTTGACGTCACTAAGCTGTTAATTTGCGTTTTGCGCATGCGTTATTGTTATTTTTCGATTTTTTCCTGTTCTTTTGTCTACTATTCTAATTTGCTTCAACTTGTACTGTTTTTTTTTTTGGGGTCTCGCAGAGGGGCCCGCGTTAGCATATTTTCGAGGGGGCCCTTTTGAGGCGGTGGCCGGTCCCACTGATGTTTTTTTTGGGGTCTCGCAGAGGGGGCCCGCGTTAGCATATTTTCGAGGGGGCCCTTTTGAGGCGGTGGCCGGACCCACTGATGTTTTTTTGGGTCTCGCAGAGGGGCCCTCGTTAGCATATTTTTGAGGGGGCCCTTTGAGGCGGTGGCCGGACCCACTGATGTTTTTTTTGGGTCTCGCAGAGGGGCCCGCGTTAGCCTATTTTCGAGGGGGTCCCCTTGAGGCGGTGGCCGGACCCACTGATGTTTTTTTTGCGATCTCGCAGAGGGTATCCGCCCGGACCCACTGATGTTTTTTGGGTCTCGCAGACGGGCCCGCCCGGACCCACTGATGTTTCTTTTGGATCTCGAAGAGGGGTCCGGCCGGAGCCACTGATGTTTTTTTGGATCTCGCAGAGGGGCCCGCGTTAGCATATTTTCGAGGGGGCCCTTTTGAGGCGTTGGCCGGACCCACTGATGTTTTTTTTGGGTCTCGCAGAGGGGCCCGCCCGGACCCACTGATGTTTTTTTGCGTCTCGCAGAGGGGCACGCGTTAGCATATTTTCGAGGGGGCCTCCTTTAGGCGGTGGCCGGACTTAGTGATGTTTTTTTGCGATCTCGCAGAGGGGCCCGCCCGAACCCACTGATGTTTTTTTGGATGTCGCAGAGGGGCCCGCGTTAGCATATTTTCGAGAGGGCCCGTTTGAGGCGTTGGCCGGACCCACTGATTTTTTTTGGGGGGTCTCGCAGAGGGGCCCGCGTTAGCATATTTTCGAGGGGGCCCCCTTGAGGCGTTGGCCGGACCCACTGATATTTTTTTGGGTCTCGCAGAGGGGCCCGCGTCAGCATATTTTCGAGGGGGCCCTTTTGAGGCGGTGACCGGACCCATTGATGTTTTTTTGGGGGTGACGCAGAGAGGCGCGCGCCCCCTCCAAGAAAAATTTTTTACACTACATAAATGGGGCTTTTACCAATATTTAGCAGGCTTTACACTAGATAAAATGAATATTCACAATTTGCGTACTCCTCCGAAAGAGTTTCTGGTTCCGCCCTTGAGAACATATGTAAAGCTGACGTCATAAACTTGAAAATCGTCTGGATTTTTTTAAAATCAGAATTTGACTGGCAATTCTGAAAATTAAACGCGGTGCATTTGAAGTATAGAATTTTCATTTAGTGTTAATTGCATGAAGATTGAAGTTTGGTGTTCTTTGATTCTGAGTGGAATAAGTTTGTGTTGGATTTTCCTTGTGTTTTTGATTCCGTTTTACGGAGCCTTTATCGTAAGTTACTGAGCGTCTCGAGGAATTTCGTCTTGGGGAATTTCATCGTTGTAATGGATGTTCCCGGTCCTTCCATTAAAAAATGAGGTGGGGAAAGGTGAGGTAAGTGCTTGTTTAATCTACTTTTTCTAATGTTTTGTTGTGGATTTGACTGTTTTATATAGTGTCATTTACTTAGAATTTGTGTTTCTTTGTAAAAATTTTAGTGGTAAATACTTGTGTTTATTCGTCACAAGAAGGCGATAGCCGTTGAAGCTTGGCGGTCGCCAGGGTGGCTTGGCGCCGTGGCTGGAGCTTGGCGCCAAGATCCGTAGCGCTCGCACTTGGCGATCGCCAAGCTCCAGCGGCTATCGCCGTGTTTACATGAGGGGCACCGTCTTGTATGATTTTACCCTAATTTAGAAAAATTATTGCCTAGGTTTGATCCGAAGGAAAGTGATATCTGTTTATTTCTTACGTTGTTTGAGAGACAGTTAAAGATGCTTGGCGTCGATAAAGAAAATTGGGTTGCTCATTTAATTGGGGTGTTGCCAACTCCTGTTTCCAGTTTGATTGCTAGTGAAACAGAAGAGGTAGCGCAAAATTACGATGAAATTAAGAAGATGCTGTTAAAAAGATTTAAATTAAGCGCCGAGAAATTCAGACAGTTATTTATGAAACATCAAAAGTCCACAGAAGAAACATGGATGGAATTTTATTTTAAAATGAGAGCCTATTTTGATGGGTGGATTGAGGGGTTAAAAATTAAATCTCTAGAAGATTTAAAAAATCTGATGATCACTGATCAGATTAAAAGAAAGGTACCATTTGAAGTAAAAGAACATTTCATGGATGAATGGACGGAGCTTGTATCCCCAATAACGTTGGCCGAAAAACTAGATGAATATGATGATGTAAGAAGAGTAATGAAGCCAAAATTCGCCAAGGAACGTCTTCTTGCGAAAACAGAAAACGATAATTGGGCAACTAACCCGTACCAGTCAAAATACGGAAATTTTGAAAGTCGCCGAAATACAACGACTCGAAAGGAAAATGATTTTCAAGATAGGAGAAAGGAAAATTTTCATGAACAAAGGAAGCGGAATCGATGTTTTGAATGCGGATCGTGTGAACATTTGTGATCGCAATGTCCGAGATTTAAAAATAAAAGCAATTCACTTAATTTCCATAACAGAAGATCAGAGCGTGCACAGAGCAATTTAGTTCAAATGCAGATTAGTGACGCGAATAAAGAAGATAACACTGAAGAAAAATTGAGCATGCTCACCGCACGGGTTGATTTGAGAATATCAGATAAATTTAAACTCAAAAGTAATTGCGATAATGTTATGATTTTGGAAGTTGAATGCGAAGGGAAAACATTTAATGGTATCGTAGATACTGGGGCACAAATATCAGTCATACGAAATGATTTAATGCAGAAACACGAAGAAAAGAGTGAGGGTACTATAAAGCTTTACTCAGCGTTTGGAGAAGAAGAAACAGTTCCGTTAAGAATAGTGAATGTAAAAATAAATGATGGGTTACATGGAAGAGTACCGGTTATATGTGGTATATCTAGGAAACTAAAATGCGATATGTTAATTTGTAATACGGCATTTAAATTAATGAAAGAAAACATACAGTTATTTAATGGTACGGAATTAAAATCTGATGTGTGCAGTATTTTAGTTCAAGACGAAGACAAAAGGTATATAAATCAATTGGTATCGGGAAATGTACAAACAAGGGCTGAAAACACTGAAGCAGAAAAGAACGAGAAAGTTCCTGAGACTGTAGCATCGTTCCAGAAGCTCCAAAGGGAAGACGAACAATTAAAACCATATTGGAAACATGCAGAAAATCATCAAAATTCATATAGTTATACAATAAGTTTTAGATGGTATTCTTGTACATGCCGAAACAATATGTGGGGAAGATGTCAAACAAGTAGTACTACCCCAATGTAAGAGATCGGATGTGCTTAAAATGGCCCATGAGATTTCATTAGCCGGACACTTAGGAGAACGGAAAACTAAAGAACGAATTAAATATACATTTTTTTGGCCACCAATCAAACGAGACGTTAAAAAATTTTGTGAGAGTTGCAAAGAATGCCAATTAAGAAGAGTTGGGACATACCAGTAAAGTTTTCCCACGCTAATTTTCAAATTTTATTGGAACATTTACAAACACTATAACCATCTTCAAAATGGTAACCGATAATTTAAATTACACAATACACATATACAGGCTTAGACTCTAGCCATTTACCAGGCGGCTAGCATCAGTACGGTCTTTTATAATAATTTTTAAAATTCAATCTTTAGAAACAACGCGCACACTTATTTTATTTACTAGCCCGTGTTCTTTTAACGGCTCGCTCATTTATTCAAGCAGCGGGTGCGTTTATAATCTTTACGTAAAGATTATAAACGCACCCGCTGCTTGAATAAATGAGCGAGCCGTTAAAAGAACACGGGCTAGTAAATAAAATAAGTGTGCGCGTTGTTTCTAAAGATTGAATTTTAAATTTTTATTATTATAAAAAGACCGTACTGATGCTAGCCGCCTAAATGGCTAGAGTCTAAGCCTGTATATGTGTATTGTGTAATTTAAATTATCGGTTACCATTTTGAAGATGGTTATAGTGTTTGTAAATGTTCCAATAAAATTTGAAAATTAGCGTGGGAAAACTTTACTCTTTCCAAATGGTATTTATAAAGATGAAGTATAGTTAGACTATGTCTGATGAAAATTATTAAACAGTTTTGGTGGGCGATTTTAATATAGATTTCCATTCAGAAGAAGTATTTGTGGAACATTAAAGACAAACACGACACACTCATGGATTATGATGCCCATTCCAAACAGTATTTAACATGGTGAAGTATAGTTGTAATATGCCTGGCGGAGATTGCAAAACAGTTTCCGTAGGCGATTTAAAACAGATTTTGATTCCAAAGATGTGTTTTATGGAACAAGAAAGAGTTGATTCCTAATTTAACGTCCCCCACTCTCGCCAACTTAAAAAATCGCCGCACTTTGGCGAGTTTTGCAGTCATGGGCCTCTAGGAGTTATGCACAAGTTTCAACTCTCCCAAAAGAACTAGTTGAAAACTAAAGGGAACAAATTAGCGATAAGCGCCCTATTTAAGGAATTTGAAGTCACTTAATTATTAAAACTACATTAATTGGCAACCCAAAAATAAATAAAGAAGTAATGGAATGCTGTCATGGGCGCCGGCAAAATATTTTCCAGGGGGGGCAAAGACTACTCCAGGAGGAGGCAAAGACTACTCAAGGGGGGGGCAAAGACTACTACAACATATGGTTACCATGTTGGAAAGAGCAAAAAAGCAAGGGAAAGTACTGCATACAAAAATCCAGGGGGGGGCATTGCCCCCCTTGCCCTATGCTGCCGGCGCCCATGAATGCTGTACTTACATGTTGTTCCGAATCGCCATTTTAATTCTAAATTACGGTTGCGACATAAATACACAAAATAGCCATGGTAACTGCATGTGTTTAACTATCGTCACCTTGGCGAGAGTCGGGGCGTTAAAGTAGGAATCAACTCAAGACGACAAACACGGCACACGCGTGGATTATGATGCTCAATTGGAACAATATTTAAAACGGTGACGTGTAGTTAGACTATACTTGACGAAGATTGTAAAATAGCTTTAGTAGGCACTTTTAAGATAGATTTCGATTCCAAAGATGGGTTTTATGGAACAAGGAAGAAAAATACGGCATACTCATGAATAATGATACTGAAGAAGATGATCTTCTGAATACCTATTAACTGCATTTCCTAGAAATTTTATGTAATTATCATAATCTTGACTGGAACACCAATAACTAATATAAGTGTCAAAGTGCCAATTACTGGTGAAATCCATATTTTTTTAACCAGTAATTGACATCCCATCTTAAAAAAAAATAAATCAATTTATTTATTAAAAAATAAAATGTACAGACTTATTTTATGTACTATTATCTCATACAATTCAGTTTATTTTAGTTTATAAGAAGAAAGACGCTACAAACAGAAACAGTTTCTTAACCCATTTGTGCCTGGATATTTTTGCGACTTTCTTCGATTTTTACTGATAACAGAAATAATAGATAAATTTCTGATGTCAACTTCTTGAACAAGGAATGATTTATTTTAAAATAATTTTGCATAAAAATTGAAATATCAACATCCTACTTGGTCATGTTAAAATATTGTGCGGAGTTGAGGCTCAATACTTATGAATAAAGGCTAGGAAAAATAAATAACGTTTTCGACTAATAGGGAAAATGCCGTCCCAAAAAAGGGACGCTAGGCATAAATGGGATAATGAACGAATCTTAACTTTCAGGATTAAGCCAGCTACTGAGCCCACTGTCAGAATTTTGTCATGCTTTTTGTGACAAACTGCAGAAATGCAAAAAAAAGTTCGGCAGCACAACACATATTTATGTGTGCATGTACACTACATGCATGTACACACAAAGATGTGGGTGCATTTAAACATTGTTAATTGAAAATCACAATTACATGAAAGTGGTCTTCAGCGCATTTCTCACCTCTGTTGAAGACAATTTGTCTGCAGAGGATAGTTCTATTTCTGCGACAATGTCGCCCTGTCGCCTTGTTTCTGCCACGGGATACTGAAAATCTGATTTCCTTTCAGCACTGAGTTTAAAATACCAATTTCTGATACCTAGAGTCCTCTGGAGGAAAACAAAAAAATTTCATAAAACTGAAGACAATTTAGACAATTGTCTTCAGTATCATGTCTAGATAGTATCATATGATAACAGTTTTTAAATAAAAGCTTATTTTATTATAATAAATTATCGGGCAAAATGTCAATTACTGGTGCATCTACCCTATAGCAGGAAACAATTCCTTGTAGATGCTGGACGAATAGATAAACTTGCTGAAAAAATTTCCCGTAGGTGTTTGGGCGAAAAAAGAAATAAAAAAAACATCGTACCTACTTGGCGACAAAAGAAATTGCAAGTTTAGGTGGTCTTCAGCAAATAACAGAAAAGTAACAAAATAAATTTCAATATGAGTACTATATTGAATTAAAAGTATATTTTTTACACAAATTAAGCTCTCAAAAAGACTTTGCAATATTACCCAATTATTTATAATCATTTTAGTACTAGGACTACTTGCGTTTTTAACTTCCTTTCTGCTGTTTTTGGAGAAGGCTCACGTACATCCATTTTTTCATTTATGATAAATACACATTTTCAGTAACCTGTTTTTCAACTTTGGATTTTTCTGGAACATGTGTTTCTCCCAATTCCGCTCTAGTGAATGGAATGAGCTAGCAGTAGCCCTCTGTAGATGATACAACAAGTGTCAGCAACTTGGAACTTAATTTGGAACTGTTAAGTTCCAAATTTAACAATTTGGAACTTAACACCATCAGGCGACCAAGATAGATCTTTCAAGCGAGTATAGTGTATGTTGGATGCAAAAGAAAATTGCACTAGTTGTTGTGTATCATACAGCAAGACGGAGTCAAAAGCTGCGATAGCAAATATCATGCGATAAGGTGATCATTGGCTTAGACTGTCCATTTTCTTTATCATCGATGGCTGGTCCCGTAACTTGTACAGAAATGGATTACTGAATAGGCAAGCAGTCTCTTGTAGGCAAACTAATTGCAGGTTTATTTAAGGCATGCCTAGAAAATACGTTGCAACTATTCTGGATTTTTCCACCTTACTCCATTATTCCAGAAGGCACAATAATCAAAAGTTCCCCATCAAATGTACATGTTAGCCTTCTACAGAAAGACTGAAGGTAGTCATCATAAAACAACTTCGATTTAAAGGTCCCTTTTTCATGAGAATTAGCCCACGGAATTTTAGTGATCTTGTAGACAGTTTCTCTCTATTCTAAAAAAAAAGTAAAGGCCGCTGTCGTCGCTGTCAAAGCTTGTTGGGCTAACTCCTCCTAAACCGTGGGGATTTGAGTTTCGCCTAAGGTGCCCACAGATTCGAAAAATTCCGAGGAACCTGATAAGCTGACTTAAATTTCAAGAATCGAATTATTTTAGAAGATATTAATAAAAAACTGAAAAAAAAACATAATGGTTTCCATATTTGGCATAAAATCATTCATTATTTTGCAACAAAGCAATGCCAAGTACGTAGAATCGCGCGAAATTGACAAACATAAAGTAGAATTACACCCATTTTACGCCAAATTAAAAAGTGTATGAAATAAATAACTCAAAGTGCATTACACAAAGTTGGCAGTTTTCAAATAGTAAATTCGCTTAGACAACAAGAGTTTAGAATTAGCGACTATTCGTTTTTTAAAACAGAATAACTAATTGTAACTGATTATAAAAGTGCCCTCTTGGCATTAGGAATGATCCGGCAAAATGGTATCTTTCCAAGCAGGGCGGTTCTTAACTTCGAATTCCAGAATGCTAGAATACAGTATCTTGAAAATGAAAAATATTTAAAATGCAGATTCTTTTTAAGCCGGTTCAGTCCAGCTCGAGTATTTGCTACCAGTAGACATATTTAGTGGCGTTAACTATGCCATTATAGCAGTTGTAGTACACTTTGGATATTTGCAAGCGCGGCGAGATGATATAATTCGTGGTGCTAAATACGCCAATCTGCAAAGGATTAAGTATATGAAAATATGGATAACGGTTTTGCGGGAACCTTACATGAGAAGTAATCATAAAGAAAACACATGAAGAACTGTTTTCTTAGAGCTAATTATTAACTATACATATACGCAAGTCGCCAAATAATGAAAATTCACCATGGGTGGCAAATTCGCAAGGTGTCCAATAGGTTTTACATAATTAAAAATACAGCTGAAACAGATGTTCTGATTTTATTAGCTCCTAATTAATATAACTTTTGAATGGTAACATTAATTATCATCGTGTTTCTGAGGAGTGCAAATAATTTTTCCATCGATTATACGCGGAGTCCGCACTGCAGGTGGAGTATAGCTCAGGACCCGTATAACACGGATTCCTATAACAAAATATCTACTGTGTTAGGGGGGGGGGTCTACTGTACTGTGAAGTTTAAATTTTTATTGTACCAATGAATGAGCATGCAAGAAACCAAGCAATGTGTAGCTCAGTAAAATTCTATCTGATCCAATCTTTGGGTTTTGTCTGATAAATTATGTCCTTTTTACGAATAAGCCTTATTAGGGGCCGAATGCCTCATATGAAGAGCGAGCGTAGCGAGTCTAGGGGCCTTGGCCCCTAGTTCTGTAAATTAATGCTGTGCATTCTTAATGCTCTATCTGTTCCAATCGATTCAATGTATTGATTCAAAGGATCCCAGGTTACACATTGAATATAACCTTTACACTCTGAGAAGATGTGCGTTTATATATGATTCTGCATATCCCACATGATAACAGTGTTGTCAATTTAAGATGATGCAAGAAAATTCCCATCTTTAGACAAACAAATATCAAATATATCGTTAAGATGTCCTCGCAGTACTTTAACAATATACCATTCTTTGTTTCTTACACCATCATCAATTTCATCACCACCGTTGGGAGGTTCGATCATTTGCCCTCCCGTTCTTTCAATTCCCAAATGATGATAGCACCATCATCATCTCCAGAGGCCAGTAAGTTTCCTTTAGGAGAAAAACGGACAGCATTCACGCTCTTCAAATATGAGGCATATTTTATATCAACTGATTTAATTAATCTTTGATAAGTATTATTACTTATCTTTGATAAGTTACATACCATATTATAGCACGTGAGATTCGATTCATCCAGTAGCAAGTCTCAAAACATCATTGTGAACTGGTTGAAAATCAAGGTTCAGCACAGAATCTCGATTATGCCATGACATCTGAGGAACTTAACCCTTTAACGCGCAGTGTTGCCGCTCTGAGAACACCAAATTCTGACGTTTTGACTGTTGCCAGTCATGAAGAATAGATTGGATTTCTATAAAAATAGTTGCGGGTGACATAGCTCCACGAGAAACCTTTACTTTTTTAGCACGTTATTTCCCATAAAAAAATGGTCACGATTATTTTTAACAGCACTGACATCTGCTGAAAAATGGAAGAATGCGAGGACAGCTGGATAGATTGCCCAATGCTGAAAAAAAAGGGCAGCCGGCTGTCGTCAAAAAAGGGTCTCTAGATATGTGGCACACGATGAACGTTTCGATCGTCCGCCATCTTGCTGGTAGTTAAGTCGAGCGATGGTAACGGATGCCTTTTTTTCAGCATTGGGAAAGGGTTGCGCCTCAAAGGGTTAACAGTTCATTTCCGAATAAGCACAATAGTATTCGTGAAAAAAAAACCGTTTTTACAAAATGAAATCGTAACAACAAAACAATACTCGCTTTTCCTGATCTGCGCTCCCGCGCCTTTTTGCGTTGCCATCTTTCTTTTTTCTATAAAGCAGTATTGAAAAAAAAAACTCATGTTCGTAATCGGAAACATACGAAAGCACAGCTCATGCAATGCTTTACATTCCTACGCAAGTTCATTTAGGGAGAAATTCATATGTTACGTTTCGTGGTTCCTCTGCCTAACAGCAAGCAGCATTCGTAATGTATTTCAAAAGAGTTGAAAAATCAAAGTTGATTTAGTTAACCAATACAATCCACATTAAAAAAAAAACACTCTAAAAACTGGTGTTGAACAATGATATAAATAAATCTTTGTATATCAACACACATAACAAGGTACTCATCTATCAGTAGGATCGTTTCGGTCGAAAATTTTTTCAGCCTTCTTCAGCTGTCATCACACACTCTCCTAACTCCCCTTGGACAGCTGAAGAAGGCTGAAGAATTTTTTCGGCCGAAACGATCGTATTAACAGGCAAGTACCTTGTTATGTACTTTGTTGTATCAACATGCAGAAAAAGTATTAAATTCACGTACTCCATGAACAACATACCCAAATTATAGATAATAAAAAATAACTTCAAAGTTGGATCTACTGGTTTTAAACGTTCTCATTTTAACCAAAATTTGTGATGCCGTACTTCTTGTTACACTCTCCCTCCACGTTGTCGCAAACTGTCACAATTTCACGAAGCCCCCTACCCCCTCTTCCTCCAAGAGTGACATCATTTGCGAACGGCCACTTGAACATTAGCAAAATTTAAATGTTTTGCTCCCATACAGGTCGTAATGTATGAGAATTCGTTTTTGAAATCCTGTGAGCAAAATATCAGTTCTACTCGCACCAAAATCTATACAAGTTATCTCAATCTATACAGATATCCGTGAACAGGGCGTTTTTAACTTCCCCGGGGCCCCCCAAATTCATAAATGTCCGGGTCCCCTGTTGGTCATAATCAGGCTCTGGCCGCTATGTCAGAATTGAATGTGATTGGCTAGATTTAGTTATTTCCAAGCCTATAACATCATATCTTCATATTTTTAAGTTAAAAAAATGAATATTTAAAGTTAAAAAACCCCTGAAAGTATAGCACCCCTAAAAAAACCCCATTCGACTCTTTTAACCCCTAAATTTGGGGTGAAAACCCCTAAGTTGGCAACCCTGTCCACTATCTACCACAAAAGGCGGCCCGACACGGTAAGCATCGCATCGGGGCGCCATCTCGAACTCAAAAGCTTGAAAAAATTATAAAAGGGGAGCCATTTTTACGTTTGCAGGGTGGGCGCTACTTACCCTAGGGCCGCCCCTATCTACCACCTATAGACCCACCATGTCCCAAACTGAAAACCGGCGGGAGTAAGGATAGGATGGAAATTCGCTATAATTTAAACTTTTTTTTCTCATTTTATGTCCTCCAATTTTTTGCGCCCTTGGCACGTGCCTAGCGTGCCTATGTGAAAAAGCGACCCTGTCCGTGACCTATAGTATATGCTTTATTTGCGCTCAATCGAATGCATCGTTTAGATGCTGACACGCTTTCAAGAATTTGCGTCCATAAGCCATAATGTATAAGAATTCTTTTTTGTAGCCCTATAAAAAAAAATATGTTTTTATGTGAATCAATAAATAAAAATCTGTTGAAAAGTACTAAAATTTTGGGCCCTTGAAATTGGTGGTACCAGGGCAAGTGCCCCGGTCGCCCTGCTGATAAACAGGCTCTGGCTATCGTATTCACTTTCACACACACATAGAATATATCAACGTAAAAATAGCTTAAATGAATTCAGAACACCTCAAAATGTCTATATGCATCGAAATCACATAGTTGAATTTTTTCATGATTCCAATACTTTCCTTACATGTTTGGAAAGTAAAAATCCCATGAAAGCTGTTTAGCCCCAAATAAAATAATATCTCCAAATTCCGGTAATTTCAGAATTTTAATCTGCTGATTTTAAATTTTCTTATTTTAAACAAAATATGTGACATCATGTACTTATTGTTGCTCCTAACCCCTTATCACAAACTGTCACAATTTCGCCAACCGCCCCCTCCCCCCCTACTCAATGCATGCCACCATTTGTGGATAGGCCTGCAAATGGAGGGGATACTATAGGATACTACCTTCAGGAACGGCCTACCTATTTGGTTTAAAGCCTGTTTTAGTTAGCAAATGGAGGGGGCAAAAAGGGGCACGTGCCTTGGGCGACACTGGCGGATTAATGCAAGTTTGTCGATGGGGGGGAGCGGTTAGTTTGTCGGTGGGGGCGGTTAATTAGAAGACTGACATATACAGCCATTTTATGGAAGTAAAATAGGATCTTTTACATTAAATTCTTTTTTCTCGGGGGGAGGGGCGGTCGCCCACTCCGCCCTTGCTGGGTGCTGTTCTTAAGCGGGCACCATAATCAGTTCTAGTTCCAAAGAGGGGAGCACCAAAATTAAGGTTCTCCCCGGATGACTTTAGCTGCGGCACTGGTCGCGGACATAAAAATATTTACGAAAACTGGTGTTAAGAACTAAGCAAAAATGAATGTTTTGAATTAAGATATTTCTTTCTGATTTATTCGTATTTATATACAAAATAACTTATTTTTAATTGTGTGGATGGTTCCTTCTTAATAACACAAAATTTTTCTCCTGGTGGAGAAAGAGGGCGTAACAATCGCACCCATTCACCTTGCCAACAAATTAAGAAGAAAAACAAAAGCGAAGGAGGAGAACAAAGTTTTCCCCCGTTCTCCGCTAGAATGGTTACGGGTACAGTGGTCTTTGTCTCGTTTTCTGGCACGGATGTCTGTGTCACGATTCCACGATGAAAAACGCACGTGGTTAAATGAATTAGGTAATCTGTGTTTAGGCGAGAGGTGTGGATTATCTAATTATTCTGTAGTTGAAGTTTCCCTCCAGGATTATTTAAATCGTCTGACAGCGGCGCACAACTGCGGATTAAGGATGTGAAGTGAAAAGTTAAAAAAAAAAAAAAAGAATCCGCGAATTGAAAGTGAATGCCTAAAAATGTAGTAAAAATAATAAGAGGTCTTTTCTGAAGTAAGTATCTAATTACGTTGTGGTTTCGAACATTTTAGAAAACGTTATGTTGAATGCACATTATAGCAGTGAAATTTTGCGCTGTAAAATGGTGTAAAATGGTCAATGTTCGATTTTAATGCATAAAGTTATTCTCTGACAGTGAGTGATTGGAGTAATCATGTTAAGCTAATGATGTTAATGAGCTAAATTAGATAATAATGTATAAAAGTATGGTTTAACTGGTCAGATAGTAAAATGACAATAGCAAAAAATAACTTTACAAAATAAGTACTCGACAGTACAAAAATGAATTAATTATGACACTTGCTTAGTTAGCTGTAGTTATCTCTTTTATTTTCTTTTTCTGAATTTGTGAAAATAAAGATAAAATAACTGTAACCAAGAAAGTGTGCTTTGAATAATTTAAAATATCACGCATAAATGATACGTTTGATACTGTTAAAGCTACAGAGAAATGTGTGTTTTGGTGATATATTTAAGCATTTATACTTATTGGTTCACGCGATATTTTTATACAATATCTTCGTAATGTTAAGTAATAAGGAAAGATTTTTCAGTTATTTACGAAGAATGTGGTAGTATTACAATAAAAGTAATAATAAATTATTGCAAACTGATACAGAAGAAGTTTTTAAAGGGAGCGAGCATTAAAAAAAAAAAAACAAAAAAAAAACAGATATTAAAAGATTTTTTAAAATTCAGATATAGGATGCTTTATTGCGTAAATTGAAAGTTGAAACGTACGAAATGGTAATTTTCAGTGAGCTTTTATTTATAAAATTGATAGACACTAGTTATCAGAGAAAAAATTACTGAAGTTGAATATATATATTTACATATACAGAAATAACACTATAGCACGTATTTTAACTTATTCAGAAATATTTAAATAGTCTCCATAATATTATGACGTAATAAGTAAAAACCATTTGCTACAGAAACTGTTATTATTAATAATCATGGTTGTTTTTCTAAGAAATAAGTACAGTTATTTTAATCGTAGATAGACATAATGCACTTAAATTGAATTCAACTAGCGTTCATCAATGTATCACCAGGTTACTACAAAATGAACTGTTATGTAAAGATTTTTTTGTTTGTTGTTTTTTCTTCAAATTGAAATATCTTCCAGGGACACACAAAAAAATTATCTTCTTAAATATGAGTATTTATAAGCCTACTGATTCAAGTATAACTTAGTGGTTTAAGGTAACAGTGTATTTTATGTGCTGATAGACAGTAATGTGTTCATAAGCAGAATGTTTTATAGTCGAGTTCGCATTCAGTTATCAAAACTTATGAAAATAATGTTTGGCTTGTGTGGAAGATTTCGAATTCTCCGCACAGAAATTACAGGAATTAATGAGTAGCCATTAGAGAAATTATTTCGATTGATAAATATCTGAGTTTCGATTTAGTTTAGAAGAAATTTTTTCAAAAGAAATACAAATTTTTAAGTTTATGCTAAAATCAGTGTTCTATAGTACAGAAAACAAATGCTAGATGTTGAAGATCAAATTATTCTAATGCTATCAGGTGATGAATGAAAACAAAACAGAAAAAAAAATATAGTTGCGAAATATTCTAGACTTGTGATATATTCCACAAGGGGTACATGAATTCAATTTATAGTAATATAGATGCAAAGAATACCAGCGAAATTTAAAACACCGAAGAAAACTTGTTTCTGCGATGCCTTATAACTCTCTCTAAGAGTAACCTTTATTGAAAAGCAATGCTTATAAGTCTACCGACGCATTCTTGTACAAAGAATACCGTTGCAATCACTGTTGCAGTTCATCCTTATAACTATATGAAAGCGCAGTCTTTATTGAAAGGTAATTCTTATGCGTGTATTGACACGTTCTCGTACAAAGAATATCATTTCATTTACCGTCGCAATTCCTTATAACTATTTGAAAGTACAGTCTTTATTGAAAAGCAATGCATATATGTCTGCTGTTCCATTCTCGTGCAAAGAATACCGTTCCATTCACCGTTAAAATTCATCTTTACAACTCTTTGGAAGAGTAGGCTTTATTGATGAGAAATGCATATATGTCTGCATACACATTCTCGTGCATAGAATTCTGTTGCATTCACCGCTGACTGACAGACTAGCAAATACTATAATACTGAAATATCATTATAACTTTTCAACCCAAAATGGCGGAATCGAGGCACGCTTCCAAACTGGCCAAGTGCCGGTACTACATGCGTGTATTCCTCACGCATCTGTTTTCGCATGTGGGGCTCTGCGGCCTTGTCGTGGGCTACGCCATAGTGGGTGCGTTGACATTCGAATCCCTGGAGGCCCCCAACGAGATCTCCCAGAGATCGACCATACAGAACTACAGGGAGCAGTGCCTGGGCGACCTGTGGAACATCACGCTGCACCTGAACGTTTTGTACGAGGAGAACTGGACGATACTGATCGGGGCCAGGCTAAAACTGTTCGAGCAAGAAGTGGTCAATGCGGTGAAGAACGAGGGATACGATGGTAAGGAGGCGACGGACTCTGAGCTCCAGTGGTCGTTTTCTGGAGCTCTGCTCTACTGCATAACAGTCATCACCACCATTGGTAAGTGATGCTTTCTTTTCCTTAACCAAATCGGGGCCATCGTGATTCTACCGGGCCTGCTTGTGCACTCCGATGAGTTATCCAAAGAGGCCTACGGATGCTCAGTTATTGGTTGCAGCACTTAGACACGTCATCTAATGGCCGAATCTAACCAATGAGGAAACGTCAGTAGGCCTCTTTCGGAGTGCACAAGCAGGCCCGCTGGAATCACGATGGCCCCGACCAAATCTAAAACATTTATTTGCTCGATTTAAAAACACCAGGAAATTTCGGTCTTTTCGTATGGCTGCTGGGAAAAGTTGGGAGTGTCTTTTCCAAAATAAAAACAGAATTCTTCTTGATTTACCCCGTTTTAGAATGTTGACGGGTCATGATTACCTCCTGCAGCTTCTGGTGGGCGGCCGTATTCACCGAGTACTTGACAACCATGTTAACTCTTTCAGACGTTACATAGACATTAATTATACACCCATTCGACATCTCACTCTCGTTTTGGTGGGTTAACAAGGGTGTCAAGTTCTTGGTGAATACAGTCGTAGATGTGGCAGCTTCTGCCTCATGTTCTCTGTGTATAGATAGTTCTATGAATGAACTGCATCTCCTTATATGTTCCAAATTAAAAGATAATGACGCTGGACGTACTTTGTGGATTTTCCGCATTTCTATTGAATAGTAAGACAACGCATATGATTGGCCCAGTCTGAATGTAGATTTAAAAAAAAAAATCCTTAAAGGTATGCTTTCCCGTTATCCTAACATTGGAATGATCTAAGCTTTATTACTTCAGTGAGTTCGTATCTCTAACCTTTTGAGACTATCTGGTTCACAATAGTGCCAGAAAAGAATCAGGACCATAGTTCGGCATCAGTACTATGTTATCCTATGTACCATTGTTTGTTTGCCCACATTTCCTCAAGATCTCTTTTATCCCTTCCCTTTTCATCCATTGGGACAGTAGAAGCTTATTAGCAAATGTTTAAAGGCCTTATTACACGAACAAAATTTCGAGCAATTTGGTTGCCGCAATCACTTGCGGAAACCATTCCTGGAAATTTCCCTCTGTCACTTAGGGAACTGTCCACTCCAACTTTTTTGTTCAGAGGCGAAAATATTGCTGGTTGCTGTAATGCCATACAATCGTAGTGCTCCTATTGATACCTCACAAGATGGCGGAAGACTCAGCGATACCGATCGTAGTGATGGGCGAGGAAAAAATGTCTCTCAGATGGAATAGCGATATGGAAATAGATCTGATTGAAAGCATTAGTAAAATACCACATTTATGGAACCTCCGAGATCCCCAATATTTAAAAAGGTTGCTGAGGCGATAGCCTACCTATAATTACATATTCTAACGATCGCCAATTCGGTAAATCTCTGGGGTTTCAACCGAGTTTGTTTATTATGGCAACTCTGCATGCTCACTGACTTGCCGAAACGAGTTTCCTTGACTGAAACGAGGTTGCGGCGACCAAGTTGTTCGAAGTTTTGATCGTGTAATAAGGCCTCAAGGAGTCGTTTAAAATCCAGCAACCAAACGAAAGGTAAGGCATACCTAAGTTAAGAAAGGGGTAGAAAAGACATATCACACGACAGGTCTATGCACTACATATTGCACGTGAGTCACTTCTGCACTGCAGTTTTGTCCTGCAGTCAGACGTCGTGCCGTATCGTTTTCTTGAAACCATTCTCTGCTAGAACATAGCTTGAAAACTTTGATGTGCAGGGCGAAATCAGGCTAATCAGATACCTGTACGAGGTCTCCTGTACGAGGTAAAATGGCTGCTTCTCTTAGTTTCGGCTTGGAGTGTGAAAATGAACGTAAATTGCATCAATGAAGTGGCACAGAAAAATGACGTCACACATGAAACATTCAAAATGCAACTGCATTTGGAATCGCCAAGTTCCAGACTTACTAAATTCGCTAAATTGAGAAATAGACCCAAATACCGGTGCAGGCCCGCCAAGAAGGAGGCGACTGCTCCACGCCTGGGCCCTCCTAAGAATACGAATTTTTAGCGTACAAATCCCACGAAATAATAAAACATTTGTGTCTCCTAAAACCTTTGATAAAAAAGGTAACTCAGCTCTAACACAGAAAAAACAATGTTAGCCAACACTAATGAGATTTAATGCCGCAAGCTGGTTTCGGTTATTATGACATACCACCATCATTACGAGAATACACTCTCGCAATGATATTGGTAAGTCATACTTACCGAAATCGGTCTGCCGCATTAACTCTCATTGGTGTTTGCTAACGTTTTTCTTTTTGCGTTATTCATTTGGCAACGAAATTTAAAATAACTCTGCTTTAACTCTCAAATAGTGAGCACTCAACATTTAAATTAAGTCTTACATTTAATTGTATCAAGTGATTCTCTGTATACACTAAGAAAGAATTTCAGAGTTATGTGCACATTACTTTAAAATAATTCTGATAAAATACTTGATAATTTTTTGATGGAAGTTTCGTCATCTACAAGGCTTTGTATATATGACCTTCGGTAAGTTAAAAGTGTACTAATTCTAAAGAGTTTAAAAAACTTTTCTGTATGAAAAAATGGAAGTTTTTTTTTTTTTTTTGAGGGGAAAGGTGAGCTGTAATACCTGCCCTGGTGCCCGAATATCCTGTCGGCGGCCCTGCATCAGTGTAGCAGTGTAGCAGTCATTATCACCAAGTGATCTGCAATTCAGCAGGATTTGTATATAAACTGGTTAAAACTCAACTGAAGCACATTTCCCCCCCTAGAAACGTTTACATGCTAAATGAGGATGGAAGTTTGTATTTTAAACTAATAGTGAGCTAAAATTGAAAACAGGCTAATTTTAGCTAATTTCATTTTTTTCCCTTCCTGTTACTGACTCATTTCGACAATACCATTCATTCTGAAGAAGCTAGTTTTTAAAAATAGAAAAAAACACTTTGGTATTCTGCATTTTCTGAAATTCTTTTCACGGTCTTTTTTCTTTTTCTTTCTTTCTTTCTTTCTTTTTTTTTTGAGCTATTTCCTTTTATTTTTTGCTGACTAACTGCCTACTGTTGCACGCAGGCAGAGAATTAGAAGCTGTTTAGTTCGGTAGCATCCAGAAGGGAGCATTTAACGGCAGCTAATTCATCACCGGGGTAATTTTTTGTTCTACCGCAAAACAAAAATTTTTTGTGCTCAGATTTTAATCTTAAGCTTTTTTTCCTTCTTTTCTTTTCCTAGTGGTAAAAAAAAACCGATTTCGGTTTAATTCCAAATCTTCTAAAATAAGCTTTGCCGAGTAATGCTTAATTAATCACTTTTAATGTCCGGATGGTGTATAAAAATACAGTTGCAGTTAATTAATTTTTATGTGTAATTCCTCCTAAACGTATCTCAAGTGAGTTTCGTTAACGAGATTCAAAAGAGCTTCATGTTTTGGAAGAATAAAACGTTCTAAAAATGCCGCAATATAATGTCGTGTTCTCGTTATTGTCTAGAGTTAATACATGTGAAATATGCTCTTGTTTTTTACATATACTGGGATTTCTCTTGGGAGGTGTTTAGTTGATAACTGTCCAGAATTACGTTTACAGCGGAAAAAGCTCGGTATACTTCCAAAAATGATATTTTAAAATAATATTAAAATGTTATTATTTATCCATTTACATATTAAAATGTAGCCTTAATAGCACATTTGAGTTTCAGTGCGCAATGATCGATTAATGGAATAATTGTAGAAAATATTAATTAATATCTCAATTTACTTTTTTAATAAGTATAAAACAGCCATATATTATGTAGATACCCGTATATTATATAGATACAAATTATTACCACTCTAAAGTCAAAATAACTTTTAAAAAATATTATGCCATAGATCAGGGCGGCCAAATCGTGGTGCATTGCATCCAGTTTCCTACATATTGTTTTGAGGCAGATTAAAGACTTTCGAAATATTATCACTTTCGAATTTTTTTCTTATAACATATAATTTCACGTAAAAAATTAATTAAAAAATTAAATAAAAAATAAAAAAATTGTACATTAAAAAAAATTTTGATGGTCAAAAATTGAACCATCTTTCAATCCGTACCATATATCCAAAAAACACTTCTAGAATTAATAAACAATCATGATTTACTTTTAGATAAATTGATTATTAGTAATAATTTTAACAATTAAATTAAAGTATGATACTGGTGCTGAATTAGAACTTTTAAACTAATCTTTTGTGTTATGGTTAAAAAATCCTTATTCCTTTCAACTCAAATGATAGGCATAAAAATTTTCTCTATAAAAAGTCATTCTGAATTATTTTTTTCTTGGGTAGTGGATTGTGTGTAAGGGGGGGGCGACTGTTTATAAACTTTACAAGTGGTGTACTGATATTAAGATACGCATTAGCTATGTACTTAAATTTGATATTTTGAAAAAAAACCAGTTGGGTTTTTTTAAGTGGGTTAAAAAAAAAAAAATCCATCCTGTTTTTTCGAGTTGGGCAAAATCATAACAACCCTGGAAATAACTGACGAAAATTCGAAAGTCATAAAGTCAAGTTTATGTAAGAAAATTTTCTTCCAAAAATTGATTCAAAAAATAATGTTTATACATACATATTCGTTACAAAAGGAATTTTGAAAGAGAAATCGCAAAATAATTGGGAAGAAACATAGGGTGAAATCAGGATTGCAGTGAAAATAGGATTGCAGTTGTACCGCCTTTTTTCTTTAATAAAAAATATAATTTTAAAAAAAATATCAAAAAATCCTAATATTTGAAGTTATTGAGAAGTGAAAATGTAAGGAAATATTCAACAATAGGTAGGATATATGGTATATAATCTATAGCAGTAACATATAAATTTCAGAGCGTTACATCGCGGACAGGTAGACAAACAAACCGTAATCAGAAACACTGTCAGAGCTGTTTTTTACCGGGGAAAGGGTAAGTTAATGAAAAATAAATAAATATCTAACAGATTTTTAAGCTTTTGTTGGAATAAAAAAGTGATTTCCGAAATTTCTTATGGGTTAAACCGGGGTCATTGAGTGTCTAAGTGCTGGAACCAATAAGTGAGCATCCGTAGGCCACATTGGATGACTCATCGGAGTGCACAAGCAGGCCCGGTAGAATCACGATGGCCCCGGTTGAACCACGCCTTCCTTGCCACAGCTCGGCTTTGAACTATATAAAGGGTTTTCCAATAGGGATGATGCAATTTTAAATAGTCAGAATGACAACACTGCGTATTTTTTTTTAAATTTCTTGTGTCATTTGTGTTTAGCATGCTATGCCATTTAATCGTGGAAATATACACGTTTCGAAAGTATTAAATTGTTTCATCAAAATCAGTGTTCATATGCGAATCCTGAGAGAAATTTGAGAAGATTTCATGGCCCACATTATTCAGTCAATTGACTTAGCACACATGAACGATATTATTTTTCATACTTAATGGCATAATGTAAGCTTTAGAAAAAAAGTGACTTACTGAATAACTTATGTGTTTTTTTTTTAAATTCTTAAATTGTGTCACTCTTAATGGAAAACTCTTTACAACTTCGTAGGAAAATGTTTTTGATTTCCCGGGAAAAAATAAAAATAAAAATGTGTTGGACTGGATCCGGGCACTCGGCCGTTGGTTTAACGTGAAAAGTATGTCATCGAATCGTTTATAGTGTTGAAGTAAAAATAGAGTGGCTTCGTTCTAAATAATTTAATATAATACTGACACTTTATGGGTAGTACATAAGAAATTATTCGTTTAATATTCGACAACGATTTTGTATCACACGGGTCTATGATGTGGAAAATTAGAAACCTAAGAGGCGCTCGCGGAGACGGCGTCGTTTACTAAGCGTACTTTGGCAAATTTCAGACGCTCCCCAAACCGTCTCGCTCGCTCGGCGCCAGACATTGGGGTACTTGTGCATGGCCCCCTTCTTTCTAACGATTGGCGTGATTTATATTTCCGGCTGGCTCTATCTCGAACTGAGGCCGACATATTGAATTTTTATAACCTGTCATACACACCCTGGTTATTTTTACCTATAAATTTTATCCAAATTACACTTATTTTTATTTGAATAGATCGGTCTAAATAAGCTCTATAAACACACTAAGGAGTCACCGTGCTATCACGTCAGAGTCGGGAGTTACACCGAATAGAAAGGAGCGACAGCGCCGGTTTCGGTCATTCTGCGCAGTGCCCCCTCCTCCGTCATCCCGCCTTGCCCCGCCGCAAACTCAAGGTCACAACAGAGAGCTGATTACAAAAGCTACACTCATGTCCATAAATTAAGGATAATGACGTTCAGGCAAAGAAAGAGAAAGAAGCAAAACAAATTTGACTTATTTGTAAAGTCTATTTATTAAACAAAAAGTAAAGAGCAAAAAAGATGCTATATGTTTGACATAATTAATAAAAATTGCAAGTTTTACTCCCTTGACCAAATTTCAAAAAAGAACCTATTTACAAAAAACAGTATAACATGGTTAGTAGGATGGTTAATACGGAGTATGTCTCCCGGACGATGCAATACAGGCCTGACAACGCCTAGGCATGCTGAGTATCAAATGATCAATCTGATCTTGGGGGATATTACACCACTCATCAAGCAATGCACTCCGAAGTTCCGGTAGACCGGTGGGAGGGGGTTGACGGGCTGCAATTCGTCGTCCAAGCATATCCCACACATGCTCTATTGGATTCAAGTCCGGTGAGTATGCTGGCCAATGCATACTGGTGATATCCTCCGATTGAAGGCATTCGTCTACAATGTTTGCACGGTGAGGACGGGCGTTGTCATCCATAAACACAAATTCAGCACTCATGGCGCCCCGAAACAAACGTACATGTTGTTCCAGAATGACATCCCGATAGATGTGGCCTGTCATCGTTACACTCTGAACATGCAGGTCAGTTCTGGAACCAAGAATAATTCCTCCCCAAACGAGCCATCCTGCACCACCGTAACGGTGTCTTTCAATGGTGTTCTCTTGGTGGTAATGGGTACCTGGCGCTCTCCAGATGAATGTCCGGCGAGAATCAGACTCCAAACTAAACCTGGACTCGTCGGAAAACATCACACAAGACCACTGTTGCGGTGTCCACAATGCATGCTCTCTACTCCAGGTTAATCGCAGGCGACAGTGAGTTGCGGTAAGTGGAACACATCTGACAGGCCTACGAGCATATAGACCAATGTGCCCTAAGCGTCTGTACACGGTCTGCCTTGAAACTGTCGTACCGGTAGCTGAAGAGAGCTGACGAGACAGGTCTGATGCTGTACTCCGTCTGTTTCTTTTGGCAGTAACTACCAAATAGCGGTCCTCATTCGGCGTTGTAACTCGGGGGCGACCTGTGCTGTAACGTCTACTCACATTACCATCATCTTGGAATCGTTGCCAAAGCCTGGAGATGATACTCTGGGCGATTCCAAGTTCCTCGGATACTTCCAGCTGGGTACGTCCACATTCCAGTCGTCCGATAATATTGCCACGTAAAACATCATCCAAATGCCTCCTTTGTGCCATAACTATGCGGTTTTTGCACTGAAAGGCTTTCACAGCGCTTGTGAACAATTTTACTTCTTTGCCACCGTTCCTTATATACCCCTCTCTTACACTCTCGTCATTGTGACGTACCATCCACGCCATCTGGTGGTTTCCTGTAATTTGCATATTCTTCTTCAATATGTGTGTGATCATTCCACAGGTGAAATTTTTATTTTAGAGATCAATTTCTGTGTGATTCTGAATTATCCTTAATTTATGGACATGAGTGTAAATAATGACACTGGATTTGTGTATCTAAGACTAACAGTTTTGTAATTATGGAGATAAGACGCTATTGACCTTTTCGTTACGGTCCACTTTTCTGACCTGGGGCTCCGCCACGATATTATGTGAGAGTCAATTTCTTGGATAAATAGCCACAACCTCAATTAGGTGCTATCACGAATATACCTTGTAAAAGAAGCGAGTATTTTTGAACCTGTTCCGACCCTGACAGTAATAGGGACCGATCAACCAATCACAATACTCTGCTTCCACCTCTTTTTCTACAATTTTTCAAATGAGGGCATTGTCTTCAGAATTTCCGAGGGTTTGGGGACATCAATCAAGGAAGGAGTGTATTTTTTGACAGGCAGGTAAACTCAAGCTTGCCGAGGAAAAGATGACCTTTTGTGGCAGTATAATACATACCAGGGGCGTAGCCAGAAATTTTTCATGGGGGGGGGTTACGACTACTGCAACTCATATATATGTATACGTGTGTGTGATAATGTAGTGAAGAATATACATTTTGTATGGCAAAAAATTCCTCATGGGGGGGTTATGACCCCCATAAACCCCCCCTTGGCTACGCCCCTGATACATACAATAAAAAAGTTATCCATCTTCCTTTCTCCACTATCGGAATGTAAGTTTTCGCCTTCATCTGTCGTGTCGGAAAAAACAGTATTATTTCCGATAGCGAATGCGACATCAGAACAATCTCGACAGCTTCGTGGTAGTTTAAGAGACGTTTCGTTGGATTGTGACGTCATAAGTCAGTTAGGCTTGATTTATCCGGTACAGTAAGCTTTCCGATGACATCGTGGTTGGTCCTCTGGTACCCGTGTGCGATTTTAACCCTTTAAAGCGCAACCATTTCCCAGCGCTAGAAAAAGAATTGCCGTTGCCATCTCTCGATTTAACTACCAGCAATATGGCGGTCAATCGAATCGTTCATCGCGTGCCACAGATCTGGAGACCATTTTTTGACACAGCCGGCTGTGTCAGAAATGGTCTACCGTCCTGTTGCTGGTAATTAAATCGAGCGATGGCAGAGACTGCTTTTTTTTCAGCAATGGCAGTCTGTCCAGTTGTTGTGTATCAATGTATTTCTATCGTATTTTTCCAGTTTTCAGCAGATGCCAGTGCTTTTAAAAATAATCCTGACAATTTTCTAAATAATCGACAATTTTTTACGGGAAACGATGTGCTAAAAAGTAAAGGGGTTTCTCGTGTAACTATGCCACCCTCAAGTATTTTTATAGAAATCAAATTTTTCTTCGTGACTGACAACAGTCAAAACGTCAGAGTTTTGCGTTATCACGGTGAGGACACCGCGCGTTAAAGGGTTACAGACGTTTCACGTAAAAAAAAATATAAAAAGAGATCGTGAACTCTGAAAAGTATTCCACGCGCAGGTATTTTGTTTTTAAATGCTCGTGTCTCCCTCCACCTCTTCAGGAATTTCGCCTTCATAGCTAACTCTGTCTCCGCGGAGACAGATGACTTTTCGGCAGTTCGTCTATTCCTGGCAAAAGTGAGCTGTCGTGCATTGACACCGAATCGAGAACTCGCACACACACACGGGAACTGAATTCGCTTGAAAGACAGCGCGTGTGTGTTCCTTGTTGCCCGACAGTGGAATTCCCGAATTTCGTTTCATATACGAAGTATGTTTTTGGTTCCCAAACTTTTTTCACCGCGGCACCCTTGTCAGGCTAAAAACTTTCGCGGCAGGTTTCCTTTAACCCTTTGAGGCGCAACCCTTTCCCAATGCTAAAAAAAAGGGAAGCCGTTGCCATCGCTCGACTTAACTACCAGCAAGATGGCGGACGATCGGAACGTTCATCGCGTGCCACAGATCTAGACCCTTTTTTGACGGCAGCTGTCACCTGTGTCAGCTGCCGTCAAAAAAGGGTGGTGACAGCTGCCGTCAAAAAAGGGTCTAGATCTGTGGCACGCGATGAACGTTTCGATTGTCCGCCATCTTGCTGGTAGTTAAGTCGAGCGATGGCAACGGCTGCCCTATTTTCAGCATTGGGAAAGGGTTGCGCCTCAAAGGGTTAAAAATAATCCCGACAATTTTCCAAATAATCGACCATTTTTACGGGAAATGGCGTGCTAAAATGTATGTTCTCGTGGAGCTATGTCACCCCCAAATATTTTTATAGACATCAAATTTATTCTTCGTGACTGACAATAGTCAAAACGTCCGAGTTTTGTGTCCTCACGGTGAGGACATGGGCGCCGTCAGAATTTTTCCCAGGGGGGGGGGCAAAGGCTACTCCAGGGGGGCAAAGACTACTCAAGGGGGGACAAAGACAACTTTAACGTATGGTTACCATGTTGGAAAGAGCAAAAAAGCAAGTGAAAACACTGCATACAAAAATCCAGGGGGTGCCATTGTGCCCGGCACAGCCAGCTGCGTCAAAAAAAGGGTCTCTAGATCTGTGGCACGCGATGAACGTTCCGATCGTCCGCTATCTTGCTGGTAGTTAAGTCGAGCGATGGCAACGGCTGCCCTTTTTTCAGCATTGGGAAAGGGTTGCGCCTCAAAGGGTTAAAGCAATATGAATATGAAGGTTAGAATGAAGCAGTTTGGATGCATTTTACATTACCTTTTTACTTTCCGAATATGTACCATGTAAGTAAAGTAAGTATTGTAATCGTGAAAAAATTCGACTTCGAGATTTTGGTATATTGACACGTATTGAGGAAATCTGAATTCATTTATGCTATTTTTACGAGATGTATGTATGTGTATGTGTGTGTGTATGTGTGTATGTGAGTGAACACGATAGCTCCTAAACGGGGCATTCGATTGAGCTCAAATTGGGTATATATATGTTATAAACCACCGTCGCAAGACCTGTAGTGATTTTGGTGTTTATAAGACTTATAGTTTTTCTACAGGACAACGACAAAGATTTCTTTTACATTATAGCCTATGGGGAAAATTCTTGAAAGTGCGCTAGCGCTTAAACGGCGCATTCGATGGAGCTTCAATTTGGTGTATATGTTTGAATTATTCATCGATTAACATTTATGTAAATGCTTGGTAAAGATCTTAATCGTAAGTGTTCGGAAAGTCGAGTGGAGTCACTACAGGTTTTTTATTTTGCTTATAGGGCTAACCACCAAGAAAGTACTCTCTTGGGAAAGGGATATAGAATTTTGACCCCCACCTCCCCATTTCAGGGAGTTCCTGTAAAAGAGAGGCTACTGGACACAAATCTCTTGAACTTGACTGAAATATTTTTGTTTGAGCCCACTTGGTCATCTACTTGGCTAACTTTTTTGTGGGATACCGGTTCAGAGGAAATTATTTGATTATACTCCACCCATGGCTCCCTAAGATCTCAAGCAGAGGCTGCCCGAAAAGCATTTTCTCCTTTTTTGCGTACGAGGAAAGTTTCGCTCCTTCATCGATTTGGCGCTAGTACTTGACCCTATCAGTGCTGCCAACACTGCCGAAGAAAAAGTGGCTCAAATCAAAGTTAAATAGCCTGAAATGGCTAAAAATGTTTTCAAGTTGAGTGAACTGGGTTGTTGTCAAGCTGTCAAAAATGTTGTCAAGTTGAATGAACCGAAAAAAATAAACAAAATTATAAATCGGAAATGAAAGTCTAAATGACTCAAAAAGCATCTGCAGACAAGCATATTTCAGCAGCACAAGCACTTAAAAATAAACGTCACAGAAATTTAATTTTTTTTTCTCAGCTTGAAAACATTTTTAGCCATTTCTGGCTACTTTGATTTGACCCACTTTTTCTTCGGCAGAGTCGGCAACATTGATAGGGTCAGGTACTAGCGACAAATCGCCGAAGGTGAAACTTTGCTCGTGCGCAATAACGGAGCTTTTCAGGCAGCCTGTACTTGTAATCTTAGGGAGCTATGCTCCACCAAAACACTTTTCTTGATTATCTCCACGGCACCTCTGGCATAAGCTCGTGGCACTCACGGGGCCTCGGCACACAGTTTGGGAACCTTTGACTTAGGGTACAATCATTGCTTCCTAGAAATTTGACCGCCACCCGGTCCAATCATTGTTGGGTTCAGTTATAACATTATGCCAATTTAAATAAATAAAGATAGACAGAGAGAGAGGGGAAGGGGGAAATTGAAGCACTCTCACATTTTAAATACTGACTAATGTGCTATATACAATGTTGAACGCAGTAGTTCCTCCTTTTCTAATGTCAACAAAACAGCCCCTGTACACAACATGATTAGAGTACAGAATGTACCACGAAATAAGTGCTTTTATACAGGGTGTCCCATAAAGGTGGTAACGGGCTTTAATTCTTTATCTATTAGACATAAGAGGGCAGTGTAATTTGAAAAAAAAAAAAGTCCAAAATGAAGTCGGAAATAAGACTTCTTAAAGAAAAAAAATTATTTTTGTTAATTTTCAAACAGTTACAATTTATTTAAATTTTATTCGACCCCTTTATATAGCAATTCCCAATTACTAAAATGTGCCCCATATGCTTATGAGGTGATATACCAAATTTGAGCTTTTCATCATACAACGTCTCAGTGATATATTTAAGAAAATATATCACTGAGACGCCTACTTCCAATTTTTAAGAAGTAATGTCATCAAAGTGGGCGCCAAGAATAATTTCGTATTTGACATACCTGTAAAACTTTTAACTTCAGAATACTGAGATTTTATATTTATAACTATTGTAACATGTAATTGTGCATCTTTACTTTTTAATCCGTAAAATCGTGCATCTTTCACTGTTATTTAAAAAGAAACCAACAAAATAATCCGCCATATTTAGACCAACACAGTTACTTCATTTCGTCCAATGCTCAAGATAGCTAATGCCATCTCTTTGTATTCATATCTCTATGTCCGCAAGATTGCAAAATACAATGGTGAAAGACATTCCTCTGTTCTGCATTTCCAGATACCAGATTCCGATTTGCTGGGAATACCCCCTGATTACGCAAACATTGGACATTAGACCGGCGCCGGTTCATTGTTTTTCATTCAAATTACACTTTTTAAATAACGCTTTTAGAAAACTAAGGAAACCCGCTTTTAAAGCAATAGTAACTGAAAAGCAAAACACAATCTTTAAGTATAAAGATTTTGCTCAACAGCAATAAGACGTTGCACAGCTCATCAGAACTTAACTTTTTGAACTAAGCTTAAAGAGTAAAATGATTGATTAAAAAATTAGCTAGTTAAAAAAAGCTTTGGGATGCCCGATATCAGATGTCATTCTTTTCTTCTTTTCTTTTTTTTTTTTTTTCGAGCTGTTTGTAAAGACTGTACGAAAATGCAAGTGAAAAGCACTCTACGTTTTTTTTTTTAACATAAAACTACTTTTTGTCAGTCACTTTATTCTGATTTAAAGCTTAATTCTAAAAGTGAAATTCTTCCGAGCTGTGCAACGTTATGTTGCTGTTGAACAAAATCTTTATATGTAAAGATTATTTTTTGCTGTTTAGTTCATATTGATATAAAAGCGTGTTTGGTAAGTTTTTTTAAAGTATAATTTTTATTTTTGACTGATGCCAGTTAGAGATGAGACGGGCTCAGCCCGAGCCCGAAAGCCCGAGCCCGAGCCCGGGCCCGAACCGGGCTCGGGCTCTGTAATTCACAATTGTGTTCGGGCTCCGGCGGGCTCGGGCTCATAAAAAATTTCTCCTTTATTGAACATACTTTTTGAAACAGATTTAAAAAAAAGTGATTCAGGAGGAAAGTAAAAGCACTTATAAAATAAATAAATAAAAATAGCTGCATGGGGACGCCAAGAAGGTGCATGAAGCTCTTTGAGTATTTTAGAACGGCGGTTTATATTCCTTAATTAGTCATGAGATCCGACATTTTTTGATAAAGGATGGATACAAAGAATTAGAAAGTGCATTGGTAGTTTGCGACTTTATTTGTCTTTCATTTGCACAAACGGCAAAATTTATTGTATTCTATCGTATCAGTGAAGTAATTGAATTTTTTTTTAAATCTTGAACTGAAATAATTGAACTGAAATAATCAACTGAAATTTCGGGCTCGGGCGCCGACTTAAATAATATTGCTCGGGCTCGGGCGGGCTCGGATTAAAAGTCCTCGGGCTCGGGCGGGCTCAGGCTTCAAAAAATGAGCCCGAACTCATCTCTAATGCCAGCCCAATGCAGTACTTTTCCTATTTTCATGGATCCGCCGGTATTTAAGGTTGTGAAACACTGGCTTTTGAACGTAGGGAAATTTACTATGTTTATTGAACGTAGCTTTAGGCTTTGACCGATGGCAACCATTAAGTTGAGAGTCAATTGTTGGCAGAGTTGTTCGTTTAAGACGTTTATTTTGACGTTTCAGAGAGACGTTCTGGGTTCTCCCAACCCATTTCCACTTTCAGCGAGTGCCGTAAAAGTTTTAAGAAAATAGGGAGCTTTCTGCACCCCGTCCATTTATTTAAAGGATATATGCAAGAATAAACAGTTGTGAGTGTTCATCATCCGGTGGATTTGTTGCTTAGACAGTCACATTTTTAGAAACTTACGATGCGGTTCGGAGGGTTTGTAGTGAAGTCCCGCTCACGGAGATTTAGACCATAGGTTCCCAACGTGGGCGATAACGTCCCCTTGTGGGCGTTTGAGCCTTTCAGGGGGGCGGTAAAAGACCCAGAGAAAATTAGGGGGCGTTGATATGGCACGAAGGGGCGTGGGAAGATT
This sequence comes from Cheiracanthium punctorium, assembly GCA_038373885.1. Classification (NCBI taxonomy): domain Eukaryota; kingdom Metazoa; phylum Arthropoda; class Arachnida; order Araneae; family Cheiracanthiidae; genus Cheiracanthium; species Cheiracanthium punctorium. Next base: position 1,501,166 of record JAWZYV010004055.1, read on the forward strand.
AATCAAATAAAGTCTAAAAAAGAATTAAAAATTACGCTGATAATATTTTAATAAAAATACTTTTTAGTATAATTAAGATACGTTTTTATTTTTCTCTGAAACTGTCAATTTATTTATTTAGAAAGCAACAGTTATCTATTACTTCGTATCATCAAAACCCCAGCCTGTCCTTATAACAGTTAAGCTAAAACTTTTATTCCTCTTTTTTTTAAATGAAGAAGAAATTCAGTAGCGTTTCAATTCCAACAATATTCTATCTATTAGTAATTTTTTTAAAATTTAATTCTTGTTCTCACCATGCATTATGTACGCTCTTGTTTCTCTGCAGTGGGAGGGGGGCGGTATTGAAATATTCACTAGAAAAGGGGGCACCAGTTCACAAAAGGTTGGGAACCTATGATTTAGACTGTAGAAGATAACGCTCTCCGTGACTGCTTGCTGGGATTTGTGTTCTCCTAACTACCTTTCAAATATGTAAACCACGAAGTTAAACCTTTAGAAGGAGGTACTTCCCTTAGAAAAGGTTTAGGCCAAACTTTAGGATGTTCGCGAAGTCACGGGCCATATAATTGGATTTATAAATAGGATTTTGAATGGTTTATATGGGTTTTATAAAGGATTTTGATTTGTTCCGCGGACCGGACGTTGCCCATTTATGCTTTAGAAAGTTGGATAACGCCGTTGCTGCATATAGATGGCGCAACACCTCACTTGGTAATTGCTGGTGCAGCCATCGAAGAGAAGACAATATTTTAAAAAGGTTTATTTATAATGAAGACCACACTCATACAGTGTTTACATTTATCTCTTATACGACAATAAATTTAACACACTTTTAAATTCCGCTAAACTCATAAAATATTAAATTCGTCCTACATAAAATCTCATCACTAAAAGCCATTTTCTGGCGTAAATATATACCGCTACCGACGAAAAGCTCTTTTTCGTCAGCTACGATATACACACTAGTAACAATTTCAAAAATATTTTAATCATCTCAAAATAGAACATTTTTCCCTTTTTTTTATTCATTTGTTACTAAGGCAACCACATAAACACGTTCATAATCTCGTTCACATGCTAGGTTGTGAAATTAAAATCATGTAAAACTAGTTAGCAGTCAGCGAGGGAAATGCTTTATTGTTTAACCGCTAGGATCGCTGCACGTACTCGATTTCCACTATTTACATATTTGAAACTTAGGTTGGGGACCACAAATCCTAGCTCACAGCTATGGAAAGTGTCAGCTCCTGTAGTATATTTTCGTGATGTAAAGATTAGAAATCGGGTGATCTGCAGCGATCTTATGAGATTACATTTCCCGCGAAGATTGCTCGCCAGTTTTACAGGTTTGGGCAGTGGTCAGAAACTGTGCATCTTCAATTTTTCCAAATTGCATACTTATTTGATTTTCCCTATTTCATTAAATATTAGATTTTTAAAAAATGTAATTTTTTTCAAATAACTTTTCAAATGTCCGACCTCATTTTTCTTATTGGACATTTCAGAACACATGGTTGCATTGAAAACTTATTTATTCTATTTTTTTTAACTTAAAGGGTACTTTTAAAATTTATGGCATCAAAAGTTTGTTTATGTGTGTTATGGCAAGCCTACACGAGAGTCATCTGCCTGCATGGGGGGAGGGGGTACGCCTTGCACGAAGGACTTTTTAAGAGGGTTCTGACGCGTATTCAGGTTACATATAAAGAAAACCGCCCAGAACTCCAGACCATTAGATGGACAACCTTGCGCTAGAACGGGACATTTACATTTTAGCCGTGTACCATATTCACTTTCTTATCTATTCGGCCATAAAGTACGAGGTCAGCATAAAAGGTTAGGGTAAAACATAACTACAAAGTCATAAGGAAACATTTCCTAAATTGAGATATGGGGTTAAAATTAAAACTTAGAAAGAAGGGGCGCATTGATTAAACAGCGTGAAACACACGATATGCAGTAGACCAGGCCCGTAGTTAGGCAGGTGCAGGCGGGGCAAAAGCCCCAGGACCGCGCTTCTGAGGGCCCCGCGCCCGCAACCACAGTTTTTAGGAAATTATAAAAATTACATTATTACTGTTTCAAGTGCTGAAAGGAGCTTTTCCCGTTTAATATCAATAAAAACTAGGGAATGCAATCCCGCACTGTTTTTCGCTTCGCGGGATTTCGGGATTTCAGATTTGTTGATCCCGCGGGATTAATATTTCATTCAACTAAAAATTGATTTCGATAGAGAAAAGTAGGAAAAGTAAGATTATAAACTTTATGAAGTTTAATAATAATACTTATTTGATAATTAATACAATATCTTACATAGATATGAAAATTATAGTCCTGATATTTGTAATAATATACTCTTAGTTACTAAAAAAGAAGAATGTGAAAAAGACAGCTTAAAGAGGCATTCGTCTTCGTTATCTAATTTTGATAGAGAATACAAAAGCGTTTAAAAAAAAAAAATTCTATGTGTGGAACCCTGAAGGAGCCATACATTTTTTAGTGCTAACTGCAGTTCACATTTTAAAGACATCACTAGCATGGGCGGGCATATGATTGTTTATGGAGGGGGGAGGACGAGTCAAGGGTCCTGCCCCAGAAAGATACAATATTTAGTGTTGAAGTACTTCTGCGTTATACCAATACGTAAATCATAACAATATGGGAGCTGGGGGGGACCAAGGTGCCTACCTGCCAATAGGTATGAGCGACCAAGGTCACTGGTTGTTATTGTTCATTTTAAGCAAAAAAATTTTCCCAATTTATGATCGGGAAAGAGGCAGGAAATTGAAATAAAAATAATTTATTTTTCAGTTTCAATCCCGCGGGATTACGGTCTTAATCCCGCGGGACTAGTCCCGAAAATATTCGTGCGAGATCCCGCAACCCTTCCTTAGCAATACTTTCACACTTTTTTCACTACAGGGGTTACAATTACGGAAAGATTTTTGTAGGGATGGACGCGAGACGACTTTTTGCGAGACGAGACAGCGATTTACAGCTTTTTTGCGAGACGAGACAATCATTTTTAACATTATGATATAGGGATTTTTGCGAGACGAGAGAAGCTTTTCGGCTGTTTTGCGAGACGCGAGACGCCAATTTTTCGTCTCGCGTCCATCCCTAGATTTTTGCGTGAAGAACATAAAAAATCTCTTAAATTCCGGGAACAGGTGGACTTTCAAAGTTTTAAAGTGGACTACAATTTATTCTATATTATTTTACATATCTGTGCTAAATTTCAGGCCGATAGGTCTATTTTTGTGGATTTGTATACGAACGACATTTTATTCGGCAAAATCGCCACACATGGCAACCACGATCCTTATTTCACACTTTTTTCACTACAGGGGTTACAATTACGGAAAGATTTTTGCGTGAAGAGCATAAAAAATCTCTTAAATTCCGGGAACGGGTGGACTTTCAAAGTTTTAAAGTGGACAGTGGTTTATTCTATATTATTTTACACATCTGTGCTAAATTTCATGCCGATAGGTCCATTTTTGTGGATTTGTATACGAATCAAATCCACAAACAAACAAACATACAAACAAACAAACAAACAGAATTTCATTTTTATTTATAAGACTAGCTGAAGTACCCGTTCTTCGCACGGGAATGAATGGACTTTTTGATATTAATATTTGTTGTGATTACTATTTATTGTAATAAAGAAATATAGCAAAATGGATATCGCGTTATATTGTGTTCAATAATCATGCATACTGAATTTCAAGGCAATCGTTTTTACTGTGCAGAAGGCGATGCGGCGTAGCACAATCTAGTGGCGAGTTTTAGCAAAACGGATACGGCAAAAATATTCTTCGCATTCAGATATCGATGTATACGAATTTTCATGACGATCGGCTGAATAGTCTTGAAGTTCATGTGTTGACGCGACATCTAGTGTCAAGTTATAGGAAAATGGATCGTGCCAAACTCTTCCCCGTGTTCAAATATCTATGTATACCTATTTTCATAGCGATCATTCGCACAGTCAAGAAGGGATACACTGCTGGGCCATCTAGTGGTTAATTAAAGTAATGATTTGCTACAGCGCCGTCATGTGGCGAGTTATAGCAAAATGGATAACGCCAAAATATTCTCATTGTTCAAATAGCTATGTATACTGATTTTCATAGCCACCGTTTGAATGGTCAAAAATTTGGCCTGCTGCAGCGTCATCTAGTGGTGATTAAAATAATAATGCATTGCAGTGTCATCTAGTGGCGAGTAACATCAAAAGTAACGCAGTTAGAATATATTCTTCGTGCTCAAATGTGTAGGTATAAAAAATTTTATGCCGATCGGTGGAACGGTATAGAAGTTGATGCTTTGCAGCGCCATTTAGCGGCAAGTTACAGCAAAATGGATAGTGAAAAATATTCTCCGTGTTCTAATATTCGCGTGTACCAAATTTCATCGAAATTGGTTGGACGATATTCGCATAGCAAACGGCTAAACGGAATAGAATTCGACGTTCTGCTGCGCCACCTAGTGAAAAGTTAGAGGAAAACGGATAGCATAAAAACCTTCTCCATGATAAAAGACTTAGGTGAACCAAATTTCATGGTGATCGGTGAAACGGTGCTGGAGTTTTTCAACCTCCTACACACATACCAACATTCATTTTTATCTATAACCAGTCTTATTATACGTATATACCAGTCTCAAGTAAAATTCAGTTTCAAATCTAAGCCTCGCCAAAGTGCCAGCATACGCCATTTTGCAAGAGTTTTTTCAGGGAATCATTCGAAGCATTGCCTTAGCAGCAATCAAAATGGGAAATGGTTCGACCGCCAGGCATTTATTTGAAAAGTGGAATCCCTTAATACAGCCGCATTTTTTAAATTATCAACTATACCATGTTTTATTCATCGTTACCTCGATGTACTAAATGCGAAGATTTCAATTTTCTGAAATTTGGCGGATTTCCCCCAAGTTAAATCAATGTACTCAATTGGCGAGAATTCTGAAGCTACATCGCTTGAAATGCCCTAATAACTGCATTATTTCTGCACGGATAGTTAAAATTTAATGCTGTATTCTAAGAAAACCTATACACTTGTTTTCAAAAATGCTATTCCCTTAAGCTCTCAGTAAATTGCGCCAAAAAGCCTAAAACTGTGCAAACCGCTAGAACTCACTCTCTAAAAATCGGCCTAGCAGCCATTTTTTTTTTCGCCAAACTAAAAAAAATTACATATTAGTCTCGGATATCTTCGATCCTCATTGTTTTGCGTATAAAACATTTCATTCCTGCTCTCATTTCTTATGCGCACACGATATTATAATTAAAAAAATAACCTAAAAAAATAAACTAAAAAATCATTATTATTCTTTTATTTTTACTTTAAGAATTTAAAACATTTTATTCGGCAAAATCGCCACACATGGCAACCAAGATGCTTATTTCACACACTTTTTTCACTACAGGGGTTAATATTACGTAAAGCTTTCTGCGTGGAGAACATAAAAAATCTCTTAAATTCCGGGAACGGAAATAAAGTGGAGTTTCAAAGTTTTAAAGTGGACTATCATTTATTCTATATTATTTTACATATCTGTGTAAAATTTCAGGCTGACAGGTCCATTTTTGTGGAATTGTATACTACCCAAATCAACAAATTGACAAACAGAATTTCATATTTATTTATAAGATAACCTACGCTTGTTTTTAAAAATACCCTCTCATTAAATTGCGCTAAGCGCTAGAATCATAGAAAATCTGACACACTTTCAGATTTTTAAATACGCACTAAAGTGCTATATATAAAAAGAGTTATAATCCATGGGTCTTCCCTATTTTCGTTCCTTCTTTCATTAAGTTGGAAAGTGTATCATTATTCATGAGTGTGATTAAACAAAATTAAAATTGATATTTCTAACATCCTTTTTTCTGGATGTAATACATTAGATGCAGAAAAGCTGCTCAGAAAAATGCACAATTCCAACTGAATGAAAATTTCAAAAACTTATACGCAGGTGTATTCATAACCCAAATAGCAGACGATTAAATTACGATAAATAGCGCCAAGCGTTAGAATCCTCCTCAAAATCGCGAGAATGCTGAAGATAGATCGCTTGAAATCCCTTAATAACTGCATTATTTTCGCACGGATCATTAAAATTTAACGCTGTATTCTAATAAAACCTTTGCACTTGTTTTCAAAAATCCGTTTCCTTAAGCTCTCAGTAAATTGCGCCTAGCCGGAAACTGTGCAAACCGCTAGAACTCACTTTCTCGGCATTTGAGCCATTTTATTTTTTCGCCAAACTAAAAAATTTTAACATATTAGCCTCGGAAATCTTCAATTCTTATTGTTTTGCGTATAAAACATTTCATTCCTGCTCCGATTTCCCATGCACACGATATTATAATTAAAAAAAAATAACCTTACGAATATAAACTAACAAAAAAAATCATTATTATTCTTTTATTTTTACTTTGAGAATTTAAAACATCTTATTCGGCAAAATCGCCACACATGGCAACCACGATCCTTATTTCACTACAGGGGTTACAATTACGGAAAGCTTTTTGCGTGGAGGTCATAAAAAATCTCTTAAATTCCGGGAACGGGTGGACTTTCAAAGTTTTAAAGTGGACTATGATTTATTCTATATTATTTTACATATCTGTGCAAAATTTCAGGCTGATAGGTCCATTTTTGTGGATTTGTATACAACTCAAATCCGAAAACAAACAAACAAATAAACAAACAAACAAACAAACAAACAGAATTTCATTTTTATTTATAAGATTATATATTTTTTAAACTTAAAAATGTGTTTGTGCACTTTTGTTCTCTTATTCAAAAATGAATATAAGCTGCTTTCTCTTGTCTCAAATCGTGATATCACAATAAAAATATTTTAAAAACATTCCTGCCTTTGTTTCAACTTAATAAAGATTTTATAACTTTTAACGCGCCACTATTTAACTTTGAAAAGTGTTATTTTTTTTTTTGTTTATTTGTTTGCAATTTTACTGACACTTAGTGGATAGGCACGACTTGCGAGCAACTTCCGAACTGGCCTGTGTGCCCCCCACGCGGCTTAAGAGCCTCGCGCCCAAGATTTGCCCAGGGCTTCGCAATTGCTAGGGCCGGCCCTGAGTAGTCCTCCCCTATAACACGGTAGATACGTTCCGTGTTATAGGAATCCGTGTTGCACGGCTCCTGAGCTATAAGCCACCTGGAGTGCGAACTGCGCGGTATTATCGCTGCAAAACTTATTTGCGCTCCTTAGGAACACAATGATGTTTGGTGTTGCCATTCAAAAGTTATATTAATTACAAGAGCTAAGCGTCATAAAATCAGAACATCTGTCTCATTTTACCATGCTGTACGAGTCTCTTTTAACGTGTTATACGAAAACGATCGCAATATTTTCGCCATGTTCTACGAATCCGTGTTGTATGGACCCGTGTTATGGGGGAGTAGCTGCTGTATTTACCTGTTCGGAAAGACTTTTCGTTTTTTAAGAACACGAGGAACCCATATGTCGAGATTCGAGGCGTTCTAAATGATCATGAAATGTCGAATTCAATGAATTTAATCTTCCAGCTATCTCAAAAGTTGTTATTCGCCGGTTTTCATCCATTAATGTCTTTAACCCTTTAACGCGCAGTGTTCCCGCTCTGGGAACACCAAACTTTGACGTTTTGATTGTTGCCAGTCACGAAGAATAGATTTGATTTCTATAAAAATAGTTGCGGGTGACATAGCTCCACGAGAATCCTTTACTTTTTAGCACGCTATTTCCCGTAAAAAAATGGTCACGATTATTTTTAACAGCACTGACATCTGCTGAAAAATGGAAGAATGCGAGAACAGCTGGATAGATTGTTCAATGCTGAAAAAAAGGGCAGCCGTTGCCATCTCTCGACTTAACTAAAAGCAAGATGGCGGACGATCGAAACGTTCATCGTCCGCCATCTTGCTGGTAGTTAAGTCGAGCGAGAGCAACGGCTGCCCTTTTTTCAGCATTGGGAAAGGGTTGCGCCTCAAAGGGTTAAAATGTCTTCATCAGCTTCCATTGGCCTTCCAGAACGTGGTGGCGTCTTCAACATCAAAATGGCCGGATCAAATTTTGAAAATCACTTTTACCACTGACGTTCTCCGAATACATCTTCTCCATACACATCGGATGTATTTTTTCTCCTTCTTGAACAGCATTTTTACCTTTTTGATAGAGAAAAAGCAAAACATGTCGAAAATGCCGCTTTTCAGTTTACATATTTGAAAGTGTGCCAACCAAAAACTAATGCTCAGAATCAATGGACCATTTTCCGCAAGCACGCTTGCTATATAAGCTGTCAAAATATATAACGATTATTATGCGGATTAAGTTTGAAGTTGGCTGTGAAAAAAATACAATTAAGTCCTCAATTGGGAAAAAAAAAGAACGAAATTACAGCAACCCAATTTCTGGAAAAGCTTTCTACTCAACTCCTCAAATCTTACGCGCTGTCTTTCGCGTTGAATGGATAGGTAAGAAAGGAATCTACCAGAAAAGCGTTTCTGAACCGTCCCCAAATGCTTTCTGTCTTGTTTTGAAGCTATGCAGTCAGCCAAATGTCATTGCCACTTCACACACGGTGATTCTATTTTGAACGCGCGCCTTGTGTGTTTACAGTCGGCGATATTACGACTCCATCTGGTCGTTTTGAAAACGTGGAAACTCTGGTTTACTTTTTCTCAGCATATTCTTATCCCATGTGCTTTGCTGGTATATTTAGATATATATATATATATATATATATATATATATATATATATAACTAACAAGTAAAACACAAAACATACTACAAATAAGACATATCTCGCATAAAAATATAACAGCTATTAGCAAGAATTAGAAAACAGATTTTGAATCCAAATAAAGTGCAAGAATTATTGTGATAATATAATGGAACGGAAATTATAACCACTGTCACCATCGTCAGGGGCCACAAACAGTGGATTATAATTTACAGCAAACCAAATAGTAGGGTTTCGGCTGTGTGGCATACCAGAAGAGATATTAACTCCACACATCTGGTCCCTACCCTACTATATAAAGGAAAGAAGAAATCAAAAAGATAACAAAAATTAGAAATAGGAATTATAATTTTACATACCAGACCTTGAGCACATGGAAATTTCATTTGAACAATTGATATGTGTTGCCAATGCTAAGAATTGTAAAAAGTGAAAAATGGTGTTGCCACTAAATAAAAGTGTAAAAGTGGAAAGAAGAAAGCATAGGAGTTGCCAAATACTAAAAGGTAATATTATTAAATTTTAAGAATATCCAGGTATATTAATATAATAAATATATATTGAATAATAATAAATTAAAATGATTGAATAAAATAAATAGTATAGCAAAATTAAATATAACATATTGTTTAAAAAATATAATGATTATTATTATTGACAAAGTATGTAATAATCACAATATATATATATATATATATATATATATATATATATATATATATATATATATATATATATATATATATATATATATATATACCGGGTGATTCAAAATAGATGGTAAGGCGATTATTTTTTAAACTGTAAGTGATCGGAACATACTTCCACCTAGAAAAGTTCGTCCAATTAAGAGTAGGTTTCAGATATGGCATTTTTTTTACTGGGGGTTGTATACATATTAAAATACGAAATTTAATTTTTATACGGTCCCTCCTTTCCTACTCTTTATATTTAGAAGGATGTTGCCCTTTGTCTAAGAAAATTAACCCATTTGTGCCCAGATATTTTTGCGACTTTCTTAGATTGCTGCCATTACCAGCAATAATAGATAAATTTCTGATGTCAGCTTCTTGAACAAGAGATGGTTTCTTTTAAAATCATTATGTATAAAAATTGAAATGTCAGCATCCTGCTTGCTCATGTTAAAATATTTTGCGGAGTTGAGGTTCAATATTCGTGAATAAAGGGTAGGAAAAATAAATAACGTTTTCGACTGATAGCGAAAATGCCGTCCCAAAAAAGGGACGCTAGGCATAAATGGGTTAATAAAGCAAATCCTGTGTCTCTACGTAGAACAGTTAGCAAAAAATTTATTTTTAAAAATTATGACTTACATCACTTTACCTGCTGTGTTGGCGTCGGTTTTCAAGCGGAAAAAAAATCTTTACTTTTTGAGACCATCTATGAGTTGAAAATAGTTAAATAACGATCCCATTGTTGACAATTAAATGCGTTCAAATTCGTGAAATGAACAGGTACAGTTTTACCTAAAATGATCGGTACTGTTTTATGAAAGTAGCGGAAATTTAGTCCTTCAGGTGGGTCATCCACTCATTACGTCAAGCTTCTAGAGAATGAATTTTAAAGTGTAAAAGAAAATGACAAAATGATGGTGTTGAGTTACTACGTTGTGGTAAATTTCACTAGAAACTGCCAAATACGCTTTATAGGAAAATGCTTGCTAAATTGCGATTTGAGAAGTCAACTGCGTCTATCGAGTGACTATTAACATAAATGAATGCCAATTGAAAAGTAACGACATTTTTCTCATATTTTAACATCCCCTTAGTGCTTGGCGACCAATGCCAAAATTTTCAAATTGATATATCTGGGATACTATTCCACGTGGAGACACGGGATTTGTTTTATTAATTTTCTTAGGCAAAGAGCAACATTCTTCTAAATATAAAGGGCAGGAAAGGAGGGACCGTATAAAAATTAGATTTCGTATTTTTAATAATTATACAACCCCCAGTAGAAAAGTGCCATACCTGAAAGCTACTCTTTATTTGACGAACTTTTCTAATCGGAAGCTTGTTTCGATCACTTACGGTATAAAAAATAATAGCCTTAACATCTATTTTGAAAAACCCGGTATATTTTTAATTCTTTTGTACGTATTGTTAAGAAATAATAACTTAATTTGCTCCCGTATTGCATGCGCCGCCGTGAAACTAGTTTTTCAGGCATAATAGCGGAGTTCTCCGATAATGGTAACCCTGTAGTCTTGGCGACAAACTTGGCGACTTGGCGACCTTGGCGACAAATGGTGGCCTCTAGAAAATTCATGTCTCGAGACCATATTTCAATTTGAAAAGATTGTTCCAGAAAGTTCTCAGCAATTCTGGTGACGTCATCATCTCTATAAAAGCGCTAGGATTTCTCTCCGAGGAGTTCCGTTGCGTTGAGTGATAGACTTAGAAGTGCACGGTTGATTCTGTGAAATAAATAGCGTTATCGTTGTGCTTATGTATGATTTTAGTTGGCGCATTTTAAAGTTTCTTGTATTATTTTGAGCTATTGAGCTGCGAGCCGTGAATAAAGTGCTATTTTTGTTTACTGTGCTGATTGGACTGTTTCAAAATACACCCACTAGGCGATTTTCGTAACAGTATATATTCGTGTTTGTTTTCAACCACCATACAAATGTTTTGTAATAAAACATATCCATGTAGGACAAGAAAAGATGTATTTATTCAAAAGATTCCCCAACTTTTAATTTTTAAGTTAGCAAAACTAGCTGCACTTATGTAGCATTCGATTAAGCTCAAATTGAGTACGCAAAATATAGCTCGCTGTCTTACATACTGTATAGGATTGTGAGTATTGGGCTTACAATTTTTTTCAGGGCTACAAAGAAGTATTCTTATACATTGCAGTCTATACACTTAAATTATTTGAAGTGCTCTAGTGTCTGAACACTACATTTGATTGAGTTGAATCAAATTTCTTTAAACGCTTAGTTACTAAGCGTTTAAATAAACTACTAAAGCAGCTATTTTCACTGTGAATTTGTGGTGGCAACAATGTTAGTAAAGATCCCGCTTTCGGAAAATTGAGTGGAATCACTTCAGTTTTTTTTAATGTTGCGTTCTACATGCTTTCTACGATAATAAAACGTACATTTCTACGAAATTTGTTGCAATTTACCGAGCATTTCTTTATTTATCACAAATTTTATTTGTGACTTTAATTTTGATATCAGTATAATACCTACAACCAGTCCTCGATTTTGACATCATGGCGTTCCGGCGCTTCAGATATTTCGAGGGCCCTCTTTAGGAAATATACAGATAAATTAACAAAATTTTCTAAAATCATATACCACTTATGTCCTCCAACCTATTTTTTTTAGCACTACAGTGCTAAAAAAATCAAGCAGATTTTTTTAGCGTCGACATAACTTCTCCACACAATTTGTCACTGTGAAGCATTTTAAAAATATGTTTCCTGATAACGCGGGGTCGGGGGTGTTGAATAAAATGTTGAAAGTCACCAAGGTTTGCAATTTTTGATATTGATTGCCTAGTTTGGTGCCAAAAGACGTGTTCAAAACTGAACCGAGTTTGGCGATATCTTCCAAATTCGGCTAGAAACTGGCAAACGCGACGGTTTACTGCAAAGGAAAAGTATAGTTGGAATAAACCTGGCAAAGATTGAAAAATAGTTTTAGTAGACGATTTTAATATACACTGCTGGCCATCGTAAATGCAACACCCTGAAGGAAGCATGCAAATAATATGAAATTTACAACATGCATTAGCTGAGGTGAGATATGCAAATGATTAGAATTTCAGCGCAGACGCACATCAAGCGCGCCTGTGGCCCACCTCAAAGCGCATTTAAGGCTTGGAGATTTCGACGGTTTCAAGTACAGCAAATTGTGCTTTTCTTGCTTATTTTTCAAAAAACGATAAATTATGCCTCGTAGGAAACAACGATCATCTATTTGATCAAGTATCCGAGTTTGACATAGGAAGGATAGTTGCATACCGAGATTGTGGGTAAATGCTTTCAGGAAAATCGTTCGTCGTATTGGACGAAACCAAACAACTGTGATGCGGATATGTGATCGTTGGTGCAGGAGTACGACGACAGACGTGATCGACCGCATCGACCTCAGTGCACACGTCACGTGATGACAGGCAGATTGTACGCATGGCAGTGACGGACCGCTCAGTCACATCACGAACATATCACAGCAGATTCAGTCTGTAACGCATCATCCAGTGTCTGCGCGTACATTCGACGTCGTTTACAGCAGAATGGTCTGTCCGCAAGACGTCCGTTGCTTTGTCTACCTCTGACGCGGAACCACAGACGTCTCCCGCAATGGTGCGATGAAGAAGGTGTGGACGACAGAATGGATGAAATCTCTTTACTGACGAGTCACGCTTCTGTATGCAACACCACGACGTCGATTCGAGTCTGGAGACACCGTGGAGAGAGGTGCTGAACAGATGCATTATGCACCGTCACACTGTCCTGCACCGGTATTATGGTATGGGCGTATTGATATCTCTCTCGCACTCCTCTAGTACCATTGCGTACTTAACCAGCCAGCGCTACATCTCCGAGTTTGGAGCCAGTTGTCCTTTCTTACCTCAGGCTTGCCAACAGCCATATTTCAGCAGGATAATGCACGCCACACGTGGCACGCATTGTGAAGCATTTTAAAAATATGTTTCCCTGATAACACGGGGTCGGGGGTGTTGAATAAAATGTTGAAAGTCACCAAGGTTTGCAATTTTTGATATTGATTGCCTAGTTTGGTGCCAAAAGATGTGTTCAAAACTGAACCAAATTTGGCGATATCTTCCAAATTCGGCTAGAAACTGGCAAACGCGACGGTTTACTGCAAAGGAAAAGTATAGTTGGAATAAACCTGGCAAAGATTGAAAAATAGTTTTAGTAGGCGATTTTAATATAGATTTCGATTCCGAAGACGTGTTTTATGGAACAGGGAAGAAAAATACTCATGGATTATGATATACACTCATGGATTATGATATATTTTCCAAAAAGTATTTATAAGAGTGAAGTACAGTTAGAATATGCCTGACGAAGATTGTTAAACAATTTTGGTAGGCGATTTCAATATAAATTTCAATTCTGATGAAGTGTTCTGAAGAACAAGACAGGCAAACACGACACACTCTTGGAATACGCTTGGCGAAGAAAGTAAAACACTTTTAGTAGGCGATTTTAAAATAGATTTAAATTACAAAGATGTGTTTTATGGAACAAGAAAGAAAAATACGGCACACTCATTAATAATGATACACTTTCCAACTTAATGGAATAAGGAAGAAAAATAGGGAGGACGCATGGATTATGATACGCTTTCAATATATAGCACTTTAGTGCGTATTTAAAATATGAAAGTGTTTCAGATTTTATGCATCCCCCCCCATTTAGCCAGTACATAATACCTGGAAAAATCTATTGTTTTTCATGATCTCCCCCTCCCAACAACAGGTAATTCATGTGTAATAGCTTACTGTTACGAACCCAATTTTTAAGTAAATCACCATCAATACATAGCATTGAATGTATGAACTAAGCTTGTTCTCTTGATTTCACAGAAGTAGGTTCCTGAATTATATTAGAGTGATTCCGGGAGAGATGGACCACGTTCTTTCTTCGTTCTCTAAAAGCCACACATTTATATATTTTTTACTTTTCTCAGTATGTACATATAGTGTATGATATTTTTTACAAAAACCCTAATGCAGAAGATCATATATGTAAAGGAATTTTTTTTATGATTTTTAAAAATACTTACTATGTGGCTCCTCTCACCAGGGCTGCTCCGGGTGAGATGGGCCTATGAATGGGAAAGATAGACCACGATAAAATAATGAAAAAGTTGTATAATGTTTATTTTACTTGCAATTAAATTAATTTTAATTAATTTATTGTTTACATGAATTACTATGTGGCATTTAATATATATGAAATTTGTTTTTATGTGACTTAAGATTGACATAAAACCTGGTCCATCTCTCCCGTCTAGGCGTGGTCCATCTCTCACGATCGTCCGGATGACAAATACAACCGACCCTGACTGTACATTGTGGATTTCACGTCGCCATTTTAGGTTATTTGAAAGCCAACATGTTCCCCCAGATTACATCATCAAAACTAGATACAGGGTGGTTATTAATTAACGTGAGGTGTTCAGAGCCCTCTAGCGAGTAAAGCATTGGACGAAACCTAACCAAATTTGATGAGCATGCATAGTAGACCATGGGATTTTGATTTTCAAAAAAAAAAAAAGTTCCAAAATTTACCACTGGGGCAATTTTGGCGCTGCGAAAGTGTATTAGCGTAAATATTGAATGATTAATTGACAAACAATACAGCAAACATCCATTTTACTTACAAATTTGGTTCAATATACGCACCGTTGGTAAATTCCAAGAACTGCATACGACGACATTTTCTACTGCCGCTCGCAGCATATCAGAGTTGATTTGCCTCACGTGTAACGTTATTCGATCCTTTAACGTTGCGATATCGGAGACATGTCCTTAATAAACTACACCTTTAAGAAATCCCCACAAACAAAAATCGCTAGGATTGAGATAAGGGGACCTCTGGGGCACTTTTGCAGCTCCAAAATGACCCTAGTGGCAAATTTTGGAACTATTTTTTTTTGGGGGGGGGGGGAATCAAAATCCCATGGTTTACTATGCATGCTCATCAAATTTGGTTAGGTTTCGTCCAATACTTTACTCGCTAGAGGGCTCTGAACACCTCACGGTAATTAATAACGCACCCTGTAGATCACATATGAAATAAAACTTTTAATTGTAGAATTATAACCCTGTGAACAATTATTTGACACACCTACAGCAACAATGATAATTAGATGAAAAATTATTATGTTTTTTGAGTATCAAATAGTAGCATGCCTTACAAAATCTCTTTAACCCATTTATGCCTGGATATTTTTGCGATTTTCTTCGTTTTTTACTGATAACAGAAATAATAGATAATTTTCTGACGTCAACTTCTTGAACAAGGGATGATTTCTTTTAAAATCATTATGCATAAAAATCTAAATATCAACAGCCTACTGGGTCATGTTAAAATATTTTGTAGAGTTGAGGCTCAATACTCATGAATAAAGGCTAGGAAAAATAAATAACGTTTTCGACTAATAGCGAAAATGCCGTCCCAAAAAAGGGACGCTAGGCATAAATGGGTTAAGAATCTCACTGAGATAGTTGCGTTATATATTGAGAGGCGCATTAACTAAATATTTGGCTGGTTCATCGCACTCGGTGCCCCATCTATCCCTGAATTACTCTACTTTAATCTCATTTCTCAGTTACACCACCTAAGAAAAGTTGTGAAATTTTGGGACACTCGAGCATCTGCATTGTACCCAGATGTTGACATGACATCACTTTTAAATCAGACATGAAGTCAGACTGCATGAAGTCTGACTACAGTCAAATACCTACACAAATGATAATACAGTTCGTATAAATATTAAGAGCAAATGATGAAGAAAGAAACAGCAGTATTTAGTAAACAATGGAAAACTTCATGACTTTTAAATTAATTTAAAATTCGACCTAATTCCGTGTAAATATTTTTTTAAAAATTCGAACTATTAATAAATCGATTTTTTAAAAGAAAAAGTTGGGAGCCTTACAAATTGGCCAACAGATCTCGGGTAAATGACCGAATTGCACAAGCGTTAACCCTAAAATGCATGATTCTTTTTAAAATTGGGCTGAAAAAAAATTGTAACTTCATTTAGGCTTACTTATGCTAGGAAAAATATTCTTAAAAAATATTAGCATGTAGTTTCCAAGAAAAATCCCGAAAACTGTTTAAATTGGGAAAATTAAAATGTCTAACCTATAACATTCATAAAACAGAAGATAGTAATATAGCCTGATTCTACTTTATTGAGTTCTAATACTACCATGTTTATAGTTTTGTATTACTTTTCACATTTAACAATAAAAATTAGAAGCAATCAACAATTCAGGCAAAACTTTATTCAGCAAACTCCATGCATATCCTACGAGTCCAAGCTTGTTTACTCAAAAAATAATGGGGTGCGATACATTTTAAAAACTAAAAATCTGGAATGACTCCACTCGACTTTCCGAACACTTACGATTAAGATCATTACCAAGCATTTAAATAAATTTTAATCGATGAAAAATTCACCAAAAATTCTTAATTTTTTTTCAATTTGAGCTCAATCAAATGTACCGTTTAAATGCTAGCGCACTTTCAAGAATTCCCCCCCCCCACAGGCCATTATGTAAAAGAAATCCTTGTTTCGAGAAAACCTGTGGAAAAACTATAAGCTCTATACACATCAAAATCAATACCGGTCTTGCGACCGTGGTTTATATATACCCAATTTGAGCTCAATCGAATGCCCCGTTTAGGAGCTATCCTGTTCACACACTCACACACTAGAGATGAGTTCGGGCTCATTTTTTGAAGCCCGAGCCCGCCGAGCCCGAGGACTTTTAATCCGAGCCAGCCCGAGCCCGAGCAATATTATTAAAGTTGAAGCCCGAGCCCGAAATTTCAGCTAAAGACAAATAAATTTAACTACTTCATTAATTGGATACAATAAATTTTGGAGCTTCACATACCTTCTAGTCCCCCGTGCCGCTATTTTTTTTAAATAAGTACGTCTATTTATCCCATGAATCACTTTTTAAAATCTGTTTCAAGGAGTATGTTCAACAAAGGAGAAATTTTTGTCGAGCCCGAGCCCGAACGCAATCGTGAATTACAGAGCCCGAGCCCGAGTCGGGCCCGGGCTCGGGCTGAGCCCGTCTCATCTCTATCACACACATACATATATAAATCTCGTAAAAATAGCATAAATGAATTCAGAAGACCTCAAAACGTGTCACTACACCAAAATCTTGCAGTCGAATTTTTTCCTGATTACAATACTTTCCTTACATGGTACATGTTCGGAAAGTAAAAATTATTTCAGTAATAGTCTTACATTTATTTTAAATTATTTATTCTCGATAAAAATTACAACATTTTCTTTTTATTATGGAAAACTGAGAGTGCAGCCAATTGGCTATACTATGCACAGGAAGGTTAAAACTTGCCTACTACATCAGGGGTAAACGTCACAAATTCTGCCTGAAACCTTTACGTTTTTCTGTAACACCCAGTCTCAGTGTATACGAGTGCTTCTCCATTCTTATTTTATTTCTTTTTTTAACAGATGAATAAAAAAGCTGAAAACGACGAGGGTTCGCTTTCTCATAAATCCAGGTCACTAGACCTTTTTCGCAGCCTCCCTCCCTCCTCCCAAACTTAAAAATATCTTACTGGGAAATAAAAGGAGGATGAATATAAACAGCCTGTATCGTATAATCCAGGCTGCATTTTAAATAACTCTCTTGCATTTAACTTTTCATACTGAGTGTCCAGAAAAGGTGGTAACGGGCTATAAATTATTTACCTATTAGAGATAAGTAGACAATGTAAGCTGAAAAAAAAAGTTCAAAAATACGGTCGGAAATAACACTTCGTTAAGAAAAAATTCCTCTGCTTGATTTTCAAAAAGTTACACTTTTTAAGTTTGTATACGATCCCCCCTCCCATGCAAAAAAATTCCCAGTTAGTAAAATGTGACCCATACTCTAATCAGGTGTTGTACAAAATTTGACAATTATATTTTAAAAATTGTCAGAGATATGAAGATAAAAATATGCTAACTTAAACCGCTTTTCAATGGTTCTCGAAGGAACAAAATCACACCGGATGATCGCATTTTCAGGGGTCGTACAGAAATTAAGAAAGAATATATATACATACACTCAACCAATAAGCGTTTACACTCAAATTCATGTATGGCCCCAAATTATCTTTGTTTAAAGATATGTCTGAAACGTTTTATGATGATAAGCTGAGATTTTGTACATCACGTCTTTAGTGTATGAGGCACATTTTACTAACTAACAATGGTTTTGTACGGGGGTCGTAAAAAATTAAAAAAGTGTAACTTTTGGAAAATTTACCAGAGGAATTTTTTCTTAAAGGAGTCTTATTTCCGACCTTATTTTGAACATTTTTCCAATTTACACTGCCCACTTATCTCTGAAGAATTAAAACCCGTTACTACCTTTTTGGGACGTCCTGTGTACAGGATATCCCCAAACATTGATCTCATCTTTTATTTCTTAAACATTGACCGTGGGCATTAAATTACTTATAAATATTCATCGATTACGATCGTAAGTTAACTAAAAAACTTTTAAGGTATCAAAATTTTCAGAACATTAAATTTGATTACGTGTAAAATTTCAATTTTTACACTGCCCCTGTATAAAAAAAAGTCCCCCTGACACTAATGAGGCGATGTGTAAAAATTGAGAATTTATCTTAACAGATGTCAGTGATATAAAAATAAATATAAGCTGCCTGAAATCATTTTCCGAAGGCTCTAGAAGGGAAGAAAATCGCGTTTTGAGGGTCGTATACAAATTATCATAGTAGATGGTGATGGCTCATAATACTTTTGCTATATATTGTAGAGCTTCTCACAAACCTTGCTTAAAGATATCTTTGACCCCTTTTTATAATGAAAGGCTGAAATTTTGTACATCATCTAACAAATGTATTGGATATATTTTACTGCATGGGAATTTTTCGGTTATGGTTCATATAAAAATTTGATTTTGCATTTACTGAAATTTTATTGCCTGGAAATTTAAATTGGTACCGTAAATATAAACACTTTTGCTACTTTGTATTTTAAATAATTAAAATTTTTATAAACTTTTTTTTCCCCAACAGTTCCTTTGTTATTTCACTGCCCCTTATAGATTTCACCTGATTCAATTAGCGATGTTTTACGTAAATCCATTTATGCGAGTTTTTCCTCACCTAGGCTTAGCGTGACTGAAAATTTTGGGGGTTGTGGTACATGAAAGGTTTTGGGAGTTCAAACGCCGGATTTAAGAGCAGAAAAGTGCAAGTTTCTTTTGAAATTCCTAACAAAAGTTGAAAATCAAATGGTTTCGGGGGGGGGTGCCCCCTGTGCCCTCCTACCCGCGACGCTATGCCTATCCAGCGTTTGCTTGTCGCACCACGCCATCTCGCATTATCTACTTTACGCGTTGCTTACTGTTAAAGCATTTATTTTCGCAAGGTTTTAATTTTGGGATTTTCGCAAGACCTTCGTGATCGCGAAAATTGAATCCTCGTGAAATGCTTTTTTTATCATCTTCAAATAATAATAACAAATCAGAAAATTTTCACAGGTGAAAATTTGATGACTTATTGCACAGTTACAAATTCTCTCTTGAAAACTTTCTTTCTTACAACTATTTCTTGAATACTATACATTTACCTTGAATATAAAACAGTAATACAAATAATACGCTGTAAGAAATACCTGTAATTTTACCGCACATATTGCTGTAAAATAAAACAGCACTGTGTGCTGTAAATCTACTGAAAAATGACGTAATGACACTGATAAGCCAATCACGAAGAACCTTATATGGCAGTTGGCACAGTCTACAACTACATCACAATGTGTTAGCGTTACGTTTAGCCACAGGATGTGCTGTAAAATAATACAGCTCTGTGTGTTGTAAATCCACTCACAAAAATAACGTAATGACGTTGATAAGTCAATCACGAAGAATATTGTATAGCTAATTGGCACAGTCTACATCACAACGTGTTGGCGTTACGTTTACCCACACGGTGCTGTAATCATTTTTTAAAGTGTAAAATGCAGCTCATTCTCTTAATAATATTCATACCAGCTCTTAACAATATTTATACCAGCCTCTCTTAACAATATTTATACCAGGGCACGGTCGAACTTTTCGGACAAAAAGAAATTTCTTTAAAATGCCTTATCCAGAAAGGATTCTATATTTAGGTACTTAGGAATTTTCAACTTTCGGTTCTATTGAAATAAAAATTGCAAATTTTTCAGCTCGCCAAATCACCGATATTTTCATTTCTCGAAGGGCTTTTACAGTACTTAATGCGCACTTGTAAGTTAGCTCCACAGCGTAATGGTTAACCGCGCAATGAAAACGTATTGCCGGAAAAGGAAGCGCAAGATGAAAATTCGGGGGACACACAACGCAGAAGTTTGATATGGAGGACTGAGCATGTGGAGTTATCCAGCTAAACCCCAATTCCCCAGTTTTTCTAGTCCAGGAAGCTCACGACTATTAAAAAAAATGATAAAGTTATCGTTACACCTTTAGACAAACTTGAAAAGTGAATAAGCTCATGCTTATTAAAAAAAAAAAAAAAAATGATACAGTATTTTCTGTTTAGTACTTTTGAACAAACTTTAATAGTGAATAAGCTTACGCTTATTTTGAAAAATGATAAAGTTATATTTTATTTTTAGCACTTTTGAAAAAATTTGAAAAGTGAAGAAGCTTACGCCTATTTTGAAAAATGATAAGGTTATCTTTTTAACACTTTTGAAAAAACTGAAAAGTGAATAAGCTTAAGCCTATTTTAAAAAATGATGAAGTTGTCTTCTTAGCACTTTTTAAACACACCTGAAAAGTGAATAAGCTCATGCCTATTAAAAAAAAATGATAAAGTTATATTTTTAGCACTTTTGAACAAACTTGAACAAAGAAAGATGATTTCGGTTTATTTGTGTGTCTGCCCGTGCTTAAACTGCGAAGATTACTACGAAATTTATATTTATCATCTCTATGTACTGTACTAAGTACCCTATTGGAAACTTTGAACTATTTTAGAGAATACGAACTAAAGACTAAAAAAAAGTGACATGGTTGACTTGTTGGGGGATTTCCGTCCATATAAAATTATTTAGGCTTTTGAATCTAAGCAATGGATAGAAATGTCATTCGTAGAAATAGTCGAATAATCTTAAATCAAAATATCGTTTGAACAGAAAATCGAGCGGGAATTAATTATTTTAAGTAAAAGAATAAGGAATATTTACTAAAATTATACCAAATTTAACCCCTTAAAGGTCGTATTGTTTTCAAGAAAACGGTTATTAAAGTGCCTTTTTTTTTCAAGAAAATTGTATAAAAATAAGTGCATGTAAAATATATGTATTCTTTTTAAGGTTTTGGATATCTTTTTAGAACGAAAGAAAGAAAAAAATGTTAAATTTCTAGGAAAAGCCAACATTTAGGGTTATTGTGACTGAATGTGCGTTTTCTAGTCAGCCGGGGGAAATTGAAAAGGTATGTTTTAAACACTGAAGGATAATTTTATTAAACTCACTTCGTAAAATAAATAAATAAAGTTTTCTTTGAATATAACTAAAAAAGTGAGTTAACGTTGCAAAAATTCATATCACAAATACACGTACTTGAATAGTGCTTCCCTTTATTAAAAATAATAAATAAATGATCTCCAATTGAGTTAAAAGTAGTCTGGACCTGTCATGTGTTGTGTAAAATGAGATATTGAAAAAAGTCCGTGCATAAGAATTGAAATGCTCTAGTTTTTCTACCGTAAAACTTTTGAGCACAATTGCCCGGAAATATCACGGGCAAGAGAAATGGAGGGAGAAAAAAATAAGCCCGTGATTTTGACGGGAGCGAGAAGATGGGGTTAGAGTTTTATGAAAGTAAAGATGACTCATTTGATAAGCTTAGCAATTTTGGGCAAGTAGATTGTACAGTAGGGTCGAGCGGAAAACACTTTTTCTCGAAATTCACATTGCCTGAGTCATTAAAGGGTGCGAAACTGATAAGAACAAATTGTCTCCAAATTTCAGCTCAAAATATTGCCATCTTCAGGTTCCACGCCTCAAGCGAATATATAACCAGCGTCTTTTTTAGTCTTTTATGAATTTCTATTGAAATAATTATGTTTAATTAATTAATTGAATAATTAATACATCAGTTACACCTGCTCTATTAAGAACAATGGCTAGTTCGGGCATTGGGTCTTTCTTGGAGATATCGGGAATCCCATCGTCAGTCGTTTCCCGACCGAGCAAACACACACAGGTTCTCTGAACGTCTATTAACGTTCAGAGAACCTGTGTGTGTTTGCTGTGGACTTTTGGCTTCCTGACTAACGAAATCTCCATCATTCTCTGAGGTATATTCCATTTCCGAATCAGAACCTAAGTCGACGTTTGCTTCTAAATCTACGATGTCCAGCACTGACATGTGATAATAACGTATTAATAAAGCAATTTAATAATGGAAGCATAACTAATTATTCAATTAATTAATTAAGCATTCTTATTTTAATAAAAATAAGCTAGAAATATATTCGCTTGAGTTGTGGAACCTGAAGATGACACTATTTTGAGCTGAAATTTGGAAACAATTTGTTTTTATCAGTTTCGCACAATTTAATGACTCAGGCAGTGCGAATTTTGAAATTAAGTTTTTTTCGCTCCACCCTATTGTACAGGTTGAAAAAAAGAAGTAAGTTATGATAAGCAACCCTACATTAATAAACCAAGCAGTAGTATCAACAAAAGAGACTAGCCGAACTTTTTTTTTAACACGCTTTTATCACTTTCACCTGTATGTATGTATATTTGTATGTATGCATCGATGTAAGCGAATTTTCATCCACTTCCATACATCCAATTAACTTGCAATTTTACAGGCTTATAAACAAACGATGGCAATATAATAGTATTGAAAATATTGTAAGCAGAATTTATAATTCTTTTGCAGGAGTACCAAGAGAATTCCAATACATTACATCCTGTGGAGAGTCATTGCTTAAAGTATATTTTAGAAACCCCCATCTTCTTCAAATAAAATGAAATTGATACATGGTGTTAGGAATTACAAATTAAGACCCTCCATCAAAAGTAATGAATGTAGTATTTTTATTTGTTTTACAGGAGCACTGAAAAATATTCCAACGCATTACAGTTTATGTTCATTCCAACGCATTACAGAAGATTTTCATTCATTTCAAGCACAGTTCAATAAAAATATAACTTTATAGCAGTTTACTGTTCATTTAAAGGGTGAGAATAATAAGTTAACAAGTTATAAAAGCTCCTTTACAGGGTCTGACAATGTAACATTAGTGATATGCACCGGATTTTTTTTTTTAAGGTTATCCCCAAAATCGGACGACAATGCATATGAAAAACTTTATTTATTTATTTTTTGTTGTTGTTGTTTAGTTTGTGAACTGAATTTTTTTTTACGATTGTAAATTCGTTTGGGATAACCAATTAGACTATAGGTACCCAACGTGGGCGATAACGCCCCCTTGTGGGCGTTTGAGGCTTTCAGGGGGGCGGTAAAAGACCCAGAGAAAATTAGGAGGCGTTGAAAATTAGGAGGCGTGGTAAGATTAACCAAATATAGTCTAAAAAAGACTAAAAAATCACTCTGATAATTCATTTCTATCACGAGTGCGAAAATTCACATATTTGGATATGAGACTTCGCTGTTGAGAGAAAGAGTTACCTCTCTAAAACTTTTATTCCTCTTTTTTAAATGAAGAAGAAATTCAGTAGAGTTTCAATTCCAACAATATTCTATATATTAGTAAATTTTTTAAATTTAATTCTTGTTTTCACCATGCATTATGTACGCTCTTATTTCTCTAGAGGGGTGGGCGGTATTGAAATATTCACTAGAAAAGGGGACACCAGTTCAAAAAAGGTTGGGAACCTATGAATTAGACGAAAAGAAAAAAAAATGTATGTATGCGGAACATGAAAACACGTGATAATGAACAGAGCTATATTAACCCATTAACGCGCAGTGATCCCGCTCTGGGAACACCCAACTCTGACGTTTTGACTATTGCCAGTCACGAAGAATAGATTGGATTTCTATAAAAATAGTTGCGGGTGACAGAGCTCCACGAGAATCCTTTACTTTTGAGCACGTCATTTCACGTCAAAAAAATGGTCACGATTATTTTTAACAGCACTGACATCTGCTGAAAAATGGAAGAATGAGAAAACAGCTGGACAGATTGCCCAATCCTGAAAAAAGGGCAGCCGTTGCCATCGCTCGACTTAACTACTAGCAAGATGGCGGACGATCGAAATGTTCATCGCGTGCCACAGATCTAGAGACCGCTTTTTTGACGACAGCTGGCTGTCATGGCTGGTAGTTAAGTCGGGCGATGGCAACGGCTGCCCTTTTTTCTGGATTGGGAAACGGTTGTGCCTCAAAGGGTTAACTCCCGTCAAAATCACGAGCTAAGCTTTCTCCCTCTATTTCTCGCGCCTGTGATATTGCCGGGCAATAATGTTTAAGTGCTATTCGTCTGAAAGATAAGAGCATTTCAATTCTTATAGATGTTTTTTTTAATATCTCATTTTGCACAACGGATGACAATACCAGACTATTTTTAACTTAATTTGGAGATCGTTTATAGAGGGTAGAAGTACTCAAATACGTGTAATTTGTGATATGCATTGTGCAGTCTTAGCTCACTTTATATTCAAAGAAAATTTTACAAATATTTATTTACTTTACGAAGCAAGTTTTATAGAATTCTCCTTTTAGTGTTTAAAACATATATATTTTAATGATTCCGTGCTTACTACAAAACACACATTCAGTCACGTCAACCCTGAATGTTGGCTTTTCCTAGAAATTTAAAGCATATATTTTTTTAATGATTCCCTGCTTACTATAAAACACATATTCAGTCACAACAACCCTGAAGGTTGGCTTTTCCTAGAAGTATAACTTTATTTTTTCTCTTTTTCGTGCTAAAAAAATGTCGTAAACCTTAAAATGAATACACATATAGTACATGCACGTATTTTTATAATATTTTCTTGAATTAAAAAAAAATAGGCACTTTTATGACTGTTTTCTTGAAAAATAAAGCGCCCGTTAAGGGGGGTTAACTGCAACCGCTTTACATATTTTTCGCACCAAAACGAACTAAACAGCGGAAGAGACATTCCGAAAGGGCAGCACGGATGACGACACGCTTTTGGGACCGCACCAGAAAACTTTGAGTGGCAGCTGTGTACAAAACAGTCTACTCAAGTTTCGAACTCATTAATTTGTTGGGGCCCGACTTCGCGTGACCGCAGACATAATCAGGATAATTGGTCTGGTGCGCCCTCTCCGGAGGAATCCGGGGGTGTGGGATTACCTCGGAGCGACTTTCTGGGATGCCCTTACGTCTGGGGGGGGGGTTTGGTCTGAATTATTCATTCTCTTAAAAATAAACAAAGTTTTGAAGGGCATTACTTAAATTCGTGTCCTACAACAAACAATGTTATTTTCAACAAGTTTTCTTATCCCCCTGGTGTTATCGCTGTTAGAGACAGAGTAGGGATGAAATTGAATGACTGCATTTCATTAACAGTTTGAGGCGCAACCCTTTCCCAGTGCTGAAAAAAGGGCCGCCGTAGCCATCGCTCGACTTAACTACCAGCAAGATGGCGGACGATCGAAACGTTCATCGCGTGCCACAGATCCAGAGACCCTTTTTTGAAGACAGCTGGCTGTGCGGCACAGCGTAAGGAGCGTAAATACGGGTCAGGGTCTCTTAGAAAGACCCCCCCCCCCCTCGGAGGGCACTCTACCTCTCGGCCTAGATCCCTCGTGCAGATAATTGGCCGTAATCTCACAACAATAGCCTTCTTTCTTTTTTTTAAAATCTAAATTGAATATTTTACCCGTTGCTTTTAAATCCAAACGCTGGCGAAAAATTATTGAAAAAATTATTTGAAAATTCGTTTTTTTAAACATAATTATGAGATTTTTCTTTAATTCGAGATGTGAGATTTATGTCGGGCCTGAAGAAGTTATATTAATTTTTGGCAGAGAATATAAAATAAAATGTTATATATGCAAAAAATCTATGTCAGTTTTTTCCGTCAGGTCATAAGGGAAATAAATTGCGAACTAACAACCCCACGTTCGAAAAATAAACATGATCTTATTCTACTTTTATCAAAACATGAGAGTAATTAAAATGCTACTTATTTATTCCGACATGCCAGGGCGAACGTTCTAGAAAGGAACTGATAAAAACTAAGGGGGCGTAGTTGAAAAGTATATGACTAAGTTTTACTAATTTCGCTTAGCTACCAGAAGTAACACTAAGCGAGCGTTCACTAACCCCCCCGGCTAGCCATCCAGTCAAGTTCCGGCTGTCAACACAACGTTTTACCGATTTCGTGCGCTGTAAGCTTCCTCTTCTGTTATGACACATACAAGCACTTTTTTTTTTTGGCCGTGTTTACTCGTTGACACTTTAGTTAGGTGTCGTTTCCTCATAGTCGCTGCATGTACCACTACTACGGACGTGATGAACACTGCAAAACTATTTGTGAGGTGTACTATGTTGTATATCTCGCGTGTTGCATGCGATAAGGCTCCAAACTAATTCTTATTCGACGTGTACACACAGCGAGAGGGGATGCCCAGTTACTTCAACGCATGGCGCGGTATTTACTTACGATGATTTATTCATTTACTTTGCATTCGGAAGATAACTAGAGGTTTTTTTTTTAAACTTTGGTGAAGCAGAAGAAATACATTGGAGTAAGATAGGGTTGTTTCTATGGATACGATACACACTTTCAAAACACCGATTTTGAGTCTTAATTTAAAAATAAATAAAGAAATAACCTTATTACAATTAGTAATATCATTCTGGATTTTTAAAACATTTTATCTTATTTTTTTAATAGGTGAGACATATTATAAAGAGGATTTTGATAATATAACATACAATCATTTTTGTTGTTGCCGTGGGACGGTGCCAGATCCCCCATATAGGACGGCGGTGGGCGGAAGGGGACAGCTTCCATTTTAATAAGCCTCGACGGGATGAAGTCCGATTCAGCTCGGGGTGTCCTAATTTTGAACCAAATCCAGAAGAGGGACCAACCCCCCTGAAATCGGCACCCCCAGAGGTATCATTTAACAACTTGGAGGACATTGGAGCCACAACGAATTTTACGTGCACCAGCTCCCATTAGCGTATACGGTCGCACAGCGGTCGAGCCTAGAGGGAGTTCACCCTCCCAAGCACTGAACAAGTCGCATGCTGCTTCACTTGCCGTTTTCTTATGGAAACGGAGTTTAGCGCGCAAACCACTGCGGGACTCAATCATTTATATAAAGTTATTTATAAAACAAGATCTTGTGACTAATACTTAGTGACTGAAAAAAGAACTTTTTTTCGGTCCCCAGTCTCAGTCTGTTTAAGAATTTCTGCTGCTGCTTAATAAGATCGAAATTTTTTTAATCGTAAAACGTGTACAGTCAGCCCTATTATCGCATGGGCAAATTAGGACTTTGGCCAGGGCCCCCGGCTCCAAAGGGCCCCCAATATAAAATGTTATTCTGAAATATTCATTCTTATATAAAAATTTTATGAAAAATAAAACAAATTTCATTGATGAGGGCCACCGAATTCATCAATGCCCGGGGCACCTGGTTGGTCATAATCAGGCTCTGTGTACAGTTCCATAAGTACTTTAATGCGTGTTATTTTACAAAATTTTGATTATTTTATTCAGAAGAGGGTTTTATGAGGGCCTATGGAAAATTAAGAAATTAAGGTAAAGGAGAGCAGATTGATTTCCAAGATTCAGAAATTGGGGAGAAAAGCGAAATCAACATAGCAAGACTTTTTTTGTGGATATTGAAAGCTTCAAGAAAATTTAATTCACTGGGGGAATGGGGTTTTGCGAATGAGTTTAGTTGAGCTAAAGTCTATAAATATTGTTGGCATCTGAACAACGTTTATCGATCGCAAACTTGTTAGCTTCATGCGGGGTTATCGTGAATCTTCTACCGGGCCTGCATGTGTACTTCGATGAGTCATCCTACAGACGTTTCTCATTGGTTAGATTCGGCTATTAAATGACGTATCTAAGTAGTGGAACCAATAAGTGAGCATCTGTAGGCCTCTTTGAATGACTCATC
This sequence comes from Cheiracanthium punctorium, assembly GCA_038373885.1. Classification (NCBI taxonomy): domain Eukaryota; kingdom Metazoa; phylum Arthropoda; class Arachnida; order Araneae; family Cheiracanthiidae; genus Cheiracanthium; species Cheiracanthium punctorium. Next base: position 1,529,811 of record JAWZYV010004055.1, read on the forward strand.
GGAGGGCACAAGCAGGCCCGGTAGAAGGGTCACGATGGCCTCGTTTCATGTAAACAAGAGCTATGTGCTTCTTAATTCTGCATTTTAAGGGGGCGCCTGGAACCCCGAACGGTATCGACGAAAAGCGATACCGTAACAGTCCCGTACTTACCTTATTATTATTATTATTATTATTTTATTTTTTTTGTTAAACTTACCGTATAACAAGTTTTTGTAGATCTTTATGGCTACATTTCCATTGCTAATTCCTTCAGAAATGTAAGCACTGCTTTTTTTACACTTTTCGTAAGTCACCAATTTTCTTCCTACTAAAAGTTCTTTTAATTTTATAAAAATGATGATAATCACTTGGAGCGAGACCCGGGGTATAAGGTGGATGCTCAAAAGTTTAAAGAATTTATTTTGTTATCCCTGCGGTATGTGGACGGGTATTATTTTGCATAAGGATCGCACCATCGGACGATTGACCTCTCCTGCAGATTTTTCGGAGGAAAAAACTTGGTGGTTGACGTAGCGCTTAAGGAATGAATGCTTACGCTTCTGAATAGATTGGTGGCGAAGGTGTATAATGTGTGCCTTGTACAATGTCAATACAAAATCTTGTTATACAGTGTAATATGTACTTTATGTACGGGATGATTATGTTAAAAATTGCTTAATGTATATGCATGTACAAATAAAGTTATTGTTGTTGAACATGTAATCGGATTTGTGTGCTTGTTCACGATGAACCTCTTATAAATCCACGTCAAAGAAAGGTCAAACACAAGGTGGGGAGCAAATGCTTTGGGGGAGGACATTTCTGGGTATCTAGCGCGTATTCACGTTACATCTGGAGAAAAACACCCAAAACTCCAGACCGCTAGACCGACGGGCCCGCGAGAAGACAGAACCCTGTTCCTCCACTTGAGCCATCTACCAATGTCACTGGCTTTAACCACTGTGTTACACACTGGTGTAAAGTTTATTGCGATATCTCTACTCATTATCTTATTTTTTATTTATTTACCAAACGGATACTGCTTTTCCAACGCACCTCCTATAACGGCAGAGCGGCTGATCTACCCCGAGCTTTCAAGCCAGCGAGAGATAGATAATCAGGAACGATAAAGTTCTTTCGCTCCGTCAACTAAATTCCTGTATTCGCCTCCCTAAAAACTGTTGTTCTAGATAGATAGAGGAAGGGGGAGGGGGGGGGCAGTAAATAGCAAATCTGGCAGTCTTCCACAGAAAACGTTGCCATTGGCTCGCAAGTCAGAAGCGAACGCAAGATGCGTGTTTTGGCCGCGTATAACACAACAGCAATGTGTCTCAACATATCTTAATTGTCGGCGTATCGCTTTTGTCTCAAAGAGATTCGCTTTGACACATTCGGGTCAAGTTTGAGAGCTTAAATGCTCTTTAACCCTTTAACGCGCAGTGTTCCCGCTCTGGGAACATCCAAATCAGACGTTTTGACTGTTGCCAGTTACGAAGAATAGTTGGATTTCTATAAAAAACAGTTGGGTGACGTAGCTCCACGAGAATCCTTTACTTTTTAGCACGTCATTTCCCGTAAAAAATAGTTACGATTATTTTACACAGGCAGGCGAGGGTGTGCGATGGGGGGAGGGCGGGCGGGGATGGGGGAAGGAGGGTGGAGTAGTGAGAGGGGCAGCATGTAGAGCGATTGTGCCCCAGTGCCTGGAAAAAGGCAGCCGTTGCATCGCTTCGATTTAACTACGCCACATCTCACATCGGTGTGTTTGTTTGGGGGGGGGGTGTGGCGGGGGGGGTTTTTCTGTTGTTGTGGTTTTTTTAATAATTGGTTGGGAGGGGGGGGGGGGGGGGGGGGGGGGGGGGGGGGGGGGGGGGGGGGGGGGGGGGGGGTGTGGTGTGGGGATTTTTCTAATGATATATGGTGAGGTTGTGTTGTTTTTTTCTTATTTCTATTTTATTCTCGACCCCCACCCAACGCTATCAATCAAAACATACGAGCGCGTGACCATTTCTCAGCTCTCTCTCAACCGAGAGACACCACTACCTTGAGCGCGAGACTTCAGAACATTGTGGAGTCATAGTGGTGCGCAGAGCACACCAGCAAGCGAGAAGAGAACTCTGAGCGCAGCAGCGCTAAGACGAGCAGGGCTCCTACATCTCAGCGCGACAGCCTGCTACAGCTCTCGCAGACAGATGCTCTCTCTGAGCACTCTCCATACTACTCCCTAGACAACTCATCCTCCCTCACCAAGTGAGCCGATCCACTTGTCAGCAGGTTCGACACTCTAACACACAAAGGCACTGTCAATACTAAGTGAATGAGGCGCTATGTTAGAGATCTCGAAAACGATCTACGCAGAGCGCACAGGGTAGACACAACGTAGTCTAACATACGACACAAGTCGGTCCTTCTTTCACCTCTTACCGCTGTTACTACTCTCTCGTAAAAGAGCATAAAGCCACATCCTATAATTAAGTCACCTACAACACACCTGCCCACCAACTTAAATCCTATCACTTCTATTAAGAAAAGATTTTATAAAAGCTGGTATCTTGAATATTAGCATGTCAAAGTTCCGAAATAAAGTATACTAGACACATCTACTTTTATATAGTATTGCAGTAGGAGCCTAACAAAGTCTTAAAATGTAAAAACGACTACTCTCAACAAATGGCATGTATCACTAATATTTACAACAAAAATTAATTAATGATTAATGTCATACCATAAAAAATGAGACGTATCGGAGCGGGGGGGGGGAGTAGTGGAGCGTGGGAATAAGGGGGGGGGGGGGGGGGGGGGGGGGGGGGGGCTTCACACTTGAACCAGTAGATCTCGTTCAAGAACGTATCGCAGAACTTACCCTAAATATAAATGCTCAAATATACTTACCTCAAGCCAACCATGGCAAATGACAGTTCTCAGTCAGACATTCATTATTAATCGAGCCATTCGCACAAAGAAGAGTAAAGAACCTCTATCTTCTATGTGTGTAAAATGCCGTGTAGGTGAGGTGAGCTGTTCAGGCAGATGAGAAGGTAAAAAAGAAATGATTATCTGGTTTTCACAATAGATAGCGGTGGGGTTTAGTAATGAGAGGGTAATAAGGTGGTGGGGGGGGGGGGGGTCAGTGGATGAAAGTGAGACAGCTGTACATATAATATAAACAATTCCATCTCTAATGGTATATATTTTGACAGGATCTATATAAAAGCTTAAAAATCTATGTTGCGACCTGAGTGCGAAGACAAATTATATTGGAATCCATGAAAAGAAGGCGAATTAATATATCTATAAATCGATCGAGAGGAGTGGATAAGTTTTGCAATATTGCGTGGGTTCATATGATACAAGTTTTAAGATTATTTAGGTTTATGCTGTAAGGAGGTGTTTTAATGAAATATTATACTATGGCGAAAATGAGGTGGCGACTAAATAGCGATACTTTTATGCTTCGCTATTATAGCTTTCGATTAGAAATATAAGTTATAAGAAGCTTAAATACTTATATAACGTACAATAAGGGGAAATGTCGTGGAGAGAGTCAGTGGCTGTGGATTTGATAATTGAATTAGATGGATAGACGGGTGAGTAATGTATGTGTTTGAGAGTGTATTAATAAGATTTATTAGAATTATTCTAGAAAGGTGTATAGATATATTGGGAAGATATATATACAAACACATTACGAATAATCTTTTATATATAAGTGCGGATAGAATTATATAATTATCCGAATGATATGAAGTTTTGGTTTGAGAAAGCGATATGCGTGTGAGACTATTGAGATCATGGTAAAATAGTGAGAGAAACAAATAATATGTAGTGGAGATAAATTAGCTGAATAAAAATTAAGTATCGTTAAATTCGAGAGTAAGATAATCGGGTGTTATATTCTTTCGATAGTCAAAGTAGATATTATAAGAAGTGTGGCGGAAGGTAATAAATGATTTAATGTAGATATTTATGTGTTGGGGGATATGGGGGGGACGAGTGTAAGGGTCGAGAGGTGTATGGTTTTGTATAGAGTGGGAAAGTATGAGATTATAGAGGGAGTATGGATATATTTAGGTCTCGGATGTATGTTTTGAGGGTTTTATGTAGAGGATGCAGAGTGTAGAATGATTTATAGATGTTAGTGGTAAGTATTAAGCGTGTTGTGTTGTAGGTAGGAACTGTTAGAGTGAGTGATTTTTATGATGAGTTTGTTAGGATAGCGAGTACAGGGTGGGTATGATGAGAGGAAAGAGCGTGGTGAGGAGTCGAGATGTCGATCGAGAGCGATTGAAGCGAGGAGATAATAGGAAAGAAAAAAGAATTATGAGAAAATGGGAAGTGGAGAGTATGGGGGGCGGAGTGAGGAGGGGGGATGATAATGTGAGGGTTGAGGTATGTTGAGTCGATTTAATTCTTTAGGTGAGAGAGGTTGAGTTGGGAGTAGAATTAGAGGTGAGGGGTGAAGTGGGGGGAGTGTAGGCGAGGATGGCGTATTGAGATTGATGTAGGAATTGTAGGTGGAGTATGAGGGTGGTGTGATTAGTTTATATGATGTAGATGAGAGTGAGATTAGAGGAGAGTAGGGGGGGTTTTGGTGGAGAATTGTTTGAGGGTTTAGGGTGGAGTATGTGAGTAGGAGAGGGATGGTTAATTAGTTGGTTGATGAGAGGTGAGTATGATGTAGTGGATTAGGTTAGTAGGGAATATGTGATGGATGAGTGGGGGTGATGGAGGAGTGGGTGGAGTGAGTGTTAGGAGTGAGAAGGTGTGATATTTAGGTTTGTGGTTTAGGAGTGGTATGGGGTTTTGGGTGTGGGTTAGGTAGGAGGGTTGGTGGGGGTTAGGGTTGGGTTGTTTAGTTGTGTGTATTGGAGTGGTTGTGGGTGTATTTGTTTTGTGTTGGGAGTTGAGTGGGTGTGGTAGTTTGTTTTGTGTGGTTTAGGTTTGTGTGGGTGAGGGTGGGGGTTTGGTGGGGGGATTGGGTTGGGTGGATGTGTTGTGGTGGGTGTGTTGGGGTAGGGGTGGGTGATGGGGTGGGGGTGTGGGAGGTGGTTGGGGGTGGGGGGTGTTGGTTGGTGGTTGGTGTGGGGGTGTGTGGTGGTGTGTGGGGGGTTGTGGGGTGTGGTGTGGGTGGTGGTTGGTGGGTGTGTGTTTGGGGTGGTGTGGGTTGGTGGGGGTGTTGTGGTGGGTGGTTGGTTGGTGGGTGTGGGGGTGTGGGGTGGGGTGTGTTGTTGGGTGGTGGGGGTTGGGTGTGGTGTGGTGGTGGGGGGTGTGGGTGGGGGTTGGTGTGGGTGTGGGTTGGGGGGTGGTGGGTGGTGTGGGTTGTGGTGGGGTGTGGGGTGTGTGGGGGGTTGGTGTGGTTGTGGGTGGGGGTGTGTGGTGGGTGTGTGGGTGGGGTGTGGGTGTTGGGTGGTGTGGGGGGGGGTGGTGGGTGGGTGGGTGGGTTGGGGTGGTGGGGTGTTGGTTGGTGGTGGGGGTGGGTGGGTGTGGGGTGGTTGGGGTGGGGGGGGTGTTGGGGTGGGGTTGGGTGGTTGTGGTGGTGGGTTGGTGGGGTGGGTGGGGTGGGTTGGGGGGGTTGGTGTGTGGGTGGGTTGGGGGGGGGTGGGTGGGGGTGGTGGGGTGTTGTGGGTGGGTTGTGGGGGGTGGTGTGGTGGTGGTGGGGTTTGGGGGTGGTTGTGGTGTGGTGGGGTGGTGTGGGGTTGGTGGGGGTTGGGGGGGGTGGGTTGTGGGTGTTGGGTGGGGGTGGGTGGTGGGTGGTGTGGGTGTGGGGTGGGTTGTGGGGTGGGGTGGGTGGGGGGGGTTGGTGGTGGTGGGTGTTGGGGGGTGGGGTTGGGTGGGGGTGTGGGGTGGGTGTTGGGGGTGTGGTGGGGTTTGGTGTGTGGGTGGTGTTGGTGGGGTGGGGTGTGTGGGGGGGTTGGGTGGGTGGGGGGTGTGGGGGGGGTTGGTGGTGTGGTGGGGTGGGGGTGGGGTGGGTGTTGGGTTGTGGGGGTGGGGGGGTTGGTGTGGGTTGGGGTGTGGGGGTGTGGGTGGGTTGGGGGTGGTGTGGGGTGTGGTGGTGGGGTTGGTGTGGTGTGGGGGGTGGGGGGTGTGGGTGGTGGGTGGGGGTGTGGGGGGGGTGGGGTGGTGGGGGTGGGTGGGGGTGGGGGTGGTGGGGGGGGTGTGGTGGTGGTGTGGGGGGTGGGGGTGGGGTGTGGGGGGGGGTGGTGGGTGGGGGGGTGGGGGTGGGTGTGTGGTGGGGGTGGTTGGGGTGTGGGGGGTGTGGGTGGGGGGTTGTGGTGGGGGTGGGTGTGGTGTGGGGTGGTGTGGGGGTGTGGTGGGTGGGGTGTGGTGGTGGGGGGGGTGTGTGTGGGGGTGGTGGGGTGGGGTTGGTGGGTGGGGGGGGTGTGGTGGTGGGTTGGTGGGGGGGGGTGGTGGTGGGGTGGGGGGTGTGGTGTTGGGGGGGTGTGGGTGGGTGGGGGGTGGGTGTGGGGTGGGTGTGGGTGGGGGGGTGGGGTGGGTGTGGGGGGGGTGGGGGTGGGTGGGTGTGGTGGGTGGTGGTGGGGTGGGTGGGGTGGTGGGGGGTGGTGGTGGGGTGTGTGTGGGGGTGTGGGTGGGGTGTGGGGGGTGGGGTTGGGTTGTGGTGGGGGGTGGGTGTGGTGGGGGTGGGGGGTTGTGGGTGGGGTGGGTGGGGGTGTGGGGGTGGGGTGGTGGTGGTGGGGGTGGGTTGGGGTGGGTTGGTGTGGTGGGGGGTTGTGGGTGGTGGGGTGGGTGTGGGGTGGTGTGGGGGTGGTGGGGTTGTGGGGTGGGGGTGGGTGTGTGGGTGGGGTGTGGGGGGGGTGGTGGGGTGGGGGGTGGGTGTGGGTGGTGGGGGTGGGGGGTTGGGTGTGGGGGGGTGGGGGGTGGGGGTGGGGGTGTGGGGGTGGGGGTGGGGGGGTGTGGGTGGGGGTGTTGGGGGGTGGTGGGGTGGTTGGGGGGTGGGGGGTGGGGGGGTGTGGGGGGGGTGTTGGGGTGGTGTGGGGGGTGGGGGTGGGGTGTTGGTGTGGGGTGGGGGGGGTGGTGGGTGGGTGGTGGGGGGTGGTGTGGTGGGGGGTGGTGTGGGGTGTGGTTGGGTGGGGTGTGTGGGTGTGGGGTGGGTTGGGGTGGTGGGGGGTGGGTGTGGGGGTGGGGGTGGGGTTGTGGGTGGTGTTGGGGTGGTGTGGGTGGGGTGGGGGGGGTGGTGTGGTGGGGGTGTGGGTGGGGTGTGGGGTGGGGGTGTGGGGTGGGTGGGGGGTGTGGTGGTGTGGTGGGGGGGGGGTTGTGGGGTGGGGTGGTGGGTGGGGGTGGGGTGGGTTGGTGGGGGGTGGGGTGGGTGGGGGTGGGTGTGTGGGGGGTGGGGGGTGTGGTGGGTGTGGGGGGTGGGTGGGTGGGGGGTGTGGTGGGGTGGGGTGGGTGGTGTGGGGTGTGTGGGGTGGGGGTGGGTGGGTGGGTGGTGTGGGTGGGGGGGGGGGGGGGGGGGGGGTGGGGGTGGGGTTGGTGTTTTTTGGGTTGTGTGGTTGGTGTGGGGTGGGTTGTGAGTGAGAGAAATGAGTTGAGAAGGTTAGAGATAGGTGTGTAATTGTTCTACCCCCCCGGATACTTTCCCTCCCGTTAGGGAAGACGTTATCTTCAACTTTGAGAGGATAGATCTGCGGACATGGGTGTCGGCAGAATATTTTTCAGGGGGTAGGCAAAGATTACTTCAACATATGGTTATCAAGTTGAAAAAATAACAAACAACAAAAAAAATAGAATTAAAAAAAATCTGAAATTCTTCCAGATTTTATTTACGCACTCGGCTGGAAGAATTTCAGTTTTTTTTTTAAATCTGTTCAATCAATTCTGCCATATAGAGGAAAATGATAACTGAAGGTGCTCATATAGACTCCGGTTTGCATAATTTTATTGCTGAAAATTGCATCCATTGATGCTTCGCCCCGGTGAAATGTTTTGGATAAGTGCGTATTAAAAAATCTAAAGTATCCATTTCGGTTATGAAATCCAATCCTTGATCGTAATTTTATTCTATGTTAAAATCTCCTACTAAAACAGTTTTACAATCATCCTCCTTCAGTAACGCTTCGAATATAGTGTCTAATTTATCTTCATAAGAAATTCGAGGACTAGCGTATGTAACTGCAAATCTCACTTTATCTTGAATATACGCAATGACCATTTGAACACCATTGATCTGGCTCGTGTAGGCACGGGTAAAGTGTTTCATATTCTTTTTATAAAGTTTTCCTCTATAAAAATCATAAATCCAGATGGCTTTCTGTTTTGGAAACCACTGACTATCCGTTCGACCAAAGTGAATCCTGGTATTTGAAAATCATCTGAAGGGATAGTCCTTGTTTCCGTTAGCAATATCAAATCACTTTGCAGAAAACGTGCATCAAACGGAAAAGTGACCACGGCGCGCCGCGTGGACAAAAATCCCGTGCTTGAAAGAAATAGCACACGAGTGCTAATGAAAAAAAAAAGAAGAGAAAAAATGGAATTCAAAAATCCAGATCCGGGCAATTCTCCCCTTGCCCTATGCTGCGGATGCCCATGTCAGCAGACTGGTTATTAACAACTGACTAAATATCGAAAACAGAACGTTGCTTTTGGTTGACTGGGAAACTCAAGACCATGGCACTACTGTGCCAAGCGCAAAACTTGTCAAAACAAAAAAGAAAAGAGAGATGACATCCTTGCAAAATTGTGGCAAGCTTGCTGTTTCACGGACACAAAATAGAATTCAAACTCTTCTCTAATACCTTAAGCCGACCAATTAACGCTTTTGAAACTGGGCCTGAGCCAAAGTACACAGGTGACCTTGCAAGGACAGTTTGACAGTTAGAAGTGTCTGATGAAACAGAGAGAGAGAGATTAAAAAAGTTACCGAAGAGTTTTTATGTGAACCAGTGGAGGATAAAAAAAGCGTCAAGGGAGGAGACAATAAGTATAAATATTATCAAAGATGGTTCAGTTTTTTTTTTTTTAAATTTATTTGTTCATTCTTAATGTTAAATCCATGTTTAACTTGTTGCCCACATCATTGACCTCTTCAAACCCGATATACAGGGTGGCCATAATTAAACTGCAAGTGTTCAAGGGGTGCTGGAGAGAAAACTACTAGGAATATTCCAGTGAAACTTGGTATTTACACGTTTCAGAACATGCGCAGGTCAAATATGCAATAAAAAAATCGCCATTTTCACCCGAGAGAAGGCGCTATATCGTGTTTCAATGCTTATGGACGTCATATATGCAAATTTTAAGCCCATGGAACAGTGTAAAAACAAGACCACATTGAGTAATGGTCAATCATGACTCTGAATAAGAAGGAACGTGCATTGTTAGTGAAGATATTCTATCAGAATGGTAGCAATTATTCAGCTACTCTGAAAGAATACCGGCGTATGAAACGATTAAGAAGGGGTCCAATGAGTGTCAATGAGAATAAATAATGGTTTAATTGTTTTCCAGAGCGTCTTTATGAATTGTTTAATTTGTGATCTTAATTTACGTTAATTTTTGATTACATGTTACTGTAAAAAATTAATTACTGAAGCGAATTGTATGGAATTTTGATAAACTGTAAATGATGTTTTATATTGTTTATATGCCTCTTAGAATGTCACTATGCTCTGTTATCGGTTTTGGAAGTTGAATATGCCACCGGTGAGCTTTGAAATACGGTACAGCGCCATCTATCGGGTGAAAATGACGATTTTTTTGCATATTTGACTTGCGCATGTTCTGAAACGTGTAGATACCAAATTACACTGGAATATTCACGGTAGTTTTCTCTCCAGCACCCCTTGAACACTTGCAGTTTAATTATGGCCACCCTGTACATATTACACTTCAAATTAAAGAAAAATCTCATAATTGTTTTTAAAAAACTTATTACACCTTAAAAATGACAAATTTAAAGCGTGTTTTCAAACAGTTTTTCGAATAAAAGCCTAATTCCCAATCTCTGTTTCAGTAGTACAGAATTATTACCATCAACAAACGAAGACTATCAAGAAACTTTTAAACAAGTTCTTTTCAGCTGCATGAATTTATTTTTGAAAGAAAAAAAGAAAAAGAAAGAAAGGCCAATCCAGGTACTCTCATCTGGAATTGGTTAAAAAATAGGAGTTCCCTTAAGGATCGATGTTGGTCCACTTAATGAGCACCCCATAATAAAAGTTCTAACACTTCCAGTTTCTGCAGTGTTCTATGACTGCTCTTGAAATATACTCCATACAAATAAATGAATAAAATAAAATAAACGTTCAGAGGTAATCTCTTCGGTTGAAACTACCGCGGGATACATGTAACAAAATCTTAATTATCGTTTAGTTAGTTGTAAGGTGCCAGTTGAAAAATGATTTCACAAAATATTTATTAACGCAGTATACTGGGTTTTAATCAATATTCTTTTAACAAAAATCTACTAATATTACCCTTTACTTATACTAGTACTATCTAACTTTGTGTCTTCTCAAATGTTCAGTTTAAATATTTAAATCTTCCATGTTTCAATCTCGTGAATAACATCAAACTGCATCAGCTCAAGCATCTATTTAGAATCGCGCAAATTTTGAATATGACGTAAATTTTGAGGGAGAATTTATGAATCTCACCCAATTATTAGTTTATAACGTCACTTTTTGACTGCCCAAAAGAAATCCTGGTTAGTTGAATCAGTTCATTTGCTTGTTTCACAGTTGTTTTTCAAACGTAGTAATATTAAAACTTACGACGACGTTGAAAAAAAAATTTTTTTTCTTTTCACATGACCGTAACGTAATCTTACGTTAAAAAATAATAACATTTTAAAAGAGAATTTACCAACGCGCGATTGGCAACAGCGCAAGCATCTCACCGTCATCCATCAAGCTGGCATATATTTTTCGGGGATTTAAAAAAAGTTCACTGCCTTCACAGTTTGTAAGACAAGGAATTGGACCCGAGAGCATTTTCATTCATGGAAAAAATATACAGTCATTCATTGTTTTATGTTAACGTTGTAACTCACATAAATGATTAATAGTCTAAGTAGAGGTATACAGTATACACTTCTGCAGTAGTTGATTGCCATGCGTTTAAAAACACAAATACAGGTGATACTTTGTTCTGAAGTCGCTGTATTGAGATTTGATTTATTCATTACATTTTTTTCTGGCATCATGTAATTGTTTTTTAATGAACGTAATAGTGAGATGGGGTACCCAAATTTATAGGGGAAAGTGGGGTAAGATGACGAATTCGGTATTTTTCCGACGCAGTCGTAGAAAGCAGTATCTGTCAAGGCATTGGTTAACCCTTTGAGGCGCAACCCGTTCCCAATGCTGAAAAAAGGGCAGCCGTTGCCATCGCTCGACTTAACTACCAGCAAGATGGTGGACGATCGAAACGTTCATCGCGTGCCACAGATCTAGAGACCTTTTATTGACGACAGCTGGCTGTGCCGACACAGCCAGCTGTCGTCTCTCCAGTTATCTACCAAGAACTCGTGGCATTCATGCCCAGGCCAGTTGCAGCTGTTTTGAAGGCCAAAGGATGCGCAACGCTTTATTGAGTAGGTGGCCATAATGTTTCGGCTCTTCAGTGTAATTTGAAAAGCTTAATCAATCAATGTATTTTACTTGTTATGCGTGTTTTTTTCTCTAAATACCTAGATGAAATTGTGTTGCTGCATTTCTGAAAGAGAGAGTAAAACTTTATATTTGCTATCTTTTCGTCATCTTACTTCATTTAATGAGTAAGATGCTGAAAATGACTTTTTGGTTGGAAGCAGGGATATAGCGAGGTAGTGGGCCACAGTGGCCTGGGCCCCTACCGAAATTTCAATTTACTATGTTAGCTGAATGCAAATAATCAAGCTTTCTGTGAAAAATTCTACTTTTGCTATCCTTTGGGCCATCCTCGAAATTATTTGCTCGCTACCGTCTCGGGTTGGAAAGGAATAGTTCGCTATCTTCCAAAGGTAATGAAATCGTTCCAATTTTTTAATTGAAACATAAAAGCTGAAAGAAGTCTTTTGGTAAATTTTAGAATTTTTAAACCGCTTACTGAATGCAGGAAAGATGTCTAAAACTTAAGTTTGTCATCTTACCCAATTTCCCCTAATAAGCAAGTCATAATCACACGGATTAAAAAAAAAATACCTCTCCCATCTAGAACGAATAGAGGTTGTTTACTGTGTCCCAAAACTAGATGAATAGATCTTAGAATTATGTTTATAGGTGATACACACAACTGACATAGACGAAATGATCAAGAATTTCTAATCCGTAGTATTCTGGCTAATCACGGAAGAATGACTAGTTTGTGTAACAAGAAATTATCGTTCGATTTTTGGACCACTAGAATGAACGTTTGTGAGTCTACCTGCTAGCGTACGCAGCGATTGACAGATATTTTCATCTGGGTACAAGCACCTGATTACGGAGAGATCTAAAAATTGGATAAGTGGGTTCAGGAGTGCCTCGTTCAACGATATAAGAGTACATAGACTTATAAATTCTAGTCTAGATGTCAGTAGCATATTTTTTTTTTCTAGTGCAAGCTCTGCATTTCGAACTAATACGCTTTACAGACAATAAACTAAAAATAATAATGAAACAAATAAAAGATAAAAATTGCGAGGCTCAGAACTTGATAGAACGTTGTGCAATAGCTGGGGGCACTGAATGACACAACCAAAAACAATTTCTCCGCTTTCTAACATTCGAGAAACAAAGGCGTCTGCGTCAGCCGAAGTCTTTCCAAATGATAAACTTGACCCTCGAAACTTTAAAAATAAAATAAAATAAAATAAAAAGCGTGAACTTCTCAGAACGCCAGGTGACGCTCTTCTGAACTAATATCGTTTGTTCGTCGCCTGTCAATTAAAATGTCTAGCGGTCCATGGGATTATGCCAAAACACATGGGGGGAACAGTGTTCTAAAATAATCCGAAAAAAAAGGCGTATATATAACCAGAGAATTGTCACAGCGATTCAAAGAAAAGTTTTCAAATTGCTTGGGTTTCCTGTGATTTACTGGATTGCGAATATATCGTGAAAGAGATGAAGTCATGTTAATTTCCAATGACTTTGCATGAATAAATTCTCCTGGCAGGGTTGCCACTGTTCGGAGAAAAGATGCCTCTACTAAGGAAAATTAAAAATACTAAAAGTTTTATTTGTATTTAAGTTTATTTGTTTCCACACGAATATTTTTTACTACAACCAGAGCCTGATTATGACCAACAGGGCCCGGGGCATTGATGAATTTGGAGGCCCCCATCTATGAAATATTGTGTTTTATTTGTTTTATTTTTCATAAACTTGTGATATAGAAAAGAATATTTATTTTATATTGGGGGCCCTTTCGAGCCGGGGGCCCTGGGCAAAGTCCCGATTTGCCCATGCGATAATAAGGCTTTGACTACAACTGGATGCTTTTATTAGTTCCGCATCATTTTCATATTTATTTATGAACTCTGAAGAAGCCATGTTGAGCGAAATGTGCAATTTTGCTTTCATTAAATCTACAGAGCAACGATTTCTAACATTAGCCCATTGGTTTGTCACTCATGAAAATACTCGACAAAAGCATTTGAACGATGGCATGGTCGAAAATGCGAGATGCATGACAACGCCTTTATTTGTACTTCTTCTTCTACTGTACTTCTTCTATAAGGTTTTAAAGACATGTACCCAATTTTTCATCAACACTTTCTTTAGCTCTGTGTGGCAAGCCATTGGCGGTTCAATCCAGGCCCGGACTGGCTCTCTTGGGGGCCCTCGGCTAGAGATTTAAAAGGGGCCTCTTCAGGAGCCTATTTGTCGATTTGGGAGCCCTGGGCAAAAGCTTCATTGGGGGCCCCCTCTTTCGAAAACTTTTTCAAAATTTACAAATTTTTAAGGAACAATTTGGGGGCCCGGGCGCTTGCCCCGAATGCCCTCCCGGAAATCAGGCCCTGAATCTTACTGCGGAATTTAGAGGAAATAGAATATTAGGATATGTAATATTTGAAAATTAGGCTTACGCGCCTAAAAATCACATTTAACTATTGTAGAGATTTAGCGGTCCCTGACTTTTCGGGGGGGGGGGGCTCTTCTGTCGCGGGGTTTCTGGGATCCTCCGCTGCGTCACTGCGTAAGATTGCTGGAAAATAAATAATCAAATTACTCTTATTATAAAGTTGTATATCCACTTTTGAATGCCTCACCGGGGCCCCCTTGGCAATCGCCGACCAGCCGACCTGGCCAGTCCGGGCCTGGTTCAATCGTCCGCCATGTTGATGGTAGTTGAACTGAGAGATGTCAACGGGTGTACTTTTTCAGCATTGAGCAGTCTATCCAGTTGTTCGCATCCTCTATATCCGTGATTCCCAAACTGGTCCATATTTGCCTCCAGGTTTCCACTCCGACTTGCAAATGGAGCCCATGCCAACAACAGAAAGAGACTATGAGATGTAGAGAAGACCCGCCGTCTCTTTTAAATCTTACAAATGCTTATCGTACTAATGCTCGTGCTCATTTTGCTTAATAAAAAAATGGCAAATGGAAGTCACCGAGCTCAATTTCCCTCTTCGGGTGTTCAAAGGGTTAAATATAACCTTTGTAGTGCCGAACGCCGGTCTCCCCAATGAACGGTAGGCGAAGCCGTCGGTTATATGTGGCAGTCGACTGTTTACTTTACCGCTAAACGGCAGCGTTATCGCGTCAAGGGTTGAGTTATTGCCAGACCGCAAACAATGACATGGAGCATACTATTATTTTTCTTTTTCTTTTTTTTTTCGTCAACTTCAAAAAAGGAGGAGGTACTACGTTCAATATGTTTTTAATAACTATGCCATTTTATCTCTCACCCCCTTTATTGAAAATTGATCGAAAAATGTGTCCCAAAAATGCAACGTAGAAGTAAGAATAAATTGCTGAGTATTGAATTGTTTATTTATTTATTGTGCAATGTCTTATCCTCCTGAATTCTGTATCCCTCAATAAACATTTATCTACTTAACTGTAACTGTGCTCGCGCACGCATTCTTTTTACTTCTTTTATACTTTTTTCCTTCTCGATGTTACCTTGTTATGTGATGTGCATGTTTCTTCCGTTCTAATTTAATAAAGTAAATGTTATGTTAAAATACCACGCTTACTATATTTGTGTCATAACTTTGCTAACATTTCTAAAAGGTTATGGAAAGCTGATGGATTAATTTATTTATTTGCTGATATTTAACGTTCGTTTCAAGGCTGCGTCATTCATCCTCAAAATGGCGACTGGAACTTGACGAATTGAAACAAGGGGTTCAGGGAGAGGGGGGGGGGTCTCCCCCTGACGAGGCTGGAAGACCCAAGGATATTTTTTTTAATTCATATATGTTCGAAGATGGCTTTTTAACACAGAAACCGATTTCCAAAATTCTGTTTTTTTTTTATTGGAAAGGGAATTGATCCTTCTGCTGTTTTAAATGCATTTCTGACTTTTTTTCTTTCGGCAACGGAAACCAAAACATCCAGTCACCTTTTCTTGAATGATTAGAACAGTTGGGTGCAGCACAACCACCCATTTTTGCAGTATCTTAAAGTTTATTATCGTCCTGGTTTCCAAGAACAAATACAATCGCACGTTCGGATTGATAACATAATGGGAAGTAAATATTTCAGGGTATGATTCAGCCTGCATTAGAGTAGCTCTTAGTTAGCTATCAGAGAGCTTAGAGTAGAGTTAGAATAGCTCTTAGTAGAAGTTAATTTTATATCTCAACAGCTTAAATTTTTATTTATTTATTTATTTATTTTTTACTGCAATGTGCTGAAACAGATTATAAACATACTGAAAGTTTTTATTTTAAAGTTTTGTAATTCATGTAAAATTCATTGATCAAAATGTGTTTGTTTCAGAGTTAAATAAAAAGGTTTATTTTATTTATTTATTTATTTGTATTGCTGTAGAATATATTTGTAGTATACCAAAGTATTACTGAAGTGTTTGTGAACAGTTTAAGCTGATAACTTTAAAAAAAATCATTCTACGAAGAAACATTCTAAGTCAGGTATAGACAACCTTTGAAAAGTTGCGGGCCAAACTTGAAGATGTTAACGGAGTCAAGTACAAAACTTTATAATGTTCTGTCCGTATAATTGGGACATGTATAGGATTCTGAATGGTTTATATGGGGTTTTGATATATTCCACGGGCCGAAGGTTGCCCATATGTGCTCTAAGCAGGGGCGTAGCCAGGGGGGGATATCGGGATATATCCCCCCGAAATTTTGGGATTAGTGATGAAATTCCGTCTATTTATGCAGATATAAGTTCATATCCCCCCCCCCCCGAAAAATTTTCCTGGCTACGCGCCTGGCTCTAAGTGCTGCAATAACCAGTAGTGCGAATGCTGAAGGACAAAATATAGCACACTTATAAAACTAAATACACAATCTTAAGCACAAATTATTCTGAATGATGATTAACCCATTTGTACCCAGATATTTCTGCGACTTCTTCGATTTTTGCTGATACCAGCAATAACAGATAAATTTCTGATGCCAACTTCTTGAACAAGGGACGATTTCTTTTAAACATCATTATGTATAATAACTGAAATGTCAACATCCTACTGGGCCATGTTAAAATATTTTGTGGAGTTGAGGTTCAATACTCGTGAATAAGGCTAGGAAAAATAAATAATATTTTCGACAGATAGCGAAAATGCCTTCCCAAAAAAAGGTACACTATACATACATGGGTTAACCAAAACATGTGACGTCACACGTCTTGTTATCCCCTCCCTTACCCTTGTCCCAATCTGTCTCAGTTTCACGAACTAACTCCTCCACATCCAATTGTGACGTCATTTGTCGACGGCACCAGTGGCGGCTTGTGACCTGTTTCAGTGGTGGGGCCCGAAAAAAAATAGTGCCCATTAAAATCGCGAAAATATATATACATATAGAAACAACCTATCCCCACGTGCACATAGCGTAAGTATTTAAAATTTCTCAAATGACAAATGATTATCAAAATTACTATACAACTTTTGCTATTTTTTACCTAATTATGTTAAATTGAAAAGTTTACTTTATTACTAAACAAAAAGCCACATTTAATTATTTAATATTTATGTTTATAGCTGCTTGCTCATAATCTTTAGATGATTTATGTATTTTAAAAACAATATCAACGTATATAAAAAAGACATTTGTACATCGCTTTTCGTAAATCAAAAAAGAAAAAAAAAAAAAAAAAAAAAAAAAAAAAGAGAAAAATATGACAGCACTGCAAAAATACGATCACGCACATAAAAAACGATTTCCTCCTAAGCGGAAAATTTCGCCAATAGCTACCGATTGCCGAAATTTCCCCGTACAGTCGTGTAGATCGCCGTGCGAGGGCCCGAGGATCTGGGCCCAGAAGACAACGCCAAATAAACCGTTTGGAAACAAAGTTAATTCCGCGTCAATACGGCTTTTGTGCTCAATGCCAAATATGTCAACCCGGTGAATGGAGAAAAGACGCCCAATTCAGGGCAAGCCAGCACATGTCCTATGCATTTCGTAGATAAGGAGAAAATCGTACAACTATCGCTTTTTTAAGTGCTTTTTTAATGGATAGTGTTAAAATAGAATAAAATGCGTGCATTTTTTTTAATGAAGGTAAATTATTATTGAAAGAACTGCCTTACATAATAGGAAGATACTTTCATTTAGACGGTGGGGCCAGGCCCCACTGTCCGTTAATGACGAGCCGCCACTGGACGGCACCTACCACAGAGGGGCGGCTCTAGGGTACTTGGCGCCCCCTTGCAAACGTAAAAAATGCGCCCCTTTTAGGCTATAGATCAGGTTTTTCTCTGTTTGAAATGGCCCTCCGAAGCGATACTTACCTTGCTTACCGTATCGAGCCGCCCCTGCTAGTTCACAAGCAAAGTAAATTTCTTGACAATCAAAGCTCATTTACGTTTTTAAAGCGTAAGAATACGATCGTAAGAAGTTCCCCGTAAAAAAGTTTAAGAGTTTAAGCGTAGTAAGAGTTTAAGCGTAAAAGTTTAAGCGTAAGAAGTTCCCCGTTAAAAAGTTTTTTCGTTTAAGAAGCTCATATTTTCGATTCATTTTTTTTTTTTTCCTTTTTTTCACTTCTAAAATCAATTTTCACTTCACTTCTTTTTATTTTTTCACTTCGATTATTATTATTATCATTATATTTTCCACCCTCTGCTGTTTGTAAAGTTCAACATTTGGAAGTAAATGAAGTATTGCTAAATGAAGCGCTAACGCACTATCGAATTTGAAATTACAGAAAACGAAGAAATGAGTAAATCTGAGGAAGAGCCGTGGAAATCGCTAGTTTTACGGATTTTGTAAAAGCAGTGAAAACTTTTGCGTCGTTTTATCGAAAGTGTTGAAAATGTGCCTGTAGGAGTTTTTAAAAAATTAAAAACATTTGGATTGTTATGATTTCAAAATAAAAAGCAAAAACCTATAACCAGTTTTTACGGTAAAATCGATGCCTGAAGAGAAATTTTAGATTTAATAATGAGATTCTAAGGTAATTATATGCTACTGTCCGCCTCCGGCGACCAGTTTGTTCAACATCTCTATAAATTTTGTGTTTCTCACCGGCTTCTTTGGCACTGAAATCTCTCAGATTCTGAATGGAATTTAAAATTAAGATGGTTACAAACAGGGCCGGCCCTAGGGTAAGTGGTGCCCCCTGCCGACGTAAGAAAGAAGCCCCCTTTAATGCTCTACTTAGTTTTTGAGTTCGAAATCAAGCCCTTTCGAAGCCGGCGCCCAGATGCGATGCTTACTGTTTCGGGCCGCCCCTGGTTGCAAAAATAAAATGGTTAAATGATAAAAACCTAAAAAAAGGAACAAATTATTTTCGTCCTACATTAATTCGGAAGAGCTTCTGGATATATCGGCCGTTATCAAAAAACGGAAAGGATGGAAAAAAGTTAAAAAAAATCTGAAACACTTTCAGATTTAAAATGCGCATTAAAGTGCTATATATTAAAAGCGTATCATATCGATACGTGTTCCCGATTTTCTTTCCTTTTTCCATTAAGCTGGAAAGTGTATCATTATTCATGAGTGTGGTTAAACAAAATTAAAATTGATATTTCGAACATCCTTTTTCTCGATGTAATACAATAGAAATAGAAAGGGGAAAAGACGTGCAGAAAAATGCATAATTCGAACTGAATGAAAGTTTCAAAAACTTATTTTTTGTTTGTTTGTGTAACATGTATTTCGGATTTGTGTGCTTGGCCCAAAGTCCGTTTATAAATCCACGTCAGAAAGAAAAATTTATTCAGCTGATTTTATTTATTAAAAACAGCATATTCTATAAGTTTGCGCCATCTGTCGACGGGCTTGTAAAATAAAGCTCAATTGTATTCTTTTTTTTGGTTTTTGTTTTTTTTTTAAATAAATGATAGTGTTTTTTTTTTTGTATACTATAGGAACAGTGTTTTTTTCGCGTGATAAAAAGTAGCCTGTTTGTTAATCCAGGCCTTTAACGGTCATTATTCCAAATTTCATCCAAATCTGCAGAACCGTTTCAGCGTGAAAGAGTAACAAACATACATACAAATATTGACATTTATAATATTAATAGAATTTTACTTTATTAACAAACTTTTTAAGGATGGAAAACAATTTAAAATTCTGAAGAAAATCTAAATGTGATGTTAGCGTTATTTTGATATTTTGATAACTCATTATTTAGATAATGTTTAAAAAAAATCTCTTTTGAATATCTATACTATTTATTAAATTCTTTTACTAGTAAAAAAAAAAAAAAAGTTTTTGCCTTCTGCTACTTTAGAAAACTTCTTCAGCTGGTTCCACTTTGCGATGTGGATTCTCAAAGCCCCAGTAAATTGAAACTGAGATAACCGATAGCAGCACTACGTGAAAAACATATCTGGTGAAAGATACTAGCTGTGCGTGGAAATGGAGGACTTACCCCCCCCCCCCTCTCCCCCGCAGGGAGAGCCTTTTTAAGCTGGTGGCTCACCGAAGGTGACACATATCTCACCCTTTTACTAAAAAAGGGATCATTATGAACAAAAATACCTGTTTTTTTTCTACTATCGGCCTTGATGAAAATATTTCTCGCAAAAATTTTCCAGATAA
Organism: Cheiracanthium punctorium; assembly: GCA_038373885.1. Lineage (NCBI taxonomy): Eukaryota > Metazoa > Arthropoda > Arachnida > Araneae > Cheiracanthiidae > Cheiracanthium > Cheiracanthium punctorium. Next base: position 1,549,898 of record JAWZYV010004055.1, read on the forward strand.
AGAAGGGGGTTTGCGATAAAAAAATAAAATAGGTTTGCAGGAGCAAAGAAAAAAAACTGCGTTAAAAAAAAAAAAAAAAGTCGCTCAGCCGAGGAAAAATAGCCGTCGAAAAATAGAAACAGTTTATCTTGGGAAAAAAGGACTCTTAGTAAGTCAGAGGCCGCAAGATAAGTGGGAAAGTGTGTTGCTACTGAGAGAGGGGTGTGAAAAAAGGCTGAGTGACGTAGCCGGTGACATTTATGAAATGGAGTAAAGAATCAATTTTTTGTGCGAGATTTTAGGTAGAGTTACAGGCATAATTATACCCACTTCCACCCGTTTTCTCCGCATAGAAATAGTAAACTAACAAGAATTTCCCTCCCATATGCCATAATCTATGTATATAATACGCTATCGTATGCCGGCCGAAAGTGGTCCACTTTTAACATGTGACAGCTTGATCAACATGTGACAACTTGAATGAAAACATTTTTTGAACATACGCTAACGTACGCGGTACCAAAATCGACGATATTGAAATCGACAGTATTGATACACTGCTTAATGGCAACAGCTAAATTTATTATGGTTTTATGTTAATTTAATTATCATACGTGACAGTTTGAATGAAAACAGCACGTTAATATTGTTGTTAATAAACTAGAAAAGTACACATTAGCAAATCCATGGAGCTGATTGAGCGGAATGAATACTATGCACACTCAATACTAATTTCATAAACCCTGCAGGTGCTGCAATTAGGAAATATATTTGTACAGCACGTTATCACTTGATACAGTATTTTTATGAAAAACGAATTCAAAACGGCCTATAACTATAAACCTGGTGCTATGAGCTTCGATGACTTAAAAACGGTTCGAGGAATAGTGTGCGAAACTTTCCAAATGGCATGCAAACATCTCGGTTTTCTTGAGGGAGATGAACACTGGCATTACACTTTAGCCGATGCAGCAAGAACCCATATGCCAAGTTTTTTGAGAGTGATTATTTTGTATAATTTGTGCATTTGGAGAAGTAGAAAATGTTCCTGAACTTTGGGATCAGCAAAAAGTTTCCCTATCCGAAGATTTCATTCACCAGTATTCTGAAGAAACTGGATTTCAGTATGCTTTAGCTGAAATAAGTACATTTATCAAAGCTCAAGAGTTCAGTCTGGAGAAACTGAAACTCCCACCTTTAAACTCAATAACAAATATTCGTAGCCCATTTTCATTTGATGTTATACAAAAACAAACTAAGGCCTGCGTTAACACTGAAAAACTAAATGCAGAACACAGATCTGTTGTAGAAAGTGTTCTTTCTGCAATTTATGAAAATGCTGCTAATGGTCCTAAGTGTTTTTTCTTAGATGGACCTGCAGGAACAGGTAAAACTTTTGTTTATATAACGTTGCTGTACACAATTAGAGGAAGGGGTGATTTTGCTATTCCTGTAGCATCAACAGGTATAGCTGCGACTTTGTTACCAGGTGGTAGAACAGCACACTCGATTTTCAAAATCCCGTTAAGTTTGAATGCAACCCCTACATGCAGTTTAAAACCAAATTCAGAAGAAGCAAAATTATTATTAGAGACAAAATTAATATTGTGGGATGAAGCTCCAATGACCCATATTTATGCCTTCCTAGCAGTAGACAGATTACTTCAAGATCTTACAAAATGCAGAGAACCTTTCGGTGGAAAAGTTGTTCTACTTGGTGGTGATTTTAGACAAGTACTGCCAGTTATATTAAGAGGCTCAAGATCACTTACAGTTGGTAGCTGCTTAAAGAAGCACCGATTTTGGTCTGTGTTTGAAATAATGAGCCTCAAAGAAAATATGCGAAGTCTGGCGACTGAAAGAGAATTTTCAGTTTGGCTTTTAGATGTTGGAGAAGCTAAAAATGGAACGAAAATTAAACTTCCATCAATATGTTTCCCCCCTGTTCAAGATCCCGTTAAGCAACTCTATAATGATATAGATTTTGCAACTGTGACTCCTCAACAGCTTAAAATGCGTGCTATTCTATCTGTTACTAATGAATTATCCATGGAAATTAATCAGCGTGTATTAAATTGTTTACCAGGATCTGAGGTTACTTATGAAAGTGTAGACACTGGGATTAGTGAAGATCCGCAGGATACGCTGACATATCCTGAAGAGTTTTTAAATAGTTTAACTCCAACAGGAATGCCCCCTCATAAACTCCATGTTAAGTGTGCAGCCATTGTCATGCTTTTAAGAAATCTGTCTCCTTCTAATGGTCTGTGTAATGGGACACGCCTAATTGTTACCGGTTTGCAGCGCAACATCATAGAAGCAAAGAAGATAGAGAATGATGATAATGAAACTCACCTTATACCTAGAATTTATTTGACTCCATCAGATGCAAATACGCCCTTTAAATTTAAACGCAAACAATTCCCTATTCGACTAGCATTCTCTATGACCATAAATAAGTCACAAGGCCAGACTTTTGATAAAATTTGCTAAGACCTATCTAAACCAGTGTTCAGTCATGGACAATTGTATGTAGGCTTATCTAGAGTCCGTTCTTTTGACGCTGTTTCTGTAGTATCGCCTACTTCTGAAATATTCAACTGTGTATATGAAGAAGTTTTAGAATAATTTTTACAGTATACAGCTATGCTTAGACGCCTAACTTTAGTCTAGAATCCGTTCTTTCATGCTATCTCCTTCAGGGTTTCGGACCCGCCCACAAACCCAAAAAAACCCACTTAAAAAAATCATCACATTTATTAAAAATCATCAAAATTTTTCCTTTCTTTCATTTAAATCATTTGTTATTTAACATTAAATACATATATAATAGTACCTACATAACTTAGTGCATTATATTAGATAAATATAAATATGCCAGTTTAATTTTTTTATAATTATTTTTTAAACTTCAACATAAAGAATAATAACCTTTTTAAAAATAATACCTTGAGCCAATTCTATCTGCAATATTTGTTTTGAAATGAACAGCTGTAGAATGCAGGCAGGGATAACTTAGTAATTTATCTCTTTAATGAGTAAGCTTTTAAATACGAATAAAATATGTAATTATCAGTATAGTGACAAAAAAAAATCCTTTCCCATATAAGAGAAGAATGGGACATGTCTCTCTCTTACAGCTTACAAGCATGCATCTCAAGAATGAATTCAGGTTCAGGAAACCATCCTGCATTCTATTAGTTGCTGCATTACTTTAGTACTGAGAAATATAAATCTGATTCATTACACATTGTTTAAGTGGGATTTAATATCAGACATATTAATTCTAGATTTTTTAAAGTAAATAGGAATATATATTCAAAGCAAAAATGAATAACTATAAAGAAAATTATTAAGTAAATAGTAGTACTATGCAGTAAGTTGGCCTGCAAAGGCTTTACTGACTTATATTCTAACTAGAAAATATAACTATGACTTAAAAAACATAAAGGTAAAAAAAATTAAAAAGTTCATAAATTTAAAAGTAATAGAAAACAGCCAATCAAAAACAACATATTTTTCTATGTGAACAATAATATAATTTTATCTTTGGTCATAAAACAAATTAGGAGCCCTTTATAAACATCAGCAGAAAAAGATAGTACTGCATTAAAGTTGAAGTTATTTTTACATTTTAATTAATTAATTAATTAATTATTATTTTGTAACGAAAGTTTTCTTTTACACTAAAACTATTCTGTATTGAAATAAAACCATAAAATTTAAATCCAAACAGTGTTATACTATAAAAAAATCTTAATAAAACTCAATAAAACCCAAAAATACCCAATAAAACCCCAAAAAACCCAATAAAACCCACCCGGGTTGGGTTTAAAAAAAAAAACGGGTTTTTTAAAACCCTGATCTCCTTACACTCTAAGAAAAAGTCGTCTTTATACACTAATTTATCTCTCCATTTTCAAAGAATAATTTCCGCACTCCCTGGTGCATTTGGAGAAGTGGAAAATGTTCCTGAACTTTGGGCTCAGCATAAAGATTCCCTATCTGAAGATTTCATTTTCCCAATATTCTGAAGAAATTGCGAAGCTGAACGCCTTGGCGGCTAGTATAATAAAGTCCTCTTATAGTACTCTACTTCACTATACTCTACTTCAGAAGTATTGCGTTAAAACTAAGCGAAACTACACTTTCAAACAGGCATCCTGAGCTGATATTCCAAACTGATGTTTCAGGATATAATGCATTTTGAATTTGTTTTGATATAGTTTAAATATTTTAGACCAACGCTACACTATTTCTTTTTATTTTTCAGGTGACTACATATATAACATATACCAATTTTAAGCTTTTGTTCAGTTGATTCTTAACCTGATTACTATATTCAATATTTAGTTCTACGGTTATTTAAATAATCAGAGTCTTAATTTATAGTTTTTTATGTAACTCTAAACTTCGAAACATTCGTACATCTTATTTTTCATGTTCCAGTGCTTAAGGATATAAATTAAAATAAAACCCTTTTCTAAATATGCTGAAATAAAAAAATCAGCAATATTTTTTCTGCTCTTGGATTTCTATTGCAAAGAATGTTGCTACTAGGAAACAGTTTCAGATAAACCAAAGATTTATTTTCCTTTTATTAAAAATAACAATTATATAATTGTTATACGAGTTATATAAATAACTCTTATATAACTCACCTACTTTTACCCATATACCCACTCCAATTCTACCATTAGCCCGAAATGGGATCCACTTACCCCACCAAAGCTATAAGAAGGCCACATTGTCTGCATTTCTTTATAATTTTCCCCCACAATTTAAAACTTCTGATTTTTGTTCAAAATCTCCATGTTGAGAAAGGCAATTATTGTGAGATTGTCTAAAAATAGAAATTATCTTATGTCTCGTACAACAAGCGCAGTATATTACGTTAAAGTTAAATCATCTATTTTATTGTCCTCTTACCCTACCTTACCCTATTAAGAAAAAAAAATATTTTGTTGAATTCAACACCCCCCCCCCCCTAATCCCGAGTATAAATCTTGGGCAAGGGTTATTTCTGAGCGTTAGCCGAAAACGAATATAAGCCTTATGATTAAATCGTGCTTGTTTTGTATGTTTTCTTTTCCAAGACCACTTATGAAATAGATCGTGACCAAATTTCTCACAATGACAGTGGCCATGTCGTAGATGGTAGTGGTCGGTCGGTTATGTCGTTGAAGAGTAATCACTGAAAGCAATTTCCCATTTGCTCGTTGATTTTTCCGAGACTGCTTATTCGGTATTGCTCGGGTTTGGCAAAGTGATAATCCAGTCGTTGAGCAATAATCGCTGAAAATCGCCAATGTTGGCGGCTTTTGCGCTAAATCGCAAAATATGGTACGAAAACAATGCTTTGAAAAATGAACCGAGCTTGGCGATAGTTTCATTATTTGGCGGTAAATTGAAATATATCTAACGTGATAATATTAGGCTATGACAATTTTATTGGGAATTTGGAAAATGTGTTACTCGCACTGTAATTAACCGATTTAGTGTATTGTGTTTTGTTAAGGCTTGGCTGAAGGCTATCTGCCTAGTAGTGGGAGGGGGGTTGCGTCCGATAATTTTTTAAGGGGTTCTAACGCATTAACTGATTTACCTGATACAAAATTGCAAACTTTTATTTTTTAGTCCGTGGAACATTAATTTTAGACTGCTAACCCTTAAAAGAATAAATTGCTCGCTCTCCGTGATTGTGGGATACGGTTATATTGTATTAGAGGAATATTCATATTTTTTACTTACCAACAAGTTTGAGAGGGCTTTATGATTTTGGTTTGTCTATCCATTCTGCTGCCCACCCTTCCAATGTTCTAACTGCCTTAAATATATATCGATTTGTGCGAAATTTATATGTTTTTCTACGTATAGTACCATGTACTTTATTGAAAATGGTGTAAGTAGCATTTATAGTTCTTATACTTAAAAAAAAAAAAGAATCCAATACATTGCACTCTATGGGTAGTCTTGAAAACGTATTTTACAGATATTCGGATTTTTGAAATAAAACAAAGTTGACAAACGTATTATTAAGGCTCTCAAAATAATGCTGTCCACTGAAAACAGGAATACTCAAAAGAATTCCAATATATTACAATCTGTGGGATTTGAGAGACACTAATACATTTCTAGCACAAGACAATGAGTATAAAAATTTTATATTCTTCAGTTAAACGATGGGGGGGGGGAAATTTAAAGATCTTTTACAGGGCGTAATGTATAAGAAATATTTTTGTAGCCCTGTAAAAAAAAAAAAAAAAAAAAAAAAACTTTTAACTCCTATTCACACCCAAATTAATACCCGTCATGCGGCGGTGGTCTATAATATGTGTACCAGATTTTAGCTCAATTGAATGCGCCGTTACCCTGTTGAAAGATGCTACGAAAACGTGTCAACGCTAATCTGTCCACAAATTTTGTTGACAGAAAATACGGGCGTGAACTAAAAGCACTTATATGTTTAAAAAGAAATTGAAAGGTTGTATCTTAGAAACTATTAGACATCACGGTAAAAAAAAAAATTCGGAAACGTTACACCCAAAAATGGGGCAGCTCTTGTAGTTTAAAATTGCAGAAACGTTTCCGAACCATGCGGGTAAAGTATTTAGAAACGTTTCTGCATATGTCGGAAACATGTTTACCTATTTTCCTGCTTTATAGGAAAGGTTTCTGGAAAATATGGGTAACGTTTCTGTATATTTTGGTAAAATATTGAGTAACCTTTCCGTGTATTTCGGAAAGGCTTCCGAATTAACGAGTAACCTTTCTGACTTTTTCAGAAAAAGTAACATGCACTAGATGAAGCGTTTCAAGTAACATCCACTAGATTGCAGCACCAAACTCTAACGGAAGGAGCGCGCAGGACCAGCGATCAGAATCGAACCCAAGACAGGAAGGCCTATAGGACAGAGGACAGCACGTTACCGCGACGCTGTGATTCTCTTGCCGGAATTTGCTTTAAAAGTAAACAGACTTCTGTTGTGGTACGGCTTGTTTTGGAAACTTAAAATTTTTTTGAAGTATTTTGCAAATGGAGGGAAAATACCACAATTAATAAATATAAATTTAAAAAAAAATCTTTTTTCTTCCACATAAATTATTTTTAGGAGATAATGTGCTGTTTTATTTAAATATTCATCCGGCGACGTCACCTGGTGACTGGTCACAAATAAACTTCACAGTGACCACACAGTGGAGTTACATCACTCACAAGTTACCAGACCCTTATTATCGCATGGGCAAATCGGGACTTTGCCCAGGGCCCCCAGTTTCAAATGTTGTTCTGAAATATTCTTTTTATGTCAAAATATTATGAAAAAGAAAACAAATTTTATAGATGGGAACCCCCAAATTCATCAATGCCCGGGCCCCTGTTGGTCATAATCGGGCTGTGCAAGAAGTTACAATGTGACAGTCCTGTGACAATTGTGACCCTCTGTGACGTCACAGCGACTCTTTTGTGACCATCTGTGCTATTAGGGAAGACGCGTTCACTCATCCCTCGCTCTCTTGGCACTTGGCGCATGCGTGCGAAGTCCCAAATAAAGATTTCCTTTCCCCCGTAAATACTTTACCCCGAAATATGGGTTATGTTTCCGAAATCGTGAGTTCGTGTAGAGCATCGGTAGGTTACGCTATACTTTCGGAAACCTTTCCGCTATAAGTATGTAACGTTTCTGAATTTTTTTACTGTGTATAGCGACCATTCTGGCATCAAATTATGGCAAATTTAGCTTACTTTATATAATTCTAAATTATAGTTGTCATGAAAGAAAAGTTCTTCAGGGTCAAAAGTGGCAAAAACTTAAAAAATGAGAAATGATTTAAAAAAAAAAAAACTACAAAAGTTGAAATTTTGAAAGGCTGTGTCTCAGAAACAATCGGACTTCCAATGACCATTATGGTATTAAATTGTGGCAAATTTAGTTTATTTTAAAAATGCAAATAAGATTTATCATAAGAAAATAGTTCTTTGTCGTTAAAATAGGCAAAAACTGAAAAAATGTAAAACAAATTCGTTGTTGTTTCGATATTTGACAAAGTTGCTTTCAGGTTTAGTGGTCGAAAACTTGGAATATTGATTGGGTCAACATCATGAACAAATCACAAAAAAAATCAGAACTACCAGATTTGGTGCAAGGTACACTCCCTTTCCGACGACAAAGTTACTGGACTAACTAACTAAGTGTAACTAAGTGTAATTTGAAGTCGGTTTTCTTTTAAGAAAATCCTAATTTCTTTAAGATAAGAAACATTCACGAAGGTCGTTCAATTTTTTTTTCCTTAAAAGAATGAAAAAAAAAAAAAAGAAAAACAGAATTTCGACCCTCAAAAAGTTTCACAACTGAATAGTTTTCAAATTTTACGAGGTGTTATGGATTTAAAGGGGTAAAAAAAATCCCCCCCCTTCAGATGCCAATGAGCAGTTTTTGAGATTATTCACCTCCCAGCACATTTCTTAGAAGGGGAATGGCAACGCCCAAATTTTGTGGCCTTTCCGACTGTCGTCAGTAACCTTGCTATTTTGACTGGCAGGCATGACAGGTCAGAACTTCGCTCTGTCAGCAGGAACTATTTGGCTAATGGAGGAGACGGCTGCATCGGTAGAATTTTCATTATCTACTGTGGTAATTATCGAGAAAAGTAGATAATTGGGCAATGTGCCAGTGCCGCTGATTAGGTAGTTGATTCATTGTTTACAAAATAAACATCGAAAGAAAAAAGAATTTACGTCGATCTCTTCTGTAAAGTTCGCGATTTTTCACGTAATAGGCTTTAAGAATTTCCATAATTCACACTGAAGGAATCTAATTCGTTACTGCAAACTTCAGAAAAGGTGGAAGTACTATATGGAGTATATATGTATATTATATACTAGAAGTCAAAGGCCTTTGTGGTGGAGGCAATTACAACGGGGGCTAGAAAAAACATTTGACGAAAGCATGTGTACACTCAATCTATTTCATCGTTGTCCACCTAAAATAAATAACTCCATATTCAATTTTTATTATACACCCAAATCCAATTTCGTGCGCCTCTGGAATTTCTGGCGCCTCTGGAAATTTCTCAGGAAACTTTTCGCATTTGAACGATTCCTTTTTGTGTAAACAGCCCCACTTATATCAATGCTTCATGCAGACCATATCATTTTATTTGTGGAAAATAATGAACCATGTTAACAAAAATCGCGACTTTCCCTTCATAATACTTTATGACGTCATGTCAATTGCGACAGCTAATTTTGTCGCGCAAAGGATTCTATTTTTTTTTACTCTCCGAAATAAAGGGAGCTGAAAATAGCGAAAAATCGCATAAAAATGAGGGAACGGGTGGAATTTCAGATTTTTAAAGTAGCGCAGATTGTTTTCTATATTTTTATACGTAATCACAAAAATCTCCAAGCGGATTGTACAAACGGTGTAGATGTTGTTAAGGCTTTTCGTGCTTAACTTTTTAATCTTTTTGCAGTAATGTTGCTAAAAGTCTTATCTTGGAGTGCAGGCGCGTAGCCAGGAAAATTTTTCGGTGGGGTGGGGGATATGAACTTATATGTGTATAAATAGACGGAATTTAATCACTAATCCAAAAATTTCAGGGGGGGGATATATCCCGATATCCCCCCCCCCTGGCTACGCCTCTGTTGGAGTGGTTACCCAGAATTGCTACAGTATCAATTAGTCAGGGATCAGCTTAATTATATAGTAGGATATTTACTTATTGTTGTATGTACAACTATGATATTTTACCACCGATTTGCATGATTTTTTTTTTTTTAAAATGGGTAGCTTAGTGGTAATCCCATATTAATTAGGTCACATTCTGGTGATATTATCATTCAGAAAATCGAAAAAAAAAAAAAATGCTTTTCTAACCATTTCCTAAGTGTTGTCCGTAACATCTTCGGTAGTAAAATTCTATATATTCGAACGAATTGACAACCTCTTCCTTTTAGAAGTTGGTTAAAAATGATTAAGAGGCAACCCATCATTCTCTGCCAATCTTCAGGCAGCCATTTCAGTGGGGCAAATAAATAAATAAATTTCTGCCTGGCGCACGCTGCATTGTTTACAAAAACTTCACCGCTTTTGTAATCTTGCGAAAGAGCGATTCTATTCTTACAGCGGAATATTGTTAGCTCGAGCTCGAAATTTCGCACCGAAAAACTGGCATCAACAGCGATCATAAACCAACGCAGGCCATTATCGCCATCGCCTCGCCCGCTATCGGCTGAAAATTTTGAAAAATCGCCAACTTTTGCACTGAGGATGGACCCACCGCAGGATGACATTCGCGCGCTTTCGACAAACATTCATTGCAATTTCGATTGTCTGTAATCTAAGTCCCTTAATCCTTTAACGCGCAGTGTTCCCGCTCTGGGAACATCAAACTCTAATGTTTTGACTATTGCCAGTCACGAAGAATAGATTTGATTTCTATTAAAATAGTTGCGGGTGACATACCTCCAAGAGAATACTTTACTTTTTAGCACGTCATTTCCCGTAAAAAAAAAAAAAAAATGGTCACGATTATTATTTACAGCATTGACATCTGCTGAAGATTGGAAGAATGCGAGAACAGCTGAATAGATTGCCCAATGCTGAAAAAAGGGCAGCCGTTGCCATCGCTCGACTTAACTACCAGCAAGATGACGGACGATCGAAGCGTTCATCGCGTGCCACAGATCTAGAGATCCTTTTTTGACGACAGCACAGCTGGCTGTGCCGCACAGCCAGCTGTCGTCAAAAAAGGATCTCTAGATCTGTGGCACGCGATGAACGTTTCGATCGTCCGCCATCTTGCTGGTAGTTAAGTCGAGCGATGGCAACGGCTGCCCTTTTTCTAGCATTGGGAAAGGGTTGCGCCTCAAAGGATTAATGGTGGTATTATTTTCAAGAAAGCGGTCATAAAAGTGCCTAGTTTTTCTATTCCGATAAAAAATAAGTGCTTGTACAATATGTGTAGTCATTTTCAAGTTTTGGACATTCTTTTTAGTGCAAAAGACAAAAATCTGGAGTGACTCCACTCGACTTTCCTAACACTTACGATTACCCAGACAGCACATAAGCTTAAATCAAGCTTGACATTTCTTTGAATTTGACCTATTAATACAAGCTTGACAGATCAATTCATTTTAAGCTTGCAGCAAGCTTGGAGAAGTCATTTGAACTGTCAAGCTTGAATACAACTTGATTCTTGCTTGAAAGGGAAAGCGTGCGGTGATGGCGCCATCTGTCGCTGCAGGCGAGAAGGAGTATTGACATTAATTTGAAGAAATTTTTTTGTCTAGCGTTCTCAAATTTGCTCATATTAAATAAAGAAAAGTTCGTAAAAGTTGTGTTTTATTTTATTATCTCACAAAACCTGGACATTAGAACACGCAAGGGGAAGTAATGAATGGGATAAGCCCCTCTGAAGTGTAACACGAGGGGGAGCTTCAGTTTTATTAGATCATTACCAAGCTTTTAAATCAAATTTAATTGATGAATAATTCAAACATGTATACCAAATTGAAGCTCAATCGAATGCGCCGTTTAAACGCTAGCGCACTTTCAAGAATTTCCCCCCATAGGCCATAATGTAAAAGAAATCTTTGTCGTAGCCCTGTAGAAAAACTATAAGTCCTATACACATCAAAATCAATACCGGTCTTGCGTCGGTGGTTTATAACATATATGCCCAATTTGAGCTCAATCGAATGCCCCGTCGAGGAGCTATCGTGGTCACTAACACACACACACACACATACATACATACATACATACATCTCGTAGAAATAGCATAAATGAATGCTGAAGACCTCAAAACGTGTCAATACACCAAAATCCCGAAGTCAAATGTTTTCATCATCACAATACTTTCCTTACATGGTTCATGTTCGGAAAGTAATAAAGTATCTTCGAGCCTCACCATGGCACAGCGGTTATGTCACTGGAAATGGTAGACGGGCGAAGTGTGAATGTCCCGGGTTCGGGTCCCATCGCGCGTACGTCGACCTGACCGGAGTTTTTCGTGGTTAGCGTAAATACGGGTTAGGATTCCTTCGAAAGATCCCCACGCAGGACATCCCCCTTCGTGTTGTCTTACTGACGAGGATTTATGAGTGGACTTCGAACCAAGCACATAAATCCGATATATGTCTTAACAACAACAATTATCTCCAAATGGAGTAAAAAATAGTCTGGTAGCGTCATCTGTTGTGTGAAGTGAGATTTAAAAAAAAAATCCGCGCAGAAGAATTGAAATGCTCTTATCTTTCTGGAGCATAACATTTAAGCACTATTGCCCAGAAATACGACGGGCACTAGAAATACAGGGAGAAAGCTTAACTCATGATTTTGACGGGAGCGAGGCTTAAGGGTTAAACTCATGTGAATGTTATGAATCGAATCCGAAAATAGTTATAAGAAACTTCGAAAAATTATGCGATGCTCTAAGAAGGGCTGTGTATATTTACACCAGAAAATGGCTTTGAGTTTATTAATGAGTTTTTAAGTTACATGAATTTAATATTTTAATATGTGTTTGAACTTAGCGTAAATCTAAAGCGGTGTTAAAATTCATCGCCGCAATGAAATAAACGTAAATACTGTTCGTTTGAGTGTGATCGCTAGACCGCGGATTATATGCACTTAAAAATTGACAAAATATGCATGCAAATATGCATGAAAAAATCTAAAAATATGCACTAAAAATTTAAAAATATGCACTGAAAATCTAAAAGTATGCACCAAATAACTGAAAAAATATTCACATATTAACAGAAAATAAAAACGTATTTACTTGTAAAAATATTTTCTATCACTTACTTTGCAATTATGACACTTTTTTTTTCTATTTGAAACTTCAAAACACCATGAAAGACAGAATGAGAAATTTTTATTCACAATCTTAGTGATATAAAATATGAATTAAAACTGCTTTCAGTAATTTTTGTTGCAATACGCAGCTAAGTGTTTTTCTAAATTTTCAATAGTAAGGCTTTGTCGTTTATCATCTAAAATCATTTTATATGCTGAAAATATTTTTTCAACATGTCACTGGACAGTACTTATAATATTTAGCTTTGGATGGTTCTACTTTTTCCGGTAATTCACTCCCCTCACCATTAATAAAATTATTAATTTTATTCACTGCCAAAAATATCCTGAATTTTTATTTGACTCTGGAATCTTACCAATGCATTCCTGTACTTTTACAACTTGACTCATCAGAAGCAGATTTTGATATTCTAATTTTGTGATGTCTGATGTTAAGAAGAAAAAATGTGTTTCGATTATCGATAGACCTTTTCGGATGGACATATCGCTAAGCATTTCTTCCACAGTGGAAAAAGGAGAAGAATCGACGCTGTCTAAAGCATTAAGTACATCTTTTATGGAGTTAGGTCTTTTCCATAATCCGAAATCCACGTCTTCATCAGGGTTGGCATGCTTGCTTTCATTCTAGCCATTTCTGAAATTTTTATATGTAGGCTGACTTAATTTAAATTGTTGCAAATACACACGAAAAAAATTGAAAGCGTATATGCTATTTTGCTGGGAACCTGAGGTTGTATAAATTTTTCAAAGCGTGGGACTTAATGAGCTAACAGAAAAAAAAAAAAAAAAAAACTGAAAGGAAGGTAAAAAAAGTTACAAATTCAAAGAAAGAGATTGAAATATGCATCCAACAGAGAAAAAGTGTCATTTTATGCAAAATCATCAAAAACACCTGAAATATGCAATTGCATATGCAAATATGCCATTGCATATAATCCGCGGTCTGGTAATCGCCATTATAAATTTAATTATATTGTCTTCTCTTCGATGGCAACACCAGCAGTTACCGAGTGAGGTGTTGCGCCATCTACACGCAACAACAGCTTTATCCCACTTTCTAAGGAAGCGCCCCTTTTTAAATACTGTGAAACCTCTCTGAGCGGTCACCCCCATCGTACCGAGAATATTTGGCCGCTCAGAGGGGGTGGCCGCTCTCGAGGGTTTTATTTACTATTATAAGATAATTGCTATAATGCGTAATATAAACAAGTCTGGCACATATTCCTTATTTAAACTGAAATATAAAACGTATCTAAAGAGAAAATAGTGCTTTATTTAATGCTTTCTTCATCGATTAAAATTCATTTAAATGCTTGATAATGATCTTAATCGTAAGTGTTCGAAAAGTCGAGTGGAGTCAGAACGTACAGATTTTTTCTAGTTTGTTTTTTACTTTAAAAAGCAGATCTCTAACCGGTTAGTTTGTAACCGCTTCGGAATTTTCGATCATTTCATCGATTTTCTCTAAAGTCGCTTGTGTTGAAAGTTTAGCTTGCTCGCCATTACAAACATCGGAAATTCTTCGTCTGGGACGGAAATAGCGCCTGAAAGGAACAAAAATTCATTTGTAGGACAATTTCAACACCTGATTGTCCAAGTGCAATAAGAGAATGTGGAGAATACAAAAGAGATAATAGATTCAATTCCAGTTATTTCTGAGGCTTATATTAGACCATAAACCTGACCTTCAGTTTTTCCGCTCAAAATTACAGCATGGAGTGAGTATAGCATTTCTCAAAAATGATATGGGCGATCTCTTTCGGTGGCCGTTTAGAGGGGGGTCGGGTGGCCGCTGATAGAGGTTATTTTAACATTAAATCTATGAGCGAAAAAATCTGAGCCATGAAAAATTGGCCGTTTAGAGGGGTGGCCGCTCGGAGAGGTTTCACTGTATTTAACTTCGTGACCCCACCATACCCTGATGTATATGTTTACTTTATTTATTTGCAGGCTACGGCAACATTGCTCCTAAGACAGACGTGGGGAAGGTGGTGACCATCTTCTACGCTCTGCTGGGCATTCCCCTCATGCTCCTCTGCCTGACCAACATAGGCGACCTCCTGGCCCGCTCCTTCAAGTTCACCTACTCCAACATCTGCTTCCTGTGTAGGAACCCCAGGCGGACACAACACGTGGCCGTAGCAGCACCTTCACTTAAAGGGGACCCGGACAAAAGTGAGGAAGGACGCCGCATTATCTTTCTTTTTTAGGACGGACACTTAACGTTAAGGCACTCGCCATTGGCTAAGGCCCGAAATATTTTCTATGACAGTCGAATTCCGTTTTAATTAAGTCCAAGGGAACAGAGAAATCTTTCGCTCTAACTGAAATTTCGCTTTACCGATATTGTATCTCCATATTGTAATTTGAAGATACGATATCGGTAGTATCGATTTCAATTTTAGAAACATATTCTTTGCTATACCGAGATTTTCGCTGTAACGGACTTCATAAAATGGGATTCGACTGTATATTATGAGGACACCCAGTGGATGTCAAACGTCACCTACTATAAAAGGGCAGGCGAGTTTGATACTCAAGCCCAAACCGGGTATTGAACCCTGATCCAAGGTATAATAAAATTATTCTTTGCGTATTATACCACGTAATTGACCACATCGGATTATCTTGTTTAGCAGACTTCAACATTGAACGATTGCAATCCAATAGTCTTCTACAATTAGAGAACTGATTATCCGAACTCCAGTTAACTGAACTGTTTAATTATCCGAACACCGGTTCGAAATTAAAACATCTAATGTATGTTTTTATCGTAAATATTTGATGACAAATATGATTTTTAAAAAAAGAGAAAACCGACTTCAAATTACTAAACAAAAATAAAAAATTATTTAGGGTAGCAGTAAGATAAAGCAGTAGGATTTGGAAATTTCTGTCTAAATAGAAGATATAATCGAGCCGAGTTCATTTTTAGAAACTTATTTTTTGATGCCAAACTTGGCGGTAAATTGCCAAAAGCGGCCAACCTTGTCGATTTTTGATTTATTACTGCTATAATACACCAGAATGACGAGATCCAGGAAAGAGACGAAAAGTTTACAAGGAGCCTGCAGTCGTGAAATGCCGTAGAGAGCGAAACACAGATTTAATTAGCAAGGCAAAATATGAGTAAAAAGTCCGAACTCAAGTCTGTCTTTGAGTTTAGCTTGTTTGCTCATGTCTCTAGAACATTCAGAGCTCTACCATTGGGCAGTATTTAAAATGACGTAATTATATTACAGAGCTCGGCTCTGACAGGGCGTATATAACGTGAAGTTTGAATGGTCCTTTATTCTGTGTTTATTTCATGAGTTCACATGTGTACCTTGTCCGTCTATTAAACTGAACTATTAATTGTTATTATTTTATGCACTTCATTCAAACCTATTTCTTTTGAAAGTGAAATACGATTGGGTTCAATTTTAGAAACATATTTTTAGCGTCAATTTCCATGATATTTTACCAAAACTCGCCAAGCTTGACCACATTTTAGCCAAGGCCCTGTAAATAAACTATCCAGTCGATTGCAATCAAAAGGGAATGGAAGGCTGCTCAGCTAGATGTTACAACAGTCTTAAATACAAAATGTCAGCATTCTATGGCTAATCGTTTTTGTGTAATGCGAACTATGTACACTGATAAGTTAATGCATACAAACATTACCACAAAACTAGTCAAAATATGCATTAGGTATGTCCATTGTACATAAATATTTCGCATGTTGAGACGGCAAGCAGAAAATTGCCAAAGTAACGTTAGAAATTATTGATTACTTTAATTAAAAAAAATCGCTATCACAATGCTTTCTTTACTTAGAAAATGCCTCATTTACTTACATGGAAGAAGACTTAAAACTACTGCTCTATACGCTTCTCCAGTTTATTGTACTTTCAAGTGTCACTAGACGGCATCACTAAAAGTTTCATATTAAGGAACGATTTTAAATTGATATAGAAAATTTCAAGGCAGTTATTTTTAATGAAAGCTTCAAAACATTCATAAAGTTCTGTCCTGACTGAATACTTTTCATATTTAAAAAAATGTAATTTTCATATATTATTGTTGATGGGAATATTTTTGTTTCAATTCAATGATCTAAAGAAACTGTCCGAAAATTTTTGATTCAAAAAGTCATTATGACTAATAAAAGTAATTATTTAGTGATATTATTATAAAGTATATATTTAGTGATATTATTCGGTATTAATTTTCTTCAGAAAACGAATACCAAATACACAAACTACTAAATACGAAAACTACAGCAAAATCAATAATTTTTTTTACGTTTTATGTGACTAGAGTGTCAGGTTTCTCAAGCACATATTATTTATAATAATACGAAAAAAACATTATTGAAATTTTTCTTTTGCGTCAGTTTTAGTTTTGCGCTCTTTGTAGAATAATGTTCACAATATATCCTGCAATAGCTATTTTAGTCGACTCTAAATGAATCCTATAAATTCTACTAGATGGCAGCACCACAGTCTTTGAAAATCGTGTATGGATGAATGAAAAAGAAAACAGCGGGTAGTCAATGAGGCAGATCATCTTTGAAAAATCTACCTAACCTAATTGAAATAAAATCACACGTTGGGCTGAGCCCGTACTCCCCCCCCCCTCACCCCAACGAAGTGGAACCCTTTACTTAGCTTAAAATTGAAACTTAGCTTACAATTTGATACATAGTTACTTATTATATTTACAGACCTGACATTTCAAAGAACAAAAATTTATGAGTCTAAATAATTCCACAAGAACACGAAAAGAGAATAATTTAGACTAAAAATTTAATTACCTAAATTAATCAATTGAATTAACAAATAAGTAAATATATTTTGTACAACTAATTAAGGAAACAGACATGACATGCAATAAATATACTTCTCACAAATAGGCTTTTCCTTTTACAGTCAAATGACAGAAACTCAAGATGTGTGTTTATATTTCTTTTTCGACCATGCTCTAATGGTAACAGGTGGTTAATACTCCCAAAATGGCAATTCCATTTCCTGGGTTTAGATGATTATCACGAAGGACTTGGGCGGGGAATCCGAATATCTCCCTATCCCCCCTGCAACCATTTTTGTCCCTGCAACCATTGAGGAGGATTTGTCCACTTTAGAGCTGGATTCTCCGCTCGTCGGTAATTTTTCGCAGTCGTTAACTCTGTCCCGCCTTGAGGTGGAGTTTTAGGGAGGAGCGTCAAGGGGTTCATGTGATTGGCTAAAAGACCTCACGATGGCCTCCGGAATCGTTAGCGCAGTCGGTAACCAAACAACTGGTTCTGCCCAGTCGGCAGCTAACCACCGACGATTTCGGAAACCACCGGCGGAGAATTCTACCCTTAGGCCCGTTTGCATGGGAAAATAGAAAATCCCGGGTAAAAGCAGAGTATAGGGAAAAACACTCAATGCATCATGGGAAAGCGAGGTCATCCTTCATTCACCCTTCACTTGACTAAGAGCTGGATTCTCCGCTCGTCGGTAATTTTTCGCAGTCGTTAACTCTGTCCCGCCTTGAGGTGGAGTTTTAGGGAGGAGCGTCAAGGGGTTCATGTGATTGGCTAAAAGACCTCACGATGGCCTCCGGAATCGTTAGCGCAGTCGGTAACCAAACAACTGGTTCTGCCCAGTCGGCAGCTAACCACCGGCGGAGAATTCTACCCTAAGAATCGTTCTACCCCGCATTTTTTTCGTTTTTTCCTTACGTGGGGGAAGCGGGGTAGAAAGCAGCGAAAGTTCCGGCACTGGCCCCGCATTTTCCTTAATGTAAACGGACCCTTTATGGAGCACGCTGTAAAATGGAACCTTCCCTGGAGAGGAGTCATGTCTGTCGTGGTGGTCGGACTATATCTGTCCTTCATTATTGGTCCACACCTATATGAATCGCCATTTGGTCATTTGAACAGTGACGTCAAATCCCGTATAAAAAGTTAACTTAGTCGTAAACAGGTTTTTCACCTATTTTTCGAAGATCCCTTATTTTCCCTGTACCCTTCTTTTAACTTGAATACTTCATTTTTCCTCGTAAACGGAGCTTTTGTGCTGTATGGGATTTTTTTTTTTTTGTGTGTGATTAAAGGAAACGGGGAGGTTTGCACAGTCCCATTAACTGCCATGTTAAAATCTGTTTTACATATTCTTGTCCTACTTATAACTTTGATTCCAACACTGTTTTTTACATACTTAGAAAAAGTATCAGGGTTTCAAATGAACAGTCTTGAATTTATCAAAATATTATGCTATTTAATATTTCAATAAAATACAAAATTCGTCTACTAGATGGACACTTTTTGTCAAATACATTTTATAAAAATATTTAATGTTGCATGTGCTTCAACTTTTTAAAATGTGTCATCTAAAACTTTTATACTTTTTGTATGCGAACGGGAAAAAAAAAAGAAAGTCGATATCAAAGTTGTAAATAGAACAAATATAAGACAAACAGATTAGAACATAGAATCGAATGGTGTCGCCAAAAACTCCCCGTTACCCTTAACCCTTTAACGCGCAGTGTTCCTGCTCAGGGAACACCAAACTCTGACGTTTTGACTGTTGCCAGTCACGAAGAATAGATTTGATTTCTATAAAAATAGTTGCGGGTGACATAGCTCCGCCAGAATCCTTTACTTTTTTAGCAAGTCATTTCCCGTAAAAAAATGGTCACGATTATTTTTAACAGCACTGACATCTGCTGAAAAATGGAAGAATGCGAGAACAGCTGGATAGATTGCCCAATTCTGGAAAAAGGGCAGTCGTTGCCACCGCTCGACTTAACTACCAGCAAGATGGCGGACGATCGAAACGTTCATGGCGTGCCACAGATCTAGAGACCCCTTTTTCGACGACAGCTGGCTGTGCACGGCTGCCCTTTTTTCAGCATTGGGAAAGGGTTGTGCCTCAAAAGGTTAATTCTCACGAAATTTCTAATTTTTTTTTTTCCAGGTCCCATCAGCAGTAGCAAGATGGTGGAAGTGGCGACTCTCGAGCTGTGCAACGGGGGCGACGAGAAGAGCGGACCCCCGCCGACCACCGGAGACGGCTACTCACCCCCGGGCAGCAAGAGCGTGGTGGTGGTCCCGGATGCGGTCCCCGCCCCGGTCATCATCGAGCGGGTGTACCGCGATTCCCTGGGCGCCGAGGACGGGCAGCAGAGGGTGCCCATGTACATGGTCCTCCTCCTGGTCACGGGCTACATCTGCGGGGGGGCGGTCCTCTTCTCCCTCTGGGAGAACTGGTCCTTCCTGGACGGCGCCTACTTCTGCTTCATCACCCTGAGCACGATCGGGTTCGGGGACCTGGTGCCCGGCTCGGACATCTTCGACGCGCAGAGCGGTCAGGCCAAGCTCATCATCTGCTGCGTCTACCTGATCATGGGACTGGCCATTATCGCCATGTCCTTCAACTTGGTGCAGGAGGAGGTGGTCATCAAGTGTCGCAACATCGCCAGGAACCTCGGGCTGCTGAGGTCGGACCGGGAGGACGACGACGACTGAGTGTGGGGGAAGCGACGCGTAAGAGGTTCGGGACATCCTGGTTACATCCGTGCCTTCACAAACGCAAGAGACGTTTTTCCATGTGGTGTGTCGGAAACTGATCGTCTGCCGCATCATCGGCAGCCGTGTCCTTCAACCTGGTGCAGGAAGATTAGTCTCATCACAGCACGAGAAACGTTTTCTCAAGTTGTGTCGCAAACTGATCATCTGCTGCATTATCGACAACCGTGAACTTCAACCTGGTGCAAGAGGACTCGTCTCATCACAGCACAAGAAACGTTTTCCCAAGTTGTGTCGCAAACTGATCATCTACTGCATTATCGACAGCCGTGTCCTTCAACCTGGTGCAGGAAGATTCGCCTCATCATAGCACAAGAAACGTTTTCTCAAGTTGTGTCGTAAACTGATTATCTGCTGCATTATAGACAGCCATGTCCTTCAACCTGCTGCAGGAGGATTTGTCTCATCACAGCACAAGAAACGTTTTTTTAAATTGTGTCACAAACTGATCATCTGCTGCATTATCGACAGCCGTGTCCTTCAACCTGGTGAAAGAGGATTCGTCTTATCATAACACAAGAAATGTTTTCCCAAATTTGTATCGGAAACTGATTATCTGCTGTATTATCGAGATCCGTGTCCTTCAACCAAGTACAAGATGATTCGTCTCGTCACAGCACAAGTAACGTTTCTCCAGAGTTGTGTTGGAAAGGCATCATCGTGTCCTTCAACATGGTTCCAGTGTTTGTCATTACAACGTATGTAAGGTTTTTTCCAAGTTTTTTTTGGGAACTTATGTTCCACATCATCGATCGCCATGTCCTTCCGCCAGGTGCAGGAAGTGGTGTTCATCATGTGCCGAAACGTCACAGGAACCTGGGACTGACTACTCAGGTCCGACTAAGAGGACGAAGTCCTGCTTTCATCAATCCAAGAGACGTTTTCTCGAAGTTGAGTGTCGGAAACTGATCCCATCTGCCTCATCTCTGACAGCCGTGTCCTTCAACCTAGGTCAGGATAAGAATGAGACGGGCTCATCCTGAGTCCGAGCCCGTACCCAAACCTGACGCGGGCTGCTTAATTCACGATTCTGTTCGGCCTGGGGCTCAAGAGAAATGTCTCAGTTATTGAACTTACTCCTTGTAACACACATTTTAAAAAGTGATTCATGGGAGAAATAAAAAAAAATTAGAATGTGCATTAAGAGTTTGATACTATTTTTGTCTTTTGTTAGTCTTTAATTTTTTATATCCTATCAATAAAGTTAATTTACTTTTTTTTTTGTTAGCTGAAAAATCGGGCTCGGTTTCAAACTTAAATAATATCACTGAAGTTCATACGGGGTTTGATTTGAAGTCCTCTGTCTTGGGCTTTAAGATATGAGCCCGAACTCATCTCTAATACAGGAGGACTCGTCATCACACTTACAAGACGCGTTTTTCCAAGTTGTGTCGGAAACTGATCATCTCTCGCATCATTGATGAACTGTGTCCTGCAACCTGGAGCAGGAGGATTCGTCATCACGACACAAGAAACATTTTCCCCAAGTTGTGCCGTAAGCTGATCATCTGCCGGATCATCGACAGCCGTGTCCTGGAACAGGAAGATTCCTCATCACATCACCAGAAGCGTTTTTTTTTTCCCAAGCTGTGTCGTCGCAAACAGATCATCTTCCGCATAATCAGCAGCCGTGTCCTTCAAACTGGTGCAGGAGGATTCGTAAGTCACAACACAAGAGACGTTTTTCCCAAGTTGTGTCGTAAACTGATCATCTGCTCATCATCCATAGCCGTGTTCTTTAACTTGTTTAGAAGGATGCAGTACGTCAAGTATAACAGCATTGAGTGTAGAGGAACCTGGGGCAGCTGAAGTTAGCGAGGACGACGATGACGCCAGACCACCGTCCTCTAGGAATAGCACAGGATTCCATGATTTTTTCCACGTCATCAAGTAAAACGCGTTTCCCGTAATATGAAACTGCACAGCAAATACAGCCCTATCGGATAAGTATTGGTGCTATGCCGGGATTCTGGCTCAGATGACGCAACTGCGCCATGGGCAAGATCACGTAAGGAACACGTCAAAATCACTTCCACATGGGGCGAAGGTGGCCCATGAAGACGGGATGGCTTTGGAGCGATGTCGGCTATAACGGTGATAACGGTCCAACTCTATGCCAGCTTGAATTCGGCATTTTCTAAACTGTACGATAAAGGCAATGATAAAAAAGTAGAAGGATCGCCACCTCATAGATAATATACCATATTATAAGTGCCCTAAGCTAAAAAACCACACCACTAGGAAAAATTATTTATTAACTTTAAATTACTGGTTATTTTATTGATAGCTTAATATCATTGTGACTTTCGTGACGGAAATTGCAATCTTTGTATATGTTTTGTGAAAATAAAGTACCATCACAATTGCAATGAATTTTCATAATAAATAATTTATATTTTATCTTGGCTTAGCATTTATTCATAACTTGAGTAAAATTAGTTTATTTTTTTTTCCTTTATTGCGAGAAATGAAAAGTTTTGTCCACTTCATTGCACATACAAATTTTTATTTATCTCTCTTCGTTATCGGATGTGTTAAATTTTACTACTCGAAACATCTTTAAACTACACTTTAAATACATGCATACAATAAATATGTTCACATAATATGCTCTTTTAATGATCCAGTCTGTTTTGTTGTAAGTTATGCCACAATGCAAAAATAAAGCTAACTCTTTTGTTGTTATGTATCCAATTAGTAAAACCAGTCCTGTTGTAAAAAAAAAATAAAAAATAGAGCATGTATTTAAGGTAAACATTTTACTTTATATTACTGTATCAGTATATTAAGTAAACATTTTATTTCATATTACTATATCTATGTTTAAGAATCTTCTGCAGCAGAGAATATAGTAGGGTGGTCACAAGTTATATGGGAATACTTTTTTTAATGTTATCTTTTGGGGCACCCTCCTAAAAGTTGCCAATTGACGAGAAAATAAGATTGGTAAAGTTTTAGCTCATTCACATAATATGAACCTGTTCCGCATTGAGGTTGAATTCTTGAAAAAATTATGATCTTTGCCAAAAATATCTAATTTTTCTTCAATTTAGTCAAAACATTGTCCTACAAACCTGGTTCTTGTTTTATTTCATAGAAAATTTTGTTATTTTGAGCTTTTACTATCAGCAAAACCCATATTTAATGACATTTAGTATTTTTTAGGTCAGTTTGGTGAATCCTACGACCTAAATCTGCATTTTTGAAAAATTAATGAAAAAAGAAAAATTAAGAATTCTAAATAATTTTGATCGTTTCTTGTACTATTTGCAATGAAAAACCAAAAATAAACTAAGAATTTTCAGAACTCTTAACTGCAATTCGTGAAATATTTTTATTTATTTGATATGTATTTCTGTGCTTCAGAACAAAGATCTTGAGTTGAATTTTTTCAGTTGAAGCACATCTAAGACAAACCTCTCAAATTCTTTTTATTAATAATCAATCAATTATCAATAGCTCTCTTACAAGGCTATTTTTGTAATCTGTTATCCTTATTTACTTTTAGAATGTACATAGGCACCCATACGTATGGGCAGGGAGGGGCCATCCCCGCCAGCTCCCATATTATGGTTATGATTTACGTACTGGTATAAGGTAAAGTACTGGTGTAAAGTACGTAGAAGTGGTTCAACACTAACATATAATATCTTTCTGGGCAGAACACGTGACGTGTTCCGAATTCAGTCAGATGACAAGAATTTCGATAGCAAAGAACTGAGCTCATCAAAAAGAGATTTTAAAATTCTGATTTTGAGGGTGCTGCTGCTCACTGGGATGGAAAACAGTTTTTCTCATATTTCGAATAAAGTAAACGTAGAGAGAATAGCGATATTTTTAACTTTCTGTTGTGATGGAGAACAGTTAATAGTGATTTCTTCAGCTTGAAAATGGTTTGGGAATAACTCGGACAAAAGCTGTATTTTCAGCAGTTGAAGAATGGGATGAAGTTGGTAAAATCCAGGCAATGTGCTTTGATATCACTAGAGTAAACACTGGTCGCCTCTGAAGGGAAAGTGCATTTTGCTGCAGCAATTACTGGATCAAAATCTTTACTATATTTACCTTGTCACCATCATATTTTAGAAATCATCCTAAAATCTGATTGCAACGTGGGCAAATCGACTACCTTTCATCCAGATATATATATTTTTTTAAATTTCAGATTCGGTGGTCTACGTTTGACAAGACAGTACAAAACTGCTACTGAAGATGAAACTATTAAATGTAGAATCCATAATTTGGAAGAAATTTCAACTTTTCTTACAGAACAATTAAGAAATCAACAGCTCAGGGATAACTACAAAGAATTAACCCAAGTTTGTTTAATTTTTATAGGAGTCTTCCCACAAAAGACATTTCTTTCAGAGTACCTGGCGCTGTTCATCATGCCAAGTGGATATCTAAAACAATTAAATTGCTTCTTTTCAGATGTCATTAACATATTTAAAATAAGGTGGTATTACAGATATTTGTTTATTTATAATAAATGTTTATGTAAAGGCATCGTTCGATGCTCTCACTCCTACTTTAGCCCTCAATTAAGACTTACAATTATTAGAATCACTTGTTCAATACAGGAAAAAATATCAAGAGGTTACAAACAAATCACTCTATAAAATGATAAGCGATCTTTGATATCTTAACTCGGAGCAAGTTGATTTTCCATTTATTTTATGACACTTTGGCCAAAAAAAAAAAAAAAGTCAAAATAAGCATGGCTGTAAAATTAATGTCATTGGGGAAAAAAATCATGATTGTACGAATGTAAGAGCAACAGCAAGTTTCATCGAAGTGGATCATTTATTGGACAAAGAAGTTGATTTTTTTTTTAATTTCATCTCAAACAGTAATTTTTTTAGGAGATTTAATACTAATATGTAATTTTTGAATACCGATCCCCGATGTATAGTATGAAAATCAGTATTATTTGAAAGAAAAAAAATAGTCAAAGCTTTTTAGGTTGTGAATGACTCAGCTGAAAGGGTGGAGGGGTAAAATTAATCCAAGATTTCAAATTCCTGTTTAACTGAGGATGAAGAACAAAAGCAGTTACTACTACAGGTTGTATCCGAATGTAAAAAAAACTTTTCCAGACTCTTCGAAAGCTGCATTATCTAAGCCATTGCCACTTCAGCATGAAAATCGTATATAATAATTTATATTCTTTACAATGTGCTTCCTTTTTGAAACATAATTTTACTAATAAAATGTTTCTGAACATTAATCGTTCTCAATTTTACGCTTTATATGCCCTTATTTTCTGTAAATTCTTTCACTTAAATTAATTTTTTTTTGGGGGGGGAGGGGGGGGCAAAAGAGAAAGAAATTTATTTTGTACACAAAGAGAAACAGAAAAAAACGAAAGGTGGTAAGAAGAAACAGAAATTTTCGAATTTTTTTAAAAAGTCTATTTATAGGATTCCGATCATATCTAGTCCTGAAAAGAGCATGTATGTTTAAATCAAGTTTTTACAAAAAATTGATGTGTGGTTTATCAAAGCAAGAAGTTTTTTTTTTTTTTTTTATGAATCAAGACCAACATTATGTTTCTAGGCTCACTTTTATCCCCCCCCTTTTTTTTAAGGAAAAGCTTCTTTTTTTTTGCGAAAAATTAAATTTTTTCTAAACTTTAATCTTAATGAGGCACGGGTTAATATTATGCATATAAATTGAAACTTTACCAATCTCATTTTCTAGCGTATTGGCAACTTTTTGGGGGGTGCCCCCCCAAAAAAAAAAAAATTCGAAAATTGATTTCTTGTAACTGCCCTAGTATATAGTCTTTTTTTTTTTCTTTTGGATATACAGCACTTGATTAACTATTTCAAGCAAATAGGAAATTTTTCAATAATTGATGTTTATTTGTTTAAAATGCATATTTTATTTAAAAATATTTTTACTTGCAATAATAATAATAATAATTGATTATAGAATTCATTTTCCCATTTTAGCAATAATTGAGTTACAAATATGGACGAGAGAATTTTTCTATCTTACAATCTGATTAGTTGACACCTTCGGGATCCTCGTTGCATCATTTCCGTAACAAGCGAATTTTGCACAAACATTTGCACGCATCTTGTTTCATTGCATTGCGTTTCTGTTTTCCTTCGCAAATTTTCCCACCTGAAGCATAACACGTAATTCGCGCTCTTATTCTCTCAGCAGCTCAAAATATCGTCTGCTAAAGCTGAAACTTGTACGTTTTATTTTCTTTTTGCTGGTTTTATTTTTGAAATCTGGCATCTAAAAAACTGTTTCGATCCGCCAGTGAGAAGTAGCTATGAATTAATATTTAAAGATAGGAATTGTTTACGGCCAAAGTTCTAAAAACAGTTCCGATTTTTCTGACAGTAGACATCGGTCCCTCTGTTATGCTAGGAAGGTGGATCTGTATGCGAAGAAAATAAAATGCAAAATATCAAGAAATGTGTTCAAAACTCGAGTACTTTTAAAACGCCTGTAAGTTATTTTTCTATTTTTTTCATATTTATCTTCTATATACCAGTTCTTCCTCAAAATTGTGCTCCCGAGAGTAGCAAACAAAAAGAGGACTGCGGACTCTGTGAAGAGATGGTGGTGAAGGCTAAGGCCCATCTCGTGCAGTAATTATCATTGGTTTATACCGTTTGATTGGTGGCCATATGTCACTCAGATTAATAAAGTCCATCTGCAGTTATGCGGTTTAACCCTTTGAGGCGCAACCCTCTCCCAATGCTGAAAAAAGGGCAGCCGTTGCCATCGCTCGACTTAACTACCAGCATGATGGTAGCTAAAAAGTAAAGGATTCTCGTGGAGCTATGTCACCCGCAACTATTTTTATAGAAATCAAGTCGTGACTGGCAACAGTCAAAACATCAGAGTTTGGTGTTCCCAGAGCGGGAACACTGCGCGTTAAAGGGTTAAATCGAGCGATGGCAATGTCTGCACTTTTTCAGTGTTGATGAATGCAAGAGTTTTGGGTCCTTTCAGCGAGGACACCCAGCATTAAAAGTTTAAAAGCGAACAAAATAGTATTTTAATGCACGGAGGTCGTTAAAGAATGAAATTTCATTCTTCAAACTCACTTTAATAAAGAGTGGTTAAAAGTAATAATGTGATTGCTGTCAAAAGCAAAAGCGAAAAATAGAATAAATCCACCTCCAATAATTGCTTGCTTATATTTTTCGTTTTTACTGCACGGCGTTGTTGCGTTAAGTGCTGTTTGGTTTACACGAAACACGCCGAGGAATTTTCCTTTGTTCTCGGAGTTATATGAAATATGAAGTTTGCGTTATTTTGATGCAAGCATTTCGCAACTGTTGCCTAAACTTGAAGATTAAAAACTTTCGCATATTTTTTTTTTTTTTTCTTTTTCCCGGATGCAAGTGATTCTTGAGGAGTAAATACTAAACTACTTCAAGTGCGTAATTGGCATGCGAAAGGAAATAGGTTTTCATTACTGGTCTACGGGCTTCAAGGCTTTAGCCTAAGGCCTCTGAGTTTTGGGAAACGTTATGAAACGTTTTTTAATTTTGTTGGATTTTTTCTACAATTAAAGGTAATGAATAGCTTCAGAAATCTTTTGCTTTTTCTCTATAACACCGACATAATAGTACACAGACGCAAAGGCAGTCCCAGCCTGAATTTTCGGTGGGGTCCATTGGATTCCTTAGATCTTACCATGGGCGCCCATGGAATTTTTTGCAGGGGGGGGAGAGGAGGGCGAGTGGGGCAAATTTTTCATTTCTAACAATTTGAGCTCCGATTTTGTATTGAGATGCAATTTTGTTTCGATCATAAGGCAATTTACTAGTTCTCTAGGGGTAGGGAGCAACGTAAAAACCGCTAAATGGATTCGGAATGAAGATAGCTTATACCCTGGATTAACATATAGGCAACCTTTCATGCATATATCATAAATAATTCTTTTACAGGGACACTCAAAATAACTAATACATTTCACTTTATGGACGTCTCTGTAATTAGCCAACCGATTCTAAAGCTTTTTTCACTGATAGAAAGCTACACTAATCCTGAGTAATACAGGCCATCTTTTATGCATATATCACATATAGTTCTTTTACAGGGACACTCATAAGAATGACATTATGCTCTTTGGGCATCTCTGTAACCACTGAATCGATTCTACAGATTTCTTCACTAATAGAAAGCTACACTATTCCTCAGTAGCGTTAGCTACAATTCATGCAAATAGCATAAGTAGTTCTTTTACAGGAACACTCAAATTAATTCCATTATATCCAGCTGTTCTACATCGAATAATAGTAATAGCGTTTCAAAGCCTCCAAGGGTTTTAAAGCGTCTTGTCGTCGGAGGCGTTAATTTGCTCTGAGCTAAACTACAATGGCTTCTCCCAGAGTGTGTAGGAAAGGAACAACGGACAGTGGGACTTTTAAGGAATCCGAAGCAGGGGCATATTAAGGGTTGTTAAAGAAGCCGGAGATTCAGTTGTTGGTGGCAAAGAAAAAAATTTAAAAAAAAACTGCTTTTGAACAGTCTTGCGTAAACTTTAACCCGGCTTATGACTGTCTCGTGATCCTAAATTGTAATTGTTATTGCGTTTTTAGTTTTTTTTTTTTTTTTTTTCACAAAGCTTACTACAAATTATTCGTCAATTAACTTTGATCCTAAGCCAGGTTGTTTTTATTTCCCTTTGAAATGTATCATGAGTATATTTAAAAGGGAACAGGACCGGACTGGCCAGGTCGGATGGTCGGCGGTTGCCGAGATACCCCGGATCAAGGGGTCTACGAGGAGTCCCAAGAAACATGATATACAGTAAACGCCGGTTATAATGTACTCTCACTAGACCTAAAAAAGTAGTACGTTATAATCAGTACCGCCGGTAAGATTCAATATTACAAAAAAAAAGCAAGTGGGCTCATAATTTCATTGTAATATGTGTTTTAACCGGACTGATTTTTAAAATTTAAATTAAACAGAGAAAATTCTTCATTACTTACAATTTTTATTGAGGTAAATAATCTGTAATTTTCTTTTGTTTTAAATGGACAGATGATACTTTAAAAGTACCGTTTTGGATATCCATAATAGACTTGTAGAGTCTCTGCATCATGAATGCGGCATTCAAAAAATCGTGATAATGTTTTTGCAGCATTGAATGCGTCGGGTATGCTTGGTATAGGCTCTTCTGTTTCTTCTTCACTATCATCAGAATTACTATAGATAGGGCTTTTCAGGAGGCATTTACATGGATGAACGACAAATATAAAAACAGGGTCTTGTTCTTATCCCTACCTAGCAGGCGAAAAAGATAAAAGAACGTTCCCTTCATTCATACACAATTCATTTCGCTAGAGAATCTGAAAACTGACAACGAGTGTTTTTGAAGGCACTGAAATTTCCGAGAATAAGGAAATAAAATGCTTAAGAAAAGCAAAATTTTATTTTGGCTTTGGTATAAAAAGTACATTATCGCAGAAGTACATACTTTTGTTAAGTACATTTTATCCGAAGTTAAATAACATCCTAACTAATATTATAAATGCGAAAGTGAGTTTGTTTGTTTGTTTGTTTATGACGCTTTCACGCCTAAACCGCTGAATCGGATAGGATGCATTTCGGTTTACATATAGATGGGACCCTGGAGTTGGTTATAGGCTACTTAGAATTTTAGTTTTTTAATTACTTTTTTAATTATTAACTAGCTGGATACCCGTTCTCCGCACGGTGGGAAACGAATATTTTCCTTACACATATAATTGGAATTAAACCCAGTGATAGGAATCTCTAATAGTGAAAAATTGCTGGAATTCTGACGAAAAGCTGACTCCATGAGTGGAAATTTGAGACGATTGCAACATGATGACACAAAAACTACGTCATTGTCACTGGCGATCAGAAAAGTAAGAACTTTACGGTATGCATACGAAACTTTTCTCTTTCGAAAAATGCCTTATTTCTACATCATACAATTCTCTTTTTTAGGTTTAATTTATAGCATTCATACATACCATATGAATAACATTACATGATGTTGAATACTATTTTATCTTATCTTGCATTTCGTAAAGCGTGGACAATGCATTAGCACAGTTATGTTGCAGATGACTTTATTAAATTTTACCCAAATTTAAAAAACCTACACGAAACAATCGATGCACATTGTACGTTCAGAAACCAAAAATGCATCCTGTTTCCGTGAAGATCTTGTCGCTTTCGTAAATGAAAAAATTTGTGACGTAACTTAAGCGGAAAAGCTTATTACCCTTACTGAACTCTTAATACAGTAGCACACTTGTTACATAAAACTAACGTTGATCTCACTGCCAATTCACACTAAATAAATAACTAATTTCATATTTTATTTTTAACATAGATTAATTGCATAGTGTCAAATTCAATATTAAACAAAATCTGAAATCGTTTCTAGAGCTCTAGGTCTTGTAACTGGAGTAACTGGAATATATATGAAAAAATAAATTGAACTTTAAAAGTAATTTATATGAAATAGTCTATGCACATTAGATCCCGTTATTCGGAAAGATTCCGCAAACGCCATGGGAAGAAAGAGCAATTAATTTCAGATTATATTTTGTATTCCTTGCAAGCGCCTTTGTTGTGTACATGATTGCAATATCATTCTCGTACACGATGCTTATCCTATAGTCTCTGGTGATTTATTTTGGATTTTCATTTCATATTCCTGACTTTTCATAAGTTTGAAATTTTGTTGCTTTGCGCATGTGAATAATCGATTATCATTTCGCATTACGGCTACCAATTAAATAGTTTTCCATATCGCTTCTTCCACGTTAACGACGTTAATCTGCCTTTTTCTAGTTAAAAAAAAACGCTTACAAAGTTTCATTGCTTCAATTTAGACACACAGAGGGGTAAGGCAAATACGCACCCGACAAATTGCTTCCTTATGACCGCCGAAGCAGCACATACGTTAGCGTGTAATGTGCTTCTCCGGATAATCTGACAGCAAAACAGAAGACAATGACGTGAAAATGACGTCACACGCGAAGGAAATAAAATGAAAAATATGCAGAATTGCCTGAAAAAATTTCGATTATTTTTAATCCGCAAATATGTTAAAATTCTATTTGTTTCATATTTAATGCGTTTTCCCTTTTTTGGGTCTTAAGAAATGTAGAAATGAGTGGTTTCACTTAATTATTAAATTGAACAACTTAAGTGGCAACAATGGATTCCGTTGCTACGGAAACTGTAGCAGTGTTAAAAATAGAATATGAAATGATTTATTTATGTTTACTTTGCTAGAACTGCATTTTGGCGTAATTAACGTCTGCAGTCGATGGCAAATAGCCAAAATGAATCACACATTAAACTTGACAATAAATGCAATAATTTAAAGGCTTTCTATAGAATGCCTAGGAGATGTGTGAAATACTAATCATTTCATACATTGCCGGCTAGTTTTAGGCATTCTATACAATGCCTAGACATTCTAGAATGTCGGATTTCATACTTTGCCGGTAACATCTATATATATCGATGTTTTAATCATCAATTTATTGAAGCCAGTGTTTGTTTAACACCAGCAACTGAAGCCTATGTTTGTTTAATGTTTTGAGCGCAGTGTTTACTCACAGAGTCAAAATAATATGCTAAAAAATGGAGCAAGTATATACTGATTACTTTTGCTTATCAGAAATCACAGTGATGGCATATGGTACACGACTGTAAATCAAAAAACCTATTGTTATTATATTTGGGGGGAAAAAGCAAATGTTTTTTTTCACATGGATGTTTTTCACATAAATGTAATTCCAATTTACATTTTATCTTGAAAAAGATCTAAAGATCTATATCATTGTTTTCAAATAGTAAATTGAACATTGTAATAGGCTTGTTCCATGTTTACTTGTTAATTTATTGCTCTACTAAGAACAACGCAAATTTCGAATAATTTTTCTTAAAATAGAGTCTATAGAAAAAAATGGCAATCAAGTATATTCCATTCAAATATACTGCTCCCCTCTCCCTTTCCATCCGCTAAACCATAGGTTCCCAACCTTTTTTGAACTGGTGCCCCCTTTTCTAGTGAATATTTCAATACCGCCCCCCTCCCACTCCAGAGAAACAAGAGCGTACCTAACACCGGTGAACACGATTTTTGGGTCTGACTTCTACATGATAAATTTTAGTTTCTCCTACGCCAAAACTAAGAAAAATATTTTTTTTTTATTACGAAAGTTTGCTTTTGCAGAAATTAAATCAATTTTTTGGCAAAAATCACTGATTTTTATATTTTTTTATAATTCCACTCTAAATTATGATCAGTAAAGTTTTTGCTGGATATAAGTCTTTTTTATTCAAGATTTGTGATAAATAATCTATATAAATAAAATTAGACTTTTGTCTGTACATTTCTTGGAATTCAAAAATTTTGCGATTTCTATCCGTTTCAAGCACCCGGGAATCCGATGCGACCCTCAAAAAAAAGTTTGTCTGTCTGTCATTCTGTCATTCTGTCCTTCTGTCCGTGACGCTTTTTTTGTTTAAGCATCACGTAAAAACGACAGAAGCGAATGATATGAAATTGGGTGTCATGATAGGTGGTCACTCAACTTAAAACATAGGCGTCGAATTTTTAAAAAATGTTGATTAGATTTTCAGATTTTGCGAAAATCGTTTCAAACTGCGTAAATTTGTATTCAAGCATCACGCAAAAACGACTGAAGCGAATGATATGAAATTGGGTGTCATGATAGGCGGTCACTCAACTTAAAACATAGGCGTCCAATTTTTAAAAAATCTTGATTGTATTTTGAGATTTTGCGAAAATCCTTTCAAGCTGCGTAAATTTGTGTTCAAGCATCACGTGAAAACGACTGAAGCGAATGATATGAAATTGGGTGTCATGATAGGTGTTCACTCTACTTAAAACATAAGCGTCGAATTTAAAAAAAATCTTGATTAGATTTTGAAATTTTGCGAAAATCATTTCAAACTGCGTAAATTTGTGTTCGCACATCACGTAATAACTGCAAAGGTGAAAAAATGATATTGGGTGAAATGATAGGTGGTCACTCACCTTAAACTAGAAGCATCTAATTTAAAAAAAATCACTCAGATTTCGAGATTTTGTGAAAATCGTTTAAAACTAAGTGAATCTTTGTTCCCGTATTACGTAATAACGACTAAAGTGAATGATATGAAATTGGGTCAGACGATAGATGGTTGCTCAACATAAACTATAGGAGTCCAATTTTTTAAACATTTTTATTAGATTTTGAGATTTTGTGAAAATTCTCTCAAAATACGTTTATATTTCTTCAAACATCACGTAATAACGACTAATACGAATGATACGAAATTGAGTGATATGATAGGTAGTTGCTAATCTTAATTTATAGGCGTTGAATTTTAAAAATATGTTGCTTACATTTTGAGATTTTTCGAAAATCGTTTTAAAATGCTGAAAATTTGTTCCAGCATCACGAAATAAAGACTGCAGGGAATGAAACGAATTTGGGTGACATGATAGGTTGTCACTCAACTTAAATTCTAGGCTTCAAATTTTTCAAAAATGTTGATTAAATTTTGAGATTTTGCGAAAATTATTTCAATATGCGTCAACATTCGTTCGCGCATCCCATAATTACGACTAAAGCGAATGAAATGATATTACTTAGTTACTCTCTAACCTGTAATATTTTAACAATACATGAAAATTATAACTTCGCTTTCTTTACTTTGGCAACATACTCCATCCATTCTGTGTACTCCTACAATGCTGACGAGAGTTCTTGCTTTTTGGAAATTTTCATTCACTAACCCGTCGAGGACGGGTACTTCAGCTAGTACAATATAAATGTAAAATAATAAGAAATTAATGTCTAAAAGTGAATATTTTTCGTATATCTTTTATGTTCGTACCAGCAAATAAAAGTACAAACAAATAATAATATTAGAAATAATGTATACAAATAATACTACAAGCACTACTACAGAGTTACAAATAATAATACAGTTTACTTTCGGGTTAATCAAAGTGCTGCATCTTTCGTTTATGAAATAAATTAAAATATACTTATCGACGTAAATCAGACAAAAGCAAACTTTAAGAACTAAAATGAAAATTTAAATGTTTTTCAATGTCTAGAATCAGAATTTAAGCATGAGAACAGAAACCCAAAAAAATTTTTTTGTTGTTGTTGACCGGTGTAATGCATGGTGAAAACAAGAATTAAATTAAAAAAAATTACTAATAGATAGAATATCGTTGGAATTGAAACGCTACTGAATTTCTTCTTCATTTAAAAAAGAGGAATAAAAGTTTTAGCTTACCTGTTATAAGGACAGGCAGGGGTTTTGATAATATGAAGTAATAGATAATAAACTATTGCTTTCTAAATAAATAAATTGACAGTTTCAGAGAACAATCAAACCGCATACTTAATTATATTAAAAAGTATTTTTATTAAAATATTATCAGCGTAATTTTTAAGTCTTTTTTAGACTATATTTGGTTAATCTTTCCACGCCCCTCCGTGCCATATCAACGCCCCCTAATTTTCTCTGGGTCTTTTACCGCCCCCCTGAAAGCCTCAAACGCCCACAAGGGGGCGTTATCGCCCACGTTGGGAACCTATGCGCTAAACTTTGATATTCTGAACGTCGACATTTTATAATGGCATTGGATCTTCAATGATCGGGCGGACCTACGCTATCATCAGATTATAGCTTTCCTTGACGAAAGCATTACACGATAAGTACCGAAGCGTAATCAAGATTTCGATAGGGCAAAACAAGTAGTATTATAAATGAAACATTCCAATCATTTATTTGTGGTGTTTTCTATAAATAAACGAATGTTAATGTTTTATTGATATTCTTTGAGTGTAAAGGAAATTTTTATAAGCGAACAAAATTGTTTAAAAGAATGAATTTATTTACAAACCTTTGAAAGTTTCATCATGTGTCTGATTTGATCACCACAAAACGGAAGGTACTTTTCATTTCCTACTAAAACACTGGAGCAATTTCAAAAGGTTTGGTAATTTTTAAACAAGTAGTTTGCGTTATTATTATAAATAAATCATTATCTTATCAAACAAGTACATCCTTCAAGTTCAATTTCATAATTATCGTGAGGAGGTTTTTAATAATAATGTAGAAAGAAGAATAAAAGAAAGAAAAGTTTATTTCAGGTGCTTTCGGAGATTTACGTGATTAAATCTTGCCTTCCAAAGGTATTTTGATACTGATATGTTAGGACGTCGCAAAATTAAACTTAACTATGTGCACGCGATGAATCAGTCAAAAATGATAGGGTCAGGTCGGGGGAAAATGATGTGTTTTTTTAAGCCTTTAACGCGCAGTGGTTTCGCTCTGAGACCACCAAACTGTTGACGTTTTGATTGTTGCCAGTCACGAAGAATAGATTTGATTTCTATAAAAATAGTGGCGGGTGACATAGCTCCACGAGAATCCTTTACTTTTTAGAACGTCATTTCCCGTATAAAAATGGTCACGATTATTTTTAACAGCACTGACATCTGCTGAAAAATGGAAGAACGCGAGAACAGCTGGATCGATTGCTCAATGCTGAAAAAAGGGCAGCCGTTGCCATCGCTCGACTTAACTACCAGCAAGATGGCGGACGATCGAAACGTTCATCGCGTGCCACAGATCTAGAGACCCTTTTTTGACGCAGCTGGCTGTGCGAGCCTCTGTTCACCCATTTTCGCATGATTAAGTAACAAACATCCAAGCACGCAAACATGCGAACTGATTTGAAAATTTATTAACTTTAAGAAACACATTTGGACAATTCTCTTTTACATTTTTAAGTTTGACGCAAAACTGGCGCAATTTCCGTGCCATTTCATGTTTTTAAAATGCACGCGATTCTGCTAGGGAATGCAAACCCGCACTGTTTATTATTTCGCGGGATTTCGGGATCGAGATTTATTGATCCCGCGGAATTGACATTTCATTCAGAGGAGAACTCATTTCAACAGAAAAAAGTAAGATTTCAAACACTATGAAGTTATCTTTAATAATAATTAATCTCACTTGATAATTAATGCATTATTTACAGAAATATGAAAATTATAATCATGATATTCAGAATAATGTACAAAGTTATTTTTTAGTTGCTAAAAAATAATGTAAAAAAGACAACTTTAACAGTCACTCATCTTCTTACTCTTGGTCTAATTTTGATAGAGAATACGAAAGCACTTGACAAAAAACCTTCTTTTTTTTAATGAAACCTTCAGGGAGCCGTACGTTTTTGCATGGTCAACTAAAGTTCACCTTTTAAAAACATCACTGGCATGGGCGCTCATATCATTGTTTGTGTACATAGGCGCACCCACCGAGGGAGCTATGGGGGCTATAGCCCCTCCTAAGCCTGGAAAGTTAGATGCGAATAGCTTTAAAAATTGAAAAGTGTCACTAATGAATTAAAAATATTTATTTAAAAAATGTCTTCAAATTATTTCTAATTTTTTTGTGGGGGGATCAATTAAAGTGAAGATGTTGATTTTTAAATAAATACCTACAGTTAGTGTATAAAATAAAGTTAAACTTTAGTACAACATCACTGAAAAGATTGGATAATTATTTATGACTCTATAACGAGTTACATTGATGGGCAAGTGATAATGAATTATTTTGACGTTTTAAGAGAGTTATAACTATAATCGAGGTCACAATAACCAAGTTGAGCAGTATTTGGAACCCCCCCCCTCCGCCCCTCTAAACCGAAATCCTGGGTGCGCCACTGTTTGTGTGTGTGTTTGGGGGGAGGAGTGGAGTCAAGTGTCCTGCCTCAGAAAGATACAATATTTAGTCTTGAAACACTTCTGCTTCGGGAAGGGGGTGTGGGGGGCTATGGTTCCTTCCAGCCCATAGGTATTAGAGATGAGTTCGGGCTCATTTTTTGAAGCCCGAGCCCGAAATGTCAGCTAAAGACAAATAAAATGAACTACTTCATTAATAGGATACAATAAATTTTAAAGCTTCACACACCTTCTAGTCCCCCGTGCCGCTATTTTTTGAAATAAGTACATCTATTTATCCCATAAATCACTTTTTAAAATTTGTTTCAAGGAGTATGTTCAACAAAGGAGAAATTTTTCACGAGCCCGAGCCCGAACGCAATCGTGAATTACAGAGCCCGAGCCCGAGTCGGGCTCGGGCTTTCGGGCTCGGGCTGAGCCCGTCTCATCTCTAATAGGTATTAGAGATGAGTTCGGGCTCATTTTTTGAAGCCCGAGCCCGAGCAATATTATTTAAGTCGGAGCCCGAGCCCGAAATTTCAGCTAAAGATTAAAAAAATTCAATTACTTCATTGATAGAATACAATAAATTTTGCCGTTTGTGCAAATTGGGTAAAAGACAAATATAGTTGCAAACTCCCAATGCACTTTCTAATTCTTTGTATCCATCCTTTATCAAAAAATGTCGGATCTCATGACTAACTAAGGAATATAAGCCGCCGTTCTAAAATACCCAAAGAGCTTCACGCACTTATAGGCGCCCGTGCCGCTATTTTTATTTGTTTATTTGTTTATCTTT
Organism: Cheiracanthium punctorium; assembly: GCA_038373885.1. Classification (NCBI taxonomy): domain Eukaryota; kingdom Metazoa; phylum Arthropoda; class Arachnida; order Araneae; family Cheiracanthiidae; genus Cheiracanthium; species Cheiracanthium punctorium. Next base: position 1,587,785 of record JAWZYV010004055.1, read on the forward strand.
TATAAGTACTTTTATTTTCCTCATGAATCACTTTTAAAAATCTATTTCAAGCAGAATGTTCAATAAAGGAGAAATTTTTCACGAGCCCGAGCCCGTCTCATCTCTAATAGGTATGGGCGCCCATGATTAGCGGTTCTCTTTCTTCATGCTCTTTCTTCGTTTTCACCGTCCTTTTCTAGGGCTTTGATGATTTGAGAATATAATCGCTCACTGTTTTAGGATTCAGGTGTTTTGGGATTAGGATTTATTGATACGGCTGTAATCCTGGATGTCACTGGAACTTTGCTTGACAAACTTCAGTTCAGTGCTTATACTTGAGCTTAGGATTAATTTAAAAACTGATTACAGGGAGAAATAAGAAGGAAAAAAGAGATTTTAATGCTACATTTAATTTTATGCGATGAAAATAATTTACTGAAATAGAAAATTCACAGGTAGACTAACATACTTACCGTTATTTTCTTAATTGCTGAAAAAGAACATAAAAAATCTCGCAAATCCAATGAATAGTGTATTGGTCTTGATTTATAATTTCAGAAAAATAAATAAAAGCGCGAATTTAAAAAAAATGAAAACTTTTTTTTTTTTTAACTGATTCGCGACTGTCCGCCAAGAGATAAATTAGAATGAAATGTTTCAGTTCATTTGGAGATTTGAACTTATCGAAAAATTTTAATTACAAATGTTTGATCCAGACTTCCATTAAAAAAATTAAAACTTTTAATTAAATTTCGTAATTATTGATTCATGTATTGTCAGATAAGATACATAAATATGCCAAAATTTTTGGTCAATTGATTTGGAAGGCGACGTGAAAATGTAATAATAATCTATTTCTCAGTTTCATTTCCGCGGGATTACGATCCTAATCCCGCGAGACTGGCTACGATTACATTCGTGCGGGATCCAGCAGGATCCCGTTTCCGTGGGATCGAGGTTGCAATAAAAATGCCACTTAACCCTTTAACGCGCAGTGTTGTCGCCAGTCACGAAGAATAGATTGGATTTCTATAAAAATAGTGGCGGGTGACATAGCTCCACGAGAATCCTTTACTTTTTAGCACGTCATTTCCGTAAAAAAATTGTCACGATTTTTTTAACAGCACTGACATCTGCTGAAAAATGGAAGAATGCGAGATACAGCTGGATAGATTGCCCAATGCTGAAAAAAGGGCAGGCGTTGCCATCGCTCGACTTAACTACCAGCAAGATGGCGGACGATCGAAACGTTCATCGCGAGACCCTTTTTTGGACGCAGCTGGCTGTGCCGGGCACAGCCAGCTGTCGTCGAAAAAAGGGTCTATAGATCTGTGGCACGCGATGAACGTTTCGATCGTCCGCCATCTTGCTGGTAGTTAAGTCGAGCGATGGCAACGCCTGCCCTTTTTTCAGCATTGGGAAAGTGTTGCGCCTCAAAGGGTTAAAGGGACCCCATTTCTGTCAAGTGATCACGCAGAATGTGACGGCACGGTTGTTCACTATTCCCAAAATAGACATCCAAAATTGTTAATAACAATGATAGTAGCATTGAGAGAAGGATGTGCATTACGAAAGGGACTTCGTAATGCACATCCATGCATAAGGGGATTAATTTTTCGAAATCAATGAATGTATTTTTGCCAACCAAAGGTTCGGTACCTTTTGAACACATCTCGTATATATACTTATTGTAATGTGCTTGAGGATTGATTCCTTCAACTATTATAGACAGTAATGAAATGGAGTTCTTTGAGTGTCTCTGTAGACGAACTTGAAATTCTACATACACTATTTTCGATGAAGAACATTCTTTTGTAATCTTTAAGAGGATATATACCTCATTGGGTGCCGATTTCAGGTGGTGGTTGGTCCCTCATCTGGAATCAGTTCAAAATTAGGGACCAACAAGTAGAAGTGCAACCCCCTCGGGGGCACTGGCACCCCTCTTTCCATGGTCTATCCATGAACACGACAACAACAAGAGGATATATCAATTTTGCTTTCGATGAAGTAGGCAAATATCCCTAAAATACGCTTTCAATTGTGACTGACTATTGAGTATAACGTATTAGTTATTATGTGTGTTCTTTTAAAAGAACTATAAATGCTATATACACCATTTTCAATAGGGTGTGTGGCGGGGGCGGCAAGAGTTCACCTCCGCGCACGCAACCCCCGGCAATTGAAGGCCAGCCAAATGGGTACCTTTTGGCTCGGCTGGCAAACGCCGCAATCTGCCACGCGAATTTCACGGAATCAAACCCGGCTCCCGCCACACGCTTTCCCTTCAGGTGCATGGTACAGTACACAGAAATAACATACAAATATTTTGCAGTAATCAACGCATATTTACGTCTGTTAGAGCGTGGACGAACAAACAGGTAAGCCGAAATCTTAAACCTTTTTTAACTTTATTGGAACAAAAGTTAGACGTAATAGCAAACGGACCATTCTATCAACCCTTAGGTACGGGTTCAATTCCCGGTTTGGGTTTGGGTGTTAACTTGTCGGTCCCGTCATAGGAGGTTACTTTGGTCGCCTACTAGGTGGCCCGATAATACAAGTAAAACAGCCAATACTTAGGCTCTTTAACCCTTTATCACAGTGTTGCACATCTGATACCTACCAATCATAGCTGTATAAATTAATCATAGTGTATTAAAAATATTTGAATGGCTGTTTTTTTTTTGTCTTTTTTTTCTAGAATAACGTGACCATAAAGTAATTTTTATAAAAATCTGAAAAACTTGTGTTATTTAATTAATATTGTAAAACGAAACTATATTTTGCACTTCAGCAGTCACACTATTGCTTATTGCCACACTGAGTGTTTTTTCGTAAGCAAAACTTACAAGAATGTCAACGATTTTTACTTTCCGAACATGTACCATGTAAGGAAAGTATTGTAATAATGAAAATATTCGACTTTGAGATTCTGATGTAGTCACGTGTGTTCTGGTTTTCAGGATTCATTTATGCTGTTTTTACGAGATCTAGAGATACCTCCTAAACGGTGCATTCGCTTGAGTTCAAATTTGGTTTGTATATTATAGACCACCGTCGCACGACCGGTATTGATTTTTGTGTGTGTATAGGACTTATAGGTTTTTTACAGGTTACAAAAATAATTCTTTAACATAATGGCTTATGGACAGGAATTATTGAAAGTGTACTAGCGTGCAAACGGTGCATTCAATTGAGGGCAAATTGGATATGTACACTCATGTCCATAAATTAAGGATAATGAAGTTCAGGCAAAGAAAGAGAAAGAAGCAAAACAAATTTGACTTATTTGTAAAGTCTATTTATTAAACAAACAGTAAAGAGCAAAAAAGATGCTATATGTTTGACATAATTAATAAAAATTGCAAGTTTTAATCCCTTGACCAAATTTCAAAAAAGAACCTATTTACAAAAAACAGTATAACATGGTTAGTAGGATAGTTAATACGGAGTATGTCTCCCGGACGATGCAATACAGGCCTGACAATGCCTAGGCATGCTGAGTATCAAATGATCAACGTGATCTTGGGGAATATTACACCACTCATCAAGCAATGCACTCCGAAGTTCCGATAGACAGGTGGGAGGGGGTTGACGGGCTGCAATTCGTCGGCCAAGCATATCCCACACATGCTCTATTGGATTCAAGTCCGGTGAGTATGCTGGCCAATGCATACGGGTGATATCCTCCGATTGAAGGCATTCGTCTACAATGTTTGCACGTGGACGGGCGTTGTCATCCATAAACACAAATTCAGCACCCATGGCGCCCCGAAACAAACGTACATGTTGTTCCAGAATGACATCCCGATAGATGTGGCCTGTCATCGTTACACTCTGAACATGCAGGTCAGTTCTGGAACCAAGAATAATTCCTCCCCAAACGAGCCATCCTGCACCACCATAACGGTGTCTTTCAATGGTGTTCTCTTGGTGGTAACGGGTACCTGGCGCTCTCCAGATGAATGTCCGGCGATAATCAGACTCCAAACTAAACCTGGACTCGTCGGAAAACATCACACAAGACCACTGTTGCGGTGTCCGCAATGTATGCTCTCTACTCCAGGTTAATCGCAGGCGACAGTGAGTTGCGGTAAGTGGAACACATCTGACAGGCCTACGAGCATATAGACCAATGTGCCCTAAGCGTCTGTACACAGTCTGCCTTGAAACTGTCGTACCGGTAGCTGAAGAGAGCTGACGAGACAGGTCTGATGCTGTACTCCGTCTGTTTCTTTTGGCAGTAACTGCCAAATAGCGGTCCTCATTCGGCGTTGTAACTCGGGGGCGACCTGTGCTGTAACGTCTACTCACATTACCATCATCTTGGAATAGTTGCCAAAGCCTGGAGATGACACTCTGGGCGATTCCAAGTTCCTCGGATACTTCCAGCTGGGTACGTCCACATTCCAGTCGTCCGATAATTCTGCCACGTAAAACATCATCCAAATGCCTCCTTTGTGCCATAACTATGCGGTTTTTGCACTGAAAGGCTTTCACAGCGCTTGTGAACAATTTTACTTCTTTGCCACCATTCCTTATATACCCCTCTCTTACACTCTCGTCATTATGACGTACCATCCACGCCATCTGGTGGTTTCCTGTAATTTGCATATTCTTCTTCAAGATGTGTGTGATCATTCCACAGGTGAAATTTTTATTTTAGAGATCAATTTCTGTGTGATTCTGAATTATCCTTAATTTATGGACATGAGTGTATATTATAGGTGATAATCACAAGACCTGTATAGTGACCCGATAGTTTGTTCACAGGGCTGCATAAACAATTCTTATACATTATGGTCTACGGACACAAATAATTTTTAACTCTGCTAGTGTCTAAATGGTGTATTCAAATATGTTCATATTGGGTATACATACGGGGTTCGCCGTCGCATAAACTGTATAGATTTTGGTGTGTGCAGGGCTTATATTTTTTGTACAGAGATGTGCAAAAAAGTTCTAATACATTACGACGCAAATTCTTGCAAGAGAGCTAGTGTCTATATCGTGCATTCTATTGAGCTCAAATTAGTTACGTATATTATAGGTCACTGTCTAACATATTGTGCAGATTTTGATGTGTGTAGGCCTTACAGTTTTTCTTACGGCCTACAAAAGCTATTCTTATCTGTTGCGGCGTATAGATTAAAATTATTTCACTTGCACTAGCGTCTGAACTATATCCGATTGAAATTTATTTAAACGATTGGTGAAGCTCAAGTGTTCGGAAAGTCGATACACTCCAGATTTTTTTAAATGTTCGTAGCTTAAACTGTTCACAAACACTTCATTCAGTCAATTTAATATGCTACAGATATACTTTCAAAAAATGCAAAAATAAAATGACCGTTTTATTGAACTCTATACCAGGGCCGTAGCCATAAAAAAATTTCGGGGGGGGGGGGGACCAAAAGGTGAAAAAAGGCTTCATTAGTATTGTTTTGTTAACAAAATTTTTAATTTCGGGGGGAGGGGGACCGGGCCCCCTGTGTACGGCCTTGCTCTATACAACAAGCACATTTTGGTCAATAAGCTTTTACATGAGTTACAAAACTGTTAAATAAAATCTTTGAGTATGTTTATAATCTGTTTCTGCACATTGCAGTTAAAACAAAAGAAGAAATTAAAAATTTAAGTAGTTGAGATATAAAGGGTTAAAAGTGGCGAATGACTGATGATAAGTGCCCACTCTTCGAAACAAGGGCGGATTAAAGGGGGGGCCGGAGGGGGCGACCGCCCCCCCCGAGAAAAAAGAAATTAATGTAAAAGATCCTATTTTACTTCCATAAAATGGATGTATATGTCAATCTTCTAACTAACCGCCCCCACCGACAAGCTAACCGCCCCCCCCCGACAAACTTCCAATAATCCGCCACCGCTTTGAAAAAAAAGGCTTTGTTGAAAAGTGTTAAAAAAATTTAAAAAAAAAATAAAGTAAAAAGACAAGAGTGGAAGAAATTTACCAGAAAAAAAAAAAATAAAGCGGATTTGTACATCTTAGTTGCTTACACGTTAAGATATTTGACGGCGCACTCACAGGAAAACAAATGTAATTAACTCACTAACAGGTAATTAAACATAGTTTCCTCTATTATATAATTGGGAGGGGGAAAAAACCTCTCAGCGTTATTTAACCTTTGACGATGGAAAAATAAATAAATCGAAACATTCGACGACGGGATTTTGAATATCCAATTGCACACACACACAAAAGCGGCAAATAGTTCTCGAAACTTGAGAGATTTTGCAATAACGAAATGGGTCAGACTGGAAAAAAATAAATAAATAACTAATTTGACTCGACGTGATGCCAAAGCGAATAACAAAAAATCCAGTCTTAATTCCCACATTCCGAAATATAAAAATTCCAGCACGCGTCGAAGTGAACGTGGATTCAGCTTGTTAAAAAAAAAAAAAAAAAAAGAAAAAGAAAATAATAAAGTAAATTTCCCCAGTTACATCACAACTGGAGACAGACTCTAAGAGTTCTTTTTGTGCAAGACCTTACCGTAATTGCCATCTGAAGATAATATATTTACTAATGGTGGGCTCAAGTTTTCAGATTTGCTTTATGAAAGTAAACGCAAAAGTTGATATAAACATTCTAATTAAGGGATATCTAAAGAATCAGTATAATAATACGGAAGCCGCCTACATTTACGGAGAAAATCTTGACAGAAATTCAATTTAGTAATTTTAAATCGTGGGATGCAGGCCACACAAAAGCGTTGTGTTTTATTGCGCAAATGTGGAAATATGATCGGTTGCGTTGTAAATTTCCTCATAACTGACCTTTTTCTTTATTTGATTCACTTTCAACAGAAAAGTATTTTATGCCGTCTGACAAAATAAACAGCAATGTTAAGGAAAAATATAATTTAGCGATGGGTTTTAAAAGGATTCGATTTGCTGGAATAAATTATACAGTATGTTTGCTCGCTAAAGTTTCTGTTGTCATCTCATTAACTTAAGAACAGCGAGAATTATAGTCATGCAAGTGATATCTAGGTATAGTAAAGGAACAAAGGATTCTAGAAAAAAAAATCATTTTCAAGGTTTTACCGGATCGTCGATTTACTAAGAAAAATCACCTTGCACAGTGCGCACTAGAGATAAGTTCGGGCTCATTTTTTAAAGCCCAAGCCCGAGGACTTTTAATTCGAACTCGCGCAAGCCCGAGCGATGTTATTTAACTCGGAGCCCGAAATTTCAGCTAATAGATCAATAAAAGTCAATTTCTTCATTGATAGACTAAATTTTGATGTTTGTGCAAATTAAACATTAATATAATATCGAACTCTAAACCGTTTGAGGCGTAACCCTTTCCCAATGCTGAAAAAAGGGCAGCCGTTGCCATCGGGCACAGCCAGCTGCGTCAAAAAAGGGTCTCTAGATCTGTGGCGCACGATGAACGTTTCGATCGTCCGCCATCTTGCTGGTAGTTAAGTCGAGCGATGGCAACGGCTGCCCTTTTTTCAGCATTGGGCAATCTATCCAGCTGGTCTCGCGTTCTTCCATTTTTCAGCAGATGTCAGTGCTGTTAAAAATAATCGTGACATTTTTTTTACGGAAAATGACGTGCTAAAAGTAAAGGATTCTCGTGGAGCTATGTCACCCGCAACTATTTTTATAGAAATCCAATCTATTCTTCGTGACTGGTAACAGTCAAAACGTCAGAGTTTGGTGTTCCGAGAGCGTGAACACTGCGCGTTAAAGGGTTAAGGCATTTTCCAATTCTTTATATTCAAGTTTATTATTATGAGTGTCCCAAAAAGGTGCTAACGGGCTTTAATTCTTTATCTATTTGAGAAAAGTGGGCAGTGTAAATTGAAAAAATGTTCAAAATAAGGTCGGAAATAAGATTTCGCTGAGAAGACATTCCTGTAGTTTATTTACAAAATGTTACACTTTTTAAATTTGCATACGACCCCCCGTACAAAAACATTCCCCATTAGAAAAATGTGCCCTATACACTCATGAGATGATGGACCAAATTTCAGCCTTTCATCATAAAACGTCCAGAGCTATCTTTAAAAAAAAAAGATGATTGGGGACTTTGAATGCAAACAATATTTGCTAGAATGGAAAAAAAGATTTTCTCTCGTCATTTCTGTACGACCCATGAAATGCGATCATTCGACCTGATTTTTTCCCTTCGAGAGCCATTGAAAAGTGGTTTAAGTCGGCGTTATATGTATCTTCATATCTCTGACACCTTTTAAGGTATATTTCTCAAAATATGTATGTTCCCTCATGAGTGTATGAGGCACATTTTACTAATGGGGAATTGCATTCGGGGGGTATTTATATACGGGAATCGTATACAAATTTAAAAATTGTAACTTTTTGTAAATGAGCGAGAGGAATTTTTTTTCTTAAAGGCAACAGTCTTATTCCCAACCTTGTTTTGATCATTTTTTTTCAATTTACACTGTCCAGTTATTTCTAATATATAAAGAATTAAAGCCAGCTACCACCATTTTGGGACACCCTGTACAATAATATAATTAAAGAGCCCGAACACAATCGTGAATTTCAGATCCCGGGCTCCAGCTCGTGGTAAGCCCGCCCCATCCCGATTCAACACAGCAAATGCTAGGCATAAAATGTTCGATTGTTTGTTCGCTTTTTATCAAAGCTGTACTTGCCTGACATTAGGTTCATTTATTCTTCATGCTCAGAGTGTCTTCCTTCAGCAAGTGCAACAACATACATACTTTGCACCCATGACTGACAAAAAAAGTGCGCCAGGGCCGTACCCCAAAAAAAAATTTCGGTTGAGGGGAGGGGACCAAAAGGTGTAAAAGGCTAAATTTTTCGCAAAAAGGCTTCATTATTATTGTTTTGTTAACAAAATTTTAAATTTCTGGGGGGGGGGGGTTGTGATGGAGATCACATATCTAATTTAATAATCATTTACTTTGGCTTTCTTTAATGTAATCTATCCAAAATCAAGAATTCTAAATCACTTCTGTTTTTCATTTTTCTGCCATTTTGGTTTTTAAATCTGTATATTTGCTTTTCCCCGAATGCACTATTCTTACTTGTTTATTCGTCTCTTCAGACCGGTGTGCTAAAAATAGATTATATTTGCGTCCGTTTGCAAAATCAACGTACTTTTGGATTCCACTCCTTTGGCTTGGTGTTGGCGTTTTTATTATTTGTTGCCCTTCCGACGTCTTAAAATTATTTGCTCGCGATTACGTCATTTTAATTTTATTGGATTAACTGTTAGGGTTGCTCTGGAATTGGCGTTATTGATTTCAGCCAAGTGTTTGTTCTCGCCAATGTGTAATTCTGTGCTGGCGTAATTTTTAAGTCATTCCACCTTAATTTCACTGTCTATATAGGACGTATTTTTTATTTCGCTGAGCCACCACCATCCGTTGTAATAAGTTTATGTCTGAATAGTATCTTTTAATAAAATTGTTTTAAGTATTTAACGTCTTTTTATTATATTGCAACTAAGTGTATCGAACCTAGATTTTCATGTGTCAAAACGCAGTCTTTAAATTTAAAACAGCCTAACTAATTAACGTCTTTACAGGGGTCCCCTGGATACGGCCTTGAAGTGCGCTCTTCCCTCAGTAAGAACAACCACCACTTAGTTTGTATGAAGGTACTTCTCAAGATTTCTATCCAATGACTAGTGCTGTAAAAGTAACGACAAAATGAGTATCCGTATGTATTTGTTACTTAGATGTTCGCTATTCGTTACTAAGTATTCGTTACTCGTTACTTTCGTTACTACTAATAGAATCGGTAATAGGGTGTTATATGTGCCCCATAACAACACATCCGGGACAGTGTTGTTATGGGTATATGCCGCCCATACATAAACCCATAACAAAACATAACCAAAAAAAATTTTTTTAGCGAAGTTGTACAAAGTTCTATTTAGAGCTTATTTTCTCTGATTTACAGATTGTTTTTATACACATTTATGGTTTTATACAATGCTAAATTATACGAATTACGGAGTGCACATAGAAATCTTCCAAAGACATATGCCATTCTTTTTTTTTCTCAACCCCCCCCCCCTTTTTTAAATTCTGAACGCTGGTTTAACCTGTTCATTCTTATCATAAAAAGTGTAAAGGAAAGCTTGTGACTCGTGTTTTTTCTGGGAGCGGGTTCTCGAATACTGAGATCCAGGGATTGGGCCACATATATTAAATTCACAGGGCAGGGGATCTCAGTATGATATCAACTACTTTGCGTCTCTACAAGCATAACATCTTTATTATTTGTGAGTTCTTATTTCATATCAAAAACTTCTTTTGCTGGACGATTTTTCGAAGTAAATTAAAAATTACCATATTTTAAATTAAAATTGTTTAATTTAGTGAGAATGATCTATTTTTAAGATATTTCCAGTTATATTTCTGCACTTTTGGGATGAAAGGGGTTAGCCCCTTCTGTGGGTGCATATATGAGAGCATTCTCTAAGCAAAAATTATCACTCCTTTCATACAGAAAGAATGGTTGCACCGGACTATGCGTATTCCATGAGTTCATGGAATAAAATGTACCATAAAATAGGGCAGATGGCCCCCTAAACGCCGACATTTTAGAAACATACTGAACTTTATTGAATTATTTTAATAACAGTGGCTTACGCAGGAGTGGGCATAGAAATCCCGGGTAGCTCCCAATTTTTTATATATTTTTTAAAAAATTACTTAAAAAATGTGTTTAGGTTTCCATGCTAAATATTTTTTTTAGTTCCAAATAATATTTCAAATAATAAAAATGTGTGAATTCGTTTACTTTATAAAAATATATTTTTTTTAAAGGTGTATTTAAATAATTTGTTATTTATTACTCATTTCGATTCTAGCTAAAAAAAAAAAAAAAAGTTAAGTTCGCAATCCTGCTTCGGAACCACCCTGAAAGAAAGAATTCTGATTGCACCACTATTTAGTACTAAAATGTTAGAAAGCCCGAAATTAGCACCCCTTACTAACGTGCTTCTCTTATATGTATTGCTCCTCTACAATTATAAGAATTTGCGGGCTCTTTTTTTGCGGGGGGGAGGGGGGTGCCCCTCCCCCCCGCAAAAAAAGAGTTCAACTGCGCATAATAACATACTATACACCGGATCGTATCCCCCCATTGTACGACCCATATCAATAGAGCAGCAGATACTATTCCATCTCCATAACTGTAACGAAACATACGGATTCTTCCAAACCTCATCAAAACGATTCCATTCGGCGCGGCACAAACGAATTGCAACCAGAACATACTACTCCTCAAATACCGAAACTGATTTTTCCCTCCCAACAGCGAGAATCCATAATACTTCCGGTATCTAGTAACGGAAAGGAACATACTATTACTCAAATACCGAAAATCATTTTCTCCCGTTCGAAGTTCGAACCTGGTCGAACCGAAATGCAAACTCGAAAGTCATTTTCCCCATTGAAACCGCGATCCGATATCCAGTAACCCCAGTAACAAATAACGCCTCGCCTGGCAGTCTGTATTCGAAGTTCGAAGCTGCTCGATCCGAAACATCTTCGGATCGAGTAGTAACGATATCAACCGAAAAGTAACAATTCGTTACTTCGAGTCTGAGTGATTATCCGTATCTTAGTACCGAATACATGCGGTTTGCTTCAGCTCTACCAATGACCATTTGTGTTGGCTTCTGGCGTGTGGGATCATCATGCTAATGAAAATACTATCACAGATTCAGGTTCTAACGAAAGTGATTCCAAAATAAATGTTTTAGTGTCTTACTGAATTTAACCCGTTCGCTCCCATCGCTGCAAGAACGCTACGACAGCGATTCTTCCTTCTATACCCATCGTTGCTTCCGAATTTGGGTTTGTTTTTAACGCCTCTGTTGCAGTCCAACGCATGCGTTTGTGCAAAAACGCTGGCCACTAGCAGGATCATTCAAAGCCCATTCTGGGAAGGACGGAAGTATATAAATAAGTAAGAGGGGTTAGGGGGTATGAGTACCCTCCTTAGTTTACGCACACACTAGTTACAGATAAATATTAATATTTTGAATCCGTTGCTCAAAATAGCATACGGTAAGAAATATTTAAATCCTAACTAATATTATAAATGCGAAAGTGAGTTTGTTTGTTTATGACGCTTTCACGCCTAAACCGCTGAATCGATTAGGATGCATTTTGGTTTAGATATAGAGGGGACCCTGGAGTTGGTTATAGGCTAATTAGAATTTTAGATTTTTAATTACTTTTTTAATTATTAATTAAAAACCGTTTTTACGTTGCCCTGCTTGGCGAGTTTCGCCCGTATCAATCAAATGATTCATGTTTTGAGCTAACGAGAATGCTATTGCTTCAATAAAGAAGCGCGTGCGTGCATCTGAAAAGCATTAAATTCCACGGAAATTATGCCAGTTTTATGCCAAATCTATCTATGAATAATAATAAAAATGAATGTTCTCCAGACAAATCTACAGAAAGCAGAGCTTTGAAAATTTGAGCTTAGAAGCCCATGACTGTGCACCTGAGGCTCAGAATGTTGAAATTTTAAATACTTTTCTAATTATTAATTAAAAACCGTTTTATCGCCCGCACAAAATGATTTATGGTTTTGAAATAAAGCTGAAATTCTATTTTCAGATAAACATGCATTCGAAAAACATGAAATGGTATGGAAATTATGTTGATTTTACGCCAAATTAAAAAGCATTAGAAAGAAAAGTCCAAATGTGTTTCTTAAACTTCATAAATTTCCAAATCCTACCAATAATATAAAAACTCGGCTGTTCGAGCCTCGTCAGGGGGAGATCCCCCTGAACCCCCCTAATTTTTTAGTTTTATTATTGCCATATTAAAACTATATTAATTAACTTGGCATTTTATCTCTCATCTTTCGCGTATTTCGCCTGGTAACCCTATGTTGAAATTTTTATGAGTGTAACCTATTTATAGAAAAATACATGTGGTGCATATTCTACAGCTTACGAAATAGTGTAACAATAGATTAAAGCTGTTGTGAACTAATAATATTTGAATATATGTAAAAAATACATGTGGAGCATATTCTAGAGCTTACAAAATAGTGTAACAATATCGAGACTAAAGATCGCTTTAATCTCGATATTAAAGCTGTTGTGAACTAATAGTATTTAAATATTGTAAAATTATGTCGCTTTATTATGTCGCATTTTTGGGACACATTTTTCAATAAGGGTATTGAGAGATAAAATGACATAGTCATTAAAAAATGTGTACGTTTGTGTGTTTAGATATTTTTGACTGAATCACACACAAATTGCTGAGCGGATTTGGAAAAATTCGTAATGAAGATAGCTTATGCCCTGGATTAACATACAGGCAACCTTTCAAGCATATAGTATAAATAATTCTTTTACAAAAACATTCAAAATAATTCTAATGTATTGCGCTCTATGGAATTATAGCTACTAAACCGAATTTAAAACTCAGTTACACTATTCCTGAGTATTATTGTTTGTTTGTTTGTGGATTAAGACCGATTGACTGCACTAGGGTCCTAGGCCTATATGGGTTATTCCTCTGTGGGGAACTTTCTAAGGGATCCTAGCCCGTATTTACGCGAGGTTTTGGAGAAAACCGCGAAAATCTGCGAGCAGCTAGATCGACAGGCTCGACCAGGGGTTGAACCTGGCACTTCCAGCCTTCCAGTTTTGAGAGTAGAACTTCTTAGACACTGGTGGGACCCTGAGTGTTATAGGCTACCTTTTATGCATATATCACAAATAGTTCTTTTACAGGGATACTCATAAGAATTACATTACACTCTATGTGTATCTCTGTAAATACTGAACCGATTCCAAAACTTTTTTCACTGTTAGTAAGCTACACTGTTCTTGAGTATTATAGGCTAAAATTCATACATGTAGTGCAAATAGTTCCTTTACAGGAACACTCAAAATAATTCTAATACATTACGCTCTCTGGGTGTCTCTGTAACTATAGAACCGATTCTAAAACTTTTTCGCTAAGGAAAAGCTGCACTATTCCTGATTAGCGTAGGCTAAAATTCATGCTATAGCATACATATTTCTTTCACAAGAACAACAAAAACAGTTAGCAAATACTGTCGTAAATGTATTCGCCAAATGCCTGAAAAAAAATCTAAATTTAGTAACTCTGCTTACTCTCTTATTTTAAATGAAGTATACTACCACGCATTATACTTCATATAAAATAAGTAAAAAGCAAATAATATTTAAATGCAGTTTCTTTTGTCGCAAACATATGTGTTATTCACACATGCATAATTTCTTTTGGAACCTAACTCTAAAGCCGACGCGGACGAAGTCGCGGGTAGCAGCTAGTCTTATAAATAAAAATGAAATTCTGTTTGTTTGTTTGTTTGTTTGTGGATTTGATTCGTATATAAATCCACAAAAATGGACCTATCGGCCTGAAATTTAGTACAGATATGTAAAATAATATAGAATAACTCATAGTCCACTTTAAAACTTTGAAAGTCCACCCGTTCCCGGAATTTAAGAGATTTTTTTTATGCTCTTCACGCAAAAATCTTTCCGTAATTGTAACCCCTGTAGTGAAAAAAGCGTGAAATAAGGATCGTGGTTGCCATGTGTGGCGATTTTGCCGAATAAAATGTTTTAAATTCTCAAAGTAAAAATAAAAGAATAATAATGATTTTTTTTTTGTTAGTTTATATTCGTAAGGTTATTTTTTTTTTAAATTATAATATCGTGTGCATGGGAAATCAGAGCAGGAATGTAATGCTTTACACGCAAAACAATAAGAATTGAAGATTTCCGAGGCTAATAGGTAAATTATTTTAGTTTGGCGAAAAAATAAAATGGCTCAAATGCCGATTTTGTGAAAGTGAGTTCTAGCGGTTTGCACAGATTTCGGCTTGGCGCAATTTATTGAGAGCTTAAGGAAATAGATTTTTGAAAACAAGTGGAAAGGTTTTATTAGAATACAGCGTTAAATTTTAATGATCCGTGAAGAAATAATGCAGTTATTAAGGGATTTCAATTGATCTATCTCCAGAATTCTCGCCAAATGAGTACATTGATTTAAGTTGGGGGAATTCCGCCAAATTTCAGAAAATTGAAATCTTCTCATTTAGTATATCGGAGTAATGATGAATAAAACACGTTATAGTTGATAATTTTAAAAAATTCGGCTGTATTAAGGGATTCAACTTTTCAAATAAAGGCTTGCTTTACTTTTTCGCGGTCGAACCATTTCCCATATATTATTGCTGCTAAGTCAATGCTTCGAATGATTTCCTGAAAAAACGCTTGCAAAATGGCGTATGTTGGCACTTTGGCGAGGCTTAGATTTGAAACTGGATTTTATTTGAGACTGGTATATATAATAACACTGGTTATAGATAAAAATGAATGTTGGTATGAGTGTATGAGGTTGAAAAACTCCAGCACCGTTGAGCACCGTTGCACCATGAAATTTGGTTCACCTAAGTCTTTTATCATGGAGAAGCTTTTTATGCTATCCGTTTTCCTCTAACTTGCCACCAGGTGGCGCAGCAGAACGTCGAATTCTATTCCGTTTAGCCGTTTGCTATGCGAATATCGTCCAACCGATTTCGATGAAATTTAGTACACGCGAATATTAGAACACGGAGAATATTTTTCACTATCCATTTTGCTGTAACTTGCCGCTAAATGGCGCTGAAAAGCATCAACTTCTATACCGTTCGACTGATCGGCATAAAATTTTTTATACTTACACATTTGAGCACGAAGAATATATTCTAACTGCGTTCCTTTTGATGTTACTCACCACTAGATGACACTGCAATGCATTATTATTTTAACTCGCCACTAGATGACGCTGCAGCAGGCCAAATTCTTGACCATTCAAACGCTCGCTATGAAAATCAGTATACATAGCTATTTGAACAATGAGAATATTTTGGCGTTATCCATTTTGCTATAACTCGCCACTTGACGGCGCTGTAGCAAATCATTACTTTATTGAACCACTAGATGGCCCTGCAGTGTATCACTTCTTGACTGTGCAAATGATCGCTATGAAAATAGGTATACATAGATATTTGAACACGGGAAAGAGTTTGGCGCTATCCATTTTCCTATAACTTGCCACTAGATGTCGCGTCAACACATGAACTTCAGGACTGTCCAGCCGATAGTCATGAAAATTCGTATACATCGATATCTGAATGCGAAAAATATTTTCGCCGTATCCGTTTTGCTAAAACTCGCCACTAGATAGCGCTACGCCGCATGGCCTTCTGCACCGTACAAACGATTGCCTTGCAATTCGGTATGCATGATTATTGGAGACAATATAACGCGATATCCACTTTGCTATATCTGTTTATTACAATGAATAGTAATCACCACAAATCGTAATATCAAAAAGTCCATTCATTCCCATGCGAAGAACGGGTACTTCAGCTAGTATTATATAAATTTTGAAATATTTATATTAAAATTTAAAAAAAATTATATTAATTTTGAAAATATTTTAATAAACACAATTTACTATGTAGAATTTAAAAACTTTTAGAGCTGTGGAAAATTTGTCCCAGATATTAATAGTAAAATTGACTGCCAATTAAATTTTACAGTAAAAATGGACCCCCCCCCTCCTTAACTGGACCCCTCCCACGGGAAAGCTATAACCCACAAAAGTCTTCTGATCCATGGCCAGGAAGATGGTAGTGGCCGAACCCCACTAAAAATAATCTTAAAATTTTCTTTAAAAAAAACTGCAGAAAATCCAATCCCACTTAAGTGTGAAGGTCCCGGGTTCGGGTCCCATCGCGCGGCTGTCGATCTAACGGTCTGGAGTTTTGGTAGGTTTCCTCCAGATGTAACGTGAATACGCGTTAGAACCCCTTAGAAAGTCCTCCTGCCAAGGCACCCCCCTTCTGCAGATCGCCCTAGTGTAGCGTTGCCATAATCACACACAACCAACCATGGCCAGGAAGCAACGATCGGAATGGAAGGGGAATCGCTGTCGTCTCGTAGTTGCAACGTTGATAGCGAACTGCTTCTTGCGTGAATCTCGCAATGGAAATCTGCTCCCCCCATTTTAAGTATAAACCATGGCACGTACCCTACCTGCCATACCCTACATAAGTCACTGTTAGCTAGAGTGGCCTGTCGTCCAGGGAAAAGCTTAACCCTTTAACGCGCAGTGTTGCGGCTCTGGCAACGCCAAACTCTGACGTTTTCACCGTTGCCAGTCACGAAGAATAGATTTGATTTCTATAAAAATAGTTGCGGGTGACATAGCTCCACGAGAATCCTTTACTTTTGAGCTCGTCATTTCCGTAAAAAAAAATGTCACGATTATTTTTAACAGCACTGACATCTGCCGAAAAATGGAAGAACGCGATAACAGCTGGAAGATTGCCCAATGCTGAAAAAAGGGCAGCCGTTGCCATCGCTCGACTTAACTACCAGCAAGATGGCGGACGATCGAAACGTTCATCGCGTGCCACAGATCTAGAGACCCTTTTTTGACGCAGCTGGCTGTGCGCGGGCACAGCCAGCTGCGTCAAAAAAAGGGTCTCTAGATCTGTGGCACGCGATGAACGTTTCGATCGTCCGCCATCTTGCTGGTAGTTAAGTCGAGCGATGGCAACGGCTGCCCTTTTTTCAGCATTGGGAAAGGGTTGCTCCTCAAAGGGTTAAATAATTCTATGACGGTGTCTGACCATTATAGCACTTACGTACCGACAAATGAGACAGCGAATATTTTGAGCACCTTTCTAAGCACACATAGTCAATCACAGGCGGGGTTAAACAAATAAACCCGCACAAGTAGTTTCACAAGTCGCTCCGATCTAATCAATCGTGCGGTTCTCCGGTTAACAAACGGAGCCGTTCAGAAATGAGCGATAAGAAAACAATCCCGGCGTCGAGGCTATGTTTGCACAGCTCTTGTTGCCACTTCTGTGCCTTCATTTCTCACAATGTATCAAGTAATTCCTCTTTGAAAAGAGTTTCCAAGTCTTCGAGGGCAATATTTCCATTGTCTGAGGCTCCGTGCGCTTGTTTTTCGTTTTTTTTTCCCGCCTGTTTTCATAAACGAATTACAAAGGACGCGCCGCTAATTTCACGTCATTCATGACACGATGACTTGACTATTTGCGATAGTAATTCCTTTTATTTTTTTCGAATGCCTCTACGACACGGAAAAAATATGAAGAATCGTGTGAAATACTTTTTTTTTTTTTTTTTTTTTTTTTGCTCGCCCTCGAAACAGCAGAGTCGCCAAGGCTAGCGCATCTTGACATTTACCAGTAAAATCTGCGGTATATACTTAAGTATTGTGTATTGCTGCACAAAATTCTGCTAGTTTCCTGGGTTCATCGTTCTAAAGTCCAGTAGGTGTAGAAAGTTCTAGCAAAGAGTCCATTTGTTAGGATGGAACACGAACTTTACTGCTTCTAGAACAATCAGTTGTGCAAAATTCACAAGCTCGATCAGTCAGTAAAACATGCTTATAACAGTCCGCTTAGTACAGAAGTATTCACAATTTCCGTATTTCTCGCACAAAAAAAAAACTCTTCCACAGGCAAAATTTCAGTGGAAACATAGAGGGAAATCGTTAACCATCCCTCAAGACCGAATTCACACACAGCATACAAAAACAGGCTTCTTAAACAAGCGAAAATACCGCTTTTCTATAGCGTCAATACTCAGCCTTATGTTTTGGCAGAACGGCATCTGCTTCGCGCGGGCTACAGCAACACTGACTGAACTGGGTTACCAGCGCTGCTTTTATAGATTACGACGAACAGTGGGGAAGCTTCCAGAAATAACTATCCACGGAATGTTGTAGAACAAACTAGATTTTGATTGCGTATTAGAAGAGTAACACTAGGCTATTATGTATGTTAAAGCAGGAAAACTAACTTTACAAGCCCCATTGGAAAAAACGCGCCAAATGACTGAAATGTCGCCAATCTTGGCGACATTTTGGCGAAATTTCGCCAAATTTGGCACCAAAAATTAGTCCCCAAGAGTGAGGTTAGCAAAGGCCTACGACCCATACTTCTCGAGATTTCTAGAAAACGCCGTATCTCGCGTACCAGTTGATGCAACAAATTGCAAAATCTAACTATTTGACGTGTAGTACGCAAAATTTAAACTATTTTAAACCAAATAACAACCGGTTGCCCCGAAAATTCGTAACAGTATCAACGCAAAGCTACTCGGGGGCTATCTGCCTAAGGAGAGGTAACTTGGGTGGAGGACTTTTTAAGGGTTGTAATGTGTATTCACGTTAGATCTGGAGAAAACCTCCCGAAATTCCAGACCGCTAGATCGATGGCCGCGCGATAGGCCCGAACCCGTGACCTTCATACTTCAGCCATCTACCATGCTAAGAAAAAGTCTTCTGATCCCCTCCCTTTGTAAAATGTTTTCTGAGAGCTTACCCCATGGCACCCACAAGGATGGAGCTAGGCGGAACTAAGGGTCTAGGACCCGGCCTAGGAGGGACCCACGCAATTCCATTTTTAAACTACTATAATTCAATACAAACTATAAAAAAATGTTTTGAATATTTTTTATCCAATGAGATTTTAGAAGATTATTCAATTAACCCTTTGAGGCGCATCCCTTTCCCAATGCTGAAGAAAGGGCAGCCGTTGCCACCCCTCGACTTAACTACCAGCAAGATGGCGGACGATCGAAACGTTCATCGCGTGCCACAGATCCAGAGACCCTTTTTTGACGACAGCTGGCTGTGCAGATCTATTCTTCGTGACTGGCAACAGTCAAAACGTCAGAGTTTGGTGTTCCCAGAGCGGGAACACTAAGTGTTAAAGGGTTAAAAGGCAGAATCAATGAATTGAATACTTACTTACAGAGATCAGGTCCTACATAAGATTCATGTGAAACCATTTTGGATGAAACGGAAGTAGCTGCCCAGGCAGTTGACACTTCACCAGAGTTTGTCATGAAAAGAAAACCCAAATTAAAGATGAAAAGATACCTGAAAACCTTCAGCCAAAAACATCGAACGATTTAAAATCTTCTGTTGCCCTTTCTATTTTGGATTTTGTCACTGAAGAGTTGAAAACAAGATTTGCGAGATGCGAACCAATTTGTGATATGTTTTCAATACTTTTTGCTGTCGTGGACCTAGAAAACGATGAACTACACGTTAACCCTTTGAGGCGCAACCCTTTCCCAATGCTGAAAAAAGGGCAGCCGTTGCCATCGCTCGACTTAACTACCAGCAAGATGGCGGACGATTGAAACGTTCATCGCGTGCCACAGATCCAGAGACCCTTTTTTGACGACAGCTGGCTGTGCTAGCGATGGCAACGGCTGCCCTTTTTTCAGCATTGGGAAAGGGTTGCGCCTCAAAGGGTTAACGTGTAGTTCATCGTTTTCTAGGTCCACGACAGCAAAAACTATTGAAAACATATCACAAATTGGTTCGCATCTCGCAAATCTTGTTTTCAACTCTTCAGTGACAAAATCCAAAATAGAAAGGGCAACAGAAGATTTTAAATCGTTCGATGTTTTTGGCTGAAGGTTTTCAGGTATCTTTTCATCTTCATTGGGTTTTCTTTTCATGACAAACTCTGGTGAAGTGTCAACTGCCTGGGCAGCTACTTCCGCTTCATCCAAAATGGTTTCACATGAATCTTATGTAGGACCTGATCTCTGTAAGTAAGTATTCAATTCATTGATTCTGCCTTTTAACCCTTTAAAGTGCGGTGTTCCCGCTCTGGGAACACCAAACTCTGACGTTTTGACTGTTGCCAGTCACGAAGAATAGATTTGCACAGCCAGCTGTCGTCAAAAAAGAGTCTCTGGATCTGTGGCACGCGATGAACGTTTCGATCGTCCGCCATCTTGCTGGTAGTTAAGTCGAGCGATGGCAACGGCTGCCCTTTTTTCAGCATTGGGCAATCTATCCAGCTGTTCTCGCGTTCTTCCATTTTTCGGCAGATGTCAGTGGTGTTAAAAATAATCGTGACAATTTTTTTACGGGAAATGACGTGCTAAAAAGTAAAGGATTCTCGTGGAGCTATGTCACCCGCAACTATTTTGATAGAAATCCAATCTATTCTTCGTGACCTTCAACAGTCAAAACGTCAACAGTTTGGTGGTCTCAGAGCGAAACCACTGCGCGTTAAAGGGTTAAAGCCATCAATCTCCTCTGAAATTTTTCCTTGAGATCCGCAGATTCGGACAGCGTAGTAGAAGAAATTCTACACATGAAAAGCGTTCATAATACAGTCTTCCAATCAGAAAAAGACCTGGCTTCTCAAATCCATGTATGAGAAAAATCCTCAAGCAATTTTTTTATTGAACCTGTGTACTGCAACAAGTTTTTTTTTTCTTTTTGTACGATTCCAATAACAGTATTTACGCATAAAACGTCTTCTAAAAGACAAGCGAACACTTGGAAAACTTAACGGAACAGCCCAACAGGCCAAAGTCGTCTTATGCATTTAGCAGTTGAGAATAAATTGGCCACTCTTGACTTTTCCGACATAATGGATCATTTTAGCCAGAAGAAATCTCGGAAGACTGTTGTTGAGCAATGTTACTTTGTATGCAGTCCGGTGTCTATGATTTACATTAATGCTGATTTTTTAAAAATCTTAGTGTGCTTAAATATATTTGTTGGGGTCATTAAGTAAAATAATTTTCATGTATAAAGTTTAGTTTGGACGAGAAATTGTTACCATAATCGTAACAATTATTGTCAGGTTAAATTACATTCTAAAAAGAATACGCGCAAGAAATAACTATGCAGCCACCAATGGAGCAAAAATTAGTTATATAGCCTATATTAGTTATGTAGCCTATTTAAACGTAACTAACTAGGAGAAGGGGCAGGGGAATTGCCCCCCCATCCCTCCCAAAAGGTAAGAAAATTCAGATATCACCTGTCTGCCAATATTTTCTATAATAAAAAACATTTTTCTCCCCCCCCCCTTTTAATGTTGCATGCAAGATACAGTTCTAATGTACCACCCGACTGTAAAAAAACGGGAGTTACTTATATCTACCACTGGATCCAAGGCCCTTAATAAGATTCGGGGGGCTATGGATGTAACAATACAACACATTTAGCATATTTGGAGAATACATTGCCGGAACCAGATTTACTCTAGAATTGTACGTGATTTGTCCGGACACACATGTGACTTCAGCGACACATAAAGCATGGAATGATGGAAACGCATGCTGGCTGTCCATTTAGTGGCTTTTGAATGAGCTTGTGTTACGTTGGCTGCATTCTTGCAACGAAGGTAGAGAACAGGTTAAACTGTGATTCAAAGGAGGGGAAATTTGGTTAAACTGCACAACCATCCTATTCTCATTCTTATAATCGGAGAACCGAGAATGGGAGCATAATGAGAATGAATGAATGAAACTATTCGAATTAATCGATTATTAAATGCATTCGTGATAATCGATTTTGGAAAATCCGTTCACGCGCTCAGCACATAGCATTCGAATAGCCCATGGCATTCGAAATCTGGAATAGAAATCACGAATATTATTCGAACAGTGAAATCGCGAATACTTAGCGATGTGCTATTCGAATGATTTTTTAATAATCGATTACTATTATTCGAATAGAATCGATTAATTGAATAGAGAATATTTGTGATTTTTACTATTCGAATAGCATTTTCGATTTTTACTATTCGAATAGAATTTGCGAGTTTTACTATTCGAATAGCATTTGAAATTTTTACTAATCGAATAGCATTTGCGATTTCTATTGGAATAATATTCACGTTTCTATTCGAATAAAATTTGCGATTTCACTATTCGATTGACATTAGCGATTTTTGTTAGAGATTTCGAATACCATGTTCTGAGCGTTCCAATAAATTTTCCAAAATCGATTATTGGAATGCTTCTAATAAATCGATTGATTTGAATAGTTTCATTCATTTATGCTCATCACTATACGAATAGGGGAGACTGCGGGGTTATGGGACAAAAGAGTTTGTGCGCAAAATAAGATATTTCTATGAAAAGTTTGTATACCACAAATAAGGTACAGTAATACTACATCTTTGAACAACAACAGGTCAACCACTGCAGTTAAGTAATAAGCCTGAGAAATCAAGGTTGTTTCTAACACATCAAAGTAAATTTTAATTTTTATATTTAATTGCAATTTTTAATCATTTAAAATAGCATTTAATTAGCCCATTAGCGCCCAACTTTTTTCAGCACATTCTCAAATTTATGTTGATGCCAGAAGTGATAAATAAATTTCCGTCATCTGTGTGGAATGAAGAACGTAATTCTTTTTCTAAAAATATAAATAAGACAGGGAAAGATTCTCATTAAACTTGTTATCGCCGAGTATTTTGTGCAAATCAGATTTATTATTCGATAAATTAAACTAGGAAAAATATTAATGCTTAAATATTTGTGTGACTGACAAATTTCGCGATGATCTAAAAATAGATCAGTGGGCGCTGTTAATGGATTAATGGAAAGATTCTTCACGATAGCAGATATCATATACGTATATGATAATATAAATCACACATTGTGTGATAGAACATGTGGTTTTCTATTCTTGAAATTTTGAATTCTTACATTGTGGGGTCTTATGGGACTGTTGATATGGGGGACCACTGAGACAGCTGAACAGACAGTAAACCAGTCATTATTGTATACAAAAAAAAAATCTGTTTAAGGTGTAAATCATGACTAAAAGTTATTGTAAATTAATTAGGCCTATAATTTAATTCATTTTGTCCCAATAAAAATTAATTAATCTAACAATATGAGCTGTGTAAAATTTCAGACAGTTTTGTAGACAGAAGCATCTCTTTTCAAAACTCATCAACTGAGTTTAATGGTGCAATATCCAAGACAAGTTTAAAAAAAATTAAATATAAGTGACTTTGTTTTAGTTAAATTTTCAGGAAAGCGAAAAGTGTTCCATTACATCGGTACCATTAGTAAGATTAGCAATGGTGAAATGCTTGTGAACTAAGTTAAAAAACTGACTGTTTTAAATTCATACTATATCCAGGAAAAGAAGATAAACATTGGACTGATATTGCTGAAATAGCGTCGAAATTGGCACTACCTAAAATTGACAGAAAAGCTAATGCGATCATCTACAATTTTGAGTTTTTCTTTCTTCTCTATATGACCTTAAATATTACTTCATAAATAAAAAAAAATTATGAAAGAGCATCGGTTTTAATATTTTTTAATTAGATAGTTTCACATACATAATTTAGTTTTTATTTATTGATTGATTTAATATAAAATTTATAACTCTGTTAATGGGACAATGATATAATTTCAGAAATGGATTTTTTTTTTATTAATAGGTATTTAAAAACACATAAACATTTTTTGGTAATCACGTGGGTTCTTTAATTTAGTATGATTTATTTTTAAATATCTGCATATTTCATTGAAAAATAGCTTAAATTTAAAAAAAAAACTGTCCCATTAGCCCCATTCACCCCTACTATTCAGATAGCGGAATCGCGAATACTTCTCGAATAGGAAAGATCTCGAATATTCGATTGATCGATCATTGACTCTATTCGATTAGTAGTAATCCATTATAGAAATCATTTGAATGGCGCATCACTAGACTATACTTCCACGACTCATTGTGCAATAATAACTATAAATTCTTTTGACTGCATGGCTATTCTCAGCAAGCAGCAACCAAGATGCAAAGGTTTAATGTCGATTTAATTTGCATTTCTTAATCCACGAAGTATGCACATGATTCCAGAAACAATTTAAGTGCCTCCATACACTTCCTAATTTACGAGCTCCATTAACGATGCTGTGCGATAGTTAAACTACACGTAATGAGCTTTACATAGATGCTTTTTTTATTTCTTTTTTTTTCCTTTTCGAGTATGCGTGCTTGTCAGCAATTGCGCTTGATTGTTCCTTTCCACCATTGTGTCAGCTTTTTTCTTTTTTTTCTCTTTTTTCAATAACTTTTTCCCACTCCGTTCGTCGGATTTGTTTCTCAGTTACAAAACTTACATCGAGCTGGAGCAGGAAAGATTCCCTTACCAGTGTCCCCAGGTAACTCCTAGAACTAAACCCTTTGAAGCGCAACCATTTCCCAATACGCACAGCCGGCTGTGTCTAAAATGTCCTTTAGCTCTGTGGCACGCACTGGACGATTCGATCGACCGCCATCTTGCTGGTAGTTAAATCGTGTGATGGCAGCGGCTGCACTTTTTCGAAATTAGGCAGCCTATCTAGTTGTCCTCCTTAACCCTTTGAGGCGCAACCCTTTCCCAATGCTGAAAAAAGGGCAGCCAGCTGCGTCAAAAAAGGGTCTCTAGATCTGTGGCACGCGATGAACGTTTCGATCGTCCGCCATCTTGCTGGTAGTTAAGTCGAGCGATGGCAACGGCTGCCCTTTTTTCAGCATTGAGCAATCTATTCAGCTGTTCTCGCATTCTTCCATTTTTCAGCAGGTGTCAGTGCTGTTAAAAATAATCGTGACAGTTTTTTTACGGGAAAGGACGTGCTAAAAAGCAAAGGGTTCTAGTGTAGCTATGTCACCCGCCACTATTTTTATAGAAATCAAATCTATTCTTCGTGACTGGCAACAGTCAAAACGTCAGAGTTTGGTGTTCCCAGAGTGGGAACACTGCGCGTTAAAGAGCTAAGTATTTAATTGAAATGAAATGTATCCTTCGTGAATCAAAACAGCCAGAATGTGTCCAGAATTGTGTCCTCACAGCGAGGACACCTCACGTTAAAGGTTTAAACTGCCATATCGCATTTAAATGCCTGCCAGGCGAATCACAAAACTCATGTTAAAAATTTCTGTGGAAGGTAGAGCACACGAAAACAACTCGGAATAACAGCGGAATGCGAGAGTGCAAAATAGTAAGAATTCATATGCACTTCTTATCGTCTTGGGAGGTTCGTGTGTTATGAAAATCTTACACGAGGGGCATCTGCCTAGGGGGAGAGTGTCTTGGTCGAGGGGCTTTTTAAGGGGTTGTAAGGTGTATTCACATCACATCTGGAGAAATCCGACCAAAACTCCAGATCGAGAGCTGAGTGGCCGGGTCACCGTCTTAGAAGAGGGCCTTTCGAGCCTTTCGAGTTTGGAAACAGCGAAAGTATGTCGAAAGTCGCCAGGACTGATCATTTTTGGCGATTTATAGCCAAGTTTGTCTCCAAAAAAAATTCTCCAAAACTGAACCCAGCTTGGCGATGTCTTCTATGTTTGATGAGAAATTGCCAAACCCATTTTATAATGGGAATAATTTATCGCTAATGGTGAAATAATTTGGTCACAGCTTGCATATTTGTCACCACGGACGAGGCTTGAAATATTTAACGGTGCTAAATACACCAATCTGCAAAACATTATGAGAAAGAATAGATGGAGAACTGTTTTAATGGCTACCCTGATGAGAAGTAAGAGTAATTATCGATTATGTGTGTGCGTAATCCGCCAAAGGATCAAGAGAGATCACAAAGTTGCCATGGTGTGGTGTCAAATACTGAAATAATTTGCTGAAAAATCAATAGTTTTCTGATAATTTAGCCTTATCACTCAAACTACGTTTGCCCATTACACCGAGAAATTTACTGGACTGCTACTTATAATCGAACAACAAATCTAAAATGATAGGAGAAAAGCTTATAAATATAATAAAAAAATTTTAGTGCATTTCTTCCATTAATCAAAAGTTGTGGCTTTTAGTTAATAAAAAGGCCGACCGGATTGTTTGGTGGGTAAAGCATCGTACTACGGTTTCGGGTTCAACTCCCGGCGGTCGAGGTGGGCGTGGATGTCATTGTGTCCGTCCCTTCATAGGGGTCAACGTGGGTCCATCTACTAGGTGCCTCCATAATTAAGTAACAAAGAACTCCCTTGGCCTCCAATGCCTTCAAGGCATTGTTAACCCTTTGAGGCTCAACCCTTTCCCAATGCTGAAAAAAGGGCAGGCGTTGCCATCGCTCGACTTAACTACCAGCAAGATGGCGGACGATCGAAAGGTTCATCGCGTGCCACAGATCGAGAGACCCTATTTTTGACGCAGCTGGCTGTGCCCGCGCACCGTCTCAAAGGGTCCGAACAATAGGGTCTCTAGAAAAAGGGTCTCTAGATCTGTGGCACGCGATGAACCTTTCGATCTTCCGCCATCTTGCTGGTAGTTAAGTCAAGCGATGGCAACGGCTGCCCTTTTTTCAGCGTTGGGCAATCTATCCAGCTGCGGATTCTTCCATTTTTCAGCAGATGTCAGTGCTGTTAAAAATAATCGTGGCCATTTTTTTACGGGAAAGGACGTGCTAAAAAGTAAAGGATTCTCGCGGAGCTATGTAACCCGCAACTATTTTTATAGAAATCCAATCTATTCTTCGTGACTGGCAACAGTCAAAACGTCAGAGTTTGGTATTCCCAGAGCGGGATCACTGCGCGTTAAAGGGTTAATGCGCACCATTTGAGGAAAAAAAAAGTCAATAAAAAGTGTGTTTTTTATTTGTAACTGAAGAGCACAAACTAAAAATTTAATAAAAATAATAAAAGCTGTTCATTGTGAAATCCTAAATACCTAAAATAAAACTTTAGACGAATAAAGACATGCTATAAAGAAATGAAAGCTACAAAACTAAGAAAACTTTAGAGAAATAGCTGTTTTTCTCTGAAATTTTCAGAGTGTTAAAACTTAAATGCTTTTTAGGATTTCACAATAAAAAGGTTTTACTGTTAAAATTTTTTTTACTTCAATTTTTATTTTTCCATGAAAATTCTAGAAGTATTCTAAATTTTTTTAAGCCTTAATTGTATTCCACTTGCTTTAACTCCTTCCGTACCAGTGGATCCACGTATGAATCCATGGCCTGATTCTTCGCAAACACTTGTGGATCCATGGCCTGATTCTCCACGAACACCAGTGGATCCACGTATGGAACCATAGCCTGATTCTTCGCAAACACTTGTGGATCCACGTATGAATCCACGTCCATTCATTATTCTATCGTTGCCGCTGAAGGAAAATACGTTTATGTATAGCTAGCAGTAGCATAGCCAGAATTTTTTTGTGCATGTAATCTGAATACAATTATATGCTGCCACGGAAGGGGTTAAAACTGCTGAAA
Source organism: Cheiracanthium punctorium (assembly GCA_038373885.1). Lineage (NCBI taxonomy): Eukaryota > Metazoa > Arthropoda > Arachnida > Araneae > Cheiracanthiidae > Cheiracanthium > Cheiracanthium punctorium. Next base: position 1,615,842 of record JAWZYV010004055.1, read on the forward strand.
AATTGCACTATTTCTGGGGGGGGGGGAGGATCTAAAAGAAATGTTCAACGACAGCGATTGCATAAAGTTTAGCTAAGCCCATTAGTTTCAGTGAGTGAATATACACTCTTCTTTCATAATTTTTTTTTTAAATGTATTAACCCGTTTTATTTTGTTTATGGTGAATTGTATTTTCGTGCAATCTCAGTTCTGGGAATGACGTCTCGCCCGGTGGTCTTCGGGTGGTTCAATAACCCGTCTAGTTCTATCTCTCTCTCTCTCTCTCTCTCTTTTAACCCTGTGAGGCGCAACCCTTTCCCAATGCTGAAAAAAGGGCAACCGTTGCCATCGTTCGACTTAACTACCAGCAAGATGGAAGACGATCGAAACATTCATCCGACATCTTGCTGGTAGTTAAGTCGAGCGATGGCAACGGCTGCCCTTTTTTCAGCTTTGCGCAATCTGTCCAGCTGTTCTTCCATTTTTACAGCAGATGTCAGTGCTGTTAAAAATAATCGTGACCATTTTTTAAACGGGAAATGAGGTGCTAAAAAGTAAAGGATTCTCGTGGAGCTATGTCACCCGCAACTATTTTTATAGAAATCAAATCTATTCTTCGTGACTGGCAACAGTCAAAACGTCAGAGTTTGGTGTTCCCAGAGCGGGATCACTGCGCGTTAAAGGGTTAAATCCCAAAATGCGTGCGTGATGTCACTCACTACTTTTCTCCTAACCATTGTAGTAATAAAAATACACTGAAAGACAAACAAATATTTTTTTGAACTTCTCTAAAACATGTTTTTTTTTTTTTTTTTAGCACTAGCGTACTATTAAAATCAATCAGGTTTTGTAGCGTTGACATAACTTGTCTACACAATTTGTCACGGCGAAGCCTTTTTCAAATATGTCAAAGCAGTGCATAGCCCGAGGAAGGGGGGGGAGAGAATAAAATATTGGAAGTCGCCAAGGTTTGCAGTTTTTGATTATTTATCGCCGATTATGGCGCCAAAAATAAGTTCTCAAAACTGAACCAAGCTTGGCACTATCTCCCAAATTTGGCTAGAAACAGGCAAACGTGACAGTTTATTTTAGAGGAGAAGTATAGTTATAAAATGCCTGGCGAGAAGATTGTAAAATAGTTTTAGTAGGCGGTAGTTTAGGACAGATTATAATAGTTTTAGGGCAGATTTCAACTCTGAAAAAGTGTTTTATGGAACAAGAAGAAAAACACGGCACACTATGAAGATACAGTAATGATACAGTTTCTAACTTAATGGAATAAGTAGAAAAATAGGGTGGCGCATGGATTATAATACGCTGTTAATATATAACACTTTAGTGCGTATTTAAAATATGAAAATGTTTCAGAAATTATTTTACTTTTTTTTTTCTTCAATATTTACTTGGGCACTTGGTATTCAGCATCAATACAGAAGAACAACTGGGTAGACTGCTCCAATGGTCCAAACTTCGGAAAAGTTTATCTGTTGTCATAGCTCGATTTAACTACCAGCAAAACAAGGTGGTCAATCAAATAGCCTGTCGCGTACCACAGAATCTAAAACCTTTTCGGACACAGTGTGACCGCTCGGAAGAAGGCCTGCTGGCTTACGAAATGAGTCGTGTTATGTGGGGTGAGTTCTATGCATAAAATGAAAATTTATATAGAAAAACTATTATTCTGACTGCTCATCATCATTGTATCAAGTTTATTGTTGTTTAAATTTATCTTTGGAACAACAGTTAAAACTATATTTAAAAACTGAAGCTGCAATCTTAATTTCCAGACAAATTTTTAGTACAGGATGTGTCACAATTCCCTCTCCTGTTTGAATGGCTTGTAAATATATATATATTACCAATGCAGCAACAAACTTGACTTCATTGGAGAAAGAAACGTTACCAGTTTTGTTTCACAAATGTTCAGTGTGGGAGCCTTTCGTGATGCGGCAGATATTAAGTCCAAATTCTTCCCACACTCGCTTTAACATGGTAGCAAATGCGGTTGTGATCCTTTGGCGTATATCTTGTAAATCACGTTGCATAGGGGCCCGAACACGCCATCTTTTACGTAATCCCCTAAATAAAATCGCATGGGGTTAGGTCCGGAGCTCGAGGTGGCCACGGAAGAAGGCGATTGTCGTCGTCAGAACCTCGTCCAATCCACATACGAGGAAGCTTCGTTACTAGTGAAATAAAACTTGTAATGTTTCATTCTCCAGTAAAGTCAACTTTTTTGCTGTATGGATAGTATATTTGTTTTTATAAGCCCCCCAAACCCGAGAGGGAATTGTGACACACCCTGTATGATATTTAATCAATAATCAACAGTAAATCAAGATGAATTTATATAATAATAAATTTGATGAAATGATGATGAGCTGCCAAGAATCTGATTTTCACCAAACTAAATTTTCATCGTGTGCCTAAGCCCGCCTACATTGGATGATTCATTCCGTAAGCCAGCACGCCTTCTTCTCGAACGCCACGACACAGCTGGCTGTGTCATAGGGCGATTCGATCGACACGTCTTCACTATTTCAGCACTAAGCAGTCTATCCAGTTTTTCTCCTATATAGATGGTATTCAGACATTGACCACTACTAAGGCTGGAACTGTTATGGGAGCGTCTAGTAGGCGGCCTACGCTACTTCCTACAGGTGGACAATTAAAAAACTAAGCCCAAATCGGGAGTCGAACCTGGGACTATGATTGTAGAGAGTGGTGCACTAACCACCATACAATATAAGCGACTCTCTAAAACATGTCACTGCACGTAAAACTTTTTCCCCCCGAATATAGAAAAGCAACTGCTAACAAACAGTTATGTAGTTCATTTTTCAACCGGCAATGGCAGTTTCCCAACCTTATTTTAAAAGCTGAAGTCGATGGGGAAATCTATGTTTGCGCCTAACTTCGTACACCCTAGTCCTTTGGGAATCAATTCTCCCCAAATCATTAAAAAGCTGACCCGCTTTGAGGAGGAGCGCTTAGGGGATTCTCGTGATTGGCTGAACGAGTTAAGAAGCAGTTAAGAAAGTGGTTAGAGCAATCGCTATTAAATGACTGAAAAGCAAGGTAAGTTGAAAGGGTGATAGCCCGGTTTGGAGAGGCGTCGATCTCGTAGCCGAAGATTGGGGATTCGATCCTGGGGCCAAATAATCGGTAATGCAGCCATCTGTTGGCTCCCGAATAAGGTAGAAATTAACACCCTTGGCAGATACTGCAGCTATCGATCTAATTTGGATTTGGGGTTGGTACAAAATGCTGTAAAGGAAGTAGTGCCTAAGACCCCATAATCCATGAAAACAAGAGAAACAGACAGACAGGGTAAATTGAAAGTTAACTACCGACTGATAGCTGACAACTCCTGGAGAATTTGATCCCTGGTTATACTTGTCACTTTTTCAACGGGCATCTTACATCCAAACGATAAGTAATCCAACTTTAATATAGTATGCCCACTCAAGTCCCTTGCCACCCTCAGAATGGCTGCTGCTACATTCATAAGTGATGTCTAGGCATAGTAAAGCAGCCAAGCGCTACTGAATATCACCTGGTGGAAAACTGCGGAGTTAGCATTCCTATTTTGAAAACGGCACGAGATAGGAAAAAAAAAAGTGGCATACAGAGTTGTAGAGTTTCATTGCTTTAGTACGGAAAGACAGCTTGTGGACATTAATGCGAAGAACAGAGCGGTTAAAACGCGCATTTGTTTTTTTCGTGATTTCCTACATGTGGATCAATGTTATCGCTTGTGATACCCCATCAAAAGATTTATCCTTTCCATTCAAGTTTCGAGATGCCACAGTTTAGGAAATTGCGAAGAAACACACGCAAATGCATGTTTTAAAATTTCCAGTCTTCGCATTAATGTGCTCAAGATGGCTTTTCTTAGTAAATCTATGATACTCTACAACTTTGCATTTTCAATCCCGTCGCATTCTGTTTTCCAGATAGGAATGCTAACTCCGCAGTTCACCAACAGGTGGCGCAGTAAGGGGTTTCGTTCAATAGCGCAGAGCTACTTTACTATACCTAGGCATCACTTTTATGAATATAGCAGCAGCCGTTCCGAAGTTAATTTCTTGCGCACCCACCTGGAACGTACATGCGTACATTTTTATAACGTCGCACATAAATATCATGGACGTACCTGTGTACGTTCATCGTATTATTGCATAGACTTAACTTTTTCCTGCTGATATTCTTAAAGACAGTGTATAACTGTTATCTGGTATTCTAAGCCGTGATGTTTTCGCATCTCGATATTTTAGCCTTAATTTTCCCACGCTTAACAGAATTAATAATTTTAAATTAAAGATAATTTAATTATCTGGTATTACGGTCCATTTATAGATGAATTTGCCTGGTGTGCAAGGGGTTAAGAGGGTGGCAAGGGATTTTAGTGGGTGTATTGTATACCCCGCGGGAGTCCTCAACAGGGGCTCTACCACGATGTCATCAGAAAGCTCTCCGTGCCAGATAAGTCAAGCCTTCTCGATTTATGACGTGACAACCCGAGAAAACCTGTCTATGTGCTTCCACGAAGCTGTCGATATCGTTCCGATGCCGGATTCACTATCAGAAGTAATGCTTTTTTTCCCGACACGTCAGATGAAGGCGGAAACTTGCATTCCGATACGGAGAGTAGAAGATGGATGATTTTTTTCTTCTTTTTTTATTGTGTGTATTATGGAGTGTTAAGCACTGCCGCAAAAGGTTCCCCTGTCTTCGGCAAGCTTGAGTTTCCCTCCCTGACAAAAAATACACCCCTTCCTTAATGGATGCCCCCCAAACTCTCGCAAATTCTGAAGTCCATGACCTCATTTGAAAAATTCTTGAAAAAAGGGGTGGAAGTAGTGTATTGTGATTGGTTGATCAGTCCCTGCAACCGACAGGGTCGGAACAGGTTCAAAAATACTCGCTTCTTTTACACGCTATATTCGTGGTAGCACCTAATTGCAGTCCCGGCTATTTATCCGAAGAATTTGACTATCCGTGGGAGAGAACTATCCGCCACATGATACTCTCCGATAACATCGTGGCTGGGTCCCTATTACCGACAGGATCGGAACCGGTTCAAAAATACTCGCTTCTTTTACACGCTATATTCGTGGTAGCACCTAATTGCAGTCCCGGCTATTTATCCGAAGAATTTGACTATCCGTGGGAGAGAACTATCTGCCACATGATACTCTCCGATAACATTGTGGCTGGGTCCCTATTACCGACAGGATCGGAACAGGTTCAAAAATACTCGCTTCTTTTACACGCTATATTCGTGGTAGCATCTAATTGCAGTCCCGGCTATTTATCCGAAGAATTTGACTATCCGTCGGAGAGAACTATCCGCCACATGATACTCTCCGATAACATCGTGGCTGGGTCCCTATTACCGACAGGATCGGAACAGGTTCAAAAATACTCGCTTCTTTTACACGCTATATTCGTGGTAGCACCTAATTGCAGTCCCGGCTATTTATCCGAAGAATTTGACTATCCGTGGGAGAGAACTATCTGCCACATGATACTCTCCGATAACATCGTGGCTGGGTCCCTATTACCGACAGGATCGGAACAGGTTCAAAAATACTCGCTTCTTTTACACGCTATATTCGTGGTAGCACCTAATTCAGGGTCGCAGCTATTTATCCGAAGAATTTGACTATCCGTGGGAGAGAACTATCCGCCACATGATACTCTCCGATAACATCGTGGCTGGGTCCCTATTACCGACAGGATCGGAACAGGTTCAAAAATACTCGCTTCTTTTACACGCTATATTCGTGGTAGCACCTAATTGCAGTCCCGGCTATTTATCCGAAGAATTTGACTATCCGTGGGAGAGAACTATCTGCCACATGATACTCTCCGATAACATCGTGGCTGGGTCCCTATTACCGACAGGATCGGAACAGGTTCAAAAATACTCGCTTCTTTTACACGCTATATTCGTGGTAGCATCTAATTGCAGTCCCGGCTATTTATCCGAAGAATTTGACTATCCGTCGGAGAGAACTATCCGCCACATGATACTCTCCGATAACATCGTGGCTGGGTCCCTATTACCGACAGGATCGGAACAGGTTCAAAAATACTCGCTTCTTTTACACGCTATATTCGTGGTAGCACCTAATTGCAGTCCCGGCTATTTATCCGAAGAATTTGACTATCCGTGGGAGAGAACTATCCGCCACATGATACTCTCCGATAACATCGTGGCTGGGTCCCTATTACCGACAGGATCGGAACAGGTTCAAAAATACTCGCTTCTTTTACACGCTATATTCGTGGTAGCACCTAATTGCAGTCCCGGCTATTTATCCGAAGAATTTGACTATCCGTGGGAGAGAACTATCCGCCACATGATACTCTCCGATAACATCGTGGCTGGGTCCCTATTACCGACAGGATCGGAACAGGTTCAAAAATACTCGCTTCTTTTACACGCTATATTCGTGGTAGCACCTAATTGCAGTCCCGGCTATTTATCCGAAGAATTTGACTATCCGTGGGAGAGAACTATCCGCCACATGATACTCTCCGATAACATCGTGGCTGGGTCCCTATTACCGACAGGATCGGAACAGGTTCAAAAATACTCGCTTCTTTTACACGCTATATTCGTGGTAGCACCTAATTGCAGTCCCGGCTATTTATCCGAAGAATTTGACTATCCGTGGGAGAGAACTATCCGCCACATGATACTCTCCGATAACATCGTGGCTGGGTCCCTATTACCGACAGGATCGGAACAGGTTCAAAAATACTCGCTTCTTTTACACGCTATATTCGTGGTAGCACCTAATTGCAGTCCCGGCTATTTATCCGAAGAATTTGACTATCCGTGGGAGAGAACTATCCGCCACATGATACTCTCCGATAACATCGTGGCTGGGTCCCTATTACCGACAGGATCGGAACAGGTTCAAAAATACTCGCTTCTTTTACACGCTATATTCGTGGTAGCACCTAATTGCAGTCCCGGCTATTTATCCGAAGAATTTGACTATCCGTGGGAGAGAACTATCCGCCACATGATACTCTCCGATAACATCGTGGCTGGGTCCCTATTACCGACAGGATCGGAACAGGTTCAAAAATACTCGCTTCTTTTACACGCTATATTCGTGGTAGCACCTAATTGCAGTCCCGGCTATTTATCCGAAGAATTTGACTATCCGTGGGAGAGAACTATCCGCCACATGATACTCTCCGATAACATCGTGGCTGGGTCCCTATTACCGACAGGATCGGAACAGGTTCAAAAATACTCGCTTCTTTTACACGCTATATTCGTGGTAGCACCTAATTGCAGTCCCGGCTATTTATCCGAAGAATTTGACTATCCGTGGGAGAGAACTATCCGCCACATGATACTCTCCGATAACATCGTGGCTGGGTCCCTATTACCGACAGGATCGGAACAGGTTCAAAAATACTCGCTTCTTTTACACACTATTTTCGTGGTAGCACCTAATTCAGGGTCGCAGCTATTTATCCGAAGAATTTGACTATCCGTGAGCGAGAACTATCCGTCACGTGATATTCTCCGACAGCATCGCGATTCGGCCCCAGATGAGACTCACTACGTAATTCGGTCTGATGTAGAAGCATTGCAATTTTTATTTCAGAATAGCATACATCGCTCATCATAAGATAGGTAATAAGGTGCAATGTGCACACACGCGTGTCGCCTGTCGGTCGGAGAGTGTAGACGCTTCTGTGCGCTATCTGAGGAAACTTTTGACGAAGATGGATATGTGGGAAGAAACAAAACTTCCCGCAATATCTCCTGCTGTCGCGTACGCTTGTTTCTCGAGACAAGTTTTATGGGACCTTCCTGACGGATGAATGGATGTCAGGCGAGGAAGATAACGGCGGATAAACAACTCGACTCTTCTCGGCCGGAAAATAAAAAGAAAAAAAAGAGCTTTGTTTCAGGCAAATAAGAACACACCCGATCGCGTTTTGCCTAAGCCCGAGTGTGATTCGGGTTGCCGTTTTTTCGCAGCCGTATTCACCGAGTACTTGACACCCGCGTTAACCCTTTAACGCGCAGTGTTCCCGCTCTGGGAACACCAAACTCCGACGTTTTGACTGTTGCCAGTCACGAAGAATAGATTGGATTTCTATAAAAATAGTTGCGGGTGACATAGCACCACGAGAATCCTTTACTTTTTAGCACGTCATTTCCCGTAAAAAAAATTTGTCACGGTTATTTTTAGCAGCACTGGCATCTGCTGAAAAATGGAAGAATGCGAGAACAGCTGAATAGATGGCCCAATCCTGAAAAAAGGGCAGCCGTTGCCATCGCTCGACTTAACTACCAGCAAGATGGCGGACGATCGAAACGACCATCGCGTGCCACAGATCTAGAGACCCTTTTTTAACGACAGCTGGCTGTGCGACAGCTAGCTTCGACGTTTCGATCGTCCGCCATCTTGCTGGTAGTTAAGTCGAGCGATGGCAACGGCTGCCCCTTTTTCAGCATTGGGAAAGGGTTGCGCCTCAAAGGGTTAACGTCTGAAGGGGGGATAAAACGTGTGTCAAGTACTTGCTGAATACGGCAGTCGATAAAGCGAACTTAGCGCGAGAATCTTTCGGATTTGACATTGCCAGATGAAAAAATAAGAAAAGGAGGACAGAGGGACATACGAAGGAGGACTTTGTTTTAAAAAAATATGGAGTGACTGTGAGTCCACTCGACTTTCCGAACATTTGATCTTTACCAAGCGTTTAAATAAATTTGATTCAACTCAAACGAATGCAGTGTTCCGACGCTAGTGTACTTCAAATAGTTTGAGTGTATAGGCAGGCCGCAATGTATAAGAATACTCTTTTTTAACCCTCTAAAAAACTGTAAGCCCTGCACACACCAAAATTTATACAGTATGTACGACAGTGATGTGTACCTAATATGAGCTTAATCGAGCCCCACCATGACCAAGTGGATTAGACACTCAAAATGATAGACGGCTGAAGTATGAAGGTCTTGGGTTCGGGTCCCATCGCGCGACTGTTGATCTAACGGTCTGGAGTTTTTGTAGGTTTTCTCCATATGTAACGTGAATACACGATATAACCCCTTAGAAAGTCCTCCGATCAAAACACCTTCCATCCTAAGTAGATACCTCACGTACAGGTTGCCTTAATACACGCAATACAATACAATTGAGCTCAATAGAATGCAGCATATAGGGAGTAGCGCATTTTCAAGCATTTCTGTCCATAGGTTATAATGTAAAAGAATTCTTTTTTGGAACCCTGTTAAAAAAAATAGATTCATATAGACACCAAACTCAATGCTGGTCGTGCGACGATGGTCTGCAATGTACATACCAAATTTGAGTTCAATCGAATGAATCTGAGCTATCGTGTTCACTCACACACACACACATATATATACGCACGCACACACACACATAATATATACGCACACACACACACACATACGTACATAGATCACCTTAAAAATAGTATAAATTAATTCAGAAGATCTCAAAACGTGTCCATGCATCAAAATCTCAAAGTCGACTTTTTTCATGATTACAACACTTTCTTTACTTGATACATGTTCGGAGAGTAAAAAGGAACACTACACTATTGTACATTTTTTTTAAAGTTATTTAAATTTAATTATACTTGGACGAACTACCGATTTTAGACAAAAAGCCTTGTTTTTTTAACAGATTGTTTAGGTCAATTAAAAGAAAAATGACAGTAGTGTAAGAAACTGTTTTATAATCGATGCGTTTCGCATGACTTATCCTTCTTGGTTTACTTTTTCACGTCGAGTGGCCAACTTTTATTTCCGCACACGAAACTAAAGTTCAGGTTAATGGACAGAATTAGCGTCTCCCGTTAACGATAAAGTACATCGCTTCCCTTCGGCTTATTGATTCTTTGACAGGTGTGTCAATAAAATTGCTATGCAAGTATCTGTGATTACCGTGTTAGTCTTCAAAATAAACGGCACTCAATTTTCTGGAAATTTCGACGATTCTTATTTTCAATTCAAAATAATGTCTTTACTTTTAAAACATTGTTTTTCCCCTTTTTATCAGTTTCTAAATAAAAACTCGGGCTGTTCGAGCCATCGTCAGGGGGACGTCCTACTGAACCTCCCTAAAATTTTTTCGTTTCATTTATGCATATTTAAAAACCCGATATACATTGAATTTGTCATTATATATCGCTCATCTTTCGCCGTATTTCGCCTGGTTAAACCCTACGTATGAAATTTTTTATGAGTGTAACCCTATTTATAGAAACAATACATATTGATGCATATTCTACAGCCTACGGAAAAAGTGTAAAATAGATTAAAGCTGTTGTGAACTAATAGCATTTAAAAGATTTGTACAAATAACATGTAAGTCATATTCTACAGCTTACGAAATAGTGTAAACAATAGATTAAAGTGTTGTGACACTAATAGCATTTAAATATATGTAAAAAATAACATGTGAAGGCATATTCTACAGGCTTTACGGAAATAGTGTAACATAGATTAAAGTGTTGTGAACTATTAGTATTTAAAAACATGTAAAATTATGTCTGCATATTTATGTCGCTTTATTGTCGCTTTTTTATGTCGCATTTTTGGGACACATTTTTCATAAAAGGGTTTTTGTTGAAGAGATAAAATGAATAGTCATTATAAATTAGTTATTTCTGAAAAAAGTATACTCCTTAGTTTTAAAAATAATTAAATTTTACTTCATTATGGTTTAGAAGTTAGCAATATTGGAGAATGGGGAGCGAATAGAAAGAAGAAAGCCCTTACTGCGAATGTAATGAACCCGGGCCCCCAAATCAAAGTACCTTTTCATATTTTTTACTATATCTCGCACATAAAGAAGCAAATTTCAAATATTTCTTTAAATTAAAAGTTGATTGACAGTAGAGGTCTGTTTTTTTTGGAAGGATTAGGTAGAGGATTTTGTTGTAAAAAGCATAATAAAAATGGGTGTTTTTGTAAAAGAGCATATTGAAAATGGTACACACACACACTATGTATAAATTGGCGCTGAAATGAGAATTTTTTAAGACTAGAATGAAGACTAGAATTTTTATGAAAACAAGTCTTTAGTATGATGTGCCATTACGGCCAATTACCTATACGTGGGCTCTAGGTCGAGGGAGTGAGGTAGAGAGATCACTATTGTGGTTCTCACTCGGGTGGGCTTCAATTATATTGTCTTTAATTTGTACAAACGGCAAAATTTTTGATATTCTATCAAGAAGTAATCAACTTCTATTTATCTATCAGCCGAAAATTTAGGGGCTCGGGCTCCGACTTAAATAATATCGGTGTGGCGGATCGGACTCGAATTACACAAGTCCTCGGGCTCGAGCTTAAAAAGAGCCAGAAACTCCCTCTCGTGGGTGGCCCTCCGTTGGGGTCTTCCTCAAGGGTTCCTATTCAAAATTCTATCCGTTAAGTTTCGGAGGAACCACGAAAATGTAACAACCGGTTAGGTCCGCGGACGCGACCTGACGTTATGAATATACGATTGATATTCATAAATTGATATTCATATAAACACGATTGATCATTATTTACTTTTTTAGTCGGTTTTATTCTCCACAAACCTTTCATGAAACCATTCCAAACCGATTATGTTACTTTGAGGTATAGTTTTTATGTTTAAACAATTTGGCTAAAGCAATCCAATTACGCCATTGGCTTAAAAAATTAAATTGCTCTTTACAAGTTACTAGCGTTAAGAAGTATCCAGATAAAAATAGGCACTTTAAATTTAGGTACAATTTTTTTTTTTTTTAAAAGTTTTGAAGCCGATAGTACCGCCGCGTATGAACGCGGCGCGTCAGCCTAGACCCTCGGCGGCGGCGGACGTGGTACAAATTGCCGGCCACGAGCGATGGCCGTGGCGCGGCGGAGCAGACCTCTACTGACAATGTTGTTACTGCACTGCATCTTTTAGGACTAAAACATCATTTATAAAAATGTTTTTCTACATGCAGTCTTCTTTGACAGTATACCCCGTTTCTATTCGCAAATGTCACTTATCTCGCATCTTTCACGTGTGAGGTGAGAAATAATAGGGTAAAAAAAAAAAAAAAAAAATTAGCGATGCACAGTAGAGATGACTTGGGCTCATTTTTGAAGCACCTGAGCCGAAGGACTTTTAATCCGAGCACGCCCGGAGCCCGAAATTTCAGATAAAGATAAATAAAATTCAATAAAATTTTAAACGTAGTAATTCTTTGATAGAATACAAATAAATTTTACCGTTTGTGCAAATTAAAGGACAATTATATTGTAGTTCGCAAATTTTGAATTGCACTTTTTTAATTCTTTATCTCTTTATTTATGAACTAATGTCCGATCTATGACTAATAAAAGCAATATAAGCCGTTCGTTCTGAATTACCTAAAGAGCTTCCCGCGCCTTCTAGGCACACCGTGCCGCTATTTTTTTTTTATATGTACTTTTATTTTCCCATATAACATCGTCACTTTTTAAAAATCTGTTGAAGAGTATGTTCAATAAAATAGAAATTTTTTCACTAGCACGAGCCCGTCGGGGCCCGGCTCGGGCTCGAGCCCGTCTCATCTCTAATGCACAGCCCTCTTCAACACGACACGCTAACCCGGTCGACGCCAGTCGACCCAGCCGTTCTCGGAGTTTTCCGTGGTTTTCTTCCGAAGTCTCGCCGTAAAAATACGGGACTAGAAAGTCTCCACTGGGGCATTTCACCTATAGGACTTAGGACCTAGTGCAGTCAGTCGGCCTCAATCACAACAACACACATCCTTACTCATTTTATTAACAGCGTTTTCTCAAAATTATCGGATCTGGACCCCTGGACATAAAACTTTTAAGGACCGCTCGTTATCGAATTTTTTTTGAAAAATCGAAAGACAAGAAGTGGAACTTGAGAGAATCTCTTTTCTTGTCAAAATTTAGTTCTGATTGATTATACTTTCCGTGGGTCCCTTATACAGACGGACCTTGTTAACGCGAAGTACGTTTTGCACGCCTTGTATTAATTTCAGTTAAAAGTACACAAAGAATAAAAAAAATGACCTGCCTTTGGTTATCCTTGCAGGTATGGGGACAAATTTTGTTGATTTTCGTTTACAGCTGTAGAAATGCTTTGGCAAAACTCCTTTTCGCAGTTATACTCCTGCTTTCGATGTTACAAACCTAAAATCATTATAAGGATGTGTTTATTAGAATCTGTACGGGTCTATTCAATCTGCGTGCGTGTTGTATATATTTTTTTAAAAAGTTTTTTAGCGATAACTCTAATTTTAAACGATTTCAGGGGCCCAAATTATGAATTAAACTTCACCAATTTCACCATCGCGTTTCCAACATTTGAAGAAAAACGAGTCATTATTTATTTTAAAATCACCCGAACAGCGCATAATTAGTTATTATAATATATAGTTTAATCAAAAATTTTTAAACTGAGATTCAATTTTGCAATTATAAATGTTTTAATTCCATTTTGATTGTTTCTGATATTTATATTTATGCCGCTTTAATTCCTATGTAATAAATGCAGAATGCGCCAAATTCTGTAGTCAGATGAAACACTTATTGTGAACTACTTCTAGTGTACTGTTATGATCTTTAGCTTAAAAGTCCAATTGGCAAAAACTTCAAAACTGTGTTATTGAAAACTTAGGAAACGCAAATTATTTTAAACACGTCATATTCTTTCGAAATCCAGCGTACGAAACTGATTAATATAGATAGCCCTTTCTTAGAAGTTAGAGTTAACCCTTTCTTAGAAGGCGTTGCATCTCGCACGGTCAACGTTTTTGTGCCGTATAGTCGGCTTCTCATGCCATGTGACGTACAGCTGATAACCTCTACGGAATATAATTTACCACTTTTTGTGAGCAGTAATTTTTTGCCCTAGAATATAGAAAAAGATCTTAAGATTACTTATTATTTTGAAAAGATATTTCAAAATATACTGTTTCCCAAAAGTGGTTAGTTCCGAATTTCACGAGGTTCCGTAAAGGTTAGATACACTGAAAAAAAAAAAAGTTTTTTTTTTTTATTTTCTTTTTTTTTGGAGGGGGGGAGGAGGGGTGTCTTAAATTCGAAAAATTAAAAATATCCGACAAGAAAAGGCTAATTCCATAATTAATAACTGATATTGATATTGATAATAACTGTTATAATTAATAACTGATTTCGAATGGCTATTGCTGTAATATACATAAATCTCATCCTTAAAGTAGTACTCGTACTAAATTTGAATATTTACAGTATAACAACGGATAGAACTATATATAAAATTGGCTGATCGAAATAGGTGTCTCCGGCTCCTAACCAAAAAAATAAAAAGGAAGAATTTCCACGAGAAAGCCTGATTATTGACATCCAATTAAAAAAAGTTCCGAATTTCATGAGGGTCCGAGGTCCCCCCCTTAGACTATCCACTGCGTAAGTCCTTGATATGTCTGTTCATCGGTTACTAAGCTGTATTTCCTATATATAGATCTACGTCTGATCCAATTTTTTAAAGCTTTTCATCCCCAAAAAAACATTTTTCATTCTTTTCTAATACAGTCTGATCAGGTCTTAAAAGTTTACAAGGTTTGAAACAATATTCCAAATTCATCTAAATCTCTAAATTAGAAAATAAAATCATCAAAAAATTTCCACTTCCCAAAATAGAAAATTTATTGCAGTGAAAAGTTGTTAAATTTTGCGACAAATTCCCTACATTGGCGGCACTGACTAATAAATCGTCTGCTGTTAATATGGTTAAACTACATTATAGAATTAACGTGAAGAAGAATATCCAAATATACATTTTAGTTAATTTCGTTGACAGTGTAAAATAATTAATACTATTGCAGTTTTTAAAAATCTGGAGTGACTCCCACTCGACTTTCAGAACCCTTACGATTAAGATATGACCAGCATTTAAATAAATTGAATTCGATGAAATCATTCAATCATATATACCAATTGAAGTCGATCGAATGTACCGTTTAAACTGCTAGCGCACTTTCAAGAATGTCTCCCCATAGGTCCAATAATGTAAAAGAGGAAATCTTTGTCGTAGCCTGTAGAAAAAATATAAAGTTCCTATACAATCAAATCACTACGGTATTACAACTGGTGTTTTATAACATGTATACCCATTTTGAGCTCATCGAAATGGACGTTTAAACGCTAGCGCACTTTACAGAATTTTCTCCATAGGCCATATGTAAAAGAAATCTTTGTCGTATTAGCCTGTAGAAAAACTGTAAGTCCTATAACACACCAAAATCAATACCGCGGTCTTGCGACGGGGTTTTATAAAACATATATACCCCAAGTTTGAGCTCAATCGCATGCCCTGTTCAGGAGTATCGTGTGTTCACTCACATCACACACACACACACACCACACAATACATACATACATCTCGTTAAAAATAGCACAAATGAATTCAGGGGGGGGGAAGACCCCCAAAAACGTATTGTCAATACACCAAAAATCTCGAATTCGAATTTTTTCATGATTACATACTTTCCTTACATTGTACATGTTCGGAAAGTTAAAAATAAATTTAAGATAAGCTTTAGGTCTTTTTTGTCCCTTCCACAGTGGACTCCTTTTTCTATATTTAAATATGAGGTTTGCCAACAAAATATTTATTTTACTATCTTCATAACTAACTAAACTATTCTGAATTAATTAATGTCATTTATTGGGGGTTTCCAAAGTGAAGAGACATTCATACTTTCTCACAGTTTTCAGTTAGTACCGTACGCTAACTGAAAAGGGAGATAAAAGGCCCCACAAATTTAGCATGCACATTCAATGAGGTTTATACTTCACAACCTTGGATTACTACGTACTACCATCAGAGTGGCATTAGTGGTATTTTAGTCCAATCTTAATGCTCGCTTTTATAAGTGGCGGTCAATTCATTCAAGAATTTTTAGCATTTATATTGTTTAGGGCGCCCTTATTGGGCCCTAAAAAGTATTAAAAAGTGTTTGCAACCGGGTTACTTCAAACAGAAAGTCGGCCTTGCAAGAAAAATTAAATTTTACGAAACCAATATATCTTAAAACAACACAATAGATGGCAAAGGCCGCACTTTTTACTTTCCGAAAATGTACCATGTAAGGAAAGTATTGTAATCATTGAAAAAAATTCGGAATACGAGAGTTGGTGTTTTGACACGTTTTGAGGCTTTGAACTCCATTACATGCTAATTTTACGAGATAGCATGTATGTATGTATGTGGGTGATGTGTGTATGTGTGTTTGTGTGTTTCTGTGAGTCAACACGAAAGCTCTGAACGGGGAGCATTCGATGGAGCTCAAATTGGATATATATGTAATAAACCACCGTCGGCAAGACCGGTTATTGATTTTGGTGTGTATAGGACTTATAGTTTTTCCTACAGCTACGACAAGATTTCTTACATTATGGCCTATGGGGGAGAGAGAAATTCTTGAAAGTGCGCTAAGCGTTTAAACGGATAGATTCGATTGAGCTCAAATTGTGTATATAATGTTATAAACCACGTTGGCAAGACCGGTATTGATTTTTGGTGTGTATAGGATTATAGTTTTTCTACAGGGCTACGACAAAATTATTTTTTACATTATGGCCTATGGGGGGGGATTTCTTGAAAGTGTGCTGCGTATAAACGGTAGATTCGATTGAGCTCAAATTGGGTATCCATGTTATAAACAACTCACTGGTCGACTATCGCTACGGTATTGATTTTGTGTGTATAGGACTTATAGTTTTTCTACGGGCCTCCGACAAAGATTTACTTTTACATTATGGCCTATGGGGGGAATTTCTAGAAGTGCGCTAGCGTTTTAAAACCGATACATTCGATTTGAGCTCAAATTCGTTAATACCGCGCGCGATAAAACCACACCATGTGTGTGGTATTGATTTTTGGGTGTTGTATAGGGCTTATAGTTAGTTCTCTTAAAGGGCTTCGACAAAACTTTCTTTTATGTTTATGGCCATAATGGCATATGGGGAGAAATCTTGAAGTGGCAAGTGTTTAAACGATGCATATCGATTGAAGTTTCAAATTGGTCTATATACATGTTTGAATGATCATCGATTAAAAAATTTATTTTAGTGCTTGGTTAATGATCTTAAATGTAAGTGAATTCGAAAGTCGAGCGGAGTCACTCCAGACTTTTTACTGTTGGGGGCCATTTAACCACATTGTTTTGCTGTTTAGCACGCAGGGATTACGGGTTAGCGCACAAAGGGTTAACACGAGGTGTCCTCGCAGTGAGTACACAATTTTGAAATTTTGACTGTTTTGATTCACGTGGAATAAATTTGATAGAATCCTTTTCCATTTAGCACACTATTTCCCGTAAAAATTGTGGATTATTTGTAAAATTGATGTATTTGTAAAATGATGTAAAATTGATTATTTTTATCAGCACCGCCATCAGCTGAGAACTGGAGAATGTGATAAAAACATGTTTCAATATAGAAGAAAAACTAGATAGACTGTCCAATGCCGAAAAAGTGCAGCTGCAATCGCTCGATTTAACTAGCAGCAACATGGCGTTCGATCTGCACAGCATGCTGTGTCATAAATCTTCTTAGCTCTATGGCCTAAATCCTTGATATATCTGCGTACTATGGCCTTAAGTCTTGATATGCCTGGTCTGCCCGTGACGGGCGATGCGATCGACAGCAAATGTTGCTGGTAGCTAAATCGAGCGATGGCAACAGCTGAAAATTTTCGGCTTCAAATGGTTAAAGAGTTAAAAAACGATCGCCAAAGCCCCCGCCCTTTACATTCGTCATTGACGCTAACGGGTTAAACCCTTTAACGCGCAGTGTTCCCGCTCTGGGAACACCAAACTCTGACGTTTTGACTGTTGCCAGTCACGAAGAATAGATTTGATTTTTATAAAAAATAGCTGGTGACATAGCTCCACGAGAATCCTTTACTTTTTAGCACGTCATTTCCCGTAAAAAAAAAAAAAAAATGGTCACGATTATTTTGAACAGCACTGACATCTGCCGAAAAATGGAAGAATGCGAGAACAGCTGGACAGATTGCCCAATGTCGAAAAAAGGGCAGCCGTTGTCATCGCTCAACTTAACTACCAGCAAGGTGGCGGACGATCGAAACGTTCATCTCGTGCCACAGATCTAGAGACCCTATTTTGACGCAGCTGGCTGCGACCATCGCTTGCCACACAAAGAAACTGTTGATCAAAAATTGGCTACATTTATTTAAAACCTTACAGAAGAAGAAGTTAAATGCGTTAATTTTGTCTTGCATCTCGCCTTTTCGAGCATGTCTTTCACGCAGCTGGCTGTGCCCGGCACAGCCAGATGTCGTCAAAAAAAGGGTCTCTAGATCTGTAGCACGCGATGAACGTTTCGATCGTCCGCCATCTTGCTGGTAGTTAAGTCGAGCGATGGCAACGCCTGCCCTTTTTTCAGCATTGGGAAAGGGTTGCGCCTCAAAGGGTTAACACCGAGGAAAAACTAACCGCCTATCAGTTTTTTTAAAATTAGTTTATCAGTACAAGTATACTTCATTATATCCCGCGTTGTCAGAGAGAAAGAGAAAGAGAAATCCAACAAAACTTATTCGCGTCTAAATGGTTTGCTTTTCGCGTGGACAGCATAGCACTTCTGCTGAGCTAATAAAAAGTGCAGGAGAAGAGACTCTTATCTCGTCTGCCTAAAAATGTAATTGTCTCAATTTATGAGCATAGTGGTCTCCTCTCCATCATTTATTCGACCTTGGGCCAATCATTTCTCTCGTTTCGCCGGGGCCCTTTAAGCAGGAAGTCAGTCGGTGCAAGCACCGCTCTAGCGGAGTGCGTATACGCGACGGCAGGAGGCGCGTTCGTCTCTCTGCTGCTAGTTTCGAATCCGATCCGAATATTTTCATTTCGTTCGTGCCGTTTTTGTTTTATTTGTATTTTTGTGGATTCGTTCAGTTCTCCATCTCTCTGCGGGACAGTGTCGGGCTTCACCGTCAACGCGCCGCGCCGCGATGGAGAATAACACCTAGGCGGACTTTCTGGCTCGGCGGTGTGGATAAACGGAGGTTTGTTATTTGTTTTAATTTATTATTGTTATTATCTTTTTTTTTTAAACTTGGTCTGCCTGTGCTGTTCCGTAACTACAGTAAATATTAGACGATATTTAGATAATTTGTTCGCCATGTACTCTATTTGAAAAAGATTGTACAGCATATCTCGGCATGTAATACTGTAAAAGCACTTATTTTCGCGATTTTCGAGAGCCCGTTGTGTAATCGCAAAAATTTAAGCCTCGCGAAATGCTCTTTCTTTCGCTTCAAATAATAATTAAATATCAGAAATTTTTCACTTACTAAGATTTAATGATTTATTGCACAATTAAAAACTTTCTTGACAACTTTTTTTCCTTACTAGGGGGCCGAAGCCCCTAGACATTTCGTATGAGGCATTCGGCCCTTAATCCTTTGAGGCGCAACCCTTTCCCAATGCTGAAAAAAGGGCAGTCGTTGCCATCGCACGACTTAACTACCAGCAAGATGGCGGACGATCGAAACGTTCATCGCGTGCCACAGATCTAAAGACCCTTTTTTTTTGACGCAGCTGGCTGTGGCATTCTTCCATTTTTCATCAGATGTCAGTGCTGTTAAAAATAATCGGGACAATTTTTTTTACGGGAAAGGACGTGCTAAAATGTAAAGGATTCTCGTGGAGCTCTGTCACCCGCAACTATTTTTATAGAAATCAAATCTATCCTTCGTGACTGGCAACAGACAAAACGTCAGAGCAAGGGCGTAGCCAGAGGGGGGATATCGGGATATATCCCCCCCCGAAATTTTTGGATTAGTGATGAAATACCGTCTATTTATATAGATATAAGTTCTTATCCCCACCCCGAAAAATTTTCCTGGCTACGCGCCTGCGTCAGAGTTGGGTGTTCCCAGAGCGGGAACACTGCGCTTTAAAGGGTTAATAAGGCTTATTCGTAAAAAAGGCATACTTGACAAAACCCACAGATTGGATCTGATAGAATGTTACCGAGCTACACATTCCTTGGTTCTTGGTTGTTACTTGGAACAACTTCCCACAATTTTTAATCATGTAAAGCCTATGTAACACCTTCCATATTTGCTATCCATGGCCATTTTTTTATTATTTGGCGACTTGTGTATACATATAGTTAATAATAATTTCTAAGAAAACAGTGCTTCATATGTTGTCTTTGATACGGAACAGCTATTATATCTTGCTACTAATCGCGACTTTTCATTATTTGGCGATTTGCATGGCCGATAATCCTTGTTCATGTAAGGTTGCCGTGAAAACAGTTATCCATGCATTCATGTACATAATCCTTTGCAGATTGGCTTATTTAGCACCGCGAAATATATCATCTCGCCGCGCGGGCAAATATCCAAGTTGTACTTGCTATATTGGCGTAATTAACGCCCCCAAATATTTCTACAGATGGCAAATACCCAAGCTGAACCTAACCAGGATTACTATAATATGCATTTGAATTATTTTTTATTTTCAAAATACTGGGTGTTAACATTTTTGAACACACGCAATATTTAGACTCAGCCTGTTTGAAATAGCGTTTTTCCAGATCGTACCTTATGCCAAAATGGCGCTTTTTAAATCAGTAAAAATTATTATTAGAAAAGTATTAGAAAACCGAATTGGCGTCCATTTTAAACTCCTGTTATCTAAGAGAACTTACTATTTGAAAATTGTGAACTTTGTGTAACATGTTTTGACTTATTTATTTCACATACATTTTAATTTGGCGTAAAAATGGTGTAATGTACTTCATGTTTGTTAATTTCACGCAAGAATTGCTTTGTTGCAAAGGAATGAAGGATTTTATGATTGCGAAAATTGCCAAGCCTGGCAACCATTATTCTTGTTTTTTCTCAGTTTTTTATTAATATCTTCTAAATTAATTGGAATTTCGAAATTTAAGTCAGCTTATCAGGTTCCCTGGAATTTTTCGAATACGTGGACACCTTCGTCGAAACTCATATCCCCATGGTTTGGGAGAAGATAGAAGAACAAGTTTTTGACAGCGGCGGCTGATACTTTTTATTTTTAGAATAGAGAGACAACTATTCCTTGAGTGCTATACAAATATTTCTTGAGTATAAAACAATAATACAACTAACAGAATGCAGCTCATGCACTAAAATTCGCAAAATTTTCTGCTCAAGAAATCACCGATATTTTCATTTTCACGAAAATTGCGGCTCACGAAATAAGCGCTTTTTACAGCACGCACTTTTAAAACTTCAAAAAATTTATTTATTCGTGTGTTTGTTATACATCGAATATAAAATGTTTAATATAAGAAATTATTAATAAACATTGCAAATAAGCATTATATTACAAAAGATAATTATTATCAGCTTTTTAAATGAATTTGTGGACATATTTGACAAAATAAACTAACATTAAAAAAAATTACAATATACCGTGTGTGTTCAAAGTAGATGTTGCAGGGATTTTCTCTTAAACATAGTGATAGAAGCATACTTTCAATTAGAAGAGTTGGTATAATAAAGAGTAGATTTTAGATATGACAATTTTTTACTGGGGGCTGTATACATATTATAATACGAAATTTAATTTTTATACAATCCCTCCTTTTCTAACACTTACATTTAGAAAAATGTTGCCCTTTGTCTGAGAAAGTTAATTAAAAAATCCCCTGTTTTTAAGTGAAATAGTTAGCGAGAAAATTAATTTTGAAAACAATGACTTAACCATTTTACTTACTGTGTTGGCGTCCGTTTTCAGGTGAAAAAATCTTTACTTTAGGGGACCCACTATGAGTTGATAAAAAATAAATAAAGATCCCATTGTTGAGAAAAGCAATTAAATGCGTTCAAATCTGTGAAATTAACAGGTGCAGTTTTACCTAAAATGACCGGCACTGCTTTATGAAATTAGCGGTAGTTTAGTCTTTTAGGGATCATCCACTCATTACATCACGCTTCTAGAGAAGAAATTTTAACGTGTAAGAGAAAATGACAAAATAATGATGTAGGCTACTATGTTGTGGGAACTTTCACTAGAAACTGCCAAATATGCTTTGCAGGAAAATTCTAGCTGAATTAGAATTTGAGGAGTCAACTGTGTCAATCGAGTGACTATTAACTTAAATTAACGTCAGTTGAAAAGTAATAACATTTTTCTCACTTTGGAGACATCCCCTTAGTGTTTGGTGATAAACGCCATAAATTTAGAATTGTAATATCTCACTAACTATTTCACTTAAAGACACGGGATTTTTTTAATTAATTTTCTTAGACACAGACCAACATTTTTCTAAATATGAGTGATAGGAAAGGAAGGATTGTACAAAAATTAGATTTCGTATTTTAATATGTATACAGCCCTTAATAAAAAATAAAAAATCTTGTCACATCTGAATTCTACTCTTAATTTGACGAACTTTTCTAATTGAAAGTAGGGATGTACGCGAGACGAAAAATTGTCGTCTCGCGTTTCGCAAAACAGCCTAAAAGCTTTGTCTCGTCTCGCAAAATCCCTAAATCATCATGTTAAAAATGTCTGTCTCGTCTTGCAAAAGAGCTGTAAATCTCTGTCTCGTCTCGCAAAAAATCGTCTCGCGTCCATCCCTAATTGAAAGTATGTTTCTATCACTTACGATTTAAACGATAATCGCTGTAACATCTGTTTCGAAATACCCGGTATACTTACTAACAAACTTGATCTTTGTCAAATGCGATGGGTATTTCATTTGCATTGCATTCATCCTCATTTATATTTTCCGATATGTATTTGTCATCGTCATGTTTATTGTTAGGGATCGATGCGAGACGGGACAAACGATTTTATCATTACGATATAGGGGTTTTGCAAGACAAGTCAAAGCTTTTGGGCTGTTTTGCGAGATGCGTATTTTTCGTCTCGCATCCATCATTATTGTCACTTTCTTAAAAAGTCACCCTGAGTTCCGTATAGTGAACTTGATGCTCCACATTCTTTTTTTGAATGAATTAACAATTTATTTCTGGTTTTACTTCGTTTAATGCTGTAATGATCCATTGATTTTTGGTAGGGAAAATATTATGCTTGTTATACAGCAGTAATTGCGTAAAAATGGTAAAGCTATCCTAAATTTAGTGTTGTCTGTTATACGCCAGGGAAATAATAAGCTATTCATATAATATTCATATAATATGCGTAATAATATGAATAGTTTATTAATGACTATGTCATTTTATCTCTCACCCCCTTTATTGAAAATTGTCCGAAAAATGTGTCCCAAAAATGCGACATAAAAGTATGCGATATAATTTTATATATATTTAAATACTATTAGTTCACAACAGCTTTAATCTATTGTTACAATATTTCGTAAGTTGTAGAATATGCAACACATGTATTTTTCTATAAATAGGTTACAATCATACAAATTTCAGCAGCTTAAGAAAATTGTTGAGTATTGAATTGTTTATTTTTTTACTGTGCAATGTCTTATCCTCCTGAATTCTGTATCCCTCAATAAACATTTATCTACTTAACTGTAACTGTGCTCGCGCACGCATTCTTTTTACTTCTTCTATACTTTTTTCCTTCTTGATGTTACCTTGTTATGTGATGTGCCTGTTTCTTCCGTTCTAATTTAATAAAGTAAATGTTATGTTAAAATCCCACGTTTACTATGTTTGTGCCATAACTCTGCTAACATTTCTAAAAGGTTATGGACACCAGATGGATTAATTTATTTATTTGCTGATTTTTAACGTTCGTTTCAAGGCTGCATCATTCATCCTCAAAATGGCGACTGGAACTTGGCGAATTGAAACTGATAAGATAATTACGAAACATGGAAACATAAAACATGAACTCATAAAATTAAGGATGCATCAAGAATAACTTGTAAAAGGTGTAAACGCATCGGGCACTGGTCTAGCGAATGTGAAAGTGGAAAAAAGAATAATTTTAAACATAAGCCTAACAGCCTGGGATTCTTATCCACTCTGGATGACTCGCCAATAGGGTTACCAGGCGAAATACAGCAACCCTACTCGCCTAAAGCTCTCTCAACAATATCAAATAACGAAAAGCAAAATTTTTGGTGTGTTAAGATAGATACTAAAAATTATATAAGTTACTTCAGTTATCATCGACCCACGTTTGCAATTGCAAGGAAAGATCAGGAAACCCTCCTACTTCCAGTCGATGAAATAAATGTAAAGGAAGAATAAAAGAAAAAGAAAAATGGGTGAGAGATAAAATGACATAGTCAATTAATATCGTTTTAATATGGAAATAATGAAACTAAAAAATTAGGGGTGTTCCTGGGGGTCTCCCCCTGACGAGGCTCGAACAGCCGAGTTTTTTATTTTATTTATTACTATTTAAGGAATTCAGTTAGGTAGCTGTCGTTAAGTGATTTTTTAGAGACTTTCCCATACAGTGCAACCTGTTTAATGTGACCACCAGGGCCGGACTGGGCAGGGTGTCCGACTGTCTGCCGATGTGATGCCCTAAATTTAACGGTTTGACGTGAATATTTCAGATGTAAAAGTGTTCAGAAAAGGGGAAAAAAAACAGAGCGATTCCAAATTCTTTTTGATCACACCTGACTTCAGCCTATTTCCGATATTCCTATCACTTTAAATGTTTCCGCCAGGCGCGCACACAGGATTTTTGGCTGGGGGGGGGGGGGGTCCAACTTTTAGGGATGTTCTAGATTGTCAAAAATCAGTGATGAAAGAGCTCGTTTTCATTAGATGGAATTCATCAAAACTCGTCCCATCCACTTCCCTAAGAATATACTACACAGTACAATAGGAAGGAAAGTAATAGTTGTTCAGTTTTGAGAGAAAGATGGTGTTTTATGTTCGCTTTCAGTTCGTTTATGAAAGTCCAGGAAAAAGAGAAAAAAAATTATTTTTTTATTTATTAGAACCGAAACTATTGCTAACTTTTCTTGGAATTATTTTATTTACTATAGATATAGGATATTAATCAATCGAAAACAAATTTCAAAGCCGATGGGGGGTCCGGACCCCCTGGACCCCCCCTTGTGTGCGCCACTGGTTTCCGCTGTTACAGTATAGAATCCACCGTTGTCCTGCAATACAGGTCGAGGGGACATGGGACGGTAGCGCCAAGATGTAGTCTGAAAACAAACATCGTGAGAAAGCAAAAAGAATACCATAAATTCTTTTTATTTGACCTTTTTATTCTTGCCTGCTGTCTTTCTTAAGACATGCATATTATGGGGGTCCATCTCAATATTTAAGTGTTTCATGCCGTAGCATAAAACACTTAAATATTGAGATGCCTTTTAAATGCATTACAGAAAAGATGATGCTTTTGTGTATTATATTTTACATGCTTTTTAACAAAAATACATAAAACATTTGTAATTATCTACCTATACATATGCATACATACATTCAGAGGGACCCATAAACACTAACTTAGACTTTTATTCACTAAATACTGATCATATTTACAACAAATTGCAAAGTCATATATAAAGATAAGCTACAGTATTTTATGATATTGAATAAAATTCAAAATTTACATTTTATACAGCCCCGTACAAAAAAAAAAAAAATCTTAATGAGTAAAGTCTTACATTAATCAGGCAATGCACAAAATTTCAGTCTTTCATCATTAAAAGCCTCAGAGCAAGGGCGTTGGCAAAAACATTTCCAGGAAAAAAAATTGTAAATATTACTTCAACAGAAATGGTTACCATGTTGAAAAGAATAAAAAAACATACAAAAAAAAAACAGCATACAAAAATCCAGAGGGGGGTTGAGCGCTCCCCTTGACCTATGCTGCCGATGCCCATGTCTCAGAGATATGGTTAAACAAAAAGTACGTGAGAACTATACAAGATAATTAATGGCAAAAGTATTATGTATTTATGCAATTATTGCTTTATTTCGTATAGTATGAATGACCACTCAAACGCTATCATAGAACGTGTAATTTTTAAAATTGGGAGTCCATTGAGAAATGTTCTAAATCAGCATACCGTATTAGCCCGTATATAACTAGAGCCTAAGATTTTTTATCAAGATAATTAGAAAAATCCCATATTTAGTCCTCGAATTTAGCGCGAATCAGAGGTTTTTTATACGGGAAATAATCAGTCAAAAAACATCGCGTTATATTCGGGCTAATAAGGCATATTTTATCTCATATATCCGACCCTTTTTAAGATAAAATGCTCAACTTTTGTCATCACCTCATTAAGGAATGGGTCACATTTTTCTAACTAGGACATTTTTCCTGTACGGGCCGTGTAGAAATTTAAATTTTGTACTTATTTAGATTTGATTCCTTGAAAAGTTTAATCGATGCTATAGAATTCTACAACTTTTTTATGTAAATTTATAATTTATTGTATATATCTATGGTCATTATTTAAGGAATAAAAACGCGGGTCAAAGTTGTGGGACATTCTGTATATACACACATGTTTGTGTGTGTGTGTGCATTTTAATTTATAAATCATCTCTTTCGATGAAAATAGTAACAATAGCTACACTAGAATACAGAAAATTACTGTGTGGAGAATCGTAGAATATCAATATGTGTATGTTTTCTCGTTTATTTAAATTATTGTAGCTGGGATTAATGACTATGCCATTTTATCTCTCACCCCCTTTATTGAAAATTGTCCAAAAAATGTGCCCCCAGAAAAGCGACATAATTTTACATATATTTAAACACTATTAGTTTACAACAGCTTTAATCTATTGTTACACTATTTCGTAAGTTGTAGAATATGCATCACATGCATTTTTTACATATATTTAAACACTATTAGTTTACAAAAGCTTTAATCTATTGTTACAATATTTCGTAAGTTGTAGAATATGCATCACATGCATTTTTTACATATATTTAAATACTATTAGTTCACAACAGCTTTAATCTATTGTTACAACATTTCGTAAGCTGTAGAATAGGCATCACATGTATTTTTCTATAAATAGGTTACAATCCTAAAAATTTCAACATAGGGTTACCAGGCGAAATACACGAAAGATCCGAGATAAAATGCTATAGTCCATTAATATCGTTTTAATATGGCAATAATGAAACTAAAAATTAGGAAGGTTAAGGGGGGGGGGTCTCCCCTGAAGAGGCTCGAACAGCCGAGTTTTTTTTTTTTTTCATATCAATTGGTTTCAATAGATAGGAAGTGTTGGTTTTAATAATAATAAAAGTATATTTGAAATTATATTGGGTTGGCAACAAAGTAATTGCGTTTTCTTGTATAAAATTCAAACAAATAAGTTTTCAACAAGTTTTTAATTACAGGTAAGCTCTGTCTGAACATACGATTGATATTTGTTACATTTTAAAGTAAGAATTTCACTGGCAGTATTTTTTTTCGTCCATAAAAGATGGCCACCCGCCCCCTTTCTTCGCTTCTATCCTCCTTAGAGGACAATATTAAAAATGTCCTGAAATTAATTTTTAGGTATACGTGACTGCTGTATTTTACAGAAAGAATTTCACGGATATCTCTATTTTTATTTGAGATCACGCGGGATGTGTGAAAAGAACTTTTTGGCCCCTTACCCCCTCTAAGATTACGAATTTTGGAAAATGCTCTCTGATCTAGCACCTATGTTGAAGAACTCACGTACGTGCCAAATTTCGCATAATTAACTTCAGTAGTTTTGGCCAGGCGAAATATTACGGAAAAACGCAATTACTTAGTTGCTAACCCAATAGTTTCTCAACCGAACTCAGTGTAAACAACTCAACTTTAAACTTTCTCAAGCTCTTAAATGCCAATTGTAAACTATGCCTCTTTATTTAGGACTGAAGGTTTGTGTTTGCTCATCTGTAATTAAAAAAATATTGAAATATAAATAAATCATCCAAGATAGTGGTCTAACAGAAATAATTTAATATTGTACAACAAGTATTTGGAAATAGTGTTATAACCACTCTAAAAGTTTTGGGCTCTCTCTTCATGTTCACACTTTACGGGTTACAAAATAATTATTTAAAAATAATAAATGTATATTTGAAACTGTAGAGAAAAACATTTGAACTTATACTGAGTAGATTATAATAATACATCACTCGTATGAAGAAAAACTCGAAAGGCTTCACTAAATGCGTAATGGGGGATTCTAAAAAGGTGAATCACCACGTTAACTATAATCCATTTTTCAAATTTTGGAATTTCACTCTAATTTTTTTTTTAACATTTTACTATATAAGCCTAGAATAGAGTACACAAACATAAAAAGACAGCAAGTGTTCTGCAAAATTAAAACATTTAACTGTCAGATCTGTTGGTTACATTTTTTTTACATCTTTGCTCATTAGGTTATACACATTTCGGACATCTTTGATCTGTGGATTATAGATTTTGGACATTGCTGATCTTTATGTTACTGATTTTGAACATTGGTAGAGCATTTTAAGATATGCGCATTAAAAGATGCTAGGAGCTAAAAATGCATTGAATAGGTTCTATATAATTGCATTTAGTTAATTAAATGTATAATTTTTTTAGAAGTCTGTTATATCTTTCGATAAATTGATTTTTATGAGTTATTATTTAAAACAAAATGCTATAAGCAAAGCGGCATATTTAATTTCCATTATTCATGTTATATGCATTTAAACAAATGTTTTTGGCCTCAATTTGACTCATTAGTAGAAGTATCGAACTTGCAGTTTCTTTTAAACATTTGAGAGCTTTCTTTTAAACATTTGAGTATAAATTAAGAGAATGAAACATAAACAGAAACAAATTTATTTCTAGATAAAAGATCTAAATCTAAAGATCTAAATTACAAGTTTTAAATTATGAAACCCTACAAAATACATAACATTTGTTAATGCACTTTATTTAAAAAAAAATAAACTATCCATTTATTTTTAAAAATACTTTTAAATATTTACTGTTTACCTCTATGAATTCTAAATAAAAGATATATTATGTCTTGTTCACAGATTTATTGAAAAAATTATTTGTGTTTCCCTCGTTACGCAATGAATTCGTAAATAATTTTCTTAAATACAATTTCTGAGGGGGAAAAAAAAGACATTCCTAATGAAATAAAATACTTACAAACATTGAATGCCAGTTTATAAAGTTAGTGCGGTTTTACTACTCCCTAAAAATTGTACTTTTTAAATAATCATGTCCGAAAATTCGTAACGATCAAAGCTGCCGCCATTTTGTTTCGACCGTGCTCATGTGTTTCACATGCTCATTTAATGATATTAATCATTATTTCAACTAAATACACTCTATTTCATGAATAAAAACGGTTGAACTGGAGAAATAAGATTGTAATTAATGACTTTCTTAAATTTTTAGGACACTGGCACTTTATGACAACATTAAAGAAATCGGTGATCGTTACGTGATTGTCGCTCAATAATTTAGCAAAGTATATTTACAGCCGAGAAAATGAGTAAAAATTTATGAAATGATTTAAAACGTTTTAAAAAAATTATTTTAAAGGCTAATAAATGAGTTGAGATGATACTATATTATTTATTTTTGCTTCCAAACAACATTGTTTCGGTCGTTACTTTTCGACAAACAGAACTGGCAAGAACACATTATGTGATTATCGTTGTGGTACTTTAATATTTTAAGCATGCTATTGCCATATGTTGTCCTAGATAATAAACAAATCATCATTTTATTATATGCATGCAATATTTTGATTATGAAACTTTTATAAACGTGTTAGAATTTTTTTTTCTTGGTGTTGCAGAGCATCAGTTAACGTTAGAGATGTCCAAAATTAACCAGTTGCAGCTAAATTTTTTTTAATTTAAGGATATTTACAACAAACTTTTGTAATAAATGATGGCAGTTCTTGTTCCTGAGCAGAACTAAAAATTCACTGAGAAAAAAAATTTCAGTTATAAGATTTTTTTTTTCTGGGATAACTTTAAGTTACGATGTGTGTTTGTACTCACCTTTTCAGAATCGCCCTAATATAGTATTTTCAAAATTATTGTTTTTAGTTTATTACTTCTTTAACCCTTCAGACTCTGCGTAGCGTCAGGGCCCAATTATGACCAACAGGGGCACCGGAGATGAATTTAGGCGGCCCCATCCATGAAATTTGTTTTATATTTCATAAAATTTTGATATAAAAAAAGAATATTTCAGAACAATATTTGAAGTTGGGGGGCCCTTTTGAGCCGGAAGCCCTGGGCAAAGTCCCGATTTGCCCATAAGATAATAAGGCCCTGCGTAGCGTGTACAATTGAGGACACAAGAATTACCTGTAATGTGACACACGGTGGTTGCCTAATTAATTGTGTTAATTAAAAAAATCCTCGAAAATTTAACAATCAGGATTTTTTAAATTACAAATTTAATCTCCATTATCAAAAGAAAAATAATTTAATTCAAAAAGGAATTATTCAATGAGGCCTGAATGTGTTTAAGCTGTTTAGTTTTAATAATTTTATTTCTTAAAAGCACGTATAATTTCTTTTGAAATGATTATGTTAGAACAGTTTTATAATCATACTTCTGAATTAAATTTTTAGTTCATTGCCGATTTCTGAATAAACGCATTCAATATACCTTCTTATCTTCATCTTTAAATGGTATCTTAAAGTTACCTTCAGTTTTATATATATATATATATATATATATATAGCCTGAATTAGCACTTCTACTTCAGATGTGCTTCGGTGCTTCATTTCCCACTCAGTTTTAATTACCAGCTTTACACAGGTACAGTGCAATCTCTTCGAAAAATTATCACTTCTTAAATTGATACACGACTCCTTAATTTATGAAAATAAGACATTTTAATACAAAATCAACTACTGAGTGTAAAATAATAAGAAAATTTGCACAGCCATATAAAATTATTTTCTCCGTCTATTTCCGTTGAAATTTGGCTAGGTCAATATCCATATTTTTTTCGAACAGTAATGAAATAACATGTTTTATATAGTAAAATTTTGTTAAAATGTTATAGTAAATTATGGTTGAACCTTTTAGTTTGTTTGTTTGCGGAATTACAGCCAGATGCGATTAGTTTCGCGTGGGATCTAGGCAGAACGGGGGGGGGGGGGGGACTCACTATAGCTCAGTGGTTATGCCACTGAAAATGGTAGACCGCCGAAGTGTGAAGGTCCCGGATTCCGGTCCCATCGCGCAGCTGTCGATCTAACAGTCTGGAGTTTTGGTAGCTTTTCTCCAGATATAGCGTGAATACGCGTTAGAACTCCTTAGAAAGTCCTCCTACCAAGGCAGCCCCCCATCCTTGGCAGATCGCTCTAGTGTAGCGTTGCCATAATCACACAAACAAACTATTTTGAAGGGTGGGGGGGTCTGCCTTCTGTGGGGTCTTTCTAAGGGGGCCTAACCCGTATTTGCGTTAAGTTTCGGAAAAAACCACGGAAAATTCCGAACGGCAAGGTCGGCGGACGCGATTTGGGTTAAACCGTTTATTTCAAATACTTTAATAATAATAATAATAAGCTTCTTAGTATCAATATTAAATATGATATTAATTAAAGCATGAAAAACTATTTTAACGTATTAGGAGGGAAATTTTGAAAGCACATAATTCATTTTTACTTCGAATGTATTCAAAATTGGTATCTGGGGTTAAAATGAGCTAATTTTTTTAAATATGAAGTGAAATCTCAGTGTTTCCGTTAGAAAAAATAAAATTAATGTTTATTTAAATATATTAATTAATAAATAAACATTTTATTAATGCATTGATTACTTATCAATCATAATTAATTAATATTAATCACACAAACAGAATACTGAAATTCAATCAGCACCGGCTTGACCAGTGCTGGAGAGTGTGAACTGCTGTCTGGACGGAGTCCGCTAAAGAGAGATGGAGCACATAAAATTAGTCGTGCCTCGAATGTCCTCCATGCTAAAACGATACCTCTTGGGGTGCCAGTTCAGGTGCTAGGTCTCTCATCTGCATTTGCTCAAAAATAGGACACCATTCATAGTTCGATACTTTAGTCTGCCTACCACCCATAATAAAATGACCAACATCCCCGGCCCTCGCAGAGCTCAAGCCTTTAAGTAGGCCGTAGACCCGGCAATTAGAAAATAAAATAAAATAATGCATATCTTTTTAACCCTTAAACGCGCCGTGTCCTTGCCGTGAGGACACAAAACTGACGTCTTGACTGTTGTCAGTCACGAAGAATCAATTTGATTTCTATAAAAATACTGGATGGTAACCTAGTTACACGAGAATCCCCTTTACTTTTTAGCCCATCATTTCCCGTAAAAATTTTCGATTATTTATAAAATTGTCAGGATTGTTTTTAACCCTTTGAGGCGCTACCCTTTCCTAATGCTGAAAAAAGGGCAGCCGTTGCCATCGCTCGTCTTAACTACCAGCAAGATGGCGGACGATCGAAACGTTCATCGCGTGCCACAGATCTAGAGACCCTTTTTTGACACACACTGGCTGTGCCGCACAGCCAGCTGTCGTCAAAAAAGGGTCTCTAGATATGTGGCACTCGATGAACGTTCCGATCGCCCGCCATCTTGCTGGTAGCTAAGTCGAGCGATGGCAACGGCTGCCCTTTTTTCAACATTGGGCCATCTAGCCAGCTGTCCTCGCATTCTTCCATTTTTCAGCAGATGTCAGTGCTGTTAAAAATAATTGTGACAATTTTTATTCGAGAAATGACTTGCTAAAAAGTAAAGGATTCTCGTGGAGCTATGTCACCCGCAACTATTTTCATAGAAACCAAATCTATTCTTCGTGACTGGCAACAGTCAAAACGTCAGAGTTTGGTGTTCCCAGAGCGGGAACACTGCGCGTTAAAGGGTTAACTGCACTGGCATCTGCTGTGACAATACGATGAAGATAGAAGAAAAACTGGATATAGACTGCCCAATGCTGAAAAAAGGACGGCCGTTGCCATCGCTCGATTTAACTACCGGTAACATGGCGGTCGATCGAATAGTTCATCGCATGCACAGATCTAGAGGCCATTTTTGCACTCCCGGATACACTCACCGGAAACCCGGGAATTTTCCCGATGGACTGGTCACTTTAATTAAGTGTATATATATATTGTGTTTATATGCACACTTAATGTATGATGTGTACGTGTGTTAGAGGAAAATGTACGTGGGCCGCCGTTGACAGGAATTCCCGGGCCAGTGGGATGGGTTGTATCCATCTTGCATTTTTGAGACAGCTGGCTGCGCGAGCGCTCAGCCAGCTGTGACCGACATTGGGTAATGGTTGCGCTTCAAACTGTTAAAAGATGAAAGTGTTTCACATTCCTTTTTCTGTTTCAGAACGGCGATGGAAGAGAAGGCACCCCCACCCGTTGACGACGGAACCAAGCGGAAGTTCAAGCCGGACGAGGCGGTACCGGCCCCTTACGCCGGGGGCAAGCTCCTCAAGAACAACAGCACCACCGCTACCAGCAGCAGCAAGCCAAAGCCTGCCCCGCTCCGTAGCCGCTCCCCCGACTGCGGCGGCGGCGGCGGCGGCAGCTTCAAAAGATCCGGCAGCACGAGCAAGCTTCATCGTTCCCAGCAGTGCTCTCCCGTCCTGGAGGTGAGGTCGCGGTTCACCTTTGGAACCTCCGAGTGTTTGCACAGCGGCGGAGCAGAGGGCACCGCCGCCGCCAGGATATCACCCGAGCAACAGCAACAGGATAACTTCGCGAGGACTCCCCTGATATCGCCGCAGCCCCAGCAGCAGAATGCCTTCCCGAAGACCGTGCCTTTCGGTCGCAGCCGGAGGATGTCGCGGTCGCTGCCGGAGCTGCGCGACCTGCAGTTCGTGTCCGTCTTGCCGGACGTGGAGGAGGAGGAGTCCGGGAGCTCGGAGTACGAAGAGGAGATCGTGTACGAGAAGCCGTCGCACCGGGTGCCGTGGCACAGGAAGCTGGATTTCCTGTGGTGCAGCGTGTGCCACGCCCTGGGGTTCGCCAATATCTGGAGGTTCCCTTACTACTGCTACAGCAACGGCGGAGGTAAGTTGGACCCTTGGGAAGCGCGGCCATTTCCCAATGTCGAAAAGGTGCAGCCGTTGCCACAGCGCGATTTAACTGGCTGTGCCAGAAATGTTGTTGTTGTTGTTGTTGCTAATGCCCTCTGGCAACCGCGGGGCGGTGCCAGATACCCCATAGAGGCGGGCGATGGGCGGAAGGGGCGGCTTCCATTTTAATGAACCCCAGGGGGAGGATGTCCGACTCAGCTCGGGGTCCCCTAATTTTGAACCCATTCCAAAAGATGGGGCATCCGCAGAGGTATCGTATAACAATTTGGAGGACATTGGTGCCATGACGGATTTTACGTGCACCAGCTCCCATGACCATACACGGTCCCATAGCAGTCGAGACGAGAGGAAATGGGCCCTCCCAAGCACCGACCAAGCCGGATGCTGATTCACTTGCCGTGTTCTTATGGGAACGGAGTTTTGCGCCCAGATCACTGCGGGACGTCAGAAATGTTTATTAGCTCAGTGGCACGCACTGGGCGATTCGATCGACCTGCATCTTGCTGGTAGTTAAATCGCGCGATGTCAACGGCTGCACCTTTTCGACACTGGGCAGTCCATCTAGATGTCCTTCTTAAGTATTTAATTGAGATCAAAGTTAGTCTTCCTGAATCAAAACAGCCAAAATGTCAGAGTTGTGTCCTCATAGCGAGGACACCGCGCTTTAAAGGGTTAAAAGCCTGGGCTCATGCGAGGACGTTGTCATGCACTCCAATGTTAATTCAGTGTATTCTTCAGCCCCATCTTCTCGGACGGCCGAGAAAAGTCTCCCCATCGTTGGGGGGGGCGGTTTTGTGGTTTCACGGCTTGGCTTTTGTCGGTGGTTTTATGACAGATATTTTGTATTTTCGAGTCATCCATTTAACTGACCTTTGGGAAAGAAATATAAGGGTGGCTAAAATGAAAGTGGCACTGCAGGCGGTTTGAGAAATGATTTAACGGCAATATTAATAAGCGTGCAAAAGAAAGAAGTAATACAGGGGTATCAGATAGGCTAGGCAAAATCTCTTTGTAGGCTGAAACAAGTGTCCCAGAGATCCACGAGATGATGGATATCCTGGGTGAGAAGCTCCGGGGAATGGGACAACCTTTTATGCTGTATTGTGTGCACACTTCTTTTGCTTATAGACATTTCCTACACTATTTCGCGAATGACGATTCGTCGAATCCTTTCGCAAGAGACCGTCGGGAAATAGCAGAGAAAATGTCTATGGGGAAAGAAAGTGTGCACACAATACTGCATGAAAGGTTGTCCCTTCCCCGGGGCCTCTTCACCCAGGGTATCCATCATCTCGTTGACCCCTGGGACACTTGTTTCAATATACACTGTGACCTTGTATAGCCTATCTGTGTAACGCCTGTATTACCTCTTTCTTTTGTATACTAATTTATATTAATATCCTTAAACCATTTCTCAAACCGCCAGTAATGCCACTTTCATTTGGGTGACCCTTATATACCTCTTATGATCCTCTCCTTGCCCTCTTTTCTAAATCTGACATCCTTCACTTTTAAAATCTGACTTCTCTGCAGAAAATGCGACTATTTCGTAAATTTGAGACGATGTGTATTTTTTTAAAATAAAAACGAAGAAAAATAAAATGATCTGTAGATTTTTCAGCAAGAAGAAAAAAAGAAGAAAGAAAGAGAGGAACACTCACTTCTATTTACCTTTTGTGTTATTCGTTATCGATATCTAGAGAGCCTTATCTTTCACAAAAGTATTTGCCGTCAGATGAAGCAATCAGGCCAAAATTTTTGAAGAGAAATTTCCAACCTGTTGACCTGACGATGTTTTTGTTTTCGTTTTTTGTTTTTTACATTTTCCTTCGCACAGAATCAGGTTAAGCCCTACGGGACTCCCTAGGTTAGCGGTTCCCAACCTTTTAACACTGTGCCCCACCCCTTAACAAAGGATAACTTACGATGGCACCGCCCCCCCCCCCACATTCCTCAGCATACATAGGGAGTTTTTTATTCTTCAACAATTAATGTTTAGACTCCTTTTCTACAAAATAATGTTATTGGTAAAGTTTGAATAAACATTTTAAGCGACAGTAGATGTACACTGTCCTCCAAAAGTTAAGGAACAACATGTTCTCCGAAGCTGACCATGAAAGAAATGACACTAAAAGTAAAATTTATATATATAAATGATAAAAATGCAAACTTAAGCAAAAACGATAGCTACCACTTTTTTTTATAGAAATGACCAGGCATATATCAGTGAGAGAAAAATATGCGAATATCTGTCTTTCATAATTACGCTTGTAACTTTTGCTGATTTACAACTTTTGTTAGCATATTCGTTGACAATAGGCAGCAGGGTCTCGCAATGCCTGAGAGAATTCGTTTGCCCAATTTGTTAAGGTGGCTGTCTGCCGGATGGATGGAAATGGGGCTGTCACAGGCTGATGTTGCTAGGCGTCTTGACTGTGGTCCACCGTCTCTGGAATCAATATCAAACTGAAGCTTCTGTGTCCAGAAGACATGTGCCTGGTCGACGACGAGCTACAACACCTGAAGAAGACCGCTTTATAGCTCTTTTGGCCAAAAGGAGAAGAAGCATTTCTGTGCCGCAACTCGTTGCAGATCATGAGCAGCATCAGAGAGATTAGCAAGGTTGTTGTAGCAGTTCAGTAGTAGCAGGGGGAGGACATATTTTGTAGCATCAAGGAGAAGAATATCCGCTAGTAGTAGTACGGTGCGAAGGCTTTTCAGAGTGCAGTTCTGTATGCGAGGCGTCCAGTTGTGTGTGCCCTCCTCAACGGATGACAGAGGATGCAAGGGCCCGCTTATCTTCGGCAAGAGAACATGTTTCCTGGACCAGACTGCGATGGTTTTCTGTACTCTTTAACCCTTTGCGGCGCAACCCTTTCCCAATGCTGAAAAAAAGGGCAGGCATTGCCATCGCTCGACTTAACTACCAGCAAGATGGCGGACGATTCGAAACGTTCATCGCGTGCCACAGATAGAGAGACCCTTTTTTGACGACAACTGGCTGTGCCCTGCACAGCCATCTGTCGTCTGGTCAACTTTTGCCAACTGACCGTCTGGTCAGTTGGTCTTTTGTTGGCCGTCTGGTCTTTTGTTGTCTGGTCAACTTTTGCCAGCTGGCTGTGCAGACGACAGTCCGGCCAGTTGGCAAAAGTTGACCGGACGACAGCTGGCTGTGCAGGGCACAGCCAGTTGTCGTCAAAAAAGGGTCTCTAGATCTGTGGCACGCGATGAACGTTTCGATCGTCCGCCATCTTGCTGGTAGTTAAGTCGAGCGATGGCAACGCCTGCCCTTTTTTCAGCATTGGGCAATCTATCCAGCTGTTCTCGCGTTCTTCCATCTTTCGGTAGATGTCAGGGCTGTTAAAAATAATCGTGTCAATTTTTTTTTTTTTTACGGGAAATGACGTGCTAAAAAGTAAAGGATTCTCGTAGAGCTATGTCACCCGCAACTATTTTTATAGAAATCCAATCTATTCTTCGTGACTGGCAACAGTGAAAACGTCATTGGCGTTCCCGGAGCGGACACACTGCGCGTTAAAGGGTTAAAGACGAGCCCAGATTTACACTGGAGAGCGATTCAGGACGTCTGCTGATCTGGAGGGAACAAAGCACCAGGTACCATCAACCCAGGTACCGAGGCGGTGAAATAATGATTTAGGCAGGGATCTTACTCGG
This sequence comes from Cheiracanthium punctorium, assembly GCA_038373885.1. Classification (NCBI taxonomy): domain Eukaryota; kingdom Metazoa; phylum Arthropoda; class Arachnida; order Araneae; family Cheiracanthiidae; genus Cheiracanthium; species Cheiracanthium punctorium. The sequence goes on from JAWZYV010004055.1 coordinate 1,653,503, forward strand.
TGGTCACACTGACCTACATGTGTTCCAGGGAGGAACTCTGACTGGGATAAGATCTTTGATTCATATGTCCGCCCATATGCCTGTGCAATGGGCAATGATTTCATTCTGATGGATAATAATGCACGACCTCACCGAGCTGTAGTTGTTGAGGAATATCTTGAGCAGGGGCGTAGCCAGGGGGGGGGGGATATCGGGATATATCCCCCCCCCGAAATTTTTGGATTAGTGATGAAATTCCGTCTATTTATACAGATATAAGTTCATATCCTCCCCGAAATTTTTTCCAGGCGCATATCCCCCCCCCGAAAAATTTTCCTGGCTACGCGCCTGATCTTGAGGGTCTTGGTTTAGATCGAATGGAATGGCCAACTCATTCTCCAGACCTGAATGCGATAGAGCATCTTTGGGACTATCTTGGTAGACAGGTTTGCTGATTTAAGTCCATCTCCAAGGTCTTTAGGAGAGCTGGAACAAAGCTTACTCCGTGTCTGGTCTTCGCTTAACCATTTCGGTAACCGACAACTTAATTGGCAGCATGGAAAATCGACGCCACCAATGCATTTAAGCTATGTGTGGGCATATCCCTTATTAAAATTCATTTTTGTTATGTTTCTATGACATTTTACCACACAAAACTCTGATATATTATTTTTGCCAAAAATGGTCTTTTCCAGTGAGATTGCTATGATTTTTTTCTGTTGTTGTTGTTTAAATCATTTTTGTGTTTTTCTTATGTAAACTTCTATCATAATCTATGCGTCGGCCTTATTTGTCTTTCTTCTTTCATTAAGTATGAAAGTGCATCATTATTCATGTGTCGTCCCTATTCATCTTCCCTGCTTCATTACGTTGGAAAATATACTATAATCAATGCGTCAGCTCCTTCTTATTTACTCCAAAATACAATCAATGCATAACTGTTTTGTGCACTTTTGGAGACCAGCGTAAATAAGCAGGAGCTCCAAAAGTTAAGGAACAACCAGTTTTTTGCATCTAATTTGCAAATGCATAATGTAGAAACACCAGATATGGATGTTTCTGGTACACTTGTCAAAATTACGCAAATCCAGTTGGCAAAAGTAAAAAGTTAGTAATATACGTAGTTGATAAAAAAATAAATAAGTTGGTAAAAACCGATATTTGACTTTATAGTTTATCGACATATATAGGGGCACCCAAAACTCCCTACCTCGCATTCTACTCAACCGATTTTCATTCAACAAAATACAAATTTTAATTATTTGACGCTTGAAATACGCATTTTAGCTTAAATTAATCTCCAGAAGATCGGGTCACCCCAAAACTGCAATTGATATTTCCAAGAGTTCTTTGAGCTCCGCTCTACATAGCTCTATTATACTACAATTACTGCACAGATAATATTTAACCCTTTAACGCGCAGTGTTCCCGCTCTGGGAATACCAAACTCTGACGTTTTGACTGTTGCCAGTCACGAAGAATAGATTTGATTTCTATAAAAATAGTTGCGGGTGACATAGCTCGACGAGCTGGCTGTGCGATACAGCCAGCTACGTCAAAAAACTGTCTCTAGATCTGTGGCACGTGATGAACGTTTCGATCGTGCGCCATCTTGCTGGTAGTTAAGTCGAGCGATGGCAACGGCTGTCCTGTTTTCAGCATTGGGAAAGGGTTGCGCCTCAAAGGGTTAATATGTAAGTGTATGATAGTATTTAATATACTCTTGCATCAAGGAAATGCAAGTTACATAAATTAGGCTTAGACTATTATTATTTTAATACACCTTTTTGCCTACATATTTTCTTAGAATGTACGTATTTTATGATTACATACTGTTCATTTGTCTTAGGTTCTTTTACCTGGCCGTACTTAGCATTCATGTTAATATGCAGCGTTCCATTTCTTTGTATGGAACTGGCCATTGGGCAGCTAACTCAGTCGGGTCCAATATCTGCTTTCGGACAACTGTGTCCTTTGATGAAAGGTGAGTATGGAAGTACCGTTGCCATTCAGGTATTTTGCAATTTATCAAAATTGTATGCGTATAATTCTTGTTAATTATCTTTTTAAGTAGAATTTCCATCGAGAAGAATACGAGAACATTTCTCAATTTTCGTTTAATAATTCCATCTAACCAATGCCGTGCTTAGAGTTTGTGCAGCCTAATGCAAGATCAACTTTTTGCGATTTTTTCCGTTTCTTTCTTCTTTTTAAATGAATTTTTAAAGATCTTTCAGTATGAAAAGATAATCAGGGATGCCACCAGTCACGCAAGTTATGGAAAAGTTGGAAAGTCGATGAATATCATTTTGGAAAAGAAAGTCATGAAAAGACAGGGAATATAACAAATTTTGCCTAAAAACCTGGAAAATCTCTAAACGAGATTTGGAAAATTATTGAAATCCACATTTAAGTGTAATTCTCTGTCATCAGTTTGGAATGCTCCAATGGAATTTGACATAGGTGTACACCTATGTGCACCTATGTAAGAATTTGAAGGGGCTACCGAATTCAATTTAACGGAAGCGTCTATTAAACTGTATCAGAAGGTTTTAACTTTAAGTTGACAGTCACAAGTTTCAATTGAAAAACGAAAGGAACAATAGCTAATTAAATTTTATTAAAAACTTAACCATTAATAAAAACAAGGATTAGCATCTTTTGATGCTAATCCTTCAATGGCTAATCCTCAGATGCTAATCCTCAGATGCAAATGCTCCAGGAGAAAGAGGCGTCAAGGTAAGGTCGGTCATCTATTCCACTTTAGCTACTGTCTGTCTGTCTTGTTTTCATAGATTATGGGAGCTTAGGCACTTCTGCTTTTAGAGCATTTTGTACCAACCTCAAATCCAGATTAGTTCGATAGCGGTAGTACCTACCAAGGGTATTAATTTCTACCGCAAACTCCAGAAGAGTTCATTTCTACCTCAGTGGGGAGCCGATAGATGGCAGCACTATCGATCGTTTGCGGGGGGGGGGGGCTTCTTAATTTTGATGCAAATACCACGCAAAAAACCCGAAGGCTTATTTTTGCCACCCCCAAAGCCATTGTTTTTGTTTGATAACTTGGAGGATATGCTACCACGACGTATTTAACGTGCCCCAGTCGCCATTAGTGAGCACGGTGGTCTTTGGTTGGTCCTAGGACCGAACCCACAACCTTTCGGCTTACGACCTCGACGCCTTCTAATGCTCAGAGCGTAAAATCAAAACAGGAAATCTATATATGCATGTTTACAGCACAGTAAAAAAACGACTATATAATCATTGATTTTATCAATATATATTAGCCGTCTTCTGGTCAAGTGTCGGCGCTCTAGCTTCTAATCAAGTTGTCCCAGTATATACATGAGCTGAGCAGTCATGGTAGTTCGGGCTGTTCAACATAATTTCTTACCTCTAATTAAGTTCAATTTAAATTTATGCAGATTTTCAGTAGAAGTTGTAGATATCGTATAAATTAATCACTGTGTTTTATATTACAGTAACCCCTCGTTATATCGCGCTTTTTCTTTTGTCTCCCAATTTTTTTCTCTACTCTTTTGCTTTGTTACTTTACTTGAGAAGCACACAGTACATTTGAAAAATACATCTTCTGTCACATAAGTTAAGTACAATTAATTAATTTTGGCTCCTTGATCTTTGTTGGAAAGCAAGATATGAGAGAAAAATCAAATCAAATGACTCGATCATTTTTCCAGCAGGAAATAAAATGTGTATTTGTACATAAAATAAAAATAAAAAATTAAACTTCTATTTTTATAGTTTAAGAGCATGTCTTTCATTACAGTACATATTCTATTAATTTTATTATATTTTAAAAGCATATGTTCATAAAAGTAAAGTTTTATCATATCACGCCTCCACCCTCCTCGCCAGTTATATCGCGCCCTCGGATATATCGCGCATTTTTCTTGTCTCCGGACAAGCGCGATATAACGAGGGGTTACGGTATTACATTATATTATCTGTAAAAAGTATAAAATCAGTATTAAAATATGCTTCTCCCGAAACGATAAGTTTAATAAATTAGATCCCGTCGGGCCGGACAGAGCTTTAAATCACGATTACTAAACTGGTCGGGTGGGGCCTCCTTTAATTTGGCTACGGGCTGGGCTGGGCTTTAAATTGAGATTTTTGAACGCTCCTAGCCGGTCTGTTCCTAAATTTTTTACTTCGGTTATGGGCAGGGCTTGAAATTTTGGGCCCGTGCAGATCTCTAGCTCAAGTCCTCAGGAACCATATACACGGGAAGACATCCGGAACTCTGGGAGTAGATTCTGACATCATTTCTCGATGTCCAGTTGAACTAGTGTACAAACACTGGTGTCTAACAATAGTCGGGCACCAAAAGTTTTTTTTTTTTTTTTTTTTTTTGCTTGGTTAAAATAAACTTTAAGTAGAAAAAAAAAGCCTCTCCCCAAAAGAATATCTCTATCCGCATCTGATAGCATGCAATGCCACTAGTAGCACTAGTAAAACAAATTAATGTTGGTGACACATTTGCAAGTTTTTGGCAAATACACAAGAATTTCCTATTACTTTTCAGAATTTCCTTTTTCCTATTACATAAATGCTTTTTCATCGTTATTGTATATTTTTATTTTTACTGTTGTTACTTTCTTTTTCTTATAATGCTCGCTCTCTCCTTCCTTTTACTTAACACCTTCTACTGCAACACCAATGCTTTTTAATTGAAATTGAAGTGAGTGAGAGAAAAAGGTAAACACATGCAGTCCAAGGCCGAGTTGAAATGATTTTTCCTTCAAGAACGTCTACTCTAAATTAAAATAAAAGAAACCGAATTTAATTCATTTTTTATTTACTAAACTGACAAAAATAATGCAATAAAAAACTGAATGTACACAAAAAAGGTCATTTCTCGTTTTCATGATGGCAACTAGCGAACTGCAAATCAACAAATGATTCATGAAGTGAAAATCTAAAATGAAATTTTGATACATACAGCTGTGTATTGTTGTTTCAATGAAAGCATACAGATTTACGCAATCAGACCCCGATTTAACGAATCCATCGGAACCGTTAATTTCACTTGTTAAATGGGGGAGGGGATTGTTTGTAACATCGGGATACAAATCAAAAAAAAAAGGGGGGGGGGGCTTAACTTATGGTTAAAGCCTTAACCATTTGTATCTCAACAACTTTTTTTTTTTTTTTTTTTTTTTTTAAATACTGCAATGTGCAGAAACAGATTATAAACATATGAAACAATTCATTTTCTAGTTTTGTAATTCATTCACGAAAATATGTTTGTTGTAGTTCAATAAAATGGTTATTTTTAATTTTGCATTACTCGAAAACATTCTGTATACCAGGTGATTCATAATAGATGTTAAGGCGATTATTTTTTAAACCGTAAGTGATCGAACAATACTTTCAATTAGAAAAGTTCGTCCAATTAAGAGTAGTTTTCAGATATGGCATTTTTTTTTACTGGGGGTTGTATACATATTAAAATATGAAATTTAATTTTTATACGGTCCCTCCTTTCCTACCCTTTACATTTAGAAGAATGTTGCTCTTTACATATAAATTAATAAAACAAATCGCGTGTCTCTACGTGGAATAGTTTCCGAGATACATCAATTTGAACATTTTGGTATTGGTCGCCAAGCAATAAGGGGGTGTCTCCAAAGTGAGAAAAATGTAATTACTTTTCAACTGACGTTAATTTATGTTAATAGTCACCCGATAGACACAATTGACTCCTCAAATCCTAGTTTAGCGAGAATTTTCCTATAACGCACCCTTGACAATTTCTATTGAAAGTGACCACACCATAATAACCCACACCATTATTTTGTCATTTTTTCTTTTACACTTAAAAAATTCCTTCCTCTATCAGCGTGATGTAATTACTGGATGACCCCTCTAAAGCACTAAATTATCGCTAATTTCATAAAGCAGTGCCGATCATTTTAGGTAAAAATGTACCTGTTAATTTCACACGTTTGAACACGTTTAATTGCCATTCGCAACAATAGATCATTATTTTAAATTTTTCAACTCATAGTTGGTCCCCTAAAGTCAAGATTTTATCGCATGAAAACAGACGCCAACACAGTAGGTAAGTCTCAATTTTTACTTTCCGAACATGTACCATGTAAGGAAAGTATTGTAATCATGAAAAAATTCGAATTCCAGATTTTGGTGTATTTACACGTTTAGAGGGCTTCTGAATTCATTTATGTTATTTTTACGAGATGTATGTATGTATGTTTGTATGTGTGTGTGTGTGTGTGTATGTGTGTTTGTGTGTATGTGAGTGAACACGATAGCTCCTGAACGGGGCATGCGATTGAGCTCAAATTGGGTATATACACTGCTGGCCATCGTAAATGCAACACCCTGAAGGAAGCATGCAAATAATATGAAATTTACAACATGCATTAGCTGAGGTGAGATATGCAAATGATTAGAATTTCAGCGCAGACGCACATCAAGCGCGCCTGTGGCGCCACCTCAAAGCGCTATTTAAGGCTTGGAGATTTCGACGGTTTCAAGTACAGCAATTGTGTTTTTCTTGCTTTTTTTTCAAAAAAACGATAAATTATGCCTCGTAGGAAAAAACGATCATCTTTTGATCAAGTATCCGAGTTTGACAGAGGAAGGATAGTGGCATACCGAGATTGTGGGTTATCTTTCAGGGAAATCGGTCGTCGTATTGGACGAAACCAAACAACTGTGATGCGGATATGTGATCGTTGGGTGCAGGAGGGTACGACGGACAGACGTGATCGACCGCATCGACCTCAGTGCACCACGTCACGTGATGACAGGCAGATTGTACGCATGGCAGTGACGGACCGCTCAGTCACATCACGAACCATATCACAGCAGATTCAGTCTGTAACGCATCATCCAGTGTCTGCGCGTACCATTCGACGTCGTTTACAGCAGAATGGTCTGTCCGCAAGACGTCCGTTGCTTTGTCTACCTCTGACGCGGAACCACAGACGTCTCCGCCGCCAATGGTGCGATGAAAGAAGGATGTGGACGACAGAATGGAATGAAATTCTCTTTACTGACGAGTCACGCTTCTGTATGCAACACCACGACGGTCGGATTCGAGTCTGGAGACACCGTGGAGAGAGGATGCTGAACAGCTGCATTATGCACCGTCACACTGGTCCTGCACCGGGTATTATGGTATGGGGCGGTATCGGATATCTCTCTCGCACTCCTCTAGTACGCATTGCCGGTACTTTAACCAGCCAGCGCTACATCTCCGAGGTGTTGGAGCCAGTTGTCCTTTCTTACCTTCAGGGCTTGCCAACAGCCATATTTCAGCAGGATAATGCACGGCCACACGTGGCACGCATTGTCCAAGGGTTCTTCGTCAATCACCAGATTGAATTGCTTCCCTGGCCGGCGCGCTCTCCGGATCTTTCGCCGATAGAAAACATGTGGTCCATGGTTGCTCAACGACTGACCCAGAGTTCATCCCCAGCTGTCACACCAGATCAACTTTGGCAACGTGTGGAAGCTGCTTGGTCTGCTGTACCCCAAGAACACATTCAAAGTCTCTTTGAATCAATGCCGAGGCGTGTGGCAGCTGTGATCTCCAACAACGGCGGCTACTCTGGGTACTGATTTTGGCAGGAACCACGCTTCATAGAATGCTGTAAATTTAATCATTTGTTACTTGGTCAACATGTTATCTACACAATAAATTTTGTTGTGATATCTCTTGTTTTTCTTGGTGTTGCAATTTGGGTGGCCAGCAGTGTATGTTATAAACCACCGTCACAAAACCGGTATTGATTTTGGTGTGTATAGGACTTATAGTTTTTCTACAGGGCTACGACAAAGATTTCTTTTACATTATGGCCTATGGGGGAAAATTCTTGAAATTGCGCTAGCGTTTAAATGGTACATTCGATTGAGCTCAAATTAGGTATATATGTTATAAACCACCGTCGCAAGACCTGTATTGATTTCGGTGTGTATAAGACTTATAGTTTTTCTACAGGGCTACGACAAAGATTTCTTTTCCATTATGGCCTATGGGGGAAAATTCTGGAAAGTGCGCTAGCGTTTAAACGGTACATTCGATTGAGCTCAAATTGGGTGTACATGTTATAAACAACCATCGTAAGACCGGTATCGATTTTGATGTGTATAGGACTTATAGTTTTTCTACAGGGCTACGCCAAAAATTCCTTTTACATTATAGCCTATGGGGAGAAATTCTTGAAAGTGCGCTAGCGTTTAAACGATACATTCGATTGAGCTTCATTTTGGTATATATATTTGAATTATTCATCGATTAAAATTTATTTAAATGCTTGGTAATGATCTTAATCGTAAGTGTTCGAAAAGTCGAGTGGAGTCACTCCAGATTTTTAACATTAGATTTATGGCTAACTATTCCCCGTGGAGACACGGGATTTGTTTTATTAATTTTCTTATAGGCAAAAAGTAACATTCTTCTAAATATAAAGCGTAGAAAAGAAGGGACCGTATAAAATTAAATTTCATATTTTAATATGTATTTATACAACCCCCAGTTTAAAAATGCCATATCTCAAAGCTACTCTTAATTGGACGAACTTTTCTAATTGGAAGTATGTTTCGATCACTTACGGTTTAAAAAATAATCGCCTTAACCCATTAAGCGCCAAAGCTCCCGTTACGGGAACATCTATTATATCTTTTTTTTTCTTAAAATATTTTAACGCAATTTACGAAATACACATTTTATATAAACATTTACATTATAGGGTGTGTTATATAGTGTAAATGTTCATATAAAATGTGTATTTCGTAAATTGCGTTAAAAAATATTAAGAAAAAACATATATAATAGATGTTCCCGTAACGGGAGCTTTGGCGCTTAATGGGTTAACATCTATTTTGAATCACCCGGTATACCAAAGTGTTAGCGAAGTGTATATGAATAGTTTCAGCTCAGAACTTTTCAAACAATTATTAACATTCTCTTAAGGTTGACCTTCGAAAAAACACTATGAGTGCTGCAATAACCAATTGTGTGACTGCTGAAGGACAAAATACAGTTTCGTGTTGAAATATTAATTAAATATCGCAAAATTTCCAGATTTAAAAAAAAATTATTTTATGCTCATATTATTCTAGGAGGAAGGCGGGAAACGTCATTCAAATGTTTTTTAATACACACTGTGATTAATTTATACAGCTTTAATTAGTACGTTAGCAGATATACAACACGGTGATACAAGGGTTAAAAGAAACAACTCAAAAATATTCATAACTAGAAATCATACACTATTTTATTCAGCAGATAACGATACAGCTACGCCTTTAATTATTAACGATTAATTACGCCCTTAGTTAATTTGAAATACTATGCTTTTCCTGTTATGTCCAATAATGGGCTGTAATATACCCCGTCGGAAATCGCTGATTGCAAGAAGACTTTCTTTCATTCCAGGAAAGGTGGATATGTCATTTGAAAAAGTTTCCAGTATTTTTCTAATTTAAAAGGAAAAAATTCCTCCTATTCAAAATCCTGATTTGTTAATTCGGGGTTCATTATTCGTTAACTCGGAGGGAAAAGGAAAACTTCGTCAAATCGTGAAATTTAGTTCGTCAGTGCAATTTGAGGACGGAAATGAAAAATAACATTTACAATAAATTATGATTCCTTAAAAAAAAAAAAAAAAAAAAACGCTATTTTTTTCAGCAAGATGGGGCTCCACGCATTTTCAGCAAAAATGTGCGTAATTGACTTAGCATTACCTGGTTTGTTCTTGTAATTTTCAAGGGGTCTGAAATGAAAAGCGTAGGTGAAAAGAAAAAAGGGTATGAATGAAAAATTGCTTCTTTTCGTGTGATAGAGCTACACGAGGAGCATCTGACTGCATGGGGGATGCCTCGGTCGAAGGAGTTTTTAAGGTGTTCTAACGTATTCACGTTATACCTGAAGAAAACCGACCAAAACTCCAGACCTTAGATCGGCAGCCGTGAGGGAGTCCCGGACAAAAAGAAAAAAAATGTAAGAAATTCTGAAACACTTTCAGATTTTAAATACGCACTAAAGTGCTATATATTAAAAGCGTATCATAAGCAGAGACGGCCCGAGGGGCGTGCGGGACCCCAGGCGAAGCGCAAGAGCGGGGCCTCTTCTCTATCATGTCTTATGAGACAGCAATAAAATGGCCCAGGAGCGGGGCCTCTATAAGCGCGGGGCCTTAGGCGGTCGCCTACATTCGCACCCCCCTTGGGCCGGCCCTGTCATAAGCCATACGTCTTCCCTATTTTCTTTACTTATTCCATTAAGTTGGAAAGTGTATCATTCATCATGTGTGTGCCGTATTTTTCTCCTTTATTCCATAAAACACACCGGAATCGAAATCTATCTTAAAATCGACTACTAGAACTGAATTACGATTTCCGCCAAGAGTATTCCAATTGCACTTCACTGCTTTAACTACTGTTTGGAATAGTCATCATAATGCATGAGTGTGCCGAGTTTGTTTTTCATGTTCCATAAAGCATATCTTTGGAATAGAAATCTATATTAAAATCGTCTACTAAAACTATTTTACAATCTTCGCCAGGCTAATAATAAACTGTCGCGTTTGTCAGTTTCTAGCCAAATTCGGAAGATATCGCCAAGTTTGGTTTGGTTTTGAAGTTATTTTTTGGCAACAAACTTGGCGATTAGTTATCAAAAATTGCAAACCTTATGGAGTTTTCAATATTTTAATCTCCCCCCCCCCCCACTTCTGCGTTATCTGGCAAACACATTTGAAAAGATCTTCACTGTGACAGTTCATGCCTACAAAATCTGTCTACTAAATCGCGTTGACAAAAACCTGGGACTGAACGAAATAGCACCCTAGTGCTAATAAAACATATTTATTCAGGAATTATACACAGCAGAACGATATTATTTTTTAAACAACTCCATCGTTTAAATTTCTGCTTGTGTAGCGTAACTGAATTATTTTAAGGTCGAATTTCGCCCGGATTATGTATATTCCGGTGTTTGGAAGTTCGGATTAGAGAAGTTATACTGCATTGCTATGAGAGTCAGTTGGGGTCAGTTCCAACGAGGTTGAAATGTGTTTGATTTCGGTTCGCCTGTGCTCTAACAGCGATAAATAGGCACCAATTCCTACGAAAGGTATGTATGTTATTCCTTATGCCATGTACCCTGTTAAAAATTGTGTAAGTAGTACTCATTTGTTTTTTTTTTTTTTTTTTTTTTAAGGAGCACCCAAAAGAATTCTAGTGCATTACGCTCTTTGGGCAGTCATTTTTTAAAACGTATGTTAAAAGGCATTTGGCTATTTCAAGCAAAACAAAATTGAAATAGGTTATTAAACTTTGCAAAATAAGTTCTCCATCGGAAATAGTGTCTGAATCATCTATAGTTCTACAAAAGCATTTAAAAGATTTCTAATCCAATAGGGTATTAATTATTAGTGATTTTAATCCATTCCAAGAACAATTCAATAAGTATTTATAAGCAATTATACCTGCTTACGCTTCATTTAAAGGATGTAAGTAGCAATTAGAGCTTTTTCAAAGGGTCTCTCAGAACTACATTATTAGTGATATGCAGCTGTCTTGAAGTTATCCCAAAAATATCGCCCAGTTTGACGATGATACATCGCCCAGTTTGGCGCAAGAGTGACTGTTGTCTCGCAAAGGGCTGTATAACCCTTTCAGGCGCAACCCTTTCCTAATGCTGTAAAAGGCAGGCGTTGCCATCGCTCGACTTAACGACCAGCAAGATGGCGGACGATCGAAACGTTCATCGCGTGCCACAGATCAAGAGACCCTTTTTTTGACGACACCCTTTTTTTGACGCGGGCTGTGCCCGCGCACAGCCAGCTGTCGTCAAAAAAAGGGTCTCTCGATCTGTGGCACGCGATGAACGTTTCGATCGTCCGCCATCTTGCTGGTAGTTAAGTCGAGCGATGGCAACGGCTGCCCTTTTTTCAGCATTGGGCAATCTATCCAGCTGTTCTCGCGTTCTTCCATCTTTCGGCAGATGTCAGTGCTGTTCAAAATAATCGTGACCATTTTTTTACGGGAAATGACGTGCTAAAAAGTAAAGGATTCTCGTAGCGCTATGTCACCCGCAACTATTTTTATAGACATCCAATCTATCCTTCGTGACTGGCAACAGTCAAAACGTCAGAGTTTGGCGTTAAAGGGTTAATCTATTGCATTTGGGCATGACTTGTCTTTTCCTGTTGTCTCTATTAACATCATTCAATCCTACCACAACAGGTATCGGCGTGGCCAGCATGATGCTCTCATTCTGGGTGACCGCTTACTACAGCGTACTGACCTCATGGACTCTGTTCTATTCCTTCAACTCGTTCTATTCGCCTCCTCGTTGGACGCGGTGCACCAACACTTGGAACACCGACTCCTGCCGCGATCACATAGACGCCGAAGTTATGAGCACAGTAGCGAGTGCTGTAGCCAGCAGTAGCGAAGCCGCCACCGAGTCGCTGCTCACTACTCCCGTCTCCAGCAGCGGTGCAGTCGCCAGTAGTGATCACCTCAACTCATCTCTGCTGTCGCTGGCAAACATTGGCACGAATGCGACGCACCCTGCTGTTGAATTCTTGAAGTAAGCACTGAGAACGCATAAGCAGTTTTTTTTATTGTTGTTTTTGTTTTTTAACTTTGCATTTTAATCTATGAACGTCATGTTTTCGTATACTGGGTGTCTCAAAAGTTAACTGAAGGAAAAAGGAAGGCAATACAAAATGTATGGTGTGCTGCGTTTTGTTTTGAAACCAGAGAATTTATTCTCACCAAGTTTTAAATTTTTTTTGCCATGTTCGTCAACAGATGGCGTTGCTGACTGGTATAAACTATAAAACAATGTTTTTAAAATAATGACAGTTTGCATCTAGAGCCCACTACATGCCAATGCATGACCGCCATTTTTGTGCTGTCGTCTGCCGTATTTAGTGAGTTTATCCCATATTTAGTGACTTTCGCCAACACCTCCTAGATATACAATGGCTGAGAGCAGAAACTTTTACTTCATCACTAGGTCAAGGGCGGATTAAAGGGGGGGGAGGGCGTGGCGTCCGCCCCCCCCCCCGAGACAAAAGAAATTAATGTAAAAGATCCTATTTTACTTCCATAAAATGGACACATATGTCAATCGTCTAACTAACCGTCCCCCCCCCGACAAACCTGCATTACTCCGCCACTGCACTAGGTCCACTAAAATGACGTCATCCCACATTTATTTTCACAAAGTAAACTCACAAAGTTACTCCCTCATGAAACATTTTAATGATTTAAGATAGAAAATTTAATTTTACGACAAATAGGAAATTTTAACTGCCACTAATTATGTAATATGATATAGAAATAATAAATTATTTTTTTATCTTTAATTAAAGATATTTTCTGTCTTTGTAGCATCCACCAGAAATTTTAAATAGTTTTACTTTGTGAAAGTAAAACTGTGGCAGGGCCGGCCCAAGGGGGGGGTGCGAATGTAGGCGATCGCCTAAGGCCCCGCGCTTATAGAGGCTCCGCTCCTGGGCCATTTTATTGGCCCCGCGCGCCCCTCGGGCCGCCTCTGACTGTGGTGACCTCGTGACGTAACAGCTTCTGTTATCAGGCGTTCTATATCTAGGTGGTGTTGCTTTAGCCCTTTCGAAAATAAACGGCACAACGGCATCCATCTGACTTCCAGAATCTTGATCGTTTCTTTGTCAGTTCAGTATCAACTTTTTTCTTCCTCGTTGATTTCAGAAGAATAATTGAATATTCTATCATCTTTACTGGAATGATCCCAACAATTGAAGGCTAAACAAACACCCATATCCAATACCTTTTGATATAAAAGTTAAAACAATGTTTTATCACTTAAAATTGTAACAAGAAAACAATCACTTGTATTAAATCAACGTACCGTCCGCTTCTACCGTCCGCCTTTACCTACTTTTACTTACAACAGGTATGGGCAGGACAACCTTTGAAAAGTTTCGGGCCAAACATTAGGATTTTTAGCAAAGTCGCGGGCCAAACTTCAGGATGTTAGCGAAGTTGTGGGCCGTATAACGGGAATTTGTATGGGATTTTGAATGGTTTATATAGGTTTTATACAAGGCCGTACCCAGGGGGTGGGCCAGGGGGTCCGGTCCCCCTCCCGAAATTTAAAATTTTGTTAATAAAACAATAATGATGAAGCGTTTTTGTGAAAAACTTAGCCTTTTTCACCGTTTGGTCCCCCTCCACCCGATATTTTTTTCTGGGTACGGCCCTGGTGTTATAAGCGGTTTTGATATGTTCCGTGGGCCGGATCAAAATCTCTGGCGGACCATATCCGGCCAGCGGGTCGGAAGTTGCCCATATGTGACTTACAACAAAAGAATTGCTGATGCGCCAGCTATTACGTAGTTACGTAATAGGAAGGATGCTCATTCGCATTAACAACCTTATGCAGTCTGAGAAAAAAATCTGATGAACTGATCTGAAGAAAATGAACTGATCTGAAAATCTGAAGACTCCAGTGTTGTAGTCCTAAGAAAAAAAGTGGGGGGACGCTCGTTTTTGACGAAATTTAACCTAAAGTTATCGGATTCATTAAACGTAATTATTCCTTAAACAGCCAATAAAACTAATTTAACCATCATTTCTTTATTAATTAACTAAAATGAACTCATTGTTAAATTATTGATTACTTGTTAATCTAAGTCTTTTTGATCAACCGTGTAAGCTACTTAATTTGTTGTTGCGAACATGTATATCGGATTTGTGTGCTTGGCTCGAATACCTCTTATAAATCCTCGTCAGAAGAACAGCACAAAGGGGGGTGGGGCTGCCCTCCGTGAATCTTTCTAAGGGGTCCTAACCCGTATTCACGCCAAGTTTCGGAGAAAACTACGAAAAACTTAGAACTGTTACGGACGCGCGAATGTAGCAACCTAATTTTTTCCATTTACATTTGTCAACAATCCAATGTTGTTGTTGTTATTGTGAACACGTACAGCGGATTTTTGTGCTTGGCTCGAATTCCGATTATAAATCCTCGTCAGAAAGACAACACAAGGGGGGTGCCCTCCGTGGGGGGTCTTTGTAATGGGTCCTAACATGTATTTACGCAAAGTTTCGGAGAAAACTACTTAAAACTCCGAACGGTTAGGTCGACGGACGCGCAATGGAACCCGAACCCGGGACCTTCACACTTCGCCCGTCTACCATTTCCAGTAACATAACCACTGTGTCATGGTGAGGCAACAATCCAATGTCAAAGTGACAGATTTTCTTTTGGATTAGTACGTGACTATTCGCTAACCCGATTTTCGTCACTTTTTCGGCCATTCGGAAAGGCATTTTTTACTTAGAGTGCATTCGGGAAGATTATAATCTGTTCTATTCTTATGGATATGTTTTCACTACTGAAGTGTTTAAGAAACCTTTACAATCCCATTTGTAAAGTCTATTCAAATAGTCAAAAATTTCCTTTTGATTTTTATACCAATGTACTTGCTCTCGCGGGAACAAAACGAAAATTTTAATTTCTTCACAGAATTTTTAAAAAGACCTTGTAAATGAGCGTCCCCCCTGAGAATAAAAAGTTGGGGGACGTAAGGGCTGAAATGAAAAAGTAGGGGGACGGCGTCCCCCCGCGTCCCCTTCGACTACACCACTGGAAGACTCCCGTACGAACAATGTAGCATTTTCATCACTCTTCTCCCCCACCCCTCAATTTCTTGTTGAGCAGTGCCCTCTACCGGCAACCGTTGGAACTAATTTTGAAAATTGGGAATTCGCAATTCCCTTTTGCCGCATAAATAATGCAGCAAACACACACACACACACACAGCACATTTCTTTCGCCTTTCGGGTCTCTTTAATTGCTTTTTTGCTGATCATCACTGTGCTTGACGTCCAGCGCAAGGTGCAAGATGGTTCGGATGGCTCCCAACGACGGTAATTGAGAAAATAACTTAAGTGCAGGCAGGGGCGTAGCCAGAAATTTTTCATAGGGGGGGGGGGTTACGACTACTACTACTCATATATATGTATACGTGTGTGTGATAATAGAGTGAAGAATATACATTTTGTATGGCAAAAAAATTCTCATGGGAGGGGTTATGACCCCCCCTAACCCCCCCCCCTTGGCTACGCCCCTGAGTGCAGGAATGGGGAGTAAAAAGTTTTTGAAAATTTATTTTTGACGTCACATTTGAAGAACTTTTGAAAATTTCATTATGCTTAGCGACATTTGAAACGTGTTCTAAACGAAGCCGACCACGTGATTGTTTGTAAGATTGTAGGGGGGCAAATCAGGGTTCCTGCCCAGAAAGAAAGTAAATTTTAGTGTTGAATGATTTCTAAAGTTCTTTTTTATGCCAGTACTAAATTATTACTGTAACATATAGTTTTCCTGGGAGCTAGGAAAGGCATGCCCCCTCCTGCCCATGCGTTATGAGTGCTCATGGTCCCAAACCAGGATTGTAGATTTTTAATGCATTGAAGATGTTTATAGCCTTTATGTATTGAAAGTCTTATAAGTGGTCCTACCAATCGAATGTGTAAAGGATATATGGGCAACCTCCTTCCAACGGGCCAGAAGTGGCCCGCTACGGCGTTTGATCCGGCCCGCGGAAGATATCAAAACCGCGTATAAAATCCTGCGTCGGGCATTCTAATTAACCGATTTTGATGCAACAAAATGCAAATTTTAATTATTTAACGCATAGAATACGAACTTCAAAATGGTTTAAAGACAGAAAGACCCAAAAATTCGTAATTATAATGTGTTTTCTATGTCATATAATTAAAAACCCTAACGTATTTCTTGTTTCCTTTCTAGCATAAAAATGCTCGAGAGGACAAACGACATAAATGAGTCGGGAGAAGTCCGTTTCGAGCTGATGGCGTCTGTTCTGTTTGTGTGGATACTCACCTACATCGCTCTGCGAAAGACTGACTTTTTCAGAGGAACCACCATTTATGTTCTAACTATAGTGTCCTACGTCTTACTGTTCAGCATTTTTCTGCGCACCGTAGCCCTGGAGGGCGGTAAGACTGGACTCAAGTTTTTGTTCCAGCCAGACTGGGACAAAATGTTCAGTCCTAGGGTATGTATATGAATGTTTTTTTTTTTTTTTTCGCAAGTGCATGTTCATAAATTTAAGTGTATAGTTTGAAAAGTTTGTTAATGTTTTAATTCTGAAGAGGCGAAATTCGTGAACAGAGGCAAAAAAACTGAAAAAAAAAATTAAAAGGTTTTATTATTATTATTATCCTTACTATTATTATTTAAAACATCCGGGACATACATATACAGGGTGGTCATAAAAAAAATAAAAACTTTGCCGATGCATGAAAATCTTGTGGTATTTCGGTTATACCGATCGAGATGAGATATGCTTCAGTTTCTGAGAATCAAATTTTGCGATCTTAAAAAAGTCATTCGAACGTTCAGAGCATAGCATTCGAATAGGGCATGACATTCGAAATCTCGAACAGAAATCGTGAATACTATTCGAAGTGAAAGTTGCGAGTATTCACTATTTGATTAATCGATTATTGATTATATTTGAATCGATTAGCGATTGTAGAAAGCATTCGAATGACACATCGCTAATGGCTTACGTAACCTCATATCATCATTCGTCATAACACGTCAAAATCTATACTAACTACTGCATCAAAATTTCTATTATTGCATTATGTTACAATATAATATATGTATCAAGATAAACTTTACTGTAAATATGATTACCGGCGTACCTAGGGTACGACAGGTTGTGCGGCGCAGATTTCCAATGCGAGATTGACGCAATGAAAGAACCACTCAGTTCGTTCCCACCGTTGCAAGAACGCGACGACAGCCATTCTCCTTTCTATGACCACCCTTTCGTGTACCAGGCCAGAAGTGTGTACCGTAACGGAAAGGTCTATATATCGTCTTACCTTATCTTCATAATTGCAAAACTGTTAGTCTTAGAAACATGAATAAAGTGCTTTTATTTAGCTTTTATAGTCAGCTCGCTGTTGTGGCCTTAAGCTTGCGTCGGAGTGGCGGGTAAGGGGCACTACGCAGAATGACCGAAGCCGGCGTTTTCCCGCTCCCTTCTATTCAGTGTAATTCACGACTCAGGCGTGATAGCGCGGTGACTTTTCAGCGTGTTTATAGGGTTTGTTTAGACCGATGTATTCAAATAAAAATAAGTGTCGTTTCGACAATATTTATGGATAAAATAACCAGAAAGCGTATAAAAAATTATAAAAAAATTCAATATGTTGATCTCAGCCCGTTCTAGAGCCAACCGGAAATATAAATCACGGCTATCGTTGGAAAGAGGGGTGTGGTTATGGGCCACGCACAGGTACCCCAGTGTCCGGCTCCGAGCGAGCGAGGGGGGTTTCGGAAGTGTCTCAAAGCTACTAAGGTAAGCTTAGTAAACGACGCCGACTCCGTGAGCACGTCTACCTTTTTCGCCGTTAGGGGCCGTGGTAGTCCAGTGGTTAAGGCGTTGGACTCGTAACCGGAAGTTTGCGGGTTCGGTACGAACGCACCACCAAAGACCACCGTGCACGTTAATTCCGCGATTCCGAAAGTCCTTTCAGCGGTCGCTAGTAGGGGTGCCAATATTCAGACGTCCTCCACCTTCTGATGTGGATCCAAATTGTGGCAGGAAACTCCGGGAAGGACGTATGTAGCTCTAAACGACGCATTCAGTGACGTGAGCTGTCCTCTCCTGGCAAACAAACAAACCTTTTCCGCCGAACCCGCGAGGACCTCTATCGATACCGTACCACTACCAATGGATATAACTAGTGAAGATACAGCCCATAAATCTGTTGCGAAAATCTTGCACACTAAAAGCGACTTCCTGACATAGACATTTCACTTTAAACCATCGGCCATGTGCCCCGACACGAGAGCCCCACCCGATTTTGCTAATTTGCATAATGAGCCCTCGTGGAAGAAACCGATATAAATGGTCATTCTAAAGAAAGTTTAAGAAGGACAATGTAAACACAATGCTCAGTGCGTCGTTCTTTATTAAGAGAAAGACCATAGTTTTGTTGTGTGTATGAGGCACATTTCACAATCTGAGAATATTTTGTACGGTGTATAAGGAATGCAATCCCGATCCCGCGCGAAGACTATGTCATGACTATAATTTTCATATTTGTCTAAGGTATTGTATTAATTATTAAATAAAATAAAGTATTAAACTTGATCTTACTTTTTCCTACTTTTCTCTATTACAATTATTTTTTCTTTGAATGAAATGTCAATCCCGCGGGATTGCGGGACCCTTCCGGATCGACACGTCTCTCGTATTCCCTTGCTATTAGAAGGCATACATCTACTACAACTAATTCTATACATGTAAAAGATTTTATTTGGGGAGAAATAGTAGTGTTGTTGTCGTTACCGATGCCCCTTGGCAACCGCAATTGGTGGTAGAAGATCCCCCCACCAGGTGGGGAGGTGATGGGCAGAGGAGGTGCGCCTTCCATTTTTAGGGCCCCTGTGGCAGGAAGTACGATTTAGTCCGTGGTCCCCTCATTTTGAACCCATTCCAGAGGAGGGACCAATCCCCTGAAATCGGCACCCCCAGAGGTATCGTTTAACAACTTGGACGACATTGGAACCACGACAGATTTTACGTGCACCAGCTCCCATTAGCGTACACGGTCCCACAGTAGTCGAGCCGAGAGGAAGTTGACCCTCCCAAGCACTGACCAAGCTGGATGTTGCTTCACTTGCCGTGATCTAATGGGAACTGAGTTTAGCGCCCAGACCAATGCGGGATTGCATTCCCTAACGATTTATTCATAAAAAAAAAATTTCCAACCATATTCTAAACATCTTTTCAATTCACGTTGCCCGATAATCTCTTTGTTGCCCGATAAATAATTAAAGCAATGTTGTTACCATCTTTTTTGGGTCACCCTGTATATTCTGTAAATATATTTTAGGTGCTAATGTATGCTCTAGCTCAAGCATTCCACTCATTAGGTGTTGTCTTGGGACCTAGTATTTTAATGGGCTCCTGCCATAAGCAGCATAACAACATTCTCAGGTAAGCTTTTTTTTCTTTTAAAAAACTACTTACATCGTTATAAAATTGTAAGTTTGGATGTTTGTTATACCATCAAGCTGAAACTGCTGGACTGATTTGGATGAAATTTCGAATGGAGACATCTTATTTCCCAGAACTAACACGTAGGCTACGCTAAAATTCTGAATATTTTCCAGTTCCCCGATATTTAGTGATTTTTCGCAATTTTTAGGCCAGAAAGTTTCACCAATGCCCAATTTGAGCAGATTGTTGAACATATAGTTCAGAATATTCTGCTTAGTTTCCGGGTTCGTAGCTTCAAAGTCCAGTGCACCTGGAAAGTTCTATAGTCAACAGTCCAGTTGATAGAACGAAACACTAATTTTATTGATTCTAGAGGGCTGCGTTACCGGGTTACCGGATGTCTTAGTTTCCGGGTTCGCAGTTTAAAAGTCCAGTTCACATGGAAAGTTCTAGTCAACAGTCCAGTTGACAGAACGAAACAAAAATTTTAATGATTCTAGAAGGCTGACGTTACCGGGTTACCGGGCGTAATAGTTTCTGGGTTCGTAGCTTAAAAGTCCAACGCACATGGAAAGTTCTAGTCTACAGTCCAGTTAACAAGAAGTTAACAAGAATCCAGTTAACACAAATTTTATTGATTCTAGAAGACTGACGTTACCGGACATTTAGTTTCCGGGTTCGTATCTCAAAAGTCCAGTGCTAGTGCACATGGAAAGTTCTAGTCAACAGTCCGGTTGACAGGACGAAACACAAATTTTATTGTTTCTATAAGGCTGACGAACAGTCTTCAGTACACAGTTCCCAGAAATGAATAAGCAATAGCACGTTTTATAACAGTCAGCTTAGCACAGAAGCTTTCTCAAATGCTGTACTCAATAAAGTCCTTCTGACGGCTAAAATTGAGTGGAAATTCCTGAAAAAAATTCTTTGTGTATAACAATGAAGAAATAACAAATAGCATTTAAAAATAATCATCTCAAAACAACCGAGAAGATGACTCATAAAAGCACTTAATAAAGAGCTTTATTGCAAACTAATGCAGTGAACTATCGCTAGGAGCATTCCCTTACAAGAATAACTGAATGTAGCGTTTGAGTTAACAAATTTTGATGCAATAAAATGCAAATTTTAATAATTTGATATCTAGAATGCGAATTTTAGCCTAGTTTAATCCCCAGAAGAGCGGGTGGCCACAAAAATTAGTAACAATTGTCAACATGGAGATATCTTATACCTTTATTTAACACGTAGATTACTTTAAAATTCTGAAAATCCACCCGTTCCATGATTTTAGCGATTTTTCGTAATTTTCACTGCAAAAAACCTATTCTAATGTCCAATATGAGTAAATTGTTGCACATAGTCAACATGGAGATAGCTTATTTCCTGATTTTTAGCGATTTTTCACAATTTTCAGTTCAGCAAGCTACTCCAACATTTTTCAAATTGTTGAACATGGTTAGCATAACGAGATTTGTTTTATTTATTTACGAGATTATTAACGCGAGCACTAAATTTAAATTATTTTTCCCCTTTTGCTTACATGGTTGCCTTAGTAACAAATGAATAAAAAAAGAAAAAAATGTTCTATCTTAAGACTATTAAAATATTTATTTTGCTTTCAACAACTCAAGTTAGACATTGTAAGTTAGAATGACGTCCTTTTAAAGTCACGAGTTTAAAAATGCATTAGAAACCCATTTAGGTTAACAGGCTTAGTGGAAAATCTACACCAGGAGTGTCGATATTGTGTCTAGATAAAAACAAATACAATAGAAAATACAATGAAAGAAAGAACTTCTGTCATGGTGCTTGCTGATACTTATCGGACTCTGATTTGTTGAGATGTCCATATCCAGAGTTTTTAGAATCGGAAAATGAAAGTATATATAAATATATAGGGTGCCGCCGAGAATTGTTGGACACTTTATAAAATTAAAATTTAAAAAAATAATTAAACACAGTAGCATTAAAATTAATTGCTAACTAATTGCAGACATAACAAAGTTAGTAGATTTCAATATGAGATCCTTCGGTGGCTCGTAGAACATCTAAACGATGTTCGATTTCATTCCAAGTATTTGAAAGTGGATCGAGGAGTGGTGGAATGAATTGCAGCTGTGATTGGCTGCTTTTCCTGTATATTAAGACATGAGTCCTCTGAGCATTATCTTTGACTTAACCAGACAGGAAAAACGTCAAGGAGATGAAATCCGCAGATCGTGGAGGCCACTGAATTGGACCACCGCGACCTATCCATCTGTTTGCCAAATGTTAATTGAGACAATAACTCACAGACGTCGATCAACGTGGAGGTGAGCTGTCCTGTTGAAAAATACCAAATTTTAGACACACTACATTCTTCTGAAGCTGTTGCCAAAATCCTTGACACCTAGCTCCATCTATCAGATGTTTTTGGTACAAAATTATAGGAAACGAAAATTTAGCTTTGTTTAGTAGAGATGTAACGAATATTCGGCCACTATTCGGTATTCGACCTGTTTCGCTGCTTTGCCGAATATTTGGTAAGCCGAATACTGAACAGATATTCGGCCGAATAGTTGTGTCCGAATATTCCTACATATTCGGCTGAATAATTTCAGAACAAAGAGAAAAATATTTTTAACATGTATTTTTAAATGCATTTAAAAGTAATATTGCTTAGTTATAGTTCGATATTTTAATTTCATATCATAAATAAAATATCCTAAGTCATTGAATTTTAAGCTGAATGAAACATAATCTAATGTATTTAATAATATTACAGAAATGCAGACTTTTCTAATTGGTGACATTACTTGACTTGGTTTTCTACCTTCTTTATGGGGTGGGGGTAGGAGGAATCTTTTCAGATCCTCAATCACAAACATAATTTTGAAAAGCTGCTACATATGTTTCCCCGTAGGCTGTAAAACCCAAAGCGTAATGTGATTATGTATAATTACCAGATTAATCACAGATGCCATATCATCTTATCTTATCTTATCTATACTATTAAAATCTGTGCGCGTCTGTCTGTCTGTAACATCATCTCCTCCGAAACGGCTGGGACCTGAGTTTCGATCGAGGTATCCACGGATTTGGAAAATTCCGAGAAAGAACCACTGCTGATTTAAATTTCGAAATTCGAATTAGTTTAGAAGATATTAATAAAAAAACCCCTCAAAAACGCTAATTTTTGCTCTCCGCAATTCCGCAATTGTAACCCCTGCAGTCAAAAAAGTGAGAAATAAGCATCGAGGTTGCCATGTTTGGCGAATTTATTAAATGATTTAGACTCTTGAATTAAAAATAAAAGAATAATCATTTTTTTTCTGTTTAGAATATTTGCCAGGTTATTTTTTAATTAAAATATCGAGTGCATAGGAAATTAGAGCAGGAATGCATTGTTTTTTATACATAAAAGAATAAGGGTTTGGAGATATCTGAGACTAATATGTATAATTTTTTTTTTAGTTTGGCGAAAAAGAAAATGGCTGATACGGCATATTTTGAGAAAGTAGTAGGTTCTACCGATTTGCACAGTTTTGGGCTTGGCACAACTTACGGAGAGTGTAGCGAAATAGTATTTTTAATAACAAGTATAGGTTTTCATAGAATACGGAGCTATACTTCAGTTTTTCATACAGAAATAATGCAGTTATTAAGGCGATTTTAAACGATCTATCTTCAGAATTTTCACCAATAAGTAAACTGATTAAAGTTAGAGGAATTCCGCCAAATTTCAGGAAATTGAAATATTCGCATTTTGTACATCGTAGTTAACGGTGATTAAAACACGTTATTGTTAATAATTTATATAACTTCTACTTATCAATTAGATGCTTGGATTAAATTTTAGCGATCGAACTATATAAATGATAGATAACTGTTTCCCATTTTGATTGCTGTTAAATCAACGCTTCGAATGATTCAATGAAAGCAAAAAAATCTCGCAAAATGGTGCATGTTGGCATTTTGGCGATTTAAGTACTGTGTAATAAATGATCGATTCCTATTTGTTAAAGCAACGGAGTAATTAATATTAATACTGCCCAATATATTTTTTGTTTTACGAATTAGAATGTATGTTGATTCCTATTATAGTACATTTCTTAGCAAAGTAGGCGAAAAATATTCAAATGTAGTGTAACTCTGTTCGTATTATGAATTCCGTTCCACAATTGAGATGAGCCAATGTCACTAGCGTATACATAGATAATTTTTTTTTAATTCCGCCAAACAGGGTATTGCGAATTAGCTTTAGTGACAAGTTTAATTTGTGATTTGAGCAATTTGACATCGACTGGTGGCGTTAATTACGCCAATATGGCAGTTCTAGCAAAGTAAACATAGATAACTCATTTCGTGTTCTATTTTTAACATTGCTATAGTTTCCGTAGCAACGGAATCCATTGTTGCCACTTAAGTTCTTAAATTTTACAATTAAGTGAAACCACTCATTTCTACAGTTTTTAAGACTCGAAAAAGTGAAAACGCATCAAATGTGAAACAAATATAACTGTAACAGACTTACACCTTAAAAATAATCGAAGTTTTTATGCAATTCTACATACCTTTAACTTTATTTCCTTCACGTGCGGATGTCATTTTTTACGTCATTTTTGCTGTTTTGCTGGCAGATTATCTGGAGCAGCACATAACCTCTAATGTATTTGCTCCCCCGGACAAAAGCAAGAGCGTATGTCCGGCGCGTATTTGTGTAACCCCCCATCGTGTTAATCAGAATTTTCTGGTATCAGATTTTTTAGACCATTTTTTTACCGTGGAGATTCCGATCCTGAAGTATATATATCACTGATACATGAAAAAAAAAGATCAATTATATGCAAGCAGGAGTAGCCAGAAATTCTTCATGGGAATGTTACGACTACTGCAACTCACATATATGTACAAGTGTGTGTGATAAGGGAATGAAGAATATACATTTTGTATGGCAAAAAACTCCGCATGGGGGATTGTGATCCCCTATCCCCTCCTTGGCTACGCCACTGTACCAAAGCAGAAGTTGTCACGTGATGAAAAACCGTCGTAGATGGCAAACACCGAAGTTGTTTTGAGGGTTATACAGAATTAGAAATTTTACTTTTAGTAAAGTTTACTTTTGATGCAGTTCGGATATTTGGTTTGAATATATTTCGGCCACCAAGGTGAGATGAAATATTAGTAAATACGGCAACCCAGAAGTTTCGTAATTTTTGAATTTGACATTATGCAACTACATTAGATTCCCTAACACAGTAGATACGTTCCGTGTTATAGGAATCCGTGTTGTACGGATCCTGCGCTATACTCCACCTGGAGTGCGGACTGCGCGGTATAATCGCAGCAAAACTTATTTGCGCTCCGTAAAAATACAAAGATGTTTGGTGTTGCCATTCAAAAGGTATGTTAATTACAGGAGCTAAAGCGTCAAAATATCAGAACATATGTCTCGTTTTACCGTGCTGTACAAGTCTCTTTTAAAGTGTTACACGAAAACGATCGTAATGTTTTCGCCATGTTCTAAGAATTCGTGTTGTAGACCCATGTTATAAAAGGGTCAACTGTAATGTGTAAAAAATGAAATATGAAATTAGTTATTTATTTAGTGCGAATTGAGATCAACGTCAGTTTTGTCAGATCAACGTCAGTTTGAGATCAACGTCAGTTTTATGTAACAAGTGGGATACTGCATTCAGAGTTCAATAAGGGTAATAAGCTTTTTCTCAGAAGTTACATCACGAACGTTTTCATTTACAAAAGCGACATGATTTTCACGGGAGCAGGGTGCATTTTTGGCTTTTAAACGTAAATGATGCATCCATTGTGTCGTGTAGGTTTTGTTAATTTAGGTGAAATTCAATAAAGTCCTCTGCAAAATAACTTCTCTAATGCATTGTCCACGCTTTGCGAAATGCAAGATAAAATTGTTTTCAACATCATGTGATATTATTTATGAGGTATATACTTTAGATTAATGCTATAAAGTAAACCTCACAAAGAGAATTATATGATGTAGAAATCAGGCATTTTTCGAAAGAGAAAAGTTTTGTCTGCATACCGTAAAGTTCATACTTTTCTGATCGCCAGTGACAATGACGTAGTTTTTGTATCATCATATTGCAATCGTCTCAAATTTCCACTCACGGAGTCAGCTTTTCGTTCGATGATTATCGTTTATGCTAGTGCGTAAATTGCAAAAGTCACCAAAGAATAAAAGACTACATTCGTGGCAAATATCTAAGCCGTTTATTTAAATTAAGTATTAACGACTAAAAAACGAAAATATATTGTATTGGTATCAGTAAAAGATAGTATAAGTAATAGTTAGTAGATATGCTAGGGCAATATTGATCAAAGCACAATATACCGCATTAATAAATATTTCGTGAAAGTAAGTGTTCTATTCCTTTTTCAACAACCATCTTAAGTAATTCTACGTCACGTTAATATATCCCGCGGCAGTTTCAACAGAAAAGATTGTAACTGAACTTTTTTTTCTTGGAGATTCTATTTGGTCACGTGTAGTTATAATCACATTTTGGGAAAATGTTCTCTTCTTGCCTTGCAAAGAGCGGGTACACAACTATTTAATTATAAAATAAAACGGTTCTCCACATCATGTAGTATCTAAAGTATTAATGGCATAACTTAAATCTAAAAAAGAGTATGATGCAGAAATGAGACATTTTGAATATTAGGAA
The DNA here is from genome assembly GCA_038373885.1 of Cheiracanthium punctorium. Classification (NCBI taxonomy): domain Eukaryota; kingdom Metazoa; phylum Arthropoda; class Arachnida; order Araneae; family Cheiracanthiidae; genus Cheiracanthium; species Cheiracanthium punctorium. Next base: position 1,680,216 of record JAWZYV010004055.1, read on the forward strand.
TTTTCACTGCGAACCATCACGCTTTTCTTTTCTAATTGCGAATGACACCGACATAGTTTTTTGCGTCATAATATTAACAATGGTCTCAGGTCAGTACTTATACTAACTTTACAAATAACTAATGAGTAACTTTACGCCAAGAGTCAAATCATTTTGCTTATTTTTAGATCCCAAATCACTGGAATCAATTCGAACTATACATGTAAGAAAAAGTTTCGTTCCCTACCGTGCGGAGAACGGGTACGCAGCTAGTATAATAAAATCCGAGAGTAAACATTGTATGTAGCTATGTAGGTAGGTAAGTTTGTGACCACCAATCTTTTTGCGCACGCCTCTGGATCGCATTGCGCCGAGACGGTTGGTCGCAGACCTACCGAATTTTGCATACGGCTTCACTAGGACAGATCCTAACACGCCTCGGAGCGATTTTTTCGAAATTCGAATTAGAAAATGTTTTGTTTTATGTTTTGTCCGATTTTTAGCGATTTTTCTCGTTTAATACGTAATAATGCCGATAATTACACTCGCAAGAAAACGAAATTTACATCATCGGATAGAGGAGAAAGTTTTCTTTTAAAAATTGTTTGTTCGGACTGTGTAACATAATTTTCAGATTTTTGGGAATTTTTCAAATAAAATTAAATATGACGCTGACTTTCGTAAAATATTTTTAAAACTGCTGCATCTTAAATTCTATCCGTCATAACTCTTTTATATTTTGTCAAATGACGGAGCATACATTTCGCCCTCTTTTAAAAGAAAAACCAGAGGAAAATATAAATTAAGAGATTTTTTACGAATTTTTAAGTAAAGAAGGATTTTCATTTCAATCGCAACAGCTTAAAATTTCCGGTATGATATCCTGCGTTTTGGTTGTCTTGGAGACAGTAACAATGATTAAAATTGCCAGTTGAAAAAGAAAAAATTACTTTAAAATAACTGAGGTTTCGCATGTGAAAAGTGCGTGATTTTGATGTCATAAGTTTAAAACCTCTTTCGAAACTCAATCAGAATAACGGACTCACAAGCAAAACATACGCCACGCATGAAATAATTCTATATTTTACTTTAAGTTGCCAGATAAATAATTGGATGCTGTTTTCTCACCAGTGAATTAATTATCCAGCATTATTTCCGATTGAGATTTTAAACGGGTCACGTTTTCGAATAGCAGGAAATATATTGCGGTGTTAAAGAGGGCCTGATTATGACCAACAGGGGGCCCCGGCATTGAATTTGGGGGCCCCCGCATGTATGAAATTTGTTTTATTTTTCATAATTTTTTTTTTTTTTTTTTGTAAAAAAAGAACAACATTTGAAATTGGGGGCCATTTCGAGCCGGAGGCCGGGCAAAGTCCCGATTTCCTCATGCGATAACAGGGCCCTGGTGCTAAATACACCAATCTGACAAGAACTATGCGTAAAAATTTATCGAGAGCTGATTTAGTGGCAACCGTAAACTGAAATGATTATCGTTTATGCTAATGCGTAAATTGCAAAGAATTACCAAAGAGTAAAAGCCTACATTCGTGGCAAATATCTAAACCGTTTCTGTAAATTAAGCATTAACGGTTGCAAAACGACAGTATATTGTATTGGTATCAGTAAAAGATAGTATAATTAATAGTAAGTAGATATGATAAGGCAATATTGATCAAACCACAATAAACCGCATTAATAAATATTTTGTGAAACTAAGTCTTCTATTCATTTTTTAACAGCCGTATTACATCACAGGTAACAAAACATTAAGTAATTCTACGTCGCGTTAATATATCACGCGGTAGTTTCAACAGAAAAGACTGTAACAGAACTTTCTTTTTTCTTAGAGATTCTGTTTTGTCACAAGTAGTTATGATCACATTTTAGGAAAATGTTCTTCTCTTGCCATGCAAAGAGCGGGTACACAACTATTTAATTATAAAATAAAACGGTTCTCCACTTCATGCAGTATCTAAGGTATTAATGGCATAGCTTAAATCTAAAAAAGAGTATGATGTAGAAATGAGACATTTTGAAAATTAGGAATTTTCACTGAAAACCGTCACGCTTTTCTTTTCTGATCGTTAAACAATGAATCGTTACACAATGATCGTTTCTGATCGTTACAACAATGGTCACAGGTCAGTACTTATACTAACTTTACGAATAAGTAATGAGTAAATTTACACGAAGAGTCAAATCATTTTGCTTATTTTTAGATTCCAAATCTCTGGAATCAATTCGAAATATACAGGTAAGAAAAAGTTTCGTTCCCTACCGTGCGGATAACGGGCACGCAGCTAGTATTTATTAAATTATGAATATCTCAAAATATAATTGCGCTGCTATTAGTGTTTAACTTTGTAAAAAATATTTTTTCATGACCAAGATTTTTTACAGATAATATACTGTTGTGCGTTTTTAAGTGTCTACAAATAATATAAAATTAATTTTAGTCTTCATTTAGTATTTAATTACGAACATGAAAAGCAACATTTTTATTTACAATAAAATTTTAAAAAATAATAATAATATTCGGCCGCTGAATATTCGGTATTCGGCCTGAGCTATTGGCCGAATATTCGGTATTCGGCTATTCGGCCAAATCACTATTCGTTACATCCGATCCCTACTTTTTAGTCTGCCATCATTCAAATACCCGGTTCGTAGGTAATTTTTCTTTCTTTTTTCTTTTTCAAATTTAATTTTGTAAAGTGTCCAACGATTCTCGAGCACCTTGTATAAAGTTGTCATGCTAGTACTTTAATTTTTTTAATGAAATAGTGAACTATTACTTTTATATTGCACTTCATGCAAAGAATCTTATAATTGGTTTGATATATCCTAATTCATGTCTTGTGATTTTCAGGGATACAATTGTTTTAACAGCTGTTACTTTACTCACTGTGTTAATAATTGGTTGCATCACGTTCGCGACGATTGGACACCTCGCTTTTAAAATGAATAAACCTTTCTGGACAGCACTCAGTGATGGTGAGTTAACTAAAATGAATCAGTGTGCTTTCTGCTGGAGATTCGATAATTATGCTTTTTCTGATCATATAGCTTGATTAATATAAAAAGTGAGCTGCAAGTTACAACTTGCTTCTCGTAAACTTCTTTAAATGTGAAAGTATTATTAATTAGCTGAATAACTTAGTGAGATATTGTAAATCTTTCGCCAACAAATACAGATCTTTCAGGTAGATTTAACCTTACAAATTAGCTATAACATCCGAAAATCGTAACTGGTTAGAAGGCATTAGAATCGTAAGCATTTTAATATTGTAAATTTTTAGACATTTAAAAACATAAAATAGGAGTCTACTTTAAACCTTAAGGACTAGAGATAGAAATTAAAAATAAGTAATACCGAAAAAAAAAAAAAAAAAAAAAACTTTGTTAGAAGAAAGTTGGGGAAAAAGAGATTAGAATACTCGCGCGTAATTTGTGATGGAGAAATAATTTTTCTCTTAGAAAATTTTTAAAAAATATATAAATGAATTTCGCAACAATTGTATTTTTCTCTGTTTCACCGGTTTTCATGAAAATTCCGTATTTTTTCGGAGTTTTCTCTCTCTCTCTCTTCTTTTTTTTCTTCGATTTCTAAATTTCCTGAAATTTCCCGATTTTTCAGGTCGCGTAGTAACTATGCATTTAAAAATAAATAAATATTTAACTAGGATTATACTTTATATTATAAAAAATAAACCTTTTAAAATTCAACATTCATTAAAAAAGACATTCCAGAAATCCTGATAAATACCGACATACAAACACCCCTGCAGAGAGAAGTATTGCAATTGTGTATGTCGGAGAAACAAAATCTGCTTTAAGGTATTGGTACACAAATTAATTTGAACTAACTCTACCAGGCACTCAAATATATTCAGGATGATTCTTTATAAGCTGCACTACACACTACAATAAATGAAAATAACGGGGCGTCTTTTATGAAACTGCAGGAAAATTTGTTAAATATAGAATGGCGCAGCAAAATTTTTCAAAAAGTCACACATTTTAAGCAAAATTTTCGATTTTAGGAACTTTTTTTTTACGAAAGTTTCATAATGGATAAAGATTGTCGTTTATTTCGATGTATAGTACAGCTAAGAGACATTTAAAAAAAATTTTAAAGTTGGTGACATAATTTAGATTTTTTGCATTCATGTACTAAATCTGGTTGGCCTAGGTCCTATTAGTGTCTCTTAAATGTAAGTTAAATAAATTGATGAAATTAAACCTGGGTATATTCTCTATTAATTCTTCTTTAAAATAATAATAATAATAAACTAAAGAGCATGTAGAAATTTTCCTCTTTCCCTATTAAACACTTGGTGTGTATCTTATAAATAGCCATTCAAAAATTTTTTGGTTTCAATTTCTTATAAATAGATGTTTAAAGCTGAACTATACAGGCTGTCTCAAAAAGGTAGTAACGGGCTTTAATTCTTTATCTAGAGCAGTGGTTCCCAAACTATGGGTCGCGGGAGCAATTTCGGTGGTTCACGAAAAGAGCGGAAAAAAATTAATAGTATTTTATAGTGAACTGTAGTATTTTATAACCACTAATCTAGAGATAAGTGGGCAGTGTAAATAAATAAAATGTTCAAAATAAGGTAAGGAATAAGACTCCGTTAAGAACAAATTTCCTCTCGTTCATTTACAAAAAGTTACACTTTTAAATTTGTATACGACCCCCCCCCCTCCCCGTATAAAAACATTCCCAGTTAGTGAAATGTGCCCCATACACTCATGAGGTGATGTACCGAATTTGAGCCTTTCATCATTCAACGTCGTAGAGATATCTTTCAAGAAAGATGATCGAGGGCTATACATGATTTTCGAATGTAAAGGTTTATTGCTAGAGTGGAAAAAAGAAATATTTTCTTTCGTCATTTCTGTACAGCCCGTGAAATGCGATCATTCGACGTGATTTTTTCCATTCGAGAGCCATGGAAAAGTGGTTTAAGTCAGCACTATATGTATCTTCATATCTCTGACACATTTTAAGATATAATTCTCAAATTGGTAGGTCACCTCACTAGTGTATAGTAGAGATGAGTTCGGGCTCATTTTTTGAAGCCCGAGCCCGAGGACTTTTCATCCGAGCCCGAGTAATATTATTTAAGTCGGAGCCCGAGCCCGAAATTTCAGCTAAAGATTTAAAAAAAATTCAATTACTCCATTGATAGAATGCAATAAATTTTTCCGTTTGTGCAAATTAAAGACAAATATAGTTGCAAACTCCCAATGCACTTTCTAATTCTTTGTATCCATCCTTTATCAAAAAATGTCAGATCTCATGACTAACTAAGGAAAGCCGCCGTTCTAAAATACCCAAAGAGCTTCACGCACCTTCTAGACGCCCGTGCCGCTATTTTTATTTGTTTAATTATTTATTTATCTTTTATAAGTACTTTTATTTTCCTCATGAATCACTTTTTAAAATCTGTTTCAAGCAGTATGTTCAATAAAGGAGAATTTTTTTATGAGCCCGAGCCCGAACACAATTGTGAATTTTAGAGCTATAGATCCCGGTTCGGGCCCAGGCTCGGGCTGAGCCCGTCTCGTCTCTAGTGTATAGAACACATTTTTACTAATTGGGAATTGTTTTGTACGGGGGACGATACAAATTTGAAAAGTGTCACTTTTTGTAAATGAACGACAAGAACTTTTTTTTTTAAGGAGTCTTGTTACTGACCTTATTTTGAACATTTTTTTTCAATTTATACTGCTCGCTTATCTCTAATAGATAAAGAAACTAAATCCCCCTATCACATTTTTGGGACACCCTGTATATAAGAGGTGTTCCAATAAAAAATGGTAACACGCTCTACCTATTATAGGTAAGGGGGCAATGTAAATTGAAAAACTGTTCAAGATAAGGCTGAGAAAAAAAAAATTACGTGAAAAAAAATCCTTTCTTTAATTCTTTTTAAAATATACTTTTTAAATTTGTATACATACAAAAAAAAAAATCCCTGTTAGTAAAATGTGCCCCGTACACTAATGAAGTGATATAAAAAATTTGAGAATCATATCCTAAAAAGTAACAGAGATATGATGATAAATCTATGCCGACTTAAACCACTTTTCAACAGCTGTCGAAGGCGAAAATGTCATTTATGATGATCGCGTTTCAGGGGTCGTGCGGTAATTACGAAAGAAAACAATTTGTTGCACTCTAGCATTAAACTTTTGCATTCAAATTCATATACAGCCCTTGACCATATTTGTCTAAAGATATCTTTGATACGTTTTATGATGAAAGTCTGAAACTTTGTACATCGTCTCATTAGTGTACGAAGCCCATTACTTACTGGAAATTTTTTGTACGTTGGCTGTGTATAAATTTAAAAATTGTAACTTTTAGAAAATTAACGAGGGAATTTTTCCTCAACGTAGTCTTTTTTCCTCCCTTATTTTGAGCATTTTTTTAAATTGACATCGCCACTTATCTGTAATATATAAAGAATCAACGCATGTTGCCACTTTTTTGGGACAACCTGTAAGCTGAGTGTTTGTTTTCTATCTCAATAACCATTTTTTATTAGTTCATAAATTACGATGCAGAATCTAACTGCTCAATATAAAATGCTATGTTCACAGGATCTGACATCACTGAGTTATTTAACTTTTTCTTCCCTTTTGCCATTTCAGACCCAGGCTCTGTGTTTGTGTTATATTCAATTGTCATCGGTTCAATGCCTTTGCCATCTTGCTGGGGTGTATTCTTTTTCTTTGTTCTTCTGTTCTTGGGGTTAGATTCTGAGGTAAGTAAGGAATGACGTTGAACCATTTTTCTAAGCTTTCTCATAAAATGTGCATCATCGGGATTCTACAGGGCCTGCTTGTGCACTCCGAAAGAGGCCTACGGACGTTTCCTCATTGGCTAGATTCTGCCGTTAGATGACGTATCAAAGTGTTGGAACCAATAAGTGAGCATCCGTAGGCCTCTTTGGATGACTCATCGGAGTGCACAAGCTGGCCCGGTAGAATCAAGATGACCCCGACACCAGACAAGGGCGGCTCCAGCGAGTGGGCCATCGCCCCTCCCCGAACTTGGATTTCACACGTTCCAGAACGATTTCATACATTCAATTTGCGTTATGGACAATTTACAGACCTATATGTACAAAAGTCGTATTTCTCCCTGCGAAAATTCAGCCTGGAGCCACCCTTGGGCAGCATGCAACATTGAGGGGGGCAAAATGTTTCCTATTGTAGAAAATAATCTTTTCGATTAGGTTATATCTGAATGTTCTTGAATATTAAGGGGGGGGATCCCTCTTGCCCATAGTATAAGTTGCGCGTAGGGATATCACGATCCATTGATTTATACGAAAGCTAAAGAGAGCCACAGAACTAACTTCGCATTAGACATTTAATTACAATTTTTAGAGTTGCTTTCAGGCTAAAAATGCAGAGTAAAAGATGCGGTACGAATTCGATCCATGGGCACGCTCATGTGTCTACTTTATTCTTGACAATTAAAAAAAAAAATAAAAAAAAAAAAAATCAAATGCCAGAAGCAGGGGCGTATTTAAGGGGGAGAGGGGCTGGGTCCCTCCGAAAATGTAAAGCAATTATTAAAAATACAGTTGTTTATATTAATTCTGGTAACAATAAGGTTTAAAATGCCGGATTGCCCCCTCCTCGAAATGGAAATACACTACTGGCCAGTAGAATTAAATTACAGATAAAGAAAAATTTAGAAGTTTTATACGAGTAGGGGTAAAATTCAAGAGTGTTTTGCGTGAGCAGTATAGCTCTTGAAGTTGGATTCTTATAAGTGGAAAATTTCATACTCTTCTACCTTGTTAAGACATTCTCTCAACCTGGAGATAGCGTATAAAGAAAAAAAAATAGTATAGATGTAATAAAATAAATAAATAAATATTCCAGATACTTGATATTTATTTCCCTCCTGTTGCTTGAGATATTTTTCTTATAAACCTGCCGTTAGGTCCGTTTATTTATTTATTTATTTTACAAGGTCTTTATTTTTCAATTTTAACGCTCTTTTGTTTATGAAAATGAGTTTGGCATGGTAAAAAGAATCAAGTCTCAAAACAAAACTCTTGCTCAACAGCAAAACAAGGAGTGACTTTTAAATCAAACATGTATTTAGCATTGTAATGCATTGTTTCAAAATGAAATCACACTATTGATTTTTTTCAGTATATTGAATAATTACATTTAAAAGAATAATGTAATGCTATTTCTAAGTACATGTATACTTTTTTTTGTGTTATAATTGCTGCTATAACAGCTATTAGCATTACAGTCCTAAACCTGTAATAATTCTGGTAAAGCTATAATTTAAATATGGAAATTGTGAGCTTTGATAAAGCAGAGAATCTGAATTCTGCACCTACACCCTTCATTTATTTATTTTAACTAGTGTCATTCTACTTTCATTTCGGCATACATAGAAATTTCAAGTATTTAATTGTTATGAATATCCACCTCTTAAGCATAGAATTTTTCAGCTTCGTATATTTTCTTATATTATTTAATATATCCTTTTCAGATTAAGCTGATGGCAACATTAGTATCTGCTCTAAAAGAAGCTTACACATTCTACATCAAACAACGTTTTATGAATCATTCAGTGTTTTTGGCCGTTATTTGTGGATTTTGTTTTGCTGCAAGTATTCCTTATTTAATACAGGTGAGTTCAAGACTGATAGCTAAAATTAATTGCATTATGAAGGAAAAGTAAAAAGTGATTGGCCTTAACCTAAATCAGTTTCTGCCTAAATCCTCTATAAGTCAGTTTAATTTTTAATTAAAAATGATACTTTAGTTTTTATTATCATTCCCAGCTAAATTATTTGCATGCATAATCTACATATATACAGAGTGCACTCAAACTTTCAAGACTGGTCTCAGACCAAAACAAAAAAATTGTTGAACATTTTCGTACAGCGAAATAAGTCTTTAAAATATGAGCTTTGGCCATACCTTGAAATACGTCTGAGATATAAAGAAACACTCAAGTAATGAGGTTTTTAAGAACCCGCAGCACGCAGATAAACTGTGAGAAGTATTGATCATCGCAGCTAGGGGATAATCTCACGACATTTGCCATGGTTGCTGCGATTTATTTTAAGTCCTTACAACCCCAAATTGTTATGTGATTCTGACTCATCTTTTAGTAACCTATTCCCCCTGCTACAAGAAAATACCATAGAATAAGCTTTTTTTTTTTTTTTTTTTTTTTTTTTTAACATTTTATGACTGGTAATGTATGAATGAGCAACAAGACTAAGTCAAATGGTATTGGACATTAGTGGTACACCCAGGATTACCCAGTGGTACACCCAGGAGGGGCTACAAGTACTGCTGAACTGGATTGTAGTGACCTCGATTATAGTTATAACTTCAAAATATTCTGTGTCTTGTAACACCTGTATTTCATATACTAGTGGTTCCCAAACTTTTTATCGCTGCAAACTCCTTCAGAAATATGAAAGTATTTAGGTGAATCTGTCCTGCAGTCATTTTATAATAGCAGGGGTCGCTGTCGATCGCCAACGTCGGAAATTGCGATAATAAAATTAGTTTGGCGAAAGAAAATACGATTTGGCGAAAATATTGGCAATTGCATTTCTTAATGATGTCCGGCAAAATCTAATTTGGCAAATGGATTGGCGAAACTTTTAAAAAGCCAGCGTGACCCCTGGAGTAGTACATAATTTTTGGGAACCAATGTCATCTGCTAACTGTAAGTATTTATTTAAAAACCAAATTTTAAAAAATACATTTTTTTTTAGAAATAATTAACATTTAATAAAGAATTCAGAAATAATTAACATTAGAAATAATTAACATTTTTTTTAGAAATAGTCCCCCCCCCCCGATTGCTCACTCCGCGGGGCCCTATCTTGGGCACAATGAAATGAAGTATTAATTGATCTGTGGTCATACAATTCCTTAAACTTACACATCTAAGAGAAAAATCGATTATCTATGATTTTTCAACAAAATGATTAGCAACGAATTGTGCAGTCAGAAAAATCTCTGTCAGATCACCCAATATCAAAAAGATCAGGACATTATTTGTAACAAAATACTTTAAGGGGAATGAACAGTATCTGCATGCAATTTTATAGAACTAGAATCTATATTAATAAAAATATGCATATTTCATTTTAAAGTTCTAAATTTAATGTGTCATATTTTATTTATAACTTAAGTTTTATGAAACTTAATTTTTTTTATTCAATTTAACTAACACACATTACACTGAAATTTAGGTGAATTTTGAATAAATACCCAAGTGTTTGATGTAATAAAATATGTAATACAGATTAAAATACTTTAGTTGTTTCTGTGTTATTCTTTTTTATAGTTGCTTAAAATTCTGTTTATTAAAACACGATAATGCTATATGATAATTAAATACAATTAATTTTTTATAGTGTCTAGTTTATAACTGATTTTACTACTTGTAGGCAGGAATATTCTTCTTCCAGCTAATTGATCACTACACAGCTGTGATTGCTACAATTATTGTTGCATTGTTTGAAGTCTGTGCTCTTGGATTGTTATATGGTAAGATCTTATTAACTGTATTTTTTTACCAGGGCTGCTTTATAAGGTCGCGCGTTTCTTAGGAATGCAAGAATAATAAAGGGTGTACTATGGAAAGTTATAATATCATGCAAACTGACATAAAATGAAACAGGAACAAATCATTTTTTTAACTTATATTTTTTGTAAGAAAAAAAAATGCACATAAGAATAAAATGAAATATAGATGTAACAATTTCTCGTGTTTTTAAAAGTGCAGGGGAAATGACATGTAGATCAATAAATGTAATATGAGGAGGGGGGGATGTTTAGTTGAATTAACAAAGCATCTTAATTAAATAGAAAAATAAGTATTAAAAACTGCATTTATTTTTGATTTGGAAAAAAAAATCTTGTTTAATTAAGCCATGCTAAATCAATCTAATGCGGATTCTTACACTTTTTTAATTATAGGATTAGTGGGATGATTTCTAAGCTTTGAATAAAAACTTCCAGATGCATTCAAAATTTGAGAAATTTAAAAACACAAATCGAAATAGCCATTTGCTTCCTTAGTAACTGCATGAGAGATATGAATAAAGGAAAATGAAAATACTCATTTACCAAAAAGCTGCAAAAAGATTGAACTTGTATTGGCAGTTATGAAACACAAAGATTGGCCCATACCACGTATTGTTTAAAAAAAAAAAAAAAGGTGGAAAAATAAACTAAAACCTGGATTTTTTTTATTAGCAGAAGATACTTATACCTGAACTTTCATGCATCTAAAAAAGTTGAGAAATGACTTGTGGGTATGAATCTATACATCCAATCGCTAATAGATTAAATATAGTACTGTTTAAATTTTATAAGTTTAATTACAGTTGCATAGCTGCCAATTTTTAAGCTTTTTTTCAAAAGATTATCCAAACAATTTTTTAAAAGTTTTTTTTTTATGCCTTAAAAATTTGGATTTATTTTAACATGAAATTACGTAAAGGTAAATAAATGGTAGAAAATCTTCCAGAAATAGTGTAAAAATTGGCAGTGATGCAGTTGTAAAATTTGTACTTTGACTGGCTACCTTGGGAGCCACTAAAATGGTTGCGGCCTATAGGTCGAAGCCTACTTAGACAAATTAATCATCCGATTTTGCCTGGAAACAACAAAAAGAAATGGCACAAAAAGAAATATCTGGCATCATGTCTTTGCATCAAAACGAAGTGAACAGGCTACAAGACGCTTATAAATGTGTATATATTTTAAATCACTACCAAAAAATTTATAATAGAACCAAACATTGTAAAGAACATAGGAAAAGTACAGGAGTTGCCCTATTCTACCACCACCTCCCCCCAAAAAATAAATAAAGTTACACAAATCCACCGAGTTAACTGGGAGCAGCCCTGCTTTTAATTATATTTAATTTTCTTGTTTGACTAGACCATGATTAATGTGAAGTTTCTTATTTGTGCAATGATTAAGGTACAGCTAACTTATCGTCTTGCATTCAACAAATGACTGGTAAAACACCTTCCTATTTCTATCAGTTTAGTTGGATGGTTTTGAGTCCCGTAACCATTTTGGTAAGTTGGAATTGATTTATTTATAGTTCATTAGGAAAATTCTAGTCATACATAAAAGATTAATACTACTCTACTAATAAAATTTAAACACAACTTGAGTACGATAGGAGATACTGTGAAATATTAAACAGTTAGAAAAGTGCCTACTTCTTTATTGAAGAAAATTGTATAAAAATAAGTGTATGTATGTATTTTAAAAAGTTTCAGACTTTTTTTTTGCATGAAACAAAAAAAATATATACATTTTTAGGAAAAGCCAACATTTCGGCTTATTACTGAATGTATGTTTTCCAGTAAGCAAGGAAAAATTAAAAATATGTTTTAAACACTTTTATTAAAAATTTACTATTTAGAATTTTATTAAAAACTTACTTCATAACATACATAAGTATTGGTAATTTTTTCTTTCATGATAAATCTAAAATATTACAAAATGCATTTCACAAATACACATATTTGTGTAGTGCTGCCATCTAAAAGTAAGCTATTCCACACCACACAATTAAGTTAAAAATAGTCTGATACTGCCATCTATGTGTAATTTGAAATATTAAAAATATTCCTGACAAAGAATTGAAATGCTCTAATCTTTTTGGTGCATAACTTTTGAACACTCCAGCCAGGAAATATCATGGGCACAAGAAATAGGGGGTGGAAGCTCAACCATGATACTAACAACGGTTAGAAGGAAGGGCTTAAACATTTACATCCTTCCAGTGTGATACATCAGAAAAATATTTTACTATATAAGTAACACAACAAAAAATTAATCAAGCAGGGATCATACTACTGTGCATATTTTACCAATTTTTTTTAAAAAGGAGATGTTGTCTGTGGAATTGACAAATCCCTGGACATGCTTTTTTAAAACCTTGAGTGTAGTTAGAAAGACACCTTTACATGCCTATGTTAAACTTTTGTGTTCGCACTATTTTCTCCAATACTGTAAAAGTACCCAGATAATTCAGCAAAGAACCCCAAACAGTTTTCCCTCGCATCCTGCTATTTCCACAGACAATGCAAAAGTAGCAAAATTTGTGCAACCTGCAATTTCTGCAGGGACGTATTTTTAAAATCTATTCAAAAGCACAAACCGCTCTTTCCCTATACAGTGGTTCATTTAGGCTTTCCTCCAATGTTTAATTGTTGATTCAGGTACAAGAAAAATACTAACAGTTTTCAATGCTTCTATGAAGATTACAAGCTGGTTTTGTAAGCATTTCGCTTACTCTTTTGAATGCTCAAAGATATCCCACAGGATGCTTTTCGAAAGTAATAAAAACTATGTTCCTGCTGACATTTCTGACACTGATGAATTTTGACTCTGATTTAAAGTACATTGTACATAATTATAGAGACACTGGTGATGATTTATTCGATTTCCTCTCCAATGGTGAGGAATTTGAAGATTGGAAATTTATCATACTAAACTTATTCTAGTAAAATTTTGCAGATTTTTCATTACCATATATATTTTACCTTCTTTGTTTTTCATAAACACAATCATAATTTAACAAAGATCAGTTTTCAGAATTTCATTTTTATATAATTATTCTTCAATTTCAGTCTTCTTACAACCCGATTCTATATTTTGAATAAATGCTTTTGTGAAAAATTTTTACATATTTTAACCCTGAATATTATGTTATTGTATGAAATATGTGATGATTAAAAAAATAATCATAACAATAATAAATAATAAAAACAAGCATTTTTTAAAACTATTTTTGAAAAAAAAAAAGTTATGCAGATAGAGGATTAATCATAATACTCTAATTGTATAAATGTCAGTCTTATCTTAATGAAACACTATTCTATTAACAAGTATCAAGTATTTTAAATTAATTCTATTTTCCTGAGTTATGAACAGTGAAATATTTTTCATGCAGTGTAAAATGTTGACCACTTTTAATATTAGAAAAAGCATTGTAATAAGATTTAAAATCCTTTCCAGAGCATTTTAATTTACTGGTGTATAAAAGCCAGTGACACTTTCATAAAGAGAGATTATATTTATCCCCAATGGGCTCATATCGTGGGATGGATACTGTTTGGATTATCTGTGTGCTGGATTCCTGTCCTGGCTGTGGCAGCTTATAGAAAAACACCAGAAGGAGATATTATGCAAGTAAGAAAAAGTGTTACTTTCAATATATCTCTTAATTTTGATCTCACATTTGTAGAAGTGCATTTCAATACCGACTTGATGCAGAACAATCTATAAAGATTTTCAAGAAAATGTAAAATCCAGACATAAATTCATTACATCCAGACATGTTTCACATTTTTTTCTTCTCTCTTTTAATCACTGGCCAAATATGTCAGGGTTTCTACAGATTTCACAGCTTTTGCTTCCCTGACATCTGTCATGCTCTTCCCTGACTTTTTATCTAGCGTACTTTCCTGAATTTTGCGTTTCTATTTTTAATATTACATCCTTTAATTAATAACTTTTTATATATATTGCCCCCTTTTTACAAATAATAATAATAATAATAAAATCAATATACACAAAAATATTATTTGACATCACTGGATTCTAACAAAAACTATGTTTGATAATAATTTAGGATAAAATTTAGAATATTTCAACTGAACAAGATATGTTAATACAGGACACATTTTTAAATTATTTATAAGGTTAAATAAGAAAATGAAAATAAAACAATTTCTACAATTAGGTTCAAACAGGAAGTATTTTCTTGATTTTGCTGCAAAATTCAAATATTCTTACATTTCCCTGACCTTTCTTCAATTTCCCTGACTTTTTTCCTCCCTGACCAAAACTCATTTCCCTGACTTTCCAGGTCTGTAGAAACCCTGTATGTGTATGTGGGATAGAAAAGAAAACATTCCAGCTATATAAATTAACCTTTTGAGTCCAGCAGCAAGCACTACACATTTACTCTGTGGCCAGATATTTTGCAGAATCTTATTTTTCACCCCTTTCATAGAAATTTCTTTTGTAAAACTCTCCAGAGAAAAGTACACCTGTTGAAATAGGGAAGGAACCTCTGGGACAGAGGTAGACCCGAATGCCTATTTTTGGCCTAAAGCATTCCACGGGACAACTGCTGTCCCAGTCGGTTTGAAAAGGTTAAAAAATTAATTTTTAAGTTATATTTATAGCCAGTATAATAGCTGTAACCTTGTTTTTATTTAAAATCTTGTTTTAGTCCCTTTACTCAATGTATTAATTTTAAATACAGCAAAATGTATATAAAAAAATGTGATATACAGATTAAGCAAGTCATGATTTTGTAGTTTTTTGTTTTATACTAATTATATTAACATCAATCATCTGAAGATCATCCCCAGGTAAATGTCTAAATATCTTAAAAATTAATTCCCATGCTTTACTGTCTAACTACTAGTTACGGAGCATAACAAAATAGAAAAAAACAAAACATAAAAACTTGTAGAATGTAGTTTAACTGCTTGCTTTTAAAGCAAAGTTTTTTGTACAAAATTTGAGTATTAAGTCCTAAAAAGTATCAGACATATGAGGATAAATATATGCTAACTTAAACTATTTTATAATTCTGTCAAAGAGAAAAAATCATGTGGATAATCATGCTTCAGAGATCGTACCAAATTTATGGGAAAAAAAAATATTTTTTACATTCTAGCAATAAACATTTTATTTAAATTCATGTATAGTTTCTGACCATTTCTGTTTAAAGATATCTCAGCTTTTTTGTTGCCAACCTTTTTTGAACATTTTTGTTAATTACAATGTCCTCTTACGTTTAATGGATAAAGAATTAGCGTGCTAAATTTTTTTGGGGACACCCTGTATATTCCTTGAAAATGTTATCTGAATGAGGATGATTTCCTTTTTGATAGCTTTCATAAAAGAACAAATCACACAAAAGTTTGTATTTATTTGCTAACAGCTGTTAACGTGTATTAAACAATGTATTGGACTTCTTAAATTCTTTATTCAGTTTAAAGGATGATAAATTTGGAATTTAACTCAGTAATAATAAAAGAAATGTTTAAACATAAAATTAAGAGACTTATCTCCATTTAACAAAAGTTCTATATGCACTTTATTTTTTTAGTTCATATATAGCTTTTTCTAAATTTAACTTAAAATGTACAGCAGATGCTATAAAGCAGAAAAAGTTTTCCACAAACATAAGAAATCAGACTTTTTACCAGAGTTTTGAAAATTTATTTTGTGAATTCCAACTTTACACAAATTTCTCTGACAGTAACCCTATTCACAAAACTTTTCACAAACATGTCAAACAAATAACACCCAATGATATAATTTCAACATTGTGTTTTTCAGAAATTGCGATCAACCATAGAACCTCGTTTTCGCAGTGCCTCACAGTGTAAATGGGAACCCAAGCCAGTGATAATACTAAACGGTTCAACTGTCACTGCCTCAGAGTTTCCGGACTACAAGCTTCCAGAATTGCCTGCAGTGCCCAATGCTGTGCAGTCTTACGTCGAGAAACATTCTGTCATCCACCAGAATGATGAAACTGTATTTTAGACCTTTTCATGACTGACTTTTATTGCAATCTCATAATGCATTTTATATGCAATTGTTTGGTATCACCTTCAAGGTTAATACGCTAAGAGGACCAAGATGTGTGATAACTCTTTAAAAGATATTTTACTTAATGTAAAAATATATCAAAATTATGCTCATTTCGAAAATATACAATAGACTTTTTATGTAAAATTCATTTCATGTATTCGTATATCATTGAATGCTCATTCAAGTAGAAAGGCTATAGTCACTTTTAAATAGCTATTCTTTATGCAAAATTTATAATACAGTTTTTAAGTGATATATAGTACTCCAGCATTTAAATTTTTTGTTGATAGTGAATGTGTTAAAAGATTAAAGTTATTATTAGAAAGTTACCTAAATATTTATTGATAAGAGTCTATTAAGAAATTTTTCAAATATCATACTAGGTTTTAACATTTATTACTAGTTTTAGCTAGAAATATATTAATTTTATTTATTTTTGTAGAAATAATTATTAACTACAAAAGTTTTATCATGGCACTCTTTCAGTAAATTATAGTACAGTTTAAAGAAGGAACCGTTTTAATTACCAAATATTTATTTTTATTTTTTTAATGGATGGAAAGATGTAAACTATCCTCAAATTTTATTTTGATTACTTTTTGGTAACCCTAAAATGCTCGAATAAAATAATGTAAAACTTATCTAGGAACTTTTAAATTACAATGAAGGAAAGGCAGGCAGATTTTTAAAAAAATCTGTGGAAGCCATTTTCTAACCTTAAAATTTCATTTAATTAGAATATCATCAAAATGGCATGAAAATCTATTGTCATACAGAATATTTTTCCAAACATTTTTGGTTTGCTTGATTTTAATTGCACTTTGAATTCCCATTTTTGATATGTATGAAACCACATAAACATTAAACCTTCCAAAGTGCATCAATAATTTTTTAAAACTTTTGAAATATATATATATATATATGTATGTATACAGTAGACTCCCTCTCTTAACCGGCCTCCGTTTAATCGGATCTCTGCTTTAATCAGGTGTATTTGGTTTTAACACAAATAAGTACATAAGCTTTAAAAAAATACAAAATATTGAAAACTTCCGACAATGACCGACACCACCACCGTCATATTGCATACAGATGGAGCAAAAGTCTGGAAAAAGGCTTTATACTATGTAAAACAAGCATTAGCTTCTTCCAACGATGTGATGCTTTAAAAAAAAATAAATAAATAAAATGGTGCAACTGCAGCAAAAAAATGGTGCAGTATAATGTCGAACTTTCACTCTTCAGCAGAAAAAAAAAATGTTTGATGTTTTCAAAACTTTCCTCTAAATGGTATATAAAATTTTTGTAATAAACTGGCATATTTATTATAGTGCAGCATTTACTATTATCATTCCCCATTTTAACTGGCTCACCCCAGTCCCATTTAAGCTGGCTAAGAGGGAATCTGCTGTATATATATAAATAACTGTGTCACTTCATTTTAATATCCATTCTATCATTGTGCTCACCTGTAATATAAAATGTGTGTGCCAAAAGCTGTGAAATGATTTTACAAAGACACACAAATAATTGAAACAATGTCATTTTCAGCTCAAAAGATTTTTATACACTGATTGTAAAAAGGGAACAATAATATATATATACAGCTGTTTTCCACAATATTTCTATTTTACAAATTTTAATAAACTACAAAGCTTATTTTATAATCTGTGATATTATGTTATGTTTTAAAACTACTATTCTATGTATGTATCATTAGAAAAATATGTAGAAAATAAATACAATAATTTGTATAAAATTTCCAGAGTACAGCTGCCTGGAATGTATCACAGTTCATGTTCTGCAACACTTTGTCTCAGGTAATCATCATACAGTTGTTTCTGAAATAAAAATTTTTATATTAAAAAGAGAACACTATACTACTGGTTACACTTTATTTTATTTTTTTAATATAATTTTTAACAACAGAAAGCGTATTTAAACAAACTATTAAGTGAGCCAATCTTCAAAGCCTCTAATGCAAAAATAGTTTTTGTTTGCAATTATACTGGCTGAGTTAAAAGCCCTTTACAAATATTAAAAATTTAAAACAAGACAATAATGATTAAAAAAAGGCTATAGTTCAAGTTATGGCAGGAACATAACATGAAGCAAATTTAGGAGGGGAGGGGGGGGGATATCATCTCCTTCTCTAATCTTAGTCATGCAAATTGCAAATGTTTTTTTTTTTTAATCATTATTTGGTCTTTTAAATTATTTTTTTTAATTTTTCATTAACTTTTGACTCACCGTGTATACATTAAACATCAAAAATTCATTAAAACAGACATAATGGTTTAAAAATATGCAGTTTGTATGACTAGTATTAGCGAGATTAGAATTTTTTGAATTGGAAACTTGCTTCATAATATCACAGACTTAGATATATGAGGATCATCAACGTATTCTAAAAGAGCTAAACAAAATTTGCCTGTAAAATGATGCTAGGAGTCATAATCATTAAGTGTATTTTTTGTGTATGCAAGTATTAGTAGTGAGTAGATTGCAACATAAATTGCTGTTTTGTATTACTAGAGGGCGCTTATGTAGCAAATCATTAAAAGAGGGTCAAGTATTTTCTTTTGAGAGGCTGACACTATTTCACCCATGAGCCAGTAGTCGATGGTCTTCTTATATCCAAGTCCGTGATAATAATGTAAGTCCACAACATTACTGGTAACATTTTGAACTAAAAAAAAAAAAAAAAAAAAAAAAATTCAATATCCTCCTAATCCAATTTATGCAAATTAAAATGAGAGGAACTGCACCCATATTGCAAAACATACAGTATTTGAGAAAGGCCATCATCGCCATTTGAAGTTTTCATTTTTTAATGCTGCGCCATAATGAAGACCGTAGAGCAGATAACAAAACATAAACATTATAACAGAACTCCAAATGAGAAGTTTGGCATCACTCGCCACGTGATCCTGACATAGCATTGCTGAAATATCCACTGGTTTGGACAAATAAGAATGATCCTTCATAATTTTAAACCAATAACCAAAATAATTAAATTGGCTTATTGAATTGTTTATAAAATGCTGGAGATTTCTTTTTTACTGCAGTTGAAAACCTTATTTCATGGATTTGTTTGAAGAATACTTGAAAAAATGATTTTTGCTTATGTTACAACAAAGCCTCTATTTATTTCTCTTTTCATTTTGTGACATTTTTAACTAGTCTAACTTATATTTTTGACTTACACCTATATTTCTAAATTATTTAAACAAGCATGTTCTTGAGAAATATGTATGAAAACTGTACAACCAAAAATTTGCAAGCCTCAAGTAAAACTTCATGGTACAAAACAACATTTGTGCATAGTAGAACAACTTCCACTTGTTTTATAACAATTTCCACCCTTTAAGTTTCATTGAAAATTTTCCCAGAATTTATCCTTATTTTATTCTTTGGGGAGAAAATAATAATAATTTTCATATAAGGTACTCAAGCTGGCATTGGGGTCCAGTGGGACAGTGAGTAAGGTGCATTCATAATCAGTATATAATGACGACAGATTATTATTAGATATTATTGAGATATCCAGCACACAGAAAATATAAAAGCA
The DNA here is from genome assembly GCA_038373885.1 of Cheiracanthium punctorium. Classification (NCBI taxonomy): domain Eukaryota; kingdom Metazoa; phylum Arthropoda; class Arachnida; order Araneae; family Cheiracanthiidae; genus Cheiracanthium; species Cheiracanthium punctorium. The sequence goes on from JAWZYV010004055.1 coordinate 1,700,431, forward strand.
TTTTTCAAATGAAAAGACTTTTAAAGTATGTTTAATTATTATAATGATTTTAAAGTTGCAAAATAATGTTTGATGAACTGAAAATAATAAAGTAACATCAAATTAAACAGAAAAGGGTAACAAAATGTTTTCAAAAGTTCATTTCATCGTGGAATAATATTGGAAGATTACTGGAAATGGTAATTGTGTCATTGTTATTTCTGTCCCTCTACAAGCCATAGATTTACATGCAGTTGAGCACTGTCTCACTATATTCCTCAAAAAGTATTTTTAAATCCAAATTCAAAAGTTGTACAAATTTATCGATAGAATAAAGACATTACACACTTGCAATTATGAAAGTTTACTGCTTAAATCCAAAACAGTAAAACGATGAATTTCACCATTGTGATCAGTAGAAACAAAAATAGCCACAATTTCCCTACAAGATGAAATGTGACAGTGATTAGTTTCCACAATGTTGCAATATAAGTTAACTAAATTATGACATACTTTTATAATTCTTGAGCATTTTGAACACAGAAAAATATCTTTTGTCCTACTATGCTCCCCTTCCCCTACACATATAATTTTTTGATAAAAACTGTTTTTCATATGGCCAGTGATAACTGCTAATTTTGGCTTTTACTGCCAAACAAAAATGACTACATACAATAACAGAGTGAATTTATCAATTTGATTTTGTGGCTGAAGCAAAGCTACATGAGGGCTATGTGCCTAAAGGGAGGAAGTCTTAGGTGGGGGCTTTTTTTAGGGGTTCTAACGCATATTCACGTTACATCTGGAAAAACCACACTAACTCCAGGCAATTATACAGCCCATGGTAGGTCAGAACAATGGATTTACACATTTCAGTCATCTACTATGTTCAGTGTCTATCACTACTCGTCCATGCTAGAACCAAAAGGCATTGAAAAGTGGTTTAAGTCAACATAGAATTAATTTCGTATATGTGTATTATGTTAAACTAACCTACACTCGGGTTATGTGTAGGGATGTAACGGATAGTGATTTTGTCGGATATCAGATATCCAAAGCTCCTTTGGTTGCCGGATATCCGACACTAAACATGTATTTAGTTATTAAGTGTGTTTTCTCATTTTTTTTTACATGATGACATCAGAACAATAAATAGCAAACATGTTTCACACATCATTAAAGTATTTTTTAATAAAAGACTTACAATTTACAAAAACTAAATTATCTTTTCATATATGTATACATAAAAAATGTTACTTTAAGTGTAAAAAAATAAATATTCTTTTTATGTGTGCACTACTGGCAGAAGCAAATAAATTTTAACCATGGCACATTGATTAATGTATCTATAACTGCAGATTATTTTCACAAAGAAAAGCATACTTTTATTATTTCTTTAAGATAAGTGTTTTGAAAAGATATCTATGATAGATGAGTTAATTTTTTCTGAACATAGGTTTAATGCCTTTTTTCTATTTTAATAATTTAATATTAATTTACATTGAGTCATTTTTAGTTTTATTTTAAGTTAAATTACTTTTAGAGATTGATAAATAAAAAGTAAATTTCTTTTAAATATTTATAATGAAATTATAATGCTTCCTTGTATAGTTTTATAAAGGGTCGTAACGAATATTCGGCCATTATTCAGTATTCAGCCTATTCGGCTGTTTTGCCAAATATTCGGTAAGCCGAATATTGAACAGGTATTTGGCTGAATATTGGTACATATTCAGCTGAATAATTTCGGAAAAAAGGGGGAAATTTTTTTTGTGTATTTTTAAATGCATTTATAAATAATATTGCTTAGTTATACTTCAATATGCTAATTTCATATTATAAAATATTCTAAGTTATTGAATATTAAGCTGAGTGAAACATAATCTTATGTATTTAATAATATTACAGAAATGCAGACTTTTCTACTGGGTGACACTCGGGGTTTATTTACGGGGTGGGAGTAGGGGGGAATCTTACAGATCATCAATTACAAATAGAATTTTGAAATGCTGCTAAATATGTTTTGCTCAGATGCTGTAAAAACCAAAGCATGATGTGATTATGCATAGTAATCAGACTAATCGCATTTACCATAGCATATTTATTAAATTATGAATATCTTGAAATATAATTCTACTGCTATTAGTGTTTATTAAACTTTGTAAAAGACAGGGTTGTATATGGGGGGGGGGGCATGAGGCCCTGGGCCTCCTCCGAAAATGTACAGCAACTATTAAAAGCAGCTATTTCAAAACACTTATATTAACTCGCACACGGTTTTAATATAAGTATTGTAACAATACAGTTTAAAATACTTGGTTCCCCCCCCACCCCTTCCGAAATGGAAACTTAGATATGCTACTGGTAAAGATATCTCTTCGTGAGTAAGATTTTTCAGTTTTACAGATAATATACTGTTGTGTGTTTTTAAGTACCTACAAATAATACAAAATGAATTTAAATTAGCCTTTATTTAGCATTTAATTACAAATTTGAAAAGCGATATTTTATTTACAATAAAAATGAAATTTTAAAAAATTTAATATTTGGCCACCGAATATTCGGTATCTGGTCAAATCACTATTCATTACATCTCTAGTTTTATACAGGTATGAAACAGAATTACAGAATTTTTCAGGTTATGCATTAAATTTCTTTAATCAAAATAATTTTTTTTTAATTACAAGTTAAAAAACAAAAATAGATCTGTTTAATTGTTTAGCTTCTAAAATATACGAGCATTCTTTCACAGTAAAAAAATTATATGGCACCATAAGGGGAAAAATTTGAGAAGGGGAAGATTCATAAAAAAATCATTTCAAACATTAGTTTCCAAATTTTGGGACAAATTCACTTTTTTTACTCTTGATTTCGACATTCTGACACGCACACGCAAAAAATTAGTCAAAATACTTTATGCATGGAGTGATAATTATACAAAATACTGCAATAACAACTAAAACAACAATTTTAAACTAGCAAAATACCATATTATAATTTCCATTAATAAATATTTCACAAACATATTTTAAATGTACATATTTTAAAAATCAATTGAAACTTGCAGAAAATCATAAATGAATTTAAATAACTAGATTCAATTAAAAATATATAAAATAAGAGTTAATTTTTAATCATTAGGTATTGGAGACTCCAAGAAAGGAATGCTCAGTAAAAGATTGTCATTTAAAAAAAGGATGAAGATTGAAAATTTCTCCCTGCCTCTGTAAATAAATTTAGAAGACAGAATAATCGGAGTTTTTTGTTAAATATCGGATTTCCGGAGCAAAATAAAAATATCGGAGGAACTCCATGTGTAGAGAGTGTAAAATTACATTATTTCTGGGACTACCATGCACATATTTTTTTACATGATACTAAACAGTGCTTATAATTAAAATTCCCCTATAAACAGCAGTCTACAGCCAAAAAGGATGAGAAGATTGCCTCCAATTTGCTCATGGACACTACATGAGATGTGCTTAAGTTTTTTAGAAAATCTCTGCTAAGCAGAACTTTGCAGTATGAAATCAACTCTAAATATTAGCCCAACTAGTTATAAATGTGCTCAAAACTACTGATCAAATGATGAAATTGTGTGTTTATTTTGAATGATCCATTTCCAGTGTTAAATTTGCTGTTTTTTTTTCAGTTAAATATAGCCCTCTGTTTTATGTATCACTTTTATCAAGAATGTTCCAATATAATTTTCCATCCTGTCCCATGTATATTATAGATAGAACTTTAGTGGTATATAGCCGGATATCCGACGATATTTCGGATATTGAAAATCAGCCAGATAGGCCAGATACCGGATATTTGCCGAATATCCGTTACATTCCTAGTTATGTGCTTTGGGCAGAGGAATTTCTAAGGGGTTTTAATGAACATTCATGTTACATCTGGAGAAAAATGTCCAAAACTCTAGACTGTTAGAGCAACAACCATGCGGTAGGCCAGAACATTGGACCTTCATATTCCAGCCATCTACCATGTTCAGAGACTTATCCACTTGGCCAGGACATTTACCATACCTTTCTCTTTTATGCATACAGTACCATTAGCACCTGATATTAATGGTAACCACAAGTTAAAAAAACACTAGTATAAGATACATACACACAGCTGCCAACAACTAGGGAATATAAATAACCACCTTTTATACAAATTAAGTTTATTTTTTTAATACTTTTTAAAACAACAACTAACCCCTCCCCCCCCTACTAAAAAATTTTGCTATATCCTATCCTGAAAATTGCTTTTTACGAAAAGTGGATGATTATGCTCAGTAGATGTTAGCAGCTAAGCATACACACTTACATGATTATGTGCACTCACCTTTCGACTCTTGATAACTCTTGTCACATATTCTTTGGTGGTTAAAAGACCAGTTTTCTGCTTCCTCGACAATGTTGGCTTTAACCTATAAAATTATTATTATTATTATTATTATTATTTTTTAAGTATTTGTTTTCTGAATGCCAGTTTCAAGATAATATTTTGATTTCCAGTATTTAAAACAACTTACCTAATATTCAAATAGGCCAAAAACAAGAGGCCCAAAGAAAAAACAATGATAAATATAATAATGAATAGATGAGTATCTTCAGGTAAATAGCTCCATGCTGCTTCAAAAGGTCTCTGTAAAATAAGAATACAGTAACGTTATTAACTAGTAATGAAATAAATAATGATTTGGATGAATAGCAAATGAGCTGCTGAATATTAGTCTTTTGAAAAATTTCTTTTTAAACTAAATCAGTCAATTCAAAAACCACTGAAGTCATAACATCACAATCAATAAAAACCATGTTACAACATTAATAGGTAGATCTTAACCCTTTGAGGCACAACCCTTTCCCAATGCTGAAAAAAGGGCAGCCGTTGCCATCGCTCGACTTAACTACCAGCAAGATGGCGAACGATCGAAATGTTCATCGCATGCCACAGATCTAGAGACCCTTTTTTTGACGACAGATGGCACAGCCAGCTGTCGTAAAAAAAAGGGATCTCTAGAAAGGGTCTACTAGATGATTTAGTAATTTTGCAAACAAAGTTTTAGATGCATTTAAAAATCTATAAATTTATAAAAATAAGTTAAAATTTTTTATTTGGGAATACCTTATTCCCCCGTACATGATATATATTTCGGTTACACACATAACCATCATCAGTCGTTTCTGGATCTCTCACTAATGGCGGCTTCCTTTTATATCTCTTCGTTCTTCTTCTTGAAAGTTCGATGAATGACGTCATCCCATGATTGGTCGATTGTATGAAGCGCATCGTTGATGCTGCCATCTGTCGTCATTATTTCTAAGCTCTCACGAATGTAGGCATATATACTATTTTTAAAGTTGGCTATTTTTTTAATATTTTTAAAATCAATGGTAATGGGCTCTTTCAAAGCAAAACGGGCCAGAGCGGTACTTTGTTTCTGGAGGTTAATGTCTTGAAATTTAAAAAGCCCGGTATCGGCTAGACATAATAAAAACATATAAAACATTATTTAATATGGCGGATTAATTAGTTAAAATTTTTTATTGGATCGAAATTCAATAAAAAATTTTAACGCTCTGGCCCGTTTTGCTTTGAAAGAGCCCATTACCATTGATTTTAAAAATATTAAAAAAATAGCCAACTTTAAAAATAGTATATATGCCTACATTTGTGAGAGCTTAGAAATAATGACGACAGATGGCAGCATCAACGATGCGCTTCATACAATCGACCAATCATGGGATGACGTCATTCATCGAACTTTCAAGAAGAAGAACGAAGAGATATAAAAGGAAGCCGCCATTAGTGAGAGATCCAGAAACGACTGATGATGGTTATGTTTGTGACCGAAATATATATCATGTACGGGGGAATAAGGTATTCCCAAATAAAAAAAATTTAACTAATTAATCCGCCGTATTAAATAATGTTTTATATGTTTTTATTATAAAAATAAATTGAAAAAAGTTATTTATGTACATTCTAACTGCTTTAGAGATATGAATAAAGGAATACTTAAGTGAAAATACTTATTTACTTAAAGGATACAAAAAGATTGAAACTGAGTTGGGGGCAGGTATGAAAAAGCAGAACATATACAATTAAATACGAATGGTTGGCAGCTACGTCATTACATTTCTATTATCGTGTGTATGAACACTATAAACAGAAAAATCTTATAAAAATACACCGTCTGTACTATAAATTAAAAGAAAAATTAGTCATATTAAAAAGCAATAAAACAGGGTTGGTACAGTTTACTCTTTAGCTACCCTGATTTCAATTACAATCTTCCCTGATTTTATCTCCCATGTTTTCATGGATTTTCATGGTTGCCATTGTTTCATAGAATTGCATATACTTTTAATGTTACTTTATTTCCTATAATCTTTTATACATATTCACTTTGTTTCTGCAACCCAGTACTTAAATAAAATGTTATTTGACACCACTATACTCTAACAAAAAGCATATCTAATAATAATTTAAAGTTTAGACATATCTTCAACTAGAGAAGATATATTCATATGACACACTCTAAAATTATTTATAAGGTTAGATTAGACAATGAAAATTCAAATAAAACAATGTTACAACTACACAAAAATAAAAATATGTTGCGATCGTATAAATGCACTTTCACAGAAACTATTTTGATGATTTCATCACAATATCAGATTTTTCTTTCATTTTCCTAGCCTTTCTTCAATTTTCCTGACTTTCCAAATCGATACAAACCCTGCAAAATACACATTTCCAAGAGCGCAAAAATTGACAAAATATTCGTTAGATTTATACTTACAATATACAGTTTCAGTGCTTGTGCTGTGTACTCCCCAAGTAAACTCTCTAGTAAATTTTTGGAAGCACCACTGACGATAAAACTGGTCACTAATAAGAATGGTAGACTAAAACCCAACAGACCTAACAGTATGCCTTTGCCACTAGAACGTATATTATCAGTTCTACATTTCCTAAGAAGAGAATAAAATAATAATAAAGTATATATATTTAATGAAACCAACAATTTTGCAAATTTAATGTAGAGTATGCTAAATTAATGTTGACTTTAAAAATTGAAACTACTTGAACAATCAATCAAATTAGAAAACAAAACCATTAATAAAACTATCACACACTGCTTTGTAATGTTAAAATATCATTTAACTTAATTTGGCCCCATCCAGGGCGCGAAATTAGCAATCGTTAGTCGTATTTTGCAACTGTAATTTTTGTTTTTACGACCGAGATTTAAGAACCAGTCGCCATTTTTGACGCCTAACATTTTGCCCGAGACAGGTGACTAAAAAGCGATTATTTTGGCATCGGACGACTCCGGCGACTTTTTATACAGAAATACCGCAAAAAACGAATATTTTGCGGGACTTTTTTTCTGGGGACTTTTTTTACTGTCTAAACAACTATTTTTTAAAATGTGCTGAAAATATATAAATGTAAATTTCCGTGAAAAGAAAACTTTTGCTTTCGTAAGCACTGCTCCGTGGCAGAAAGAGAACGATCCTCTGCAGTCTTCTATGGTTGAAAAATGCGTGGAAGACCACTTTCTTGTCTTCCGTGGATGTGTAATAATTTAAATCGCACTTTTTAAAATGTAAACAAATAGAGGAACTTAAAGAAATTTAGCCATAATTTTTTAACTCCATGTATATTAATATGAAGTTAATCGGAAGAAACTACGAGTTCGCGTTCGCCATATTGGATTCTTTCTGCAAATGTATTTTAGTGGTAGCTCGGCTCGTATGGCACGGCGGTGTGGGAAAATGCTATGATAATACTCGATATCAATATTGATGAACGCGCGAGATCCTTTTAAATAAGGCAGTGTAAAAGTTATTTGGATTAGTTAATATTCGTTAATTAAATATAATTATTTACCACGGGAGAGTACAGGTTTACGGCCCGGACGCCATCTTGGATTTTATTTGCCGCGACACAATGCAGCGCCACAATAATGGCTGGTTAAGTGCAGCAGTTCGTGGCTGAAAACAATACATGGATTGACTGCAAATAATTAATGCAATTTCGTGAAAAAACGAAACTGCTATTACTGCGAAAGATTTATTTATTTATTGGTGTGTGTGCGTGTGTGTGTGGGGGGGTGACATTAGAAAAACGTCTGGATTTTGGGAAAATCTAAATTTCGGACTTCCGGCCTAAATTACAATAATTCAAATAAAAATATTATTTGAATAAAAATGTTATTTGATGATTTAAACTTAATAAGATTTATCTTTTTAAAATAAACTCCTTTATGAGATAATGTAAACAAAAAAACTTAAATTGGATAAGTTATTTGAAAATATTAAAAAAACCTTTTTATTTGTTTATTTAAACCTTTTTATATGTTTTAAGTAATTTAGTTAAAAATAATTTTTAGTAAGATAAAAGAGCTATGTAAAATAAATCCTTCTTGGTGACATTAAAAGCTTTCATAGACCCTCTCCCAACTTCAATTCAACCCACTAAGAATAGAAATACATATTTCAACAATTTTAACATGTACTTCCTGTTTGCTTACAGTGGTGGTTGATCAGGCGACATTTTGAAGGTAGTACACGTATACTGCATAAGTTTATCTACCATAGGCAATTTGATTATATAGCAACAATTTATAAAATACTTCTAAACTAAAACTAAAGACCATGTTCTTGTAAAATGTATCATAATACTTTATTCTGGATTCATAGGTGGAAAGCTATAAAAATTGATTTTATATTTATTTACTATTTATTACTATCTTAATTTTAATAGTCCTGATCTTCTTAATTATTACTGTACATAAACGTTAAGCCTACCTGTTTATAGTTTATGCATATAAGCAAAACAAAGGTTTTCAAAACTGCACCTGAACGAGACAGTGTGGCAACCGGGAAAAAAAAGTTAGGTGCCATTGACGCCTAGATTTTTGCTCCCAATTTCTCACCCTGGCCCCATCATGATCTAATGACAGTGACGAGACACTGACTATGGTTAGATGGATGAAATGTGGAGGTCCAGGGTTCTGACCTAACGTACAACTGTCGATCTAACGGTCTGGAGATTTAGGTGATTTTCTCCAGATGTGAGGTGAATACACATTGAAACTAGATGCCCTTAAAAAGTAATCTTCCAAGGCAGATACTCCTCGTATGGGTTTACCTTACTTACAATAACTAAAAAAAAGTTTGCATTGCATTTTTATGCTACAATACAATAGATCAATCCATTAAAAAAAATAAATAAATAAATAAATCATAAACTAATTAAGGCAAGTTATAGATTTATCAATAACTTCCCCAAACACTTTTAAATTTAACGAAAAAAACTCTTTAAAATTATGTTTGCCAAAATCTATTAGGATAAAACATTTCACAATCCAAAAGAAATTTCATTAGCTTTTCTGAAATTAAGGTATCTAAAAATTCAGTTTAGATAAATTTAAATATAAATATTATCTTAAAATGTCTTGACCTAAACTTGTTCCTTTATTTCTGCTAGCATTCTTTTGAATACACTTGTGATAAGGATGTCATGCACTGTGGAGTTAATTTTGAAAATTTCAAATAAAATGCTACTTACTGCATTTTCTCTTTTATTTTACAGAAGCAGATATAGCAACAAATATTGTATATATATTGAGGTATGCCAAAATTAAGACAAAGAGCAAATTTATTTTATATTAATTTGATAAAATTGCATAAAAGAAAAATTATAAATCAAAATTATTGTTATGATTCACTCAAGATAGTTTAACTGAAGAAATAATTGTCAGTGACATAATGCATTTTATACGCTCTCTCAGAAATTGCTCTATAATACAAAGTTCTGGATTTGTGAAAAGACTCATAAGTTTTATTTTTTTAATTTAGCTTCAAGCATATGCAACTGTGGTGCTTCAGATGAATATTATGTTAATTAATGATTAATAGCTATTATATTAAAAGAATGCAAAAACATTTTAATACAAGAAATCATAATAAATACTTACTCATTATCTTTTAATTTATCGACAACAGCATTTTCAATTTTTATACAATCAGCTTCCAGAGTGTTAAGGGTATTTTGAACAGTCCTGTTGATGGTTTTTTCTATCTCTATGCACACTTCTTCAATTTGGTTGACACATCTAACAGGCTGGATAGATTTAAAGAGCACTTAATAAGGCACATAAGAGAAACAGTATTAATCTAATTAAAAAATAAATTAATTCAAACATCCTTTTTAATACAAATGAGAAATAGCAAATAAATGTATTCTATCTATACACCTCAAATGCAGTTTGTGTAGTATCTTGTGTATCTGGATCAAAATTGCTTAGGAGGGAAAAAGAAGTTCAAATGATTATTCTTTATTTTTAATTTACAATAATAAAAATACATTTTTTCTGCATCTGCACAACTTTTATTGGACAGAGAATTCTAGTACAAAACTCCGTAACTAAGCAGATTTAACATTGGATAACACAAGCTGAGCTAAATATACATTTTATGTTTCAGTGTTATTTTATGAATCATTTTATTGACTAAAGGTGTGGAGGTGTAAAAATAAACATCAGGCTTAGGAGGCATAGTGCACACTTAATGTAAATGAATATTGTGAAAGTGTGTCATTAATGAGTTTGTTCAAGTAAGGCTTTTCCCCTTGATTTAATGATTTCACCTTGATTAATGTAACTTGTGGACAGTAAATACTTGAAAAAATAATTCAATAGCTGTTACTAAAATAGTTAACAGCCAACTTAAAAAAAGAAGTTATTTCACATCAAGGTTTTTTCTGAGAAACTTTCTGACTTGGATTGCAAATAAAATATTTATATGAGTGTGCATGAAGATATCACAATTTAGATTTAGCTTAGTGACAACATGCCAAATTCTAAACAGGGAAATCAAATATATAAAAATAAAAATTAGTAAAAGCTTTTATTATTATTATTTTCAAGTAGTAGTTTATTTGCAAGTAGTCTACACCAAACCTTAAAAGTAAGTGTATGTGTGTGTGTGTGTGTGTGTGTGTGTGTGTGTGTGTGTGTGTGTGGAGGGGGGGGGTGCTTATGCAGTTGCATTTATAAACCATAAAGGTCTCTTTAAAAGAAGTTACCTTATTAGGATTTGGAATGTAAATAGTGGATAGATCAAAGCCAGCTCTGTTTAATCCTGGTCGTTTACACAACTCTTGAACGATTTGCATGAGGACTTTCTAAAAATAAAAAGTAATATTAACTTAGAAGTAAGAAATGTTACAAAAAACATTAAAATGCATCCATAATACACAAGAGTGATGAAAAGAAAATCTGCACCTATATCTCAGGGAAAGATTTTTTTTTAAACCTGCAGTTATCAGTTTCTTACAATAAAATATTAAAAAGAATTTTCAATACCATCATTATAAAAAACTGAAGTTCCAGAAAGGGGAATAAAAGATAATTTTGGCAAAGTGTTTGAGGTGTGTGCCAGTTTAAAACAAGGACAAATTCTGAATTCTAAATGTTAGTGATGTAACAAAAGTCACATGTAACAACACAAGTTTGAAACAATTTAACAATAAATTGTTTAAATTTGCATTTGTTTATGGTCTTTGTTTTTATTGATACCTTTTCAGGCTGTCTCAATAAATTCAGTTTAGAAGTAAATTGCTCCTTTAACATTTTGCTAAAATTCTTTTTCTCTAACTTAACTCCAACTGTTTACTAAAGTGCATACGACAATTTGTGAGGATATGCTTTTAGTATTTTTGAATTCCTGGTTGTTTTTCCTTTCTTTAGTGTCACACTTATATCTCCCCTCCTCTCAGAAAGAAAGAAAGAAAAAAGAAAAGAAAAGAGCAGACATAAAGTGATTTTCTAAATGGTCCACCTGCATGAATTGTAGTAACTGAGAAATGGATAGTGAGACAATGATTAAAAGGATTCAGTAAACAATTTGCTCAACCAAAATAACCATAAAAATTATTCATATCAATATTTTAAAAAATAATAACTGCAAAAAACTTGGCCATTTTTGAAATTATTTACTATGTTAGTTATTCAGAAGAATTAACAAGACAGACCCCCCCCCAAACAATAACCATTCATTTAAATAATTAGGAAAGGTTTAATATGAAAAAATTAACAGGTTTCCATGAATCTTTTAAAAGTGTTCTTTTCCAAAATCACACAAATATTAACTAAGTAAACAAATTATGTTAGACTCCCCCCCCCCTCCCCACCACCACCACCAAAAAGTAAGAAAATTTTAAACACTTTCAGATTTTAAATACATACTGAAGTGCTATATATCAAAAGCGTAACATAATCTGTGTGTGTTCCCTATTGTCTCTTCTTATTCCATTAAACTGGAAAGTGTATCATTATTCAAGAGTGTGCTGTATTTTACTCCCTTCTTCCATAAAATCCATCTTTGGAATCTAAATCTATCTTAAAGTCCCCTACTGAAACTGTTTTACAACCTTCACCAAGCATATTCCAACTATACTTCACCGTTTTAAATATTCCTCCGAATTGTGCATCATAATCCATGAGTGTGTGATGCTTGTCTTTCTTGTTCTATAAAACACATCTTTGGCATGGAAATCCATATTAAAACTGCCTACAAAACTATTTTACAATCTTCGGCAGGCATATTCTAATAATAAACTGCCGTGCTTGCCAGTTTCTAGCCAAATCGGAAGATATCGCCAAGCTTTGTTCGGTTTTGAAGTTATTTTTTGGCAGCAAACTTGGAGATCAATTATCGAAAATTGCAAACCTTGTGGGACTTTCAACATTTTATTCCCCCCCCCCCTCCACGTTATCTGGCAAACATATCTGAAAAGATCTTCACAGTGACAGTTCATGTCTACAAATCATGTTTAGAAAATCGCATAGACAAAACTATGGGTGAGAACAAAATAGCACCCTAGTGCTTTAAAAAAAAAAAAATAAAGAAAAAAAAATTAAAGAAAGAAAAAACCTTATAAGTTCTAGTACAAACTCATGAATTATGAATCTATAACAGTTCAGAACCCCCCCCCCCCCAAAAAAAAAAAAAGATCTCACACTTGCTTTATTTTGTTGTAAGTGCCATTTAGAACTTAATTAAAAATTATACCACTGAAAGGACAGCACATACCTGCCGATCTGTTTCACTTCCAGCTTCATCGGCTTTACTCAGGAACAACTTGATTTTATCACCATGTTTAGAACTTAGATATTCCACAACATTTAATGTTCTCTTTCGAAGAGCTTGGCCAATTGGATCAAAGAAGACAAAAATCAAATCTGCTAAATTACCTGCGGAAAAAGAGACATTGTAAACATTAACAAACTAATAACTGTACAGTAAAACAACACACACGTTTTATTTTTTGTTTTTTCCCTATTAAATGGATATGACTGTACCAACACATTTTCAGTATTAAACTCTACGTAATCAAGCAAGAATAATCTTTTCAAACAATCTTTTAAGTAATAATAATATATATATATATATCTATAGTTTTTCAACAGTTTTTGAAAGAATGGAATTATCAATCTCCAGGTAATTAATTAAATATATTCTTTAAAAATAATAATAATAATAATAATAAAAGCAACTTTTCAACATTTTGTAAAATAATCAAATTACTTATATGCATTATATTAAACATCTCTAATCCATTAAGGAAAATCTTTTATGAAATGATTTATCACTTGAATGATTTATCTTTTGGAACAATTTTCAAATTCAATTTAAACAGTTATGACATATTTAGAAAGAAAAAAAAACTTAATTATACAGTAAGAGTTATGACATATTTAGAAAAAAAACTTAATTATACAGTAAGAGTTATGACATATTTAGAAAAAAAAATTAATTATACAATAAGAGTTATGACATATTTAGAAAAAATACTTTAACTATACAGGGTGTCTACTAAATTTCGGAAAGTCAATTTCCTGACTTTGGGGAGCTTCCAGAAAAACTTTCTTGACCATGGATGCAGTTTACTTTAGAAAAATCCCTCAACAGTATAATCCCCTTTTCATATTTAATTATTTTTGCTACAGCTAACTTAAAATTTTCAACTGTAATATAATTATATTGATGTACTTAAGTTAGACTGGAAAAAAAAAAAAAAAACTACAAAGAGTACAAGATACTATAGTGAATTCAGATTTAACCAATAGTGACCAATACTACTTCTGCAATATTACAGGCAATACGCATGTGATCTAACTAAATGACAATATTAAATGGAGAAGCCAAATTTTAAAAATACATTTTTATCTTTTGATCTACTACACTTCAAATCTGCAAGAATGCAGAGCATTACTAGTGAAAATTTTTATATTTTTGCACTAGTCATAGACAAATAGATTTTTGGTCCTTCTGTAACAAGAAATACCTCACCACAGAATGTGAAAAAGGTGTGGGCATCATATAAGCCACAAACCTTCTGAATTATTCATTCAATCTAAACATTAATCATTTTTATCAGCATTTTTCACTCTCTAAGACTACACTCTCTTCTTGAAGACTACAAATAGATTGGGGGAAAATCTGATAAGAAATTTTTATATGAAGGAAAATTTATTATTTTGGAGAATTTTCCTGACCCATTTTGCATTTTCCAGACTTTCCCTAGATTTTCCTGACCTATTTCCCATTTTCCTGGCCTTTTCCAGACTTTTTTGACCCATAGACACCCTCTTTTATGTATCTCGATAATTTTACTATTAGCAGTTCAGAAAATGTATATCTTTGTAAATATTTACTGTAAGCTCCATAACATATATACATTTATTGTTTTGTATAAGTGCATAGTACAGATTATAAATAAGAGCTTCCTGATTTTCTTTCTTTTTAAAGCCTTAGACATATTTTTCTATGATGAACGAAATGAGCATATTAATTTCATACATATTCAATAGACTGATAACAGTACCTAGAAATTGTATAGCCTTCTCCACATCAAATGGGTAGTTCATTTCTCCATCCACAAGTCCTGGTGTATCAATAAAAGTCACCAAACTAAATTTCTTTTGTTTAGAGGTTGAGATTTCAGTTGTGACATAATCAATGAGACCTACAATCAAAAATATAAATAAAAATTACAGAAAAGTAAAAATTGAACTTTTAACTATAAAATCAAATAAGACTATGATACACCGAAATAAAAGTCAGATTTTAAAAATGAACATCCATTATAATTTAGCTTGCTTTATGGGAGAATTTTTTCTGTCAATCAAAGGTAGGGGGAAATAACTCACAAGTTACAAAAAACTAAAAAAAATTCAGAGCATTAAAAAACTAGACAAATTCAATGATAATGTCAAATTAGTGGTTTTTTTTTAAATCTTTATGAGAAGTAGAGCATAAATACTTGTGAGTAATTCAGTAACACATAATAGTACTGAATCACATCACAAGATTGCTAGAGGTGGCTAATTTCAGCATTTGATTTCAAAAACTGCTGGATAATAAATATTTGAAAAATAACTAATCTAATAAGATTAATCATTTCAAACAAGTTTTTCTCAAATTTTGGCAAATTTCACTTAAGTTTCATATGCAGACAAAATATACATTTTTATTTGCCCAAACTATTTGTTCAAAAATCCTTCGTGAACAACACATGCATTTTGATCATGTTTCAATATGACATGTTCAGGGCAATTCCTGCAACTCTATCACTAAACTGTAGATCAATCATACATAACTCACTGAAAGAATTAACTAAAATTCAGAGAGACTGCTGCATGACATTACAGTATTAGCTCCAATTGAAGCTGTCAAAGTACTGTACTTTCTAGTAATTTTTAATGTCCATTAACTTGTAAAGTATTTCAGACATCAAATGTGCCCTAAATTTTAATTAAAATTATTAGCGGCAATCTCCAGAACCCCTTTTTTTCCCTCACAGTATAAAATCTCAATAATCTCACTCCCCCCCAATATATATATATATAATAAAATAAGTAAATCTTTTAACTACATTAGCTATCATGTAAAAGCTCACACCAGGTTTTACAAAATGCATACATGCCAAGTTTCTAAAATCCAAAAACCTAAGATACATTAAGCAGGGGTCAAACCAGGAATTTTTTCCAGGGTCCCATTTTTGTGAAAATTGCTTATTTTTGCGAATTTTAATACTTAATTTTGTGAATTTTAATACTTATTTCTGTGAATTTTCATATTTATTTTTAATAAAATTCACTTTTCTGTTAAAATAATGATAAAACAGGTTAAAATGCCAATGAAGGGCCATTTTAATTGACTATAATTTTGAGTAAGGACTGTTTTAATAAATTCTAATTTTGTGGCCGCAAAACAGACCCAACTTTCATCTGCATGGACCCCTGTTATGTATATATTTTTAGTCAAAATGCACCGATCATCAATACAGAAAATATTTTTTTTTTTTCCTTAAATGCCATGCTTATGAGCTTAGCATTATCCCATTGCTTGAGTTGTATACTGCAAATAAATTAAAAAATTGGCCAAAAAATATTGGAAGATACAAAATATCATTCAAAATTAGATAAAATATTTTATATCAAAAAATGATATATATACCTAACAACAATAAAATTTGAAATAACTAATTTTGTTATATTACTGCTTTTTTACTAATCTCTTACAGATTTAAAATTTCTAGAATATTTCTACACAAATAATGAGCAGAACAAAATGATTATTCGTTGATGTGATTTAATTTTTTAGAACAACTTTGGATACTATAGTCCAAATCAAATGACCTCAAGGTCGTAGAGTCTCAACAATATAAAAGGAACAACAGCTGATCTTGTGAACCTGACAAAAAAAAAAAAAAATTGAGAAATTGCATTTCTGTATAAACTCTTAAAAAGCCTGAGAAATTGAGAAAAAATCTGAGGTACAGAATAGGATCAAAAAGCCTGAGACTTGGCACATCTGCAAAATGTATAGTTTAACAAGAAAATAAAAATAATTATCTATATTTAAAAACACTACACATACATCATGTGAACTTTAAACAAAACAAAAACAAAAGGTTTTTTTTACTGAAATGGTCTCTTCACACGGTCATTCTTCTTGTAGCCAGTAGACCTCGACAGATGATCATTTTACAGATAAAACAGCCCTTCACGGGGCAGCTCGCGCTTATTAAAGCTAGCAGCCCGATGATGGACTATTCTACCCACAATTTTTCACATGGCTCTTCTGTACAAAGGCAAAGCTGAAATGCAAATTGTTAAGAACAGGAGACACAGACATTAGAAATATCTGCACATGTGTGGAGGGAAAAACTCTACTAGTAAAAATTACATTTATTTATGAATCTTACAATGAAAAACAGTACAGAAAATTACTAAATGGTAATATCATGCCAAATAATTTATTGCAGTGAAAAAGAATAGTGTTATTACCTTTAATTTGACACAGGGGCTTGAAATGAGGATACAAATGAATTGTTGCATTTCCCTAAAAAATAAATAAACACATAAGTAAACTGAAATTATAATTGCAAACAGACCGATCCATAGACTATCAAAAGGTGTACAAATCACTAAATATGAAAAATATTTACAAAAAAATTCTTTTTCAGTTTATATGATTTATAATGGGCATTTAACTACTACAAGCCACTGCAATTAAAAATCAATAAGTTGGCAAACTGAAAACAAATGATAATATCATTAACACAATGCACCATCACTTCATAGTAACTATGCAAATAATTTATCCTTTTTTTTACCTATTGAATCAGTATTTAAAAAACAATATTTCATTTTTAAATAGCCTATATTAATTTTGGAAGCATAAAGTGCTAATTTATTCAATTATTTTTAAATATAAAAGCTACAAATTAAAAATATCATTAACATTGTACTATCAGAACTTTGTCATTTAGTGTGAGTTAGTAAGGTAGTGCAAGTAAACAGTTCTGATACATAACAGGTTTTGAAACTATGTAAATAATTAACTTCCATCTGTTTAAAACTTTTTGTAACTGTTGAACTATAGCACTTAACAAGAAAATGCCGCACAGATTTCAGAAATTAGATTTAATGTTGATATGTTGCCCATTCTTTTCTTTCATATATATATATATACAGTAGAAGACCCAAAATCCGCCAATCTGAAATCTGCAAGGCTCTAAAATCCGCACTGTCTGTTCCATCTAAACAATGAAATCTGCCCTGCCAGCTGCAAGTTCAGAAAACTACAGTACAACCACAAAGTAAAACAAAATAAGCTATTCCCCCTTGAAAAAAATTTTTAGGAGTCTGTGAGCTCTAATCTTAACATTGATAACTTTTAAATGACTGACAGTAACATAATTGACACTGAATTATGATCACATGATACAGACTCTGACACAGTAACAAGTGGGGATGATCAAAAAGTTGATAAATTAACATTTAATGAAGGTTAGGCTGTGAGAAAGAAATATCTCAGATTTGTAGAGCAACACAGCTGTGTTACGAACAGAAAATAATGATTAAAAAAAATAAAAACTATAATTAGAACATCCCAAAGTCCTAACCTATTGAATATACATGTTTAAATAAGTTGTACTATAATCGCATAATTTTGTATATTGCATTAATCCTCTGTATTTTTATATCATTATTCTAATTATAAGTAACATGATTTGTTTCGCTTGATCTCTATTGGATATTTTTTCTATTATTTTCTGAGAGGGGGGGGTGGTGGAAATAAAATAAATTTCCTATTATGACCAAAAATCTGCAAAATTCTAAAATCTGCACAAGGTCTGGAACCAAGCTGTGCGGATTTTAGGTCTTCTACTGTATATATATATAAAATGCTGGAACATAGAAGTAAACTAAAATACGTGGAATTGGAATCATGATAATTGCTATGAATGCTGTAAAAAAACTGATTCATATATTTTATCAATAAAAATGTTTTCAAAAAGTCAGTATAATTTTATTCTATGCTCTTAATTCTCTACTAATATTAGTTTTCATCCCATTAATTTAATATTTTTTTAAAAACAAAGTTTACTAATTTTGTGAAAAGAAATTACTAGTTTTATTTAAAAAGACAAAACTTTTATTACAATATTTCTAAATGATGAATCATTTTTTTTTCTACTAAAATTTATAGAAATTAATGTAGCAAAAACAAAGCATCACAAACAAGGGAATTCATTAATCATATAATCTAATAAATCCATAAAGTAAAGATCAATTTCATAGAGAAGCAATTAATTTTATGGGTACCTTTCTGTAAAAAGTGATAAAATTTAAGAAATAATAAAATAAGTGAGCTGTGTAATATTAATTTTTTATGCAAAAAAAAAAAAAAAAAAAAAAAAAAAAAAGAGAGAGAAAATATTTTTTTTTTTTTTTGGGGGGGGGGGGTTCATTTCATGGTATAACAAAAAGCTTCAGCCTCTTAGAATAAAGAAAAACTAAAACTGAGTCAAAAACAAAGAGAGAAAGATTAAATAATTTCACACTCACGGTCAAAGTTTCTCTTTTCTTCCCACTTGTCACAAAAGCAAAACCCTGGGTTTCAATAGCAACTCCAGTTTTCAAAATATGCTCCTCAATATACCTATGCATAAAGTTTGACAATAAATACATATTTTAAATGAAACATGTTGCATTTAACTTCTTGAGATTTAGCATTAATAAGGCTTTCATAAAACACATAAATGGCCTACCAATTAATAAAAGAACTTTTCCCAGCTGAATGATTGCCTATTAATAAGACAGTTATCTTTTTCCTTGGAGCAAGCAAATCAATATTCAAATCTGAGGCTAATTTAATCAAACCTGAAATGAGGGAAAAAGAAAAGGATTAATATCATTTGTATACAAATAAGATATCACCAACAAACTAAACTTAATCACGTTATTTCAATTGATTAGTGGTTTGCACAGCCGTAATTTTTAACCTCCCTTTTTGGTGGCAATCAACTGGATAATTTATTTACAGGGTCATTCAGAAGACTCTCAATACATTAAAATAAATAAAATCAACAAAGTCATGTTCCAAACAATGATTATTCATTTAAAGTTATGAACAATCACTGTTTGGAACATGACCAAAACTCTGCCAATATGTAGCCAGGTTCGGCAAGTTTTGACGAAATATCGCCAAATTTGGTGAGAAATCGCTAAACATTAATGCTGAGGAATTTCTATATGATTCAAATGAATTAAGTTTAAATGAAGTCACTCGAAAATGTGTAGAATTTAATAGCCATACAAAAAAGCCATATTGAGTCCAACATCAGTTTTTTTTAAACTGTTCAAATACATTCTTTTTCACTTTCTAATCTTAAATAAACTTCTATAGATCGGAAAATCGGCAGAATGTTACTGATTAAAAAAAAAAAAAATAGAACATACGGCTTTTTGACGATCCGTATGCTATTTTGCAAATATAAACAACTTAAACACGTACGCCTCTTTGCAGCGCCAAAGCTGGAAAACAGGAATGTTCGTAATTTTCCGAATATGAAGATAGGTTTCGGCAAAAATGTAGGTTTTTTTAAAAACAGGTTGCATAAGACCTATTTTAAACGGAACAGCAGAGGTTTTCGTTCAACACGCTGTACTATAAAATGTAGGGATGGACGCGAGACGAAAAATGGGAGTCTCGCGTCTCCCAAAATAGCCTAAAAGCTTTGTCTCGTCTCGCAAAAATCCCTATATCGTAATGTTAAAAATGTGTGTCTCGTCTCGCAAGAAAGCTGTAAATCTCTGTCTCGTCTCGCAAAAAAGTCGTCTCGCGTCCATCCCTAATAAAATGTATCAGTAAATCACGAGACTAGAAATTATTTCCTTTTAATACAATTTTCCGATTAAAAAGGGTCCGTTAACACAATACTCAATCGTAAAAGATCATAATGCATGAGTTTTGTAAGCACATCATATGCATCATTATAGCCATGGATATACTTATAACGTATCCGATAATGCTTAAAATGCTCAATCATTAAGTGTCTCACTGTACCCATATTTTAAACTAAAAACTAGACACTTCATACACGTCGACATGTAAGTGTCAGGATAGATAAGCTATAAAACAAAGTCTTGAAAGACAGTTTATACAGTTATGAATATGTATCTTAAATTTTACTGGCGACATGAACAATAAATAGTAACAAAATCAATACTTTTCCTCCTCTTTTTAAGCAATAAACTTGCAGCATACACGTGCATATTTAACAACTGTGCTAGACAGCAAACACTCTCAAAATATAGACACTATGTCTGGCAGGTGCGTACAACAGTTATTAAAATAACACGTAATGCACTACCATAATTTTGCGCACACAAAAGCTCTTTATACGCGTACTACACGAGAGTAGAAACACAGACGTAGAGTCGGGGGCTCGCGTCGCGTGCCACCTCCCAACTTTCTCAAAATCTTGATTTTTAACATCTGCTCCTAAATTCGAACTTCCTTTCTCTAATTTTCGATTCGGTATGGGTCCCGTCATCCAAATAAATAAATAAAATAAAATAAAATAAATTTTGCCACACTACGTCAATGAACAGAAATAATGGTACAGAAATAGTGGATGGTACTATAAGTTTTACCTTAAATCAAAGCGGAAATTGGTCAACAAAGTCATTTTATGAAAAATTCTAATTTAAGAGAACAGTTAAAAAAAAAAAAAGGCAGAAAATGGTTTTTTTTATTCTAATAGGTCTCGTTTAGTTATGTTTTAAATTTCAGGTACTTAATTTATTTTTTAATAAATAGAAAATGTTGTTTACACCTGGTGAAAGAAAATAAGGAAATTATTCAATTTCTTTTACAATATATTTCATGATAGGGCAACATATATATATATAACAACCTATTCTACTCTCTTACACTGCAACGGAAAACACAATGAAGAACTTTGTCAAGGGGAAGATTCTGATATCCTACTACATAGTTATGCTGATCCAACTCTAAACAATTCCGGCTGAAACTTTTACCGTCATTAATCCAAACAGATTAAAAAGTTAAGCACAAAAAGCGCAATAACACTCTGTTTGTACGATCCGCTTGAAAATTTTCATAATTATGTATAAAAATATAGAAAACAATATGCGCTACTTTAAAAATCTGAAAATCCGCCCCCTTCCCTAATTTTTTATGAGATTTTCCGCTATTTTCAGCTCTATTTTATTTCTGAGAGTTTAAAAAAAAAAAAAAAAAAGTTTAATCATTTGCATGACAAAATTAGCTGTCGCAATTGCATGGACGTCCTATTGAAGTCACAGTCATCATGCTTTGAAGCGAAAATTGCGATTAGAATTCGTTTAAAATAGTTTTTTTCCAGATTATCCAGTTTAATTTATTTTTTACCCCACAGCTAAAATTATCTACCTCCTGGTGAATGTCCCTATGAAGCATTAATATAAGATTGACGGTTCCCACAAAACGATATCGTACGAATGTTAAGAGTTTCTACACGTTTCCAGAAGTGCATGAATTTCGATTTCGGTATATAAAATAAATAACTTCATATTCAAAGTGGACTAAGGTTAAATATATTGAATATCGGAGAGGTAATTCTTCATGATTTCCTTTACGGCAGTTTTTAACCCTACAGTCCATACTGTAGCATATAGACTACATTTTTACGCAATAGAAAGAAAATTTTTGTAGTTATCGTCTAAAATATGCATTTAAGATAAATATGAGACCTTCATGGAAATAATTTTAATTTCTTAAAATGCAACATTATTTTTTGAGCAAAGAAGCGTGAATTCATAGCATGTTTATACAGTTCGCTGATACATTTTTGATTGCTTCTAATTTTTATAGCTGAATGTAAAAAAAAAAAAAAAAAAAATACAAAACTATTAAAAAATAGTAGTATAGGATTAAGCTATTATAAAGTGGAATTAAGCTATAATTCTCTTTTGTTTTATGAGAGATATAGGATGGACATTCTGATTTTTTGAATTTGAACATTTTCGTCCATTTTTCTGAGAAACTACATGCTGAAATTTTTTAAAAATATTTTTCCTAGCATAAGTAAGTCTAAATGAAATTAAAATTATATTTTCAGCCCATTAAAAAAGAAAAAAAAAACCATTTATTCTTTGTAGGATTAAACCGCAATAAATATTTGCGTATTGACCAGAATTCGGATTCACAGAAAATGATTAGCAACTCGTAAATTTCCCAAGCATTTATCACGAAATTTTACTGTCTGACAAAATGGCAATTCCAGTGGGAGTCATTATTTTCCTATTATGAGCTGGCTTCATTCCCACGCTTAAATCTTTTTAGGTGTTCGTGAAAATAGCTTCTTTTTTTTTTTTTTTTTTTTTTCTTTTAATAGAAAATAAGCATTTCAAAATATGATTATATATATATATATATATATATATATATATATATATATATATATATATATATTCCATTTCACCATATTGTCGGATGGGTTAAATAAAATGACTCGGTATATAAAACTCATAAAGATAAAGGATGTAGGTTTTAGGCAACGCAAAGGTTCTCTCTTCTTCAGGAGCAGACCCACAACAAAACGTAGGAGATAGGGATTGGCACATTACAACATAGAACATCAGAAATAAGCTTTTGTAACAAAATCAAATTTCATTAAAAAGTTGTAAGAATCTATTTATTTTTTTGATTATTTTTTAATGTTTTCTTCTTAAAGCAAAATTAATACAGAGTTGAACCTCGTTAGTACATCACTCTCGTACACACTTAAAAATGACTTAGTTAGCGGCCTGATTTCTTAAGCGGAGTTCATTTTAAATGCAAAACGAAATTCGAAATGCTTCTATAAGTGAGCCTATAATTAACTTATGTTATATAATATATATAAATTAGTAGACTAAGAATTTAAAGTAATATAATGGACGACAAATTAAGGAAATTATAAGTAAAGACGGTACACGTTAAATGTAGTACTTATAATCAGTGAAGCTACGGATATCAATTTGGCCGGATACCGAATATCCGGCCAGACTTTCAGCCGGATATCCGGCAGCAGTATGTTTTCTTTCTTTTTTGTTTTATTTTCACTAGTTTTCTTAGATCATTGAGCTATTACTTTTTTCTTTAAATTTTCTCATTAGTTTCAAATCATTTAATTCAAAAATCAGAAATAATTTTGGGATTGTTTCCATGAATTTAGTACTACCAGTTTTACTGCAATTAAAGTCATACAAATAACAATGTCATGGATGTTCTCCCTGAAGAGTTAGATAAATATCTTAAAAGATCAGTTCTTGAAAGAAAGACATCTCCATTCAACTGTTAGAAAATCAGTGTTACAAATTTCCTTACTTTATCAAAATTAGGGGGGTGACATTTTTTCACCAGCCAGCAGTACTACAGCTAGTACACTATTCTCATAAGCAGGGTCAATTTATGGTGGGAAAAAAAAAAAGGAACCGAATTCTTACAAAGATTGAAAAACAGTGTTTTTGTACAGTAATTTCTTCCAGTAATAATTTACTCCAATCTTTAAAAAAAGATAGAATAAATTGTTTTGTACGGGCCCGTATACAAAATTAAAAAGTTTTTAATAAAATTAATGAGAGGATTTTTTTTCTTAACGGAGTCTCTTATTTCTGATCTTATGTTGAACATTTTTTTTTCAATTTACACTGCCCACTATTAAGCCCGTTACCACTTTTTTTTTTTTTTTTTTTTTTTTGGGGGGGGGGGGGGGCACTCTGGATAACAGTAGTCAAAAAATGTCAGAACACGTAAATTATAAGTCTACTGCTCAGAAATCTATTTCATGTATTACAGTCGAGTCCTAATAATCCGAGTTGATAGGGATACCGACACCGACTCGGATTACTGAAAACTCTCAGATTATACGGAGTACATTATAAAATCGAAGAGAAAAATTCAGTTTTATGTTCAGTCCGTGCAAAGAGATCAATTAGTGAAAACGTAACGAGCACACAGACTTGTAACTATAAAAAAGTATTTTAAATAGCATCGTACTTTATTCAAAGTTTAAAAAACGGATCTAAAGTTGTTTACTTTTAAGCAGAAACGTGGGATTTGCGGAATGTAGTTTATTAGTTGAGGAGGTAAATTGAATGCTCCTTTTCACTGAAGCAAATCAATGCTGTAGAACACTTAATAAATAAAAAGTACAAAAATAAAATATGTTTTTCACAAACTAAATCCGTGTTACATGGAACTTAGGCATAATTAAGAAAGAATTCTAGGGGAATTCTAGGAGAAAGAATTCTAAGAAGGGTTTTAATGAGAAATGGCCTTTCAAATTAAACAGGTTTCTACTCATATTAATAACAACTGAAAGATAGGACATCTTTAGGATTTTTTTCCCCTGCATGTACCGTAACGCTCACAACTTGATAGTTTGCATGGCGCATATTCTGAAGAGAAATTCAATTTTTAATTTTAATACCTAACAATACAGTATAATATACTGTATAGGGATGCACCGAATATTCGGTTGGTATTTGGTACACTGCCTATTCGGCAGACAACCCGAATATTCGGATCGGCTGAATACGTTAATATTCGGCAACTGGTAAACAAATACTTTTTTTTTTTTTTTTTTTTTTTTTTTACATCAGGAATGAAGGCTATAATATAATAAATACCACAGTACAAAATTAATTTATCACATTCAAAGTAATCTTAATGCAAGAGAAAACACTCCGATGCTAAATTTAAATTCCGTTGTTTTTCAATTTTATGACACATTGCATTCACCTTACTATTACTAACTCATTTAAATATGAAACAGTAACCAGAAAAAATAAGTCATAACATTAAATGTTCATAAATACATAAAGTCAACTCACTGCTACTTTTTTCTTTATAAAATATGCAGATAAAACAAAATTATCATTCTTCACAAATATTTATAAGGTGGTTAATGACAGGGACGTATCAAAGCGTATTCTCTTTACTTAGCTTACAATTTGATATTTAGCTTACAATTGAAACTTAGCTTACGAAATGACACAACCCCCCCTCCCATCACCACCACCACTGGCTACCCTACTGGTTAATTTATATAAAGTAAACACTTGGACATTAAATTTCACAGAATTTTAATTTCTGAAGTTTACTATATGAAATATTGTTTAAAAACAGACTAAATTAAATTAATCATTGTAATCAAAATTTAATAACGGTTTAATATGTTTAATAAATTTTAACAAAATATTCGGTAAAAAATGGTATTCGGTGCATTCTTAATACTGTACGGATAAACATATTTTCCCTAATTCTAAACAGTGCAAGCATTTTCACATCAGTCAGTATAGAGGACCTACTGGATACACTACCCTACGCTGAAAAAGCGCAGCTGTTGCCATCGGTCCATTTAATTACCAACAACATGGCGGTCGATCGAATAGCTTAACTGGCGTCACAAAGTTGAAGAATTTTTCTGGCACAGCTGGCTGCGTGGCCGCGCAGCCAGCTGTGTCAGAATTTGCGCCGTAGTTTTTCAGAGTTGGGACCATTCAACCTTTTTTCTTTTCCCGACTAGCAGAGAAAGCGCTGAAATAAGATGGTGTCACGGTGCAACCACCGTGCGTCATCTTATTTCACGGTGTTAAAAATAAATAAATGTAAGTCAGCAATTAAAGGTTATATAAAACAGGAAAATAAGTAGCAGTAGCTGAAAATGACATGGACGATTGAACGCATGAATATTCAAGCATGAATTTCAAACACAAATTCGGCGTCCTCAATGAGACACTCAACACTGCAATTAATGAACTTTATTCTTAACCTCAATTTTTGCAATTTAAATTTTTAAAGATGAATCACAAAGAGGAAAGAATTGATCTCAATTTGATGTTTTCTTTATCAGTCATTATTTTGGCATCCAGAAGTTCTGATGCACGTTTCAACAAGAGCAATCAACCATATCGAACGCACAGATTATAAAAACATTTTTTAACACAACCAAAAACTTTGCAAGAACTCTAGGGAAGTTTTAAAGGGCTTGTCACACGATTTTGACTGGACGATTTTTATTTTTTTTCAGGCGATTTTCTAAAATAAAATTTCTATGGCGTAGCGAGCAGAACTGGTGCCCCTCTGAGAAAGACGCCTTATGGGCATAATAGACCCGCTCCCCACGCCACTCGCACTTTCAAAGTTTTTCAAAGAGTATGAGGAAACTATTCAAGAACTACAACGATCGATACTTTCAAGCAGTGGCGAAGCCAAGGTGGGGGGGGGGGGTCACAACCCCCCCATGAGGGATTTTTTTGCCATACAAAATGTATATTCTTCACTCCCTTATCACACACGCGTATACATAATATGTGAGTTGCAGTAGTCGTAACCTCCCCCCTCTCATGATAAATTTCTGGATACGCCACCGGTTTCAAGATAGATTCCACCTTCATCATGCGGGGGGGGAATATAAACAAATCTACGCAAACACAAGTTTAAAGCCCAGTTCTCAGCAAGCTTATTTATACTGAACTTTTTCAAAGAAATTTTTAAGATACATTTTATTAAAGCAGCTGCCATTTGTTATCATGCCAAGATATCCTTAATAACCACATTTAAGGCAGGAAACCACATCTTGTTATATAAATATTAACTAATTATATGCTTGAAAAGGGAAAAAAAAAGAAAGAAAAAATTCGTTCCGAAAGAATTAAAATAGCTCCGACGGACTTAAAACCGAGACAAACTTGTCTTGTTTTTAAATCCTTCGGAGTTGTTTTAGTTCCTTCTGAGCGAATTTAGTTCTTTTTTTTTTTTTAAGCGTGTATGTCAGGCATTCGAAAAATTTTAAGATAACTCTTTACAAGCTACGCTATAAGATAAACCGATAAAAATGTATCAGCTATAAAATTTTCAAGAAAAAAAATTAAAACTTGAAAATCTTACGAAATGTGTCACTTTTCGAAAATTGTTGCTGTGAAATTCAATGTAAAAAAAAAAAGTGTCTGGAAGTTTCAAAAAGGGCCGTTACTTTCATTTATTATAGTGTGTAGTGCAGCTTACGAAAAGTTTCCTTGAATTTTTTCGAGCATTCGTTATTCCAATTAGTGGATTAAGACCGTAAAGCAGGTTCTGTTTCTTCAAACTTAAGTATAAGTATTTTCGTAAGTCACTCGATTTCAGAGAAAATTATAATAAAACAAACAAAAGACGCTTGGCGGAAACATCATAAATTTAGTTTCTTCCTTCTGTAAAGACAATAACTTTTTCTCGTGCATGTGTCTTAGGACTACAGAATTTTGCATAATACGGAGTGGAAGAATACAAAAAGCCATTTTAAACAAAAGCGGACGCCTATGGTAGTAATTTCGTGAAAAAAACCGCGTGACGGCCCACATTTTTTTTCTTTACACATATTTAGGGATAGAAAGTGAGCTCAGTAATATTCTAAGGCGTGCCTTCTGCAATAGAAATTACTAGGCGACATAACAACAGCATGCTGAATTCTACTGTTTTCCTGTAAAATTTACTATTTTAGGTCAACTGTTCATTTATTTTAATTTTTAAGTTTAATAAAAGGTCAATTTGAACTGAGGTAAATCTGACCCACATTCAAAAACCATAAACAAATTTTTTCACATTGGTATGGGGGGAAGGGGTTGAATAGAAGAAATGCTAAATTTGTCTAGAACAGATCAGCCTACACCAAATGATAATGCTTATCGTATCATGTTCTTAAAGGTGCACATAAGAACAAAATTTTAACAAATTTCAAGAAGAGTGCCCTACAAAGCGGAAAATGAAATTTCTTAAAGTTACATATTATTGATAAAAAAAATGAGAAAATTATGGGAAAAGTGCTGAAATTTTGATCCCTGCCGATATTTTCAAAATAATAATAAGAATAATAGCCACCAGGAAAATATTTACCCATGACTAAAGGCCGGTTTCACGTACCGATTTTACAAATTTAAGCATGTACAGGTGTGTAACCAGGGGGTGGGTATCGGAATATACCCCCCCCCCCTCCCCCAGAAATTCTGTTTTTAACATAAGCTTTATGACGTGCAGATATATGGGGTTTTTTTAATTCACCATTTATGTCATATCCATCCCCGAAAATTTTTCCTGGCAACGCTTCTGGACATTCAAAATTAAAAAAAAAAAATATTTGTATGTTTATTCGTTTTTCCTTTTTTTTTTTTCTATTAACAAACTTCCAATAATTTAACAAACACCACAAATTTTAAGGTATAATTTTTTATCAGTACACAACGACCTAACTGAAAAAAAAAAAGTGCTTTGCTGGACATGGATTCTTTTTTCTTTCAAATTAATGCTAAAACTATCAAAGTAAAAACAAGATAAAAATAAATGGGCGGGCACTTGACCATCAGTCATTAGCCACTACTAAGGCGCGAATTACTGGTCTCTTTATTATGCAGGCACCTAATAGGGGGACCAGAATCACGCTTAAAAAAAAAGGGGGGAGTTAAATTTCACTCCTTGGGAGCGAGGATGACTCCGAAGGATTGAAAACTAGGAAAAGGTTATCCCGATTTTCAGTCCTTAGGAGTGAATTTTTGTTCTTTTTTCTTACGCGTGCACTGCCTTCTACGAATGGACGGGCGAAATGACACCCAAGCCGGGAATCGAACACGAACCCGCGGTGTGGTAGAAACAGTGCTCTAGCCACTACACAACCCAGGCAGCAGAGTACGGAAAATAACTGGGTAAATAAATAATGAGAAAAAAATGGGTGGGGGGAGCGAAGAGAAGAGGGGGTAAAATTACTGAACATTAAAACTATATATAGTAAATTGGGATGATAGTAGGTATAAAATAATAAAGTACAAATGAAAACAGGCATCTATAAACAAACGAATAAAGTAACTACAAAATAATGCAAAACAGTTATTTTTTTATATTCGATGAAATTGGAATTCTATTGTAATTCCTTAAAGAAACAAAGGATTTACAGTTGAATTAGCTATCAATAGAAACATTTTCACACAGAATTTTATACTTTTGTATTTAAAGAGTTACTTTCGCGATCTATTACTCTTACGATAATAATAATTTATAACAATAAAGAAATCCATACAGCATACAGTACTTGACAATATCTAGATAAAGGCAGGCTGGATAGAACAATATTATCACGTATGTAGAATAATATATACCAGTGGACATACAACGGAAATAATCGGAAAATAGTTTTATTACGGGTTTTTGCTGTATCTGTACTATAATATTCAATGCAAATTTCAAAGCTATCAAAAATCCAAATTAATTGAAAAGTTGCTGTATTTTACAAACACAAGTAAAATGGTATGTATAAAATTTATCAAATCCAGACACTGGCGATTAAATTGCAAATTTTTAAGAATTGTGTTGTTGACCTCCGCTGTGTAACTGTCAGAAGTTCTCTCCTGTTATAATTTTATACTCATTAATTCGAAATAAAAAAGAACGTATTTGAATTACGGATAAATTAGAAACCTAAGCTGTAAATTACTTGGGATCATGCATAACAATAAATTATTTTAAATCTCTTATTGAATACTTTTAGTGATTTAGAATATTGTTTAGTTTACTGATTGTTTAAATTAAAATCTTATTAAGTCTCAAAAAAAAAAAAAGCTTGGGTTACTTTTAGAAAACTTAGCACTGTTTAAAGGTAATTAAAATCAATTCGAACGCATTGACGTATATTACTAATATGTGACACAGTAACATACATAAATTATTATTTAATATTCTTTGCTCACATATAAATAAAGGTAGTGAGTTTCTTTTGCAATTTTTATTTGAAATAATTTAAGTAATTTTAAAATATTGTTTAGTTATACGAATATTTTTTTCTTCTAACCTATGACTTAAAACAATATTTTTAATGTAACAAAAAATTGACAAAAATTTTCCAATCATTTGGTAGGGGAGGGACGGGACCTAGATAAATAAAACTTTCTGATTAAGGCTATTTAGAAGCCTTTAAAGAAGAAAAACTAAAAATCAGAGATTCTTGGTCCGTTAAGGAACATTTTGAGAATAAAATTTAAACTTTTTTGTATTAAGTTTTAAAACATACAGAAAAATTCATAACTAATTATAACAATTAACTTCCCAAACAATTGATGAATATTACGTATAATACATGTACGTAACATCACTACAACAGTAAGAGAAAAAGTTTGTGACGTAACTTCTGTTTATTTTGAATTGCTAGGAAACGTTTACGATTAGGAAGGGAATATGAATCGACTAATCGCACTGTATGATCCTTGTTCTCATAAATTTTATTTACTCATTTAATTAGTTTTTATCCGCTTAGTCAAATATATATTTTTTTTCCGGTAGTTAAGACTGTTTAAAAAAAAAAAAAACTCTCCGAATCAGAGCATAGTGATTAAATGATCTGAACTGATGGTTATTTTCCTTTTGCGCATTTAAAAAAATAATTTATTTAATGGAGATAGCGCAGTCTGTAAAAAAAAGCTCTATGCAATAGAGAATGATGATAAATGATTTGAATAGCTTCTATATACAGTGATTTCGTGATAAGTAGAACATCCAGCTATGTCGAAGTTTTTATGCGGTCCCAGTTCGATTCAATACGAATTTAAGATCAGTCGAACTTGCGATAAGTCGAAGTTTTTCGTCGGTCCCCAGGAATTCGACTTATCACGAAATCACTGTAGATTTTTCCGAAAGCACTTCACTTCACTTCGACGGCGCGATGGGAAATTATAAAAATACAGGAAGACCACAAAGTAATATTTTTTCGTCAATATTGCACCTAGAGAAAACTAATGAAGCTAATAATACGAAATTTGGTACGTATATGAGTTTTTTAATGTAGGTGCAAGATTACACAACATTTTCCAAACCATTGAGAGATAGGGGGCCAAAACGTTCTTTTCACATATCCCTCTCAATTGAAATAAGATATCCATAAAATTCTTGCTATATAATATAATATTCACGAATGCCTAAAAATCAATTTCATGACATTTTGAATATCGTCCTCCAAAATAAGAGGGAAGGTGGGCATTTTTCACGAATGAAAAAATATATATGTGGAAAATTCTTGCTTTAAAATGTAATAAATATGAGTCCCGTGTTTCGGTGCATCTTGTTTGTAATTAAATTTTAATTCTAATTTATTCGTCTGAATTTAATACAAAAATAAAGACACTACTTTTTGATACACCATAAACTTCAAATTAAAAATAATTCAAGCTAGGCATGTTTACATTGAAAATAATTCCGGCTAAGCACGTTCAAGATAATTATATTTCACAAAAATACTGAACAATAAAATTTTCTCTCATGATACAATAATTTATCGACATATATCGAATATTTCTAAGATCAGGGAAATGTAGCTAATACTGATTACTGCATTTGCAACTGAAATAATAATTTGAGTGCGTACATACTAGCTATATAAGAAAATATTTCCGATATCGAGTTTTTACTGCTGCTGAATCAGAAACTATGCACTACTGCAAGCTAATGTTTTGTTCATATAATCAATACCATTGTTGCAATTTTTTATTACAAGTAAAGCCGAAATCCGGCTAATATTACTGCAATAATATTTCGCAAAAGAGCAGTCAAAAATTACAATTATAAGCGTGACAACTACAAGCAATAATAGACGGTTATATAATTTTCATATCGATTGTTTATATCCATTTTAAAGATTGCAGAAGAATTACCCAATACAATTAGGTCCTTCCATTTTTAAAAAAAATTCTTTAACACAGCTTTACCCAAAATAAAATACAAAAAATATTTTTAATATAAGGGTATTTGGAAATTTTTATAGCATTTCATTCTTGCTTTTGCCACGAGCAGTTAAGATTTTTTTTTTGTTGTTGTTCCCTCTGTCGCGTTTGCAGAATAGTGAACATAAAAAAAGCTGATTTTTTACGGGCATTTTTCGATGCAATAAAACGATATGGATAAATAAATTAATTTTACGACTGTGTGCGATCACTAACGTGCATACACGATACAAATCTGTGTGTTTGAGTCGGTATCTAAGAGAGAGAATAAATTATTGATTATCACAACACTACTGCAACGAAAAACACATTAGAACTTCATATTTAAAATCAATACGATGCACTTGGCCCTTTGACGTTGTTAAACAACCTCCCAAGGTTGAGATTATTAGCGAAATGAGAACATTAATAAGAAGACAGAACGAGAAAATTGTGCACCTACACTGAATAAAAAAGAAGCAAGGGAGAGAGGAAAAATAATGGTTTCGAACTTACCTGTCGATACGGCGAGAGAAACGCCACCCTCGCAAATCGAATGCCACAGTTTCCAGGAAAGTCTCGTCGCGAAAATCCAACCACATCGGAAAACGAAAATCGGACTGAATACAATGGCTTAAACTTCCTTGATCTTCCATGCAAAAAAAAATAATAATAAAAAGGCAGGAGGGGACAAAAAAAAGTAAATCGACTTTTTAACTCGGTTGCTACACCGCGGAACCAAAACATGATCGATGCAGGGCAGCAGTCGTTCGCTAGCGACCTGGCTGCCATTCCAGCGAAACTAAAATAACAACACACCAAAAACTTCTTCAGGTAATAACGGACCCCGGGGCCCATTGCGAGCCAGGTGACCCTTTTTATACGCTCAAGCGGGCCCGGGAAAATAACTAGGATGACCCAGAACGTAGAGCTGGAGAGAAATGAGGAGTTCTCTCTCTCGCCGAGCTAGCTCCATGTGCTCACGGGAGATATTCTTCGGTCGCTTGTGGGGAAAGACTCCATATGCATGGACGTATGTATAGCGGCGTTGTGGTCACGTGAACCGGATGGTGGCGAGGGGCGGCGGAGCCGGTTCCGGTGCCTGTATTTTGCACTTCCCTGATAAGGCACAGGAAGGTTTTATCGATGGCTCGCATGCGTCAGGAATACTTAGGAACAGCGGAACACAGATCTGAGCCCTAAGAACACACAACAACGATATATAATAAGGTAAAAAATAATAATAAATAAATAACTGCAGTAAGTGATTTCGCAGAAATTAACCCTTTTAACGCGCGGTGTCCTCGCAGCACTGAAGTTCTGACTGTTGCCTCCGAGTAAAATATATTTACACTAGATAAATGGGGCTTTCACCAATATCAAGTGGGCTTTACACTAGATAAAATGAGTATTCACGATTTGCTAGTGTAAAGCCTAGCTTCCGAAAAAGATGGAAGGGCTTTAAGTATGGAAAGACCTGATTATAAAAGCAATAAAAACGCAGAACATTTCTATATAAACTAAATGCCGTGAAAACCGCAAGATCGATTCGAATTTTCTCCCTTCTCAAGACCATAAGAATTTTTCTCCATTGTACCCCCTCAATAAAGCCATTAAAATCCAATACGCCTCTTTTCATCTGTTGCCCCCATTGTGGAAGGAAAAAACACCGAGAACCTAGTAGGACAGCTAAGATTTTTGGAAAAGCCAATGGGGTTTAGCCTTTATGGGTTAAGAAAAATGCGTTTGCTGTTACGCATTTGTCAATGTACCTTTAGTCCCGCAACTCACAGCCGTTAATTATCATCTGTTGATTACGTGCGGCTTACATACTGCTAAGGCTATTTCCCTCCCATGTGATGAACTTGAAAAAGACCTGACCTATTGACCCGAGGCCTGCGCTCGGCTATCTTGACCTCAACTTACGGGAAGGTCACGTTACCTATGCTATGTCAAAACTTATTAAAAGTTCTTCACTTCTCTAGATGAGCGTCACAATATGCTATTCTTAAACATTAAGACCAAAAAGGACGAAGCCTCTCCTACTATCTTTAGTCGTGGATTAAGGAATGGGGCCCGTCCCCCAGTACTCTATGGAGACGAAGACCCAAGAAATCGAGTTTAGACTAAAAATCAAGATATCAACCTGGTAAGAGAGCTAATATAGGGTCGCAAAATCTGGAAAAAGCCATGGACAAAGAAAAAAAATTGTAATTGGACCCATGTAGACGTCCATTTTAGAAAATAGATCGGCTCCGATTAGCGATGTGCCATTTGAATTATTTTCAAAATCGATTGATCGATTTTGAATAGTATAATCGATTAATCGTGATTTCACTATTCGAATAGTATTTACGATTAATCGCGATTTTACTATTCTAATTGCATTCGCGATTAATTGTTTCACTATTCGAGATTTCGAATGTCATGTGCTATTCGAATACTATGTGCTGAGCATTCGAACGGATTTTTCAAAATCGATTCATTCGAATAATTTCATTCATTCGTCCCATCACTAACTCAGAGCAGTAGCAGCTCGAGCTGATGGGCTGAAATGATCCGGTAGCTGTAAGGCATCGAACTAGTACCTGGGGCGTTAGTTGCACGTTCGATTCCCGACAAGCAGAAAAGGCCACCATGCACACGCCAAATCCGAAATTTTAGAAAAGTCCTCTCGGCGATCCGCAAGCTGTTTCCAAGTTGTACCGATATAGACAGATAATAGACGTCTTTTCTCCCCAACTTGTATCGACGACTGATTTTGTGATGGGAAAACTTATCATGGGCGCCCATAAGATTATTTGTACAGGAGGGGAGGGGGGGGGGGAAGTCAAGGGTCCTGACCCTAAAAGATAACTACATTTTAGTGTTGACCCACTTCTACGTTATACCAGTACGTAAATCGCATCGACAATATTGGAGCTAGAGAGGGGCATGGCCCCTCCCTGCCCATATATATATATATATTTGGGCGCCCATTATAGACGGATTAGAAAGGAAGTAGTTCGAGCCATCACGCTACAGGTTCGATCCCGCGTGCGTAGGTACACGAAACCCCTTCTGTGACCAGAGCTGCTTTTCAGCATGGGTTTTTGAATGTTTTGCAACAGCAAAGTCTTACGTAGTACTGGGCTTCAGCTGAGCATTAAAAATCTTTGTCAGAAAGCAAAAGAAATATTGTTTATAATTTCGGCGAATCTGTCTATGCGTGCTCTAACAAAGGTAATTAGGGATCGATTGTGACGAAATTTATGTATTTTACAGCTAAGGATCATAACATAATGCATTTTTGAAAATGGTGTGTGTAGCATTAATACTTTTTTTTTTTTTTTTTTTGGTTGCTGCAGAAAGATCCTACACTTTTTCAATTGTTAATGTTTAAGGGCAGTATAAGTGTACTGTGAGAAAACTTTTGGATGGAAGCACCTATTTCAAGCAAGAATAGCGAAATTTCTAAAAATTTCTAAAGAATGTCTAAAAATAGTTTTTTTTTTTTTTTCAATTGGTCAATCTAGGAATTTTTTGCAGTGTCCCATTTTTGTGAATTTCTATATCTATTTTTGCAAATTTCAACATCTTATTTTGTGAATTTCAACACCTATTTTTGTGAATTTACATACCGATTTTTGTAAAAGTCACTTTTTTTTTCTTAAAATAATTTAAAAAACAAATATAAGGTAAAATGTCAAAGAATGGTTGTTTTAATCGACTATATTTTTGTGAAGAAGCCGTTTGAATCAAGTATAATTTTGTGAAGGGTCCGTCTTAATCGATTGTAGTTTAGTGAAGCAGCCATTTTAATCGATTATAATTTTGTGAAGGGGCCGTTTTAATCGATTGAGTTTTGTGAAGGGGCTGTAAAACGGACCCAAATTTCACCTGTACCATTCATTGTTGCAAGTCCAAGCTTTTCGGAGGCGTTCAACTGTTTCAAACAAACTAATATATACTGGTAAAGTTTATAAAAGAAAACAATTCAAAAGACCTACATAATACTAATTTACAGATCGTTTACAGAAAGAGAGATCACTCTACTGCGTACTTCGTCCTACTCCCAACATCCTTGAAATCTGTGATCTTTACTGCATTCACCCAGAGCCATTGCTGTAGAAGAGAAGATGATGTCGATAAACTGCCAAGTCAAATATCGGTTTTTACCAACTTCCTTATTTTTTTATCAACTGCATTACCAACTTTTTACTTTTGCCAACTTGATTTACGTAATTTTGCCAAGTGTACCACAAATAGAAAGTAAATTATAGTTTTCGTTAACATTTTCTTTTTCAAGTTTGCCAACTAGATATCTAATTTTGAAAAGTATAATAGAATTTAGCGAGTGTGTGCGGGGGGGGGAGACTCCCCCTACCCCTCCCCTTTAGCAAGAAGCCCTGCATCCACCAATACCTGAAAGAGTTTTAACCCTAGAAGACAGGCACCTGGTACCAGTAGTAGATTCAGAGGAGGGCTAGGGGGCTTCAATCCCCCCTCCTAAAAAAAAGAGATTGCTAAAGGGTCACATTCTGCTTTATCTTACACTTTAAATAGCTAAAAGGATCCTATTTTAAAACTTAGCCCCTCCCAAAAGCATGGACATTGGTTTAGACTAAAATTTTGATTTATAGCACATTTTAATTGGGCGAAATAAGCTTTTTTAAAGATTTAGCCCCTCCCCCCAAAAAAATTTCGGTATCCGGGTCTATAAAATACTAGCACAGACATCTATCGGTTTTTAAGAGTAATTATACATAGATAGAAACGCTATAATTTACGTCATTGTGCGCAGTTGTCATTACTGTTCCCATTACTGCCAAAATGGATTGAAAATTAAACTGTAATCAGTGCGTATGTCATTTGTTTATTTTAGAAAATTAACGAAAGAGAATTAGCAAAACAGTTTTGACCTGGAAAAAATTATTATACGTAAGAGTTCGTCCTATTAAGAAATGATCTGAATACTATAATTTCAAAATAAATGTCAAAAAATTATAGTACCAAATATAGAACTGAAATAAAAAAGGGATCTTCTAGTAAAATATAAGATTATTATTATTTTTATTATTTTTCCGCCAACTACTAATCGCTAACATCATCACATAGAGGAGAGGAGGGTATTATGGAATAGTGGGGAAATATGGAATACCGAGTTTTTGGCTCTGTTAGTTGTTATTGCCACAAGTTAATACCATGAACAACTCAAGAAAGATTCCCGTCTTACAATGCAGTAAGAGTTGACCGCTCTCTGTTGCCGTACCACTCGCTACAGAACAAAGTATGTTTTGTGATTTTCAAGAGTTTTTGTAGATACGTTTTCAAACATTTTAACTTACTAGTAAACACGTGACATGAACACGGATGTTACGCATAATGTACACTAAGAGAATGGTAGGTTGTTCTACTTTGGTTATTTTTTAGATGACAGTGTTTTGCCAATTAGTTTTAAAGGTTCGTTTTCCGAGGTGGCGTGTCGGGTATTATGGAATACTGGGTAATATTGTAATGGATTTCATGTCATCCACTCGAGACCCGGAAAACAAAGACGCTGAATGCATCTTTTGTCACGAAAAATTCTCTAATGATCAACGACGATAAGTTTGGATTCAAAGATCCAGCTGCTCTCTGTGGGCTCACCATGACTGTACCGGAGCAAAGAAAGAAAATTATATCTACAACTTTTCTAAATCGACTCGAAGCAGAAATGACTCCAATATAATGATTTGAACTACAAAATATAAAAATTTGTTTTATAGTAACCAATAACTATATATGAAGCAATATGGATTGCTTTTCATCGGTTTAAACTATCTATTCCATATTACCCGACTATTCCATATTATACTCCATTCGTAACTTTATTTTTAAATATTTTTTTTCTATAACAACAAAATAAATTGTGTATTTCTTTGCAATTGATATTTCATTACGATTCATTATAGCATGTACTCATGCTGTTTTGGGGGATTTTATTTAAAAATCTATGAAGTTACAGTTAGAAATGTAAATGGTATTCCATAATCACCTCCTCTCCTCTACATTTATTTCAGATACACACACACAAAAAATAAATAAATAAATAAAATGGACCTTGTAGGGTTAATGAAACGTTTCCCTACCTCTTGAAAGAGTGTCGCTACAAAATCCAGCGACACACCTCATTCCTTGTGTTACAACAAAAAAGAGAAAACGTCCTTTTACTTATTTATTTATTTCTAGAAAGAGGCACCCTCTTACTCCTACACCCTTCCAAATGCACTGAAAGGGTTTTGGCGCCAAACAATAACGTGCAATCTCCAAGATTACACAGAGAGAGAGAGAGAGAGCCCATGGAAAGTCTCCGCCTAATAAACCGGAAGAGTCACCATCCGCCCTTGATTGCGGCTATCACACAGCGGCCCCGAAAGCCACCGCACCTCCGCCCCGCGGCCGAAGGAAAAGAAAGTCAAGTTATTTTCACTGTACGACAAAGTTCAGGCACTCAACCCACGTTTAACCTGTGCGCTCCCAACTTCAGTTTCTCCTTTCTATGCCCAGTGCGTTTCCCAATAAGCGCATTCATTTGTTAACCCTTTACGGCGCAGTGATCCCGCTCTGGGAACACCCAACTCTGACGTTTTGACTGCTGCCAGTCACGAAGAATAGATTTGATTTCTATAAAAATAGTTCAGGGTGACCTAGCTCCACGAGAATCCTTTACTTTTTAGCACGTCCTTTCCCGTAAAAAAAAGGGTCACGATTCTTTTTAACAGCACTGACATCTGCTGAAAAATGGAAGAATGCGAGAACAGCTGGATAGATTGCCCAATGCTGAAAAAAGGGCAGCCGTTGCCAACGCTCGACTTAACTACCAGCAAGATGGCGGACGATCGAAACGTTCATCGCGTGCCACAGATCGAGAGACCCTTTTTTGACGCAGCTGGCTGTGCTCGCGCACAGCCAGCTGCGTCAAAAAAGGGTCTCTCGATCTGTGGCACGCGATGAACGTTTCGATCGTCCGCCATCTTGCTGGTAGTTAAGTCGAGCGTTGGCAACGGCTGCCCTTTTTTCAGCATTGGGAAAGGGGTGCACCTCAAAGGGTTAACGGCAGGGGAATCTACACCGCTTTGTGACTGTGCGCACGTGAAACCTTCGTTGAGGATTAAGGACATGCACTGAAAAAAATTCCCTAACATTTAGAAAATAATCGGTAGAACTCAGTGGCGTAGCCAGAAATTTTTCATTGGGGCGTTACGACTACTGCAACTCAGGTACAGTGCGCACCGGTTATAACGGACCTGGGATATAACGTACTATCGGTTATAACGTACCTAGAAGATAGGTCCCGATTGAAGTCCTATATTTATAATTCTATTTAACTTCGGTTAAAATGTACTTAACAAAAGTACGTAAATCCGTTATAACGTACCTAGAAGATAGGTCCCGATTGAAGTCCTATATTTATAATTCTATTTAACTTCGGTTAAAATGTACTTAACAAAAGTACGTAAATCCGTTATAACGTACCTAGAAGATAGGTCCCGATTGAAGTCCTATATTTATAATTCTATTTAACTTCGGTTAAAACGTACTTAACAAAAGTACGTAATTCGGCTATAACGTACTTTTTATACCAAAGCCAAAAATAAAATTTTGCTTTTCTTAAGAGTTTTATTTCCTTGTTCTCGGAAATTTCAGTACCTTCAAAAGCACTCATTGTCAGTTTTCAGATTCTCTAGCGAGATGAATTGTGTATGAATGAAGGGAGTTATCTTTTTCGCCTGCTAGGTAGGGCTAAGAACAAGACCATGTTCCTTATTTGTCATTCATCAATGTGAATGCCTCTGAAAAGCCCTATCTATAATGATTCTGATGATAGTGAAGAAGAAACAGAGGAGCCTATACCAAGCATACCCGACGCATGAAATGCTCCAAAAACCGTATCACGATTTTTTGAATGCCACATTGATGATGCAGAGACTCTACAACAATCTATTATGGATTGCCAAAACGGCTTTTTTAAAGTAGCATCTGCCCATTTAAATCAAAAGAAAATGACAGATTATTTATCTGAATAAAAATTGTAAGTAATAAAGAATTTTCGCAGTTTAATTTAAATTTTAAAAAATCAGACCTGTTTAAAACACAAATTACAATAAAATTATGAGCCCACTTTCTTTTTTTGTGTAATATTGAGCGGCACTGCTTATAACGTACTTCGGCTATAACGTACTACTTTTTTAGGTCCCATGAGAGTACGTTATAACCGGTGTCTACTGTATATATATGTATACGTGTGTGATAAGGGAGTGATGGTAAAAAAATTCCTCATGGGGGGTGACCCCCTATCCTCCCCCCTTGGATACGCCACTGGTGGAACTTGAATTTATGAGTCTACGGACACCCTATCATAGAACAACAAACTCCCACTTATCCAATTTTTAGATCTATCCACGAATTAATTATAAAAAGTTTTTATTTAAAAAAATTTTATAATTCACGCTTTTAATTACTTTACTAAAATTAACATTTTAGTAAAATAATTAAAAGCGTGCGTTGGGAAAGTTTTAATTTTAGCATCTACTAAAATTAAAACTTTCCCAACTAGAATTTATGAGTCTACGGACACCCTATCATAGAACAACAAACTCCCACTTATCCAATTTTTAGATCTATCCACGAATTAATTATAAAAAGTTTTTACTTAAAAAAATTTTATAATTCACGCTTTTAATTATTTTACTAAAATTAACATTTTAGTAAAATAATTAAAAGCGTGCGTTGGGAAAGTTTTAATTTTAGCATCTACTAAAATTAAAACTTTCCCAACTAGAATTTATGAGTCTACGGACACCCTATCATAGAACAACAAACTCCCACTTATCCAATTTTTAGATCTATCCACTATAAGCTGGTGCTTCTACCCAGATGGAAATACCTGTAAATCGCTGCGTACGCTTGCGGGGAAACTGACAAATGGTCATTCTAGTGCACATCGTGTATCGTGATAATGCATCGTGAAATGATCGTGTATCGAACGATCATTTCTCGTTAGGAAAACTAGTCATTCTGGAGTGTTTAGCCAGAATACTACGGACTAGAAATTATCCACCCTTTCGTTTATATGCGTGTAGGTTGTGCCTATCACCTACAGGTATCATTCTACCATCTATTCTTCTAGTTTTGGTACACAGAAAGCAGTAGGGATTGCAATCCCGATCCCGCGCGATCCCGCACAAATGTCTGCGGTACTAGTCCAGCGGGATTAGGATCCTAATCCCGCGGGACTGACACTGAGAAATAAATTATTTTAATTTCAATTTCACGCTTCTTTCTCAATCAATAGACCGAAAATTTTTGCATATTTGTCTCTTATCTAACAATAAACGAATACTTACAAATTTTAATTTAAAGTTTTATTTTTTGAATTATCTTCCAATGGGTGTCTGGAACAAACATCGAAATCTAAATTCTCGAAAACTTCTCAATCTTCAAATGAACTGAAATATTTCGTACTAATTATGTCTTAGCGAACAGTCACGAATTCATTATAAAAAGTTTTTATTTAAAAAAAATTTATAATTCACGCTTTTAATTACTTTACTAAAATTAAATCTAGACTAGAAAATGATTCATTGGATTTCTTCGATTTTGTACGTTCTTTTTTCAGCAACTAAGGAAATAACGCAAGTATATGAATGTATCTATAAATTGTATATTTCTGTAAAATCCTCATTTTTAGCAACTAACATAAGACATAACTTAGTGTATTATTCTGAATATCATGATTATAATTTTCCGAATCCTGTAAGTTATTGTATTAACTATCTCATAAGATTAATAATTATTATTATTAAAGTTAAACTTCACAGTGCTTAAAATCTTGTTTTTCTCTACTTTTCTCTGTTGAAATGAAATCCTAAGCTAAATGAAATGTCAATCCCACGGGATTGCGGGATCGATAAATTTCAATCCCGAAATCAGGCAAGACGAAAAACAGTGCGGGATTGCATTCCGTAGAAAGCAGTCATCGCTCATTTTAGATGAGAGCGATATAAATACATTTCTTTTTCACAGAGTTGTGTGGCCGAGTAGATAAGACACTGAACAGAACGTGGTAGATGGCCCAAGTGTGAAGACCCCATGTTCGAGAGCCTACACGCGGGTGTTGATTTACCGGTCTGGAGTTTGGGGCGATTTTCTCCAGAATACGCATTAGAACCTCTAAAGAGTCTTTCGTTCAAGGCAACCCCTGTCCCCAGTAGGCTTGCCATAACACAAAACACATAAGAGCGTAGTGGCCGATGAAATTTGAAATCGACTCAAAAATCGGTTATTTCTATTTTATTTAATTTTTTTTAGCTATTTTTGTCTTTAAGAAACTATTAACAATGCTGAAAAAAAAAAAAAAATAATTTTAAGAC
Source organism: Cheiracanthium punctorium (assembly GCA_038373885.1). Taxonomy (NCBI): domain Eukaryota; kingdom Metazoa; phylum Arthropoda; class Arachnida; order Araneae; family Cheiracanthiidae; genus Cheiracanthium; species Cheiracanthium punctorium. The sequence goes on from JAWZYV010004055.1 coordinate 1,743,442, forward strand.
TCCAAAATTCTTTCTAAGGCTTTGTGTAACAATCACATACATTTAAAACCCATTTTCTCAAACTGTCATATTCGCACCCACTATCCAAAATTACCCCCTACAGTTACTAAAAATACCCTACAGAATACATCTGTTTATCATATTTTGAATCCTTTACTACTTACGTTCCAAGAATGAAGCGAAAAGTGAAAAATTACTGTAATCACGGTAAATTTATCGTCAACATCGTCACAAACCAGGTTTTCGGACCCGCCCACAACCCCCCCCCCAAAAAAAATCTGATGTGTACAACACATGACTTCCTTGCACGTCTATTAAATCAAAAATAATTTCGACGCACTTCATCTGAACTCATTTGTTTCAAAGAGATAAAATATCAGTAATATTACGGTTTAGCGATTTCTAGCCAAATATTTCGATATCAACAAGCTGAGTTCAGTTTGAAACATTTCCTTTTGACACTTTATTTGGCGATATTTCACCAAAAGCCGACAAGCTTGAGATAGTTTGCGAGATTTTGGGGATGGCGAAAGTAGTCATTGACCACAGACTTTCAATGAATTGAACGCATCTTTCACCTCAATGTATTTAAAGTCATTTGGCTCACCGTGTAAATAAATTCCCAGTCGATTGCTGTCAAAAAAGGTATTGAAAACAGTTAGATATTACAATAGTTCTAAATACAAAAGTTCAAAATTCTACGGGTTAAAGTTTTAGAGTTATACAAAATACGAAATAATTTTTAGCGCGAAATTTGGCGATATTTCGGTGAAACTCGTCAATGTCGACGACATATGGCGAGATTTAAAGCATGGACCAAACAATGACAGATTATCGCCAAATTTGGCGATATTTCGCCAAAACTTGCCAAGAACTATGACAAATGGCGATACTTTGGGCATGGACCAAATGACGGACTATCGCCAAATTTGGTGATATTTCGGCAAAACTCGCCAAGGTCAACGACAGACGGCGAGATTTTGGGCATGAACCAAACAATGATTGTTACAGCTGTATTATATTGAAGATGTCCATAGACATTCAAGTAATGAAATTCTTCTCGATGGTCCTGTAAATAAACTCTCCAGTACATTGGAACCAAAAATCGAGATGCACAACTAGATGTTACAACAATCTTATACATGAAATTTCATAATAGTTTTTGAGATTTGAGAATTAAATACGCACACACGTACACCAAAAGTCGCCAAGCTTGGCGACTTTTGGCGTAGTTCTTGAGGGAGGCACGTGACCGTGGTCGGAGCATTATATAACTTATGTGGCAGGACGGTATTGTGCTTGAAATGGATGAATGCCCCTAAAATTGCCATTGACCGTAATGTATTGTAAATCTTTTGAGTGTTCCTGTAGCAGAACTATAAATGATAAAGACACTTTTTTTAATGGAGAAATTCATTTTGTAACTCTTAACAGTATATATCACATCTGAGCCGTTTGAAATAGCCCAATAGCACTAAAATACGCTGTAATGAATTTCGGCCCATAGAGCGTAATGTATTTAGAATCTTTTGAGCCGCCCTATGGATAAAAAATGCAGTCGAATCGAATCGAAAGGGGAGCGGCACAAGTAGATATTACAACAATCCTAAATATAAAGTTTCAACATTCTACGCCTAATAGTTTTTGAGATTGCGAGTTTGATGAATTTCGGCCCATAGAGCGTAATGTATTTCGAATCTTTGGGAGGTCCTGTAGATAAACAATCCAGTCGAATGGAACCAAAAGGGGAGGTGCACAACTAGATGTTACAACTATCCAAAATATGAAGTTTCGACATTCTACGCCTAATAGTTTTTGAGAAATGTGAGTTTAATGAATTTCGGGCCATAGAGCGTAATGTATATTTCGAATATTTTGGGCGGTCCTGTGCATAAACTATCCATTCGATTGCGAGCAAAAGGAAAGGTGCACAACTAGATCATAGAAAATCCTAAATATTAAATCTCAACATTCTACGACCAATAGTTTTTGAGATATGCGAGTTACATACATACGTACGTACGTACAGACGGCATGGAAAAACTGGCCACAATAGACTCGCCGCTGGTCAAAATGAGTTGCAGACGCGTTTATAGGGTCGTGCATGCTAGCTTACGATGATATGTATCAAAAAAATTCTTAAAATTAAATTTAGAGGTAGTCAAAATCGGTTTTTTCGTTGAAATTTTGCCCCCAAAATTTTTCGGGATTCTTTATACTACGTACAAGGAAGTAAAAAACAATAAAACCCGCATATATATCGGTTTTATTAAACATTATCAATTTTTTTCCTTTCTTTCATTTAAATCATTTGTTATTTGACATTAAATATATATATATATATATATATATATATATATGTATATTACCTAGATAACTTAGTGCATTATATTAGATTATATATAGATAGATAGATAGGTAGGTACCAGTTTAATTTCATATAATTATTTTTTCAACTTCAACATAAAGAACAATAACCTTTTTAAAAATAATAATACCTTGAACTAATTCTATCTGCAATATTTATTTTGAAATGAACAGATGTAGAGTGCAGGCAGGGATAACTTAGTAATTTATCTCTTTAATAAATAAGTTTTCAAATACGAATAAAATATGTAATTATCGGTACAATGACAGAAAGTAATTTTTTCCCAGATAAGAGAAAAATGGGATATGTCTCTTACAAGTTACAAGCATGCATCTCAAGAATGAATTCAGGTTCAGGAAACCATTCTGTATTGTATTAGTTGATGCATTATTTTTAGTACTTAGTAATATAAAACTAATTCACATAGTACATTGTTTATGTGGGATTTAATATCAAACATATTAATTCTAGATTTTTTAAAGTAAAAAGAAATATTCATTAAAGCAAAAATGAATAACTATAAAGAAAATTATTAAATAAATAGTCGTTCTGCAGTAAGTTGGCCTGCAAAGGGTTTACTGACTTTTATTCTAGCTAGAAAATATAACCGACTAAAAAAAAAAAAAATAAAAAAAAATCAAATATTTAAAGTAATAGAAAACAACCAATCAAAAACAACATTTTTCTAAGTGAACAATAATATACTTTTATCTATGGTCATAAAACAAATTAGGAGTCTTTTATGAATACCATCAGAAAAAGATTGCACTACATTAAAGTTCACGTTATTTTTATACTTTAATTAATTAATTAATCATTATTTTGTAATGAAAGTTTTCTTTTGTACTAAAATTGTTCTCTTTTGAAATAAAACTATGAAGTTTAAATAAAAAAAGGGTTATACTATGAAAAATCTTTAAAAAACCCAATAAAACCCACCCTGGTTGTTTTTTTTTGTTTGTTTGTTTTTTTTTTTTTTAAAAGCCCGAGTTTTTTTTAAACCCTGTCACAAACACCTGATATATTTAACACAGGAAAACCTTCTCCATAGCTATTCTTCTGTTTCTTTATATTTTTCTTTTTCCAACGTCGCTAAAGTTTTAACATAACTCCGTAAAACTAACTACCTGGACTAACCAAGATTTATTTCACGGCAGTCAAAACGCGACGGCATAAATTAAAAATTGCATGCGACGGATAAACTCCCTGGACAAATTTACGACGTATCAAAATAAATTCCAAATTTGCGGTATTCTAAATAGCTCCTCGATATGAGACAGTTTGACATTTTTTCACGAGATTAAAATAAATAAACTTTCTTCTGCTGAAATTTTGAGGATTTAAGTATTCAAATAGAGTATTCCAGATCCTGCATGATCTGTTTTTTTTTTTAAAAGCCTATCTTTTAATTATTTTAGTTATGTAAGAAAGCATTAGACTGTGGAAAACGGTTTAGCAGAAAATTTGTTAACCCTTTAACGCGCGGTGTCCTCGCCGTGAGGACACCAAACTCTGACGTTTTGACTGTTGCCAGTCACGGAGAATAAATTTGATTTCTATAAAAATAGTTGCGGGTGACATATCTCCACGAGAATCCTTTACTTTTTAGCACGTCATTTCCCGTAAAAAAAAAATGGTCACGATTATTTTTATCAGCACTGACATCTGCTGAAAAATGGAAGAATGCGAGAACAGCTGGATAGATTGCCCAATGCTGAAAAAAGGGCAGCCGTTGCCATCGCTCAACCTAACTACCAGCAAGATGGCGGACGATCGAAACGTTCATCGCGTGCCACAGATCTAGAGACCCCTTTTTTTTACGACAGCTGGCTGTGCCGGCACAGTTAACCCGGCTGTCGTAAAAAAAAGGGGTCTCTAGATCTGTGGCACGCGATGAACGTTTCGATCGTCCGCCATCTTGCTGGTAGTTAAGTCGAGCGATGGCAACGGCTGCCCTTTTTTCAGCATTGGGAAAGGATTGCGCAGCAAAGGGATCTTAATAATCAAGAATTTTTCGATAATCCGGCGTTTGCCTATTCCCATATTATGTCGGATTATGAAGATTGTACCGCATACAAATATGCAGGTCTATAAATTCATCGATTCCATCACGGTGCGAAATATTCACCGACTACTCAGTTTTTCATTGCGATAGAATAAGACAACAATAATTTAAATTCTTCTTAAAACAGCTTAAAATATTATTGACCGCATCATGTTAAAATAATAATATTTTGTTTTTGCCTCTCGTCTAGAAGGATTTCGGTGCTTGTAATTAACTCCGCGGTTAAAATAACTATCCCTAAGAGGTTTAAAGAGTTATTTAGTGATTTGTCGACTTACAACATTGGAAATAGCTAGTTAACGATCCAAAACTAGAGGTTGCATTTGGTCCTGTTTATTTAAATACTAATCCGCTCTGCTCTGGCGAAAATGAAGTACAAGATAAATAACTAAATAGATTTCATCAGTGATATTCCCATGACAAAAATAAATATATATATATATACATAGAGGAGAAAATATACAGAATTCTTTTGACACTATGATGTTTAAAAAAGATAATTTATATACGGAATCCAGTATTTTGAAGGCGCAAATATAAAGTGTAAGACAGCAGAGCAATTCATAAATATGCAACTAAACAATGTTGAATGGATATTTTTTTTTTTTTTTCTCAAGGAACATTTTGTATATTCAGCAAAATTATCTGGTTTAAATAGACATGAACAAACTTTTTGTTGAATACAACAGAACGTATTTCTTTTTCGTGTAGAAGTATGTTTTTTAGGTGCAATATACAGGAATCGAGGTTGGGACTGATTTCCGACAAGACATTCGGGACAAGAGCCAGCCCCCCCCCAAAAAAAAAATGAAATGAAGTTTGATTTTATTTTAAAATAAGAGACACTTTTTTTTTTTTTTTTTTTTTTTTTTTTTTTTAAGCTAAACGACATAGTCTCAGGCAATTACTCAGCGCAAACTTATCATTTAGGCATGGCCTGAGTAGCGACGTATGCTGCCCGCGAGGAAAACCATGGAGCTGATTTTCAATCGGAATATATTAAAGGAAAGAACTTCATATTAAATAGAGCAAAGTGGAGTTCTATCCCACTATAAATAAATACTCCGATATAAACACTAGGAAAATAAATTCAAAAATAGTGTGGAACAAGCTTACTTGAAAAATAGGGAATGAAATGAACGATTGAAAATTAAATAATATATTATAAATATTATTAGGCTACATAATATTATTATTAACGAACTGCATTTCATTTTCCATCTTTATTAAGCAATCATTTTTAAGCTGTTATAACCAGGAACTCGAACCGGAACTGATCGGAAAACTGGAAAAAACCCGTCATTTTGGTCAGAACGAGAACAGGAACTTATCAAGATAAAATATCGGTTTATTTCGGTTCGGTATATTCAATCATTTTGTTGTTGCAACCAATTAATTAATATTTTCTAATTTAACGTCAACCACATAAATATCATCATTACATGTACGGTCTGTTTTCATTTCTCAGAGCCTTCCTCCCATTGACGCATGCTTCAGGTCTGATTCGATTTCATCAAAATAGGGGCGAACGGAAGTTTAGCAACGTCCCTTTACGTTTAAAACCTTGCTTACACTTGAACTACCAATAAGTAGAGTAGTTTCTGAAATTCCGAACTGAAATAAAGCAAAATTAATAACATCATAAAAAGACAACGAGCCAAAAATAGAGCCTCAAACTATCATCCCTTTACCGTGTACGATCGTCTTGTTTGCAGTCGATCTGCTTTAGCAAAACGGACAATATATTGCTTCTCGATTTTTTTTTTTTTTTTTTATGTTCACTGCTACTTTTCTGTTTCAGTTTCGCATGAAACTTACAAACCTAGAAGGCAGGTTTAATTCGGTTGATGATAGAATCCTATTTTTCGAACAAATAAGAATACACATAAAATAAAATTATTCATTAGGAACTGAACCGAAAACCGTTATTTTTGGAGGAACGAAAATCTGGAACTGGACCGATATATTTTCTTAGTTGAGCCGGAACGAATAAAATTACGGTTCGAAGCCCTGGTTATAACATCCTTCTATGTAGGGTGTGATATGAAAGTTGCTTTGTAAGGTATCAGAAATTTTCCGTAAGAAGGGCTCCAAAGACGTTTTTACCCTGGGCTCTCATCCAAGTAAATCGATCCCTGAACTGAGGTATAGAAAATTTGTAACACTTTGCAACAATAATCGCAGTAGCCTATATCGTAAAACGTTTCCTCCAGCATAGATTCGGGACGCAGATCATTAATTAGATTCTAATTTCAAGTGTGTTACTAAGGGCAAATGATAGGGGTCCGCCTGTTCTTATACCCTCATAACGCCGCAGCTGATGTGTGTATAATCTGTGGGCATATCACCTGCACCAACTTACCACCAAGACATTACACACCAGTATAGACAACCTTAGGCATAAAAGCAGTGAGCAAAGATAAAAACAAGGAAGGTAAGTCATGCCAAATGCATCAATTACAAAACAAGTCTTTCTTGCGCCGAATTTGACGAGACTTGGGGATAACCTCAAAATAGATGTGTATTACTATTCGTGCAATTTTGATACACGTTAACTTTAAATGTTTTTTCAATCATTTAGATGAACATGCGGCCAGCGTGGCCCTTTCACACGGCCCGTGGATTTAGATGAAAAGTAAGTTCTTATAAACGTATATATACTTATTTTACTGCCCATGGGAGCCGTGATGGGGGTTGCAAGGAGGTGCACTTCCACCTCCCTGGGTTTCGGGAGAAAAAAAGTTTTTTTTTTCCTTTCTTTCGTTACTTTCGTTCGTTCGTTTTACACTTGCTGCTTAGATTATGTGTCCCAAGAAAGACAGTATGGGTTAACTATGTTATCATAAAGGCTACCAGCAGTGGCGTAGCCAGAAATTTTTCATGGGGGGGGGGGGTTACGACTACTGCAACTCATATATAAATATATGCATACATGTGTGTGATAAGGGAGTGAAGAATATACATTTTTAGGGCAAAAAATTCCTAATAGGGGGGTTATATCCCCCCTACCCCCCCCCCTTGGCTACGCCCCTGGCTACCAGTAAGCGGCCACCGTTACCCCTATGAAGGGCGAAACAAATTAATAACCAAGTCCGAGTCAGGAATTGAACCCGACCCCATAATCGTAGAGAGTAACCACCATACAATTTAAGGGGGCAAAATAATAAACATAAAAATATAAGTGTAAGGGACGGCTAGCACAGAAAATGGGTTCCAATGCTTGGGGTAACAAAATTATTTTTATTTTAATTACCCACAACACACTTTAACACAGAATTACAAAAGCGGGGGCAAAATGCTGCCGCGCACGATCAAGTCCTGGTCTACTCTCGAGCCTGGCAGGTGGCGCTGATCTGCTGCTCACTCGGAGCGCTATGTAAGTAATTTAATTTTTAAAGCATTTGTATTTGAATTTAAGGCTGTTCTTTTTGGAAATCATGCAACTTTTGAACAGCTTTTTAAAAAAATATAATTGCGTTAGAGCAGGGATCTCCAAACTATACGACCCACGGCCAGATGCGGTCAGCGAGGGCCTTTCATCCGGCCCGTGGAGACCGTTTTATCCATAGGCGCACCCACGGGGGGGGGGCTATGGGAGCTGAAGCCCCCCCCCCCTAAAGGTGGGAAATTAGAAGTGAAAAGTATTGAAAATTGTCACTAATGAGTTAAATGTTCTCTTTTTAAGAATTGTCTTCAAATTATTTCTAAAATACTTTTTACCAAAAAAAGATGTTAGTTTTTAAATAAAAACTTAAGTTAGGGCATAAAACACGGTTAAACTTGGTTACAACATCACTGAAAAGATCAAATAATTATTTGATTCTAAAATGAGTTACATTGCTCGTGGGGTTGTGTTCTACGGGCAAGTCGACTGGCACAGAATATTTTGATGTTATAAGAGAGTTATAACTATAATTGAGGTCACTATATCCGAGTTCAGCAGTATTTGTAGCCCAGCCCCCCCCTAAACTAAAATCCTGGGTGCGCCACTGGTTTTATCTATGGAAAAAAATTGCAGAAACTTACGGGCAACCTGCCAAGATCAGACGCCGCTTATGTGAACAATATGTCTCACCGAAAAAATACAGTGTGATCAATTTAAAAGCAAATGTTTTTCTTATTACCTTAAATCTACTGGATGTGGTAACTATTCTAACACTGACATTTATTTGATTAAACATCCTTTTTTATGTGTGGAGCACAATCTCCAACACTCTAGGACTGTTACAACTTTATTTCTAAGGTAAAACAGAAATGGAGGCGTATTTGTGAGAAAATACAAAAATGGAGACGCACAAAGTTACTTAATGCTGTAATAATTTTATTTTTGAAAAACATAATTTAATTCATTTTTATTTACATTATCATTCTTCACAGGAAATGTTGAAAATGTTTGTCACTATTTTGAATGAAAACAAAAGCAATTGAGTAAAAAAAAAAACCACTGAAAATACTTGTATTAAATGATAAAATAAATAAAAACTTTGTGAAAAAAACAGACATAAAATGTAACTTATAACATGTATATGATCGTTTCGACCAAAAAATTCTTTCGGTCTTCATCAGACAAAGCCCTTCGTCTCACTAAGCAGAGAGAACTGAAAAAGATAAACAAACAAGCATGTTGCCGCATGGGAACAAGAAAAGGCGAACAAAACCACGGAGAGGGGAAAAAATTGGGAAGGGATAAAAAGAAGAGAAAATAAGGAGAAACAAAAATACACAAATAAATAATAATAACAATAGTAAAAAGCAAAAAAGAACACACAAACAAAAATAACATAAAAACACAATATTTTTTTTAACCCTTTATTGCTCAGTGATCCCGCTCTGGGAACACCAAACTCTGACGTTTTGACTGTTGCCAGTCACGAAGAATAGATTTGATTTCTATAAAAATAGTTGCGGGTGACATAGCTCCACGAGAATCCTTTACTTTTTAGCACGTCCTTTCCCGTAAAAAAAATGGTCACGATTATTTTTAACAGCACTGACATCTGCTGGAAAATGGAAGAATGCGAGAACAGCTGGATAGATTGCCCAATGCTGAAAAAAGGGCAGCCGTTGCCATCGCACGACTTAACTACCAGCAAGATGGCGGACGATCGAAACGTTCATCGCGTGCCACAGATCTAGAGACCCTTTTTTGACGCAGCTGCTGTGCGCAGCACGCAGCTGTCGTCAAAAAAGGTCTCTAGATCTGTGGCACGCGATGAACGTTTCGATCGTCCGCCATCTTGCTGGTAGTTAAGTCGAGCGATGGCAACGGCTGCCCTTTTTTCAGCATTGGGAAAGGGTTGCGCCTCAAAGGGTTAAACAACATACATGACAGCACATTAGATTTTACATGTTAAAAGTAACATTTTTATGTGTGTTTTTTCACCAAGATTTTATTTATTTTAAAAGCAATTGGTTTTTTTTTTCCAGAGAAGTCCTGCAGACATCCTGCAGCAGAATTAAGGCAACTCACAAATGAAAAATTATCGTCAATAACACCAACAATGTTACGAAGTGTGTCAAAAAACTTAGTCTCACATGTTAATTTTTTGCATTCAGAATGGTGGCAAACATTTTCAACATTTGCTGTAAGGAATGATAATGTAAAAAATTTGATTTATATTTATGTTTAAAATGTTTTTAAACATAATTTTATGTTTTTCAAAAAATGTTTTTAAGAAATGTTTTTAAGAAATAAAATTATCGTAGGATTCAGTATAGCAACAGTGTTGGAAATTGTCTCCCCAACTTAAAGGTTCAAACAGAAACAATTATGCTTCAGTGTTATAATACTTGCCGTATCCGTCAGATCAAAGGGTAATAAGAAAAACTAACGGGTAGACTTTTAACCTAGGGATGGACGCGAGACGACTTTTTGCGAGACGAGACAGAGATTTACAGCTTTTTTGCGAGACGAGACAAGCATTTTTAACATTATGATATAGGGATTTTTGCGAGACGAGACAAAGCTTTTCGGCTGTTTTGCGAGACGCGAGACGCCAATTTTTCGTCTCGCGTCCATCCCTATTTTAACCCTTTGAGGCGCAACCCTTTCCCAATGCTGAAAAAAGGGCAGCCGTTGCCATCGCTGGACTTAACTACCAGCAAGATGGCGGACGATCGAAACGCGCACAGCCAGCTGCGTCAAAAAAGGGTCTCTAGATCTGTGGCACGCGATGAACGTTTCGCGTGCCACAGATCTAGAGACCCTTTTCTGACGCAGCTGGCTGTGCGCGTTTCGATCGTCCGCCATCTTGCTGGTAGTTAAGTCGAGCGATGGCAACGGCTGCCCTTTTTTGCAGCATTGGGCAATCTATCCAGCTGTTCTCGCATTCTTCCATTTTCCAGCAGGTGTCAGTGCTGTTAAAAATAATGGCGACCAATTTTTTGACGGGAAATGACGTACTAAGGATTCTCGCGGAGCTATGTCACCCGCAACTATTTTTATAGAAATCAAATCTATTCTTCGTGGCTGGCAACAGTCGAAAAGTCAGAGTTTGGTGTTCCCAGAGCGGGATCACTGCGCGTTAAAGGGTTAAACTGATCAACCTGTAGAAGAACACAATAGGGAATATGTTTTCCAACTGATTATTACATTGTAAAACCTTGTTCGCTGCTTGCTTTTTCTATTTCCGTTCACAATCAATGAGTGGGTATAACAAGCTTTTCTATAGTAGAACAACAAACTAGTCTAATATAATAATAATTTCAGGCCACTGCTGATGTTAGGGACATCCAATATGAAACGTCAGCTATTTCGGTATCCAGAAAACAATTTTACCCTCCCCACAAATATAGTTGTTCATGTGTAGTGTATCAATGTGTTATTAAATAATAACTTAATAAAATAATATGAAACAAATAATTAAAAACAAAATCTATGCTTACTTTGTTTGCACGTCGAGTGTACCTTTGGCGTAACTGGCATGTAACATTCGTTAGGGTGGCAACATTTTACATTGAGGGGGCAAAATGTTTCCTACTGTAGAAAATATCATTTTCAAATAGGCTATATTTGAATTTTCTTAAATTGGGGGGGGGGACAATTGCCCCCTCTTGCTCATAATAAGTTACGCATATGGAGTTTGCTGCGGGCCTCAGACTGCTCTTAGATAATGAATGTGGCCCTCGGGCTGAAAAGTTTGGAGACTTTTAAAAATTTAGAATGCCTCTTTACAAGTTGCACTGTGTACTGTCACAAACCTATAGGAGTTACGAAATATGGAGGGGAAGATGCTGAACATGCGGAATTTTGCAATTCCCAAAACAAGCATCTTCACGGTCCATTTTTGAAATCGATTTTTAATTTGCGAAATTTTTCTGAAAGTTGCACGAGACATAAAGCTCGACTGTTAATATCAGTCCACAGTGCACTGGGTGAAGAAGCATTATTAATTTTTCAGCATCATTGGTTTGTTTTTAACCCTTTAAAGCGCAGTGTTCCCGCTCTGGGAACACCAAACTCTTACGTTTTGACTGTTACCGGTCACGAAGAATAGATTTGATTTCTATAAAAATAGTTGCCGGTGACATAGCTCCACGAGAATCCTTTACTTTTTGGCACGTCATTTCCCGTCAAAAAATTGTCACGATTATTTTTAACAGCACTGACATCTGCTGAAAAATGGAAGAATGCGGGAACAGCTGGATAGATTACCCAATGCTGAAAAAAGGGCAGCCGTTGCCAAAGGGTCTGTGGCACGTGATGAACGTTTCGATCGTCCACCATCTTGCTGGTAGTAATGTCGAGCGATGGCAACGGCTGCCCTTTTTTCAACATTGGGAAAGGGTTGCGCCTCAAAGGGTTAAAGCTGTTCGAAAGTCTATGAACAGGGCTACGAAAAAGATTTCTTTTACATTCTGGCTAACGGACGAAAATTTTTGGAAGTACGCTAGCGTCTAACGGTGCACAAGTTGGTATGTACATAATAAGTCACAGTTACATGATCTGCATCGATTTTGGTGTGTGTAGACTTGATAGTTTGTTCACGGGATTGCAAAAAACAATTCTTATACACACGGCCTATGGGCGGAAATCATTTAAATTGAGCTAGTGTCTAAACTACAGAAAAGTGAGAGCTAAATTTAATGGAAGAAGTAGGTTTTCTTCGTTGGAATTCATACAATGTTGCGAACAAACACAGAAATAAAATCTTTTTGGAAATTTTGGAGAGCTGTATCTTAGAAAATGTTGTGCTTACAGCAATGACTTTGATACCAAATTTTCGCAAATTTAGTCTACTTTAAAAATGAAAAAAGAAATATTATTCTTCATGGTCAAAATCGGAAAAAACTGAAAAAATGTACATGATTTTGGAAAAAAAAAAAAAAAAAAGGAGGGGATGAGAGTTTGAAAGATTGGATCTTAGAAACTATCGGACTTAAGTGACTATTCTGGTATCAAATTTTGCCCAATTTACCCCTACTTTAAAAATGTGAATTAATAGTTGTCACGTAAAACTGTTCTTATAGGTCAAAATCGTCAAAAGTTGGAAAAAGGTATAAAATTTAGCTGTTTTTTGGATCTTTGAAAAATCGCGTTCGGCGAGGGAGGTCGAAACTTAAAATATTCATCGGATCAACATCAGGGTTGGCAAGTGTTTGACGGTTTTAACCATGGTTTAAACTGTCACGTCAAAAACCCTATGTCAAAAACCTTAAATATTGCACTTTAAAATATATGCAAATTACATATGTTAATTTATTTTAATACAATTACAAATATTGATTGATTTTTATTGATTATTAATATTAATTTACTACAAATATTAACTGTAGTAAAAATACTAATTGATTTCTTCAAAATTGCACACCTTGTGAAATATTATAATATTAACTTTTAATAAATATTGTAAACATCTTTTATACATTTTTTTTTATCAAGCTTGTTGTCTAGAAACAGATAAAAGGGTGGAAAAGTAATTTTATTACATATCTAATATGTTCAAAACATTATTCTTGCTGTTATAACATTAAAATTCTAAATTATCTATCTGCATCAAAAATTAGGACAGTCCTTAAAATCTTCCATGGCTTGTAAGTTTCCCCACATGTAAAATACCAATACCATTTTGTGATAAATTTCAATGCTGCATTACATTTAATACGTTGGTTACATTCAATAAATTGGTAATCTATATTGAATGGGGTTCTATTTTGAATCTGAAACTTTTAGAATACTGATAATTAAAGGTGTTTATCTTTATTTCATTTTATTTAAATGACTGGAATTTTTATGTTATTTGTTTTTGCTTAAAACCCTTTCAATTTAAGTATTTAGATTAAATAAAAATAAGTTTAATATTTGTTTCTACAGGAAATGTTTAGCCATACTTCAGTTTGAAAATTTTGAAAGACTGCTGAACATTATTTTTATATTAACTCTCCCTCCAAATTATATGTATATATACTACTGAATAAATTAAATTAAAAAATTTTTATCCTATAAATGGTATTTATTTATTTATACTAAGAAATGCACACTACAGGCAATTATTAATGAGCCCAATAACTGTCATTTTTTAATATAATAATTATTTTTCAATATAATTAACTTTAATTATGTATTTAGTGTAATGCAAAATGGAAATGTACTGCACAATTAGTTTACATATTGTTTGTTCTCTTTCTTTTATGGATTAGTTTTTGACAGTTTTCGACAGTTTAAACCAGTTTTTGACGCTTGTCATGTCAAAAACCCAACCCTGGCTCAACATCGCAAATAACACGGCAAAGAATCAAAACTACCAGATTTGATGCGAAGTTTGAAGGATTAAGTACTGGACCATCGGGGCTTTTGTAGAGAAGAATGCCCATCGGCAAGTTCTCGGCAATGCGAATAACAGAGAAAGACAAGAAAAAAGATTTTTATTTGTTTAATATTTATGTAATACGGAAACGGGAACTAAATAAAGCACGGGGCCATAACACATGTATAGCTTTAAGAATAATAAAGAAAGAAAAAAAAAAACTTTCGCCAAATATGTCTCATGTACTTACATAATTTAGCTACATCCAGCTGGTGAAGTGTGTACACACATGTAGCGGCGTAAATCTAAAATAAAGAGCAAACAACCAGAAAAAAGGGCGATTGTATGGCCGCGCGCACAATTTTAGCACACAAATTCAGCCTCTCCTCCTTATCGTTTTCCATTCAGTTACGGCCGTTGCGGTTAAAGGAAAGCTTTTATCGCTTTGGTGTTTTTTTTCTTTTCTGACAACAAGAGAGAGGTGTGGGACTTAGCCGGCCGTATGCCGTTATCAAGTTTCTAATTATGATTTATCCGGTTTTAAAAATAATACCGAAAAAGGCAGACACCGTTTTCGGAAACAGAAAAGCTAACGATCTTTGCAAAACCTGGCTTGTGCCTTAAATAGCTATATATAGTCTGCTTGAAATGGACGCGAGACAGCGAGACGAGACGAGACTTCTCGCGGTCTCGCAATTTTGCGAGACGATACCGCGAGAAGATGCCTCGGTGTGCGAGACGAGACCGCGACACGATACCTCGGGTCAGCTCTCGCGGAAGACTGCGAGACCAATCTCGCACAAAAACAGGCAAATATGGTTTTAGTTAGTACCCAGGTTCAGGTATATAAGGCATTGCTTACAAGTCGGTACTCCAAGGAAACGGGAATGTTAGAATTAGCTTTCAAATGGGCATTTTTAATTATTATTCTTATATTAAAAAATGCATTTTGCAAATTAGTATGCAATTTTTCTTGGAAGTATAAGTGAATTATTGAAACTTCTTTTCACGGGTTTTGTGTCGAGTGTAGATGAAATACATTTATTAAGGAAGTGATCTCTGCAGCCGGAGCCAGGCGCGTAGCCAGGAAAATTTTTCGGGGGTGGGGGGGGATATATCCTGATATCCCCCCCTCTGGCTACGCCCCTGGCCGGAGCATTAAAACACCTGTGTTTAACAATTGGTGTCTTATGCTGAAGTTTCTGAGTCCTTTTTGCAACAACATTACAAAAAACACTTACAAATTTTTAATATGCAGACGCAAAAGTTGGTTCTCAAACAGGGCCGAACTAGGTTGCCGAAACGGCCCGGGCGATTCGATTAGACCGACCCCCGTCTTCCTTCTTGTACGACGAGAACCGAACAAAATAATAGAGTTTTCAATACATCACTTCTCTCAGGGGCGTAGCCAAGGGGGGGGGGGGGGGGGGTTAGGGGGTCATAACCCCCACCCATGAGAAATTTTTTGCCATACAAAATGTATATTCTGCGCTACATTATCACACATATGTATACATATATATGAGTTGCAGTAGTCGTAACCCCCCCCCATGAAAAATTTCTGGCTACGCCCCTGCTTCTCATTTATTTAGTTGGAAGCTTTACGGAGCTGAAAATTACGGAAAATTGGGGTACGGATGAATTTACAGAATTTTAAAGTGGATTAGGGCAGGCTTTCTCTGTACCATTTATTTTACATACCTGTGCAAAATTTCAAGCCCATCGTTCAAACAGTGCAGAATTGTATAGCGGAAAAACAAACAAACTTAATGCATTATAATATGCATAAGAATAATTATATATAACATATAACTATTTATATATTAGAATAAAGGTAGTCTAGATGTGAGAACCATTGTTCAAAGATATGTCCCGTTGCACATTTTGCGTCGCGACCTTGCTGGTCGCTGTCGAATCCAGAGCTTCTTGTTTTACTTTACTTTACCTTGTTTTTGTTTGTATAACTATAAATGAAAAAGACACTTTTTTTAATGGAGAAATTCATTTTCTAACTCTTTACAGCATATATCACTTCTGAGTCGTTTGAAATAGCCCAATACCTCTAAAAAACGCTTTGATGAATTTCGGCCCATAGAGCGTAATGTATATTTCGAATCTTTTGGGCGGTCCTGTAGATAAACTATTCAGTCGATTGCCACGAAAAGGGGAGGTGCAGAACTAGATCATAGAACAATCCTAAATATCAAATCTCAACATTCTACGCCCCATAGTTTTTGAGATATGCGAGTTACATACATACGTACGTACGTACGTACAGACGGCATGGAAAAACTGGCCACAGTAGACTCCCCACTGGTCAAAATGAGTTGCAGACGCGTTAATAGGATCGTGCATGCTAGCCTACGATGAGATGCATCGAAAAAAAATTTTTAATTAAATTTAGAGGTAGTCAAAATCGGTTTTTATGTCGAAATTTGGCCCCCAAAATTTTTCGGGATCACATTACTTCCTTATACTACGTACGAGGAAGTAAAAATAGTATCTCTAAATAAAATATTAAAATTGAATAATTTCAATGTCCACATAAGTATAGTAACAATTGTTTATTTACTTTCTTTTAATTACTTTCAGAAGGAACATTAATTGTTATCTGAACATTTTACAAAAACTTTTATTTATAAGTATTTAACAGGTAATTATAAAAGGATTTAAAGATAAAAACAAAAAAAAAAACCTGGTTTAAACCAAAAAACCCGGTTTAAACCAAAAAAAAACCTGGTTTTTGGGGTTTTTTCAAATAAACCGGATTTTTTTCCAACCCTGGAATGAAGGTAGTCTAGATGTGAGAACCATTATTCAAAAATATGTCCCCTTGCCCATGTCGCGACCTTGCTGGTCGCTGTCGAATCCAGAGCTTCGCGAGGCTGTCCTTGGCTCGAATCTAGAGCTTCCCGAGGACAGCCCTTGCGGCGCACCAAACCACCGGCCCATCGGGCGTTCACCCGATCCCGCAGTCCGGCCTGTTCTCGTCTCGCAACCATCCCTAGTTCGCGTTAGGGAAAAGTAATTTGTAAGGAGGCCATTTTGGTACTTCGTACCCAGAAATAAATAGGAAGCAAGGACTCATCCAAGGAAAGGGGTTCCCTCCGAGAGAGATATATTTACACTCGATAAAATGTCTTTCTCACCTGACAATGGCCCGTTTCGTGCAATTCTGATGGTATTCAAGTTTCGCGCAGCCCCCCCCCCCCATAAAAAATTCTAGATCTGTCATTGATATTTTAGACAATATGTGAAACCACGATAAACGTGAGACGACTGTACCTTATTTACTTCATACAAGAAAGTAAAAATAAAGGCATTTTGGGTATCAGACAACATGCGAGACTGATCTCGCAGTCTCTTATCGGACGATACCCACGGATGCGAGACGATACCTCCAGGTGCGAGAAGATACCTTAGGATGCAAGACGATACTTCAATGTGAAATTGCGTGACGAGATCTGAACTATTTCTCGTCTCGCGTCTATCCCTACTGATTACCGTACAGACCCACTAGGCCTCGGCCTAGGGACCCCAAGATGATTAAAATAGTTTTGAGATCAAAAATAGCACAAAAAACCATTAATGAGAATAAATTTGGTTGGTCATGGTGGTGCCCCAAGCATAGATTTGATTTGATTTGTGGGATTATAGCTGATTATCTATCTACACGATAAATCTAAGCGGCCCCATAAAGGAACCGGGGGGGGGAGGGGAATTAAAAGATATTTTTGTTATCCTATCCAAATGCAACACTGGAGTATATTTACTCTAAGAATAGAAAAAAAAATTCTATTTTAATGGCAATATCACTAAATTGAACCATTACAATTCAAAACATGGAAAAGAAAAAATAAATAAATGTTCTTAGGTGGTTTTTAATTCGGCATGTAACCTCCCAAAAAAAAGGAGTACCTGAATTCGACAAAATTTTCGTTCATTTGGGGTCAACAACTAATTTTGTTGATTTAATGAAGTATTCTTTTGTTCATATTCAGTTAAATCTACAAACGTTAGAATGATCTAAATTTTGTTACACTAACAAAACTCTGTTGAATCAATAAACATGATTTTACTTTCCGTTAATGGTTAGTGAAATCAATTTTAAATCTACAGCCAATTGGCTTCACTCTCATTTTTACACAATAAAAAGAAAATTTTGTATGCATTTAAAATAAATACGAGACCATTATGGAAATAATTTTAATTTTTAAAAATGCAACATTATTTTTTGAGCAAAGGAGCATGTGTATACAGTTCGCTGATAAATCTTTGATTGCTTCTAACTTTTATAGCTGAACGTAACTAAATACAAAACTATTAAAAATAGTAGTATAGGACTCAATAAAATAGAATTAAGCTTTATTATTCTCTTTTGTTTTATGAGAACTTTAGGGTGGACATTCCAAATTTTCGAATTTGAACATTTCCCTCGATTTTTCTGGGAAACTACAGACAGAATTTTTTTTTTTTTAATATTTTTTCCAAGCATGAATAAGCCTACATGAAGTTACAAATTCATTTTCAGCCTATTTTTAAAAATCATGCATTGCAGGGTTAACCCTTTAACGCGCAGTGTTCCCGCTCTGGGAACACCCAACTCTGACGTTTTGACTGTTGCCCGTCACGAAGAATAGATTTGATTTCTATAAAAAATAGTTGCGGGTGACACAGCTCCACGAATATCCTTTACTTTTTAGCACGCCATTTCCCATCAAAAAATGGTCACGATTCTTTTTAACAGCACTGACATCTGCTGAAGAATGGAAGAATGCGGGAACAGCTGGATAGATTACCCAATACTGGAAAAAGGGCAGCCGTTGCCACCGCTCGACTTAACTACCATCAAGATGGCGGACATTCGAAACGTTCATCGCGTGCCACAGATCTAGAGACCTTTTTTGACGACAGCTGGCTGTGCTCGCACACAGCCAGCTGCATCAAAAAAAGGGTCTCTAGATCTGTGGCACGCGATGAACGTTTCGATCGTCCACTATCTTGCTGGTAGTAAAGTCGAGCGATGGCAACGGTTGCCCTTTTTTCAGCACTGGAAAAGGATTGCGCCTCAAAGGGTTAAAAGAAAAAAATTCGGAAACAACTCAATTTTATTCCAATTTATTACTGTCGAAGCTTAAAATCGCCTCTTTTCAGAGCAAATTACGGCGTGCCGTAATCGTTCCGAAGTCGGGCAGCCCCGTCGTAATTTAAAACAAACATCCCCCACTCACAACCCGGCATCTCCCGCGAGTGGGCCCATTTCCAATGAACGGTGTCGCCCGATAAAACAAGGCCTGAGCGCGAAATCGCCCGTGAAGGGGGGAAGAGAAGATACATCTTGTAATCGTATGTCAAGGGTGACGACGTTTTGCAGTCAAGTGTGTGTAAAAGGGGGGGGAATGTGGATGCCTCTCTTCTCAACTCCCAATTATTTTCTTAGCTCTTCTTCGCGTTCCTCCAACGCGTTCCACTCTGATTGCGGAGAAGAATGGGACGTCTCCACTCGGGAGGCAGTTTTGCAGGATTTCGGAAAATGTCCGGGCTCATGCGAATTTTTTCGCAGGTTCCACATACGCTTGCCCACGCCTACGCGGAAGAATGGCCAGTGTGAGTGGCTTTCGACAAGCGAAAAAAAAATCCTGACAAACTCTATTTCCAGTTGATTTACACGGGGTAAATGCCGATTTAACCCTTTGTATTCTCGGCGTGAGGACACAAAACTCTGACGTTTTGATGATGTGACGGTTGCCAGTCAATAAATCTGATTTTTATAAAAAATACTGGAGGGTGACATAGTTAACCCTTTAAGGCGCAGTGATCCCGCTCTGTGAACACCCAACTCTAACGTTTTGACTGTTGCCAGTCACGAAGAATAGACTGGATTTCTATAAAAATAGTTGCGGGTGACATAGCTCCGCCAGAATTCTTTACTTTTTAGCACGTCATTACCTGTAAAAGAATGGTCACGATTCTTTTTAGCAGCACTGACATTTGCTGAAAAATGGAAGAACGCGAGAACAGCTGGATCGATGGCCCAATGCTGAAAAAAGGGCAGCTGTTGCCATCGCTCGACTTAACTACCAGCATGATAGCGGACGATCGAAACGGTCATCGCGTGCCACAGATCTAGAGACCCTTTTTTTGACGCAGCTGGCTGTGCGCGAGCACAGCCGGCTGTCGTCAAAAAAAGGGTCTCTAGATCTGTGGCACGCGATGAACGTTTCGATCGTCCACCATCTTGCTGGTAGTTAAATCGAGCGATGGCAACGGCAGCCCTTTTTCCATCATTGGAAAAGGGTTGCGCCTCAAAGGGTTAAGCGAGAATCCTTTACTTTTTAGCGCATCATTTTTCGAAAAAATGGTCGGGGTTGTAAAAATGAACTACACTGGCATCTGCTGAAAACTGGAAAAATACGATGGAAATACATTGATATAGATAAATAACTGGATAGACTGCCCAATGCTAGAAAAAGGGCAGCCGTCGCCATCGCTCGATTGAACTACCAGCAAGATGGCGGTCGATCGAATGAAGAGATCCTACACAGATTTAATGAAGTATTCTTTTGTTCATATTCAGTTAAATTTACAAAAGTTAGAATGATCTAAATTTTGTTACACTAACAAAACTCTGTTGAATCAATAAGATCACAAGAGACACAGATGAAGAGATCCTTTTCGGACACAGCTGGCTGTGTGCAGTCTGTGCCATCCATCCGGACCATTTCAGAAGGTTCCTAAAGTTTTGGCAAACAATAAGAACTATTGCAACCCGCCAAAAGTTTAGGAAAAAAAAATACTTTAATTTAAAGTTAAAATTCTATGATTGTGAAATTAAAGGTGCGGGAGAAATTCTAAACAAACAACTCATTCAATAACAGTGTTGTAAAAACTGTATTTTCAGTACGTTCAATAAAATGCATTTTACCGAAATAGAAAATCTTTTCAGTGTATCGCAAACAATTTGACATTGGCTCAGATGCACGTTATGAGCGCAGAAGGCTTTGAGAAATAATTCACATGAGGCCCTCAACTACTACACAATTTTTGCAGATGGGGGTCTCAGAAGTTTTATAGTCTAGAATGGTTAGTCGGTGTTTAATGGCACAAGGTCCATTTATAGTCTAAGAACTCATACAGGAATTAATCTATCCCTATTTCAGATGAACGGCATAAAAAAAAAAGAATCAAAAATTTATCCATCTATCCCAGAGTGCTTGCGAAGAATACAAGCTCCATATTTTTAAAGGCCCTTGCAAATATACAGAGACATGTCGCGGTTACAATGTATTTGAACGGGGAAATTCGTCATGGTTAGGACGCTGCGACACTTGGGGTGTCCTCTACCGAACAATAGATGGGGGATGTGCTAAACCGCAATATTATTCACGGTCCCCAATTATCTTTTGTTGGTTAATACCGGAGTATCACCACCTTTTTAAAGGAAATGGTTACACTATTGAAGAATTGGTTCCGCTATTGGCACCCTACTGCTAGCGTCCCGCGACATGTCTCTGGATATTTGCAAGGGCCTTTAAGAGGCTTTATCCCCGTAGTTGGTATGGTGTTCATGCACCATCTCCCCCACACGCACACACACTAAGAAGAGTACCCACTTTGAAATAACTTTCATCTTCGGTTTTCTAGTGCCTATACAGACATAAGAAATACAATTACAGATTGAAAATAAAACCGGATGTCGTATATCCGGGCATTCCAGCAGAAATTGATTCCAACAGTCAGTCAGTGAACACGATTCAGCTGATCGGATTTTCCCCGACCTGGAAACGCGCCGATAAGAACGGGCAAGTCCTTTTTTTTTTTTTTTCTAGGATCCTGGACAACGGAATCGCAATGACGCGCGGAAGTGAAACAAACGAAAAGAACAAACACACCAGGGCGTTACGGCAACGACGTCGCAACCATTCCTCAGTCGTTTTGTCAACAGGAAAAAAAAACTGTTCACCTGATTAGTGGCGCTTTCACCTTTAAAAACTTGCCAGTTTCGCGAAAGGTTCCGGGGATTCCTTGAAAACGGGCAGGAAAGTGGATTCTTTTTTGCGTTTATTTATTTTGCTTTCTGTCGTCATCATCTCTTCCAGAGCGACAACACCATCCGCCTGCAGGAAGTTCTGGACGCGTTTACCTAAACGTCCCGTTATCGATCCGTCGCAGGCTGTCGGGCTGGAAGGATATGAGACAGTGCGTCATGTTTATTCCTCGCAGGATGGCACGCGGAGGCAGGAAGGAGTTCCGTTTCAAATCCCAAAAACGGCCCGTCCGCGTCCCCCTTAATGCAGAACCAGAGGACGGGTTCAAGTCCCCCAAAGCAAGTCGTATTTATAAGTTGCTGTCGTCATCGCCACTTCCAGAAACAGGCGACGACTGCCCGGCACCAGTTTCTCAACGGGAGGTGTCCGGCAAAAATCCGATATGATATCGAACACCACTCATTTTATCGAGGTAACTTCAAAAGATATCATCATCCTCCCCTAGAATGACTAGATTCAGTGATAAAAAATGCAGGGTATCATTCCAGTCAGGGGGTGGAGGGAGAGCTAAGTTTGCATTGACTGATAATCACTAAAATAACCACTATCATTTAAGCAACTTATCACTCTGCTCATACGTGTGCCAATGGCTATCATTTGGAGGCAGTGGCGTAGCCAAGGGGGGGATTGGGGGGTCATAACCCTCCACCATGAGGAATTTTTTGCCATACAAAATGTATATTCTTCACTCCCTTATCACACACACGTGTACATATATATGAGTTGCAGTAGTCGTAATCCCCCCATAAAAAATTTCTAGCCACAGTTTGGAGGCAATGTCCCCCCCCCCCCCGCTATGCTCAATCTAGTTTTTCCTATATATCTATATGAGTGTAACTAGAAATACTTTTCTAAAAAGATGGCAGCATTTTGGAAAGAGAGTATTGAATATACAAATTATCGATGTCAAAAGATCGAAATTATTTTATCTTGAACTATCAGTATATCGATACCTATACATTAATTGTGTTCATTTTCTCTACAAGCTATGACTGACAGAGAATGCAGGGCATTTTTCAAGGCAAAGGCAAAAATACGGACATTTTTACGTTCTTTGGTACGTAATGCAGTTTGCAGGACAAGACGTAAAAAAAAAGGGACTGTCCCAGAGCCCGATCAAGCCAAAAGTGGGCCCAGGGCCAAATACTCATTCGGGCCCTACCCCGTCCTTTTTATACTTGTAAAAATTTTTTATTTGATTTTGATGCAGTTCAGTATATTACATAAACATATAAATCAGGACTAATACATATTCATTGCTAATTTGCTAAGTTTAGAATACAAACTTTTGGCCTCATGGCGGGTTACTGGAGATTCATCTTCATTTTCAGAAAAACTTAACAGTAAGTTTTTGATCAAAAGATAATTTTTGCGAAGAGCTCTAGTTGCTTCTGCTTCAACAGACCATCTAGTATTATCTAATGATTTTACTGTGTAGTATTATCTAATGAGCTAATGACTAGTATACGCTAATGATTTTACCACTGTCGGCTAGTGTGGGTTAACAATGTAGCGCGGCCATAGTGTAGGCTAATAAAAAATATTTTTAAAAATAAATTATATATTCCACTATGGGTTTTTTTTATAGCAATAAAGTGTGCCAATTTTCAATAAGTAATACTTTACGAAATATTTGTACATTTTTTAGTTAAAACTAAAAAATAAAACGGCCCCTAATAGGGATCGGCCCCTGGGCCTGGGCCCAGTCGGCCCGTGCGTTAATCAGGCCCTGGACTGTCCTGCGAAATGCAAGACGTCTGGACACCTCATCCTCCCCTGCATCAAGGACCGAAGTGATAAATAACTCCTCTGGTTGTTCTACCAAACATTTTCTCTGTCGTTCGCGACAATACAAAAGTATGGATCAATGTTTTGATCTCTCTGTTTCATGACTAATGAATTTGATTTTCACAAAAAACTGCAGACAGAGGGAAGTGTTAATCTTGCACATTTTTGATGCATGCTTTTGAGGGAAAAGTATTTATTACTCTCAAATTAACGTCGGACTTCAAATCTTCACGCCAGGCATCTGCAATAACTGAAGAATGTATTTCTTGCCACGTGATGGCTTTGGGAAGTGACTAGCGCGGACTAGAAAATGCAACGAAAGACGAGATACTATTAAAAATATGGCAAATAAAAAGGTATACATAGCCAGGGTTTCCCTTAACCTAGTAAAATGTTTCAAAATATTTTGTCTGACCTCCTGTAAAAGGATTTCGAAAACTGTAGGACTAATTTTTAAAAATTCTATAAACTCATGGCAATTTCTTATTTCCATTTTTCCAAGATTCAAACATTCAAAGCAATAGTAAAACAGGGCCTCATCCAGTATTATCTGGTTTTCGATTTTTACTTTCCAAACATGTACCATGTAAGGAAAGTATTGTAATCATGAAAAAATTCGAATTCGAGATTTTGGTGTATTGACACGTTTTGAGGTCTTCTGAATTCATTTATGCTATTTTTACGAGATGTATGTATGTATGTGTGTGTGTATGTGAGTGAACACGATAGCTCCTGAACAGGGCATGCGATTGAGCTCAAATTGGGTATATATGTTATAAACCACCGTCGCAAGACCGGTATTGATTTTGGTGTGTATAGGACTTACAGTTTTTCTACGGGGCTACGACAAAGATTTCTTTTACATTATGGCCTATGGAGGAAAATTCTGGAAAGTGCGCTAGCGTTTAAACGGTACATTCGATTGAGCTCAAATTGGGTATACATGTTATAAACCACCGTCGCAAGACCGGTATTGATTTTGGTGTGTATAGGACTTACAGTTTTTCTACAGGGCTACGACAAAGATTTCTTTTACATTATGGCCTATCGAGGAAAATTCTCGAAAGTGCGCTAGCGTTTAAACGGTACATTCGATCGCGCTTCAATTTGGTATATATGTTTGAATGATTCATCAATTAAAATTTATTTGAATGCTTGGTAATGATCTTAATCGTAAGTGTTCGGAAAGTCGAGTGGAGTCACTCCAGATTTTTTCTTAATATAAAAACTTCTTTAACATAAAATTATTGAACCACAAAGTAAGCACACAAAGAGCACTTCCGTTTAACATTCCGCTCCAGCAGTGGCTCAGTATGGAAATGGCGTGGTGTTTGCCATGCGAGGGCAGCTCACGCCACAGAATGTGTCGTTTAGAGCTACGCACGTCCTTCTCGGAGTTTCCGCCACAATTTTGATGCTCATCAGAAGATGGGAAACTTCTGAATATTGGCACCCCTCGGAAACTGCTAGCGACCGCCGA
This sequence comes from Cheiracanthium punctorium, assembly GCA_038373885.1. Classification (NCBI taxonomy): domain Eukaryota; kingdom Metazoa; phylum Arthropoda; class Arachnida; order Araneae; family Cheiracanthiidae; genus Cheiracanthium; species Cheiracanthium punctorium. Next base: position 1,768,937 of record JAWZYV010004055.1, read on the forward strand.
AAGCATTTTCGGAACCAGGAATTTAACTTGCATGTACACGGTGGTCTTTACTGGTACACCAGTTACAGGCCCAATGCCTTAACCATTGGGCTACCACGGCCCCAGTGGCATGGTGTGCGGATAGTTAATCAGTGTGGAATCCGGACATTTTGAGAGCGACATTTTATCGCGAGCATGTTGTAAGATTTAGCTTGCTTAGGACGAATAAAACATTTATTTTTATTTTTTTTAAACAACATTACTAGAAATCGTAGAAACACATTCGGAAACGATTTTTTTGGTGACTAAATATCAGTTGTTATGACTTCGATGGTATATGTGTATTTAGCTTACTTTCGGAGAGTAAAAGATCTTTTTCCAAAATATATTTTTTTCAGAATTTATAACGGAGTTTGTAATAAAATATATGCTTATTTTAACGGATGAATTATAGCTAGGCCAGCAATGTTACATTCACACTGCTTCTATAACGGCACGCCACTGACTAATACGCACTTATAATGCAAACGTTGAATGTACTATATCTTTCGGGTCAGGAATGAACAGGGTTGCCGTGTTTAAAAGTTTGTGAACCTCTGCTTTAGTGTATTATAGACTTGAACATCCTTCCTCCCACCGTTGCTAAAACGCAACAGCACAACGCCTTTACAACGATAGGAGAGAAGAGATGAATCGTACGTCAAGCAGAAATACGTGCGCAGACACAATCTTGTTGGGTAGTGTTTTATAATGAAAGGATTGGGTATGATGTATCTTTCTTTATTATAAAACCGAACGAATGCTCGGCCAATTTGCATGACATACGATACCGGGTCCATCAATAACACGAATTCATAAACGGAACAAAAAATTATCAACGATTCAGTGAACTGTACACTATACCTCAGCTGTCGACTTTTACGGAATATATAATTAACCACTTTTTTGTTTGTGGATTAAAGCCGATTAACTGCGCTAGGGTCTTAGGCCTATAGGGGAAATGCCCTCCGTGGGGAACTTTCTAAGGCAGGGATGGGCAAACATTTTCGGTCGCGGGACAAAAATCGAAAAAAAGAAAGTTTGGCGGGCCAAGATAAATTTTTATAAAATTTCAAGAACAATATACAAGTATTACAATTTAAATATGTTAATGAGATGAATGAAATTGCGATTTCATTTTTAAAAGTTCCTTATAGTGAGGTTCGAAGTGAGATGCCCTGATTCTAAGGAACGAGGCTAAATGCTCATCTGTCAGTCTACTTCTGAAAGAATTCTATCTAAGGTTCATAGTTGAAAACACTTGTTCTCATATATAAGATGAAGCAAACATAGCACTGATTTTCTGGGCGTGAGATATTAAATTTGGGAAACTTACTTTCGATAATGATTTGTAAAACTCTGGCATATTTAGAAACAACTGCTTGAGATGATTATTAGATTGCAATTCAATCAATTCAAGCTGCAAATCGGACCTCACTGCTTCACAATTTACGTTGAAAGGCATGGTAAAAATATCCAATTCTGTTTGAATGGCACTGAAATCTTGAAATCTGCGTTCGAACTCAAAATGCACTTTTTTCAAGCCATCTTCATAATTCTTAATATGGATATATAATATATAAATATATATATTCTTTCAATTTCCGTCGGACCGGCTAATTAAAATTCCACCCGAGGGCCGGATAAAACCTTCCGGTGGGCCGGATTTGGCCCGCGGGCCGTAGTTTGCCCATCCCTGTTCTAAGGGGTACTAGCCCCTATTTACGCGATTTTTCGGAGAAAACCACGGAAAACTCCGAACGGCTAGGTCGCCAGGCGCGACCGGGGTTTGAACCTCGCACGTCCCGCCTTCCAGTTTCGAGATACTACTTTTTTGTAAACAGTATATTTCTTAAATAGTAAACAGTTATCCTAAACATTTTGCTATATTTTAACCCGAAAATCACTGTTTACAAAAAGTGGTAAATATTCCGTAAAGTTTGGCAGCTATGTCGAACACTTTATACCATCAACATGTATAGGATTGTTTGTTTTGTTTTTTTCAAGCAATCGTTGTTGCAAAGATCTGATGTGAAAATATTCGATTTATGTGCCCTGATTTGGTCTTTAAATGTTAAAGTGAGATAATGAACGAAATCAAGAATCGGTGTTTACGATGATAGGAACTGTTAGTTTACGTGTCATAATCTTTCTATCCAGGGGATGGTAAGCGATTCCGTGTCTTTATTAATATTTCAAGATGAGAGGCAACGACACGCAGCTGTACATAAATAAACAAAGGCCAAGCGCTTCCTCGCATGAGGAAACTAGTGTTGGTCAAGCGTTGATAGGAGGGCAACAGTACGTGATCATAGCAACGCAATATATCGGCCAGCTAATTTGAAGAACAGAAAACTTTTACGTATTTTTTTTTTGTAATAAATCTGACATATAGAATATTTAATCAGTACTAGTAGCGAAGCTCTTTACTGCATTTAAAAATATTTACAAGTTTATTTTTTTTTCTTATTTTTTTTTTCTAATTCTAAATTTTGAATGCTAAGATTAGGTATCAACAAATAACCTTCTCTAACAATTCCCCTTTTGTGCTAGCTGCCGATCTGAGAACTGGTCTTTGAAAGCAATCACTGTTGCAAATATCCAATGTTAAAAGATTTCCATTCTGTGCCCAGATGTGTCTTTAAATGTTAAACTGATATAAAGAACTAAGAATGAGAATTAGGGGTTTGGAATATTAGAAACTGTTAATATGAACTTAGGTTAAAAGGAGAGTTAAACAAACCCTTATTCTCCTTCCTTGCTACTGGATCTAAAATCCCCTTCCCTTGCAGATGCCCCTGGATCAGGGGCGTAGTCAAGGGGGGGGGGGGGTTAGGGGGGTCATAAACCCACCATGAGGAATTGTCTGCCAAACAAAATGTATATTCTTCACTACATTATCACACACACGTATACATATATATGAGTTGTAGTAGTCATAACCATCCCCCCCCATGAAAAATTTCTGGCTACGCCCCTGCCCTGGATCAATATATATTTCAGTAGCATACGCGGACTTTCTTCGGGCGGGGAGGGAGTGTTGTAACAGACATTATGTTAAAAGGCATAATCTTTTTGTTTAAAAAAAACAACAAAAAAAAAAAGCACTTTATGTTCAAAAAATTTCGGCAAAGCGGTTGGTACGCCAAAACTCCCCTCCCCCTCTTGGGTACGCCACTGATATATTTGTTCATACACATTTATTAGAACTTTCTAGAACTAAAATTATTCTGATATTTAAAAATTTAAAAAGTTGTTTTACTATCGAAAAGATCAAGTCTTTATTGAGTACACATTCCAATGTGTTTCTGAATGAAAAACATAAAATAAGGTAATCTGGTAAGTTTCTGCAATGTATAAATACATGCATGCATGCACACCAGGGGCGTAGCCAGGGGGGGGGGGGATATCGGGATATATCCCCCCCCCCCCCGAAATTTTTGAATTAGTGATGAAATTCCGTCTATTTATACACATATAAGTCATATCCCCCCCACCGAAAAATTTTCCTGGCTACGCGCCTGATGCACACACACACACACAAAAAAAAAAAAAAAAAGACAGACAGAAAACAGAGACATGTAAAAATGTAAATAGTCAAAATATAAGCAGCTAACACTAGAGTGTTATTACTGCACGTATGAATACAATGTGTGTCTTTAAAGCACACAGTTTGTCTTACATGTCCATAAAATTATACATTCACTGATGATACAGCTCTCCTTTAAACTTGGAACAGCTGCTTACATTTTGGCAATTCATATTTGTACAAGTCTACAGGGTATACCCAGAATCCTATGACAAACTTAGAAGGATGATAGTACTCATAAAAACAAAGAAAAATTGCAAGGGAACATGGGGGTAGTGGTCATAAATGGTGTTTAGTTTAATGGATAAAAATTGCAAATAATGTGTATGAAAATTTAAAAATGAGAAAGAAATACTCCAGTAAAAGGACAGAGAAAACATTCATCACACAGATTAGGCACACAGTAACAGTTTTACAATACCTAAATAAAATGCAAGCACAATTTAAAGTTGCATTTAGTGGTTTGATTATGAGGAAGTGACTAATTTGCATATGTGGCTTCCTGTTCACAGGTTTGATTGGCTATTTTCTGAGGTTTTTGTTACCGTTTTTAGCCCAGATTTCTACATCATGAAAGAAAAACAAGCTTTTTGCTATTTGGCTACTTTTGAAAAAAAAAAAAAAAAGTTTCAATGCTTGAACAGCTACAGAAAAAAAAAACATAATAACTTTATTTTGGAATATATAACTTTGATGAAATGATTAACAATGACCCAAATAAAGAGCAAGTGGAACTTTTTTTTTCTTCAGTAGCTGTACATTTTCTCGATTTTTAATCATTAAAATCCATTTGGGACCGCATGTTCCACTGCAGTTTTTGTTTGTCTTGAGGAGTAATTCCTGTAAGTTTAATGAAGGTTTTCAGATATGCTCTGCATACATGAATTTTCTTGTTTATTCAGGAAAGCATGCTAGCTTTTATAGAAAGATACTTTGACTTAAAAAAACTTTCAAAAATTCTAAATGAAAATAAATTGCTAATAATTAATTAGAAATACATTTGCATGCATACATACACAAATTAATACTTTTCTGTGAAAAATGAAAAAATTATCACCAAGCTGGTACCAGTTATCATCAGTACTACAAAAACATCTAAGAGTTTCTTGCAATGAAGCTATACACTTTATCAACACATAATGATAAATATGAATTAGAAATAAATTAAACCCAAAATAGATATGAGATTACTGAAATTAGTGCTGGTTCAGTTTTAACACAAAAGTAATATATCTCTTAAAATCTGACAAAATTATTTACATTATATAATTGAGGTGATGAATTATTTTCCAGGTATATAAGCTTTTTTATGTATATGAATTGCTTTAACAGAACTTTTGTAAAAAATAGCTTTAATATGAAAAAAAAATTACAAAATAAAGCTTCTTTTTAAATTTTTTTTAGATCCCTTTAACATGCAAAGGTTTTATTAAACTAAGTAAAATTTCCATTTACACTGTCAGTCATAAAAACACATAATCATCAATCAAATTTCTACTGTTATTTCACAAATAATATCAATGACATTGATTAACTGTTAAATGTATCCCCCCCCAAACAAACAAACAAAAATACTGTACTGTGGTATAATTGGCTAAGAGGACAGAATTTTTTGTGGAAATGCTATGCGAGTTTAAAGCTATAATTAAACTGATATTTAGTGTTTCTGTCAAATTTCGCAGCCATCTACTAACCTTACACCTTCCAGAATATTTGGTCAAAGGTAAACAAGACTGAAAAAAAATGAAAAAGACTAAAAAAGACCCTGTTTTATAAGTTGGTCAGAATATTAACATTTTATCTAATATTGCAAATCTGGTTGATATACTCAAAGAATTTTTTTTCTTCTAGTTTGTTGCTACCGCAAGCATTTTTGGATACATTTTCTTCTCCACTCCAATTATCATTAGTTGAGTAAATTTTATCAAAAATAAAGTAATTGTAAAATAAATAAATAAATGAAAATTCCAAGTAGCAGTGAATCGTAAGTGTGCTAATTTGATACATTTTATATAATATTGTAAGGAAGAAGACAGCTTGAAAGAAAACTTAGAACCAAGTACTAGAATCCAGTAATTTACTTAATTCTAGAAGCTATAAAATCCTCCACTGCTGCAGTTAGTTAAAATCTGGGTTTTTCAGGTTCTTTAGATGCTCAAATTTAATGTTTTCCTTTTCTTCTTAAATACATAGCAGCAGTGAATATAATGAAAATATAACTTTATGCAGGGTTTTTATCAGAATTCATGATCAAAATTTATAGAGAGGATAAGGATAATAAGATGTATAGGATATAACATTTTAAAGCAACTTACAAATAAAGAGAATCAATAATAATGCATAATTACAAAGATCTGTCTTCATGAACCAGTTAAAAAACCACTTTTTAAAAAATACTAATATTAACTAAGTTTTAAACAATGGTTTGATTAAAAGTAACTATTGTTTTGCAAAATACACTCAACTGGAATTATTATGAAACATGTTTTATTTTGAGTGACCCACTTTTTGGAGAAGAATTCATCGTTTAAGGTAGAAAAATTAACTTCACATCTATTTTTTAAAGTGATTATTAACTGGTGCATGAAGACAACTTTTGAAACTCTGCAGTGCTATGATTCCACATCAACTTGGTCTAGTGGCAGATCCAAATAGGACTGACTACTGCTCTCTCTAGGAGGCACACTTAAATTTTTCTTCAATCGTAAAATTTATTTCATTTTTTATCAGATGGCAATTCTGCAATTATTTTAACAATTTTAAACATTTTAACAAAATAACAAAAGTAGCTCATAAAGTCCTTCCTAAATGACTTAAATAACAACCAGTTGCTACATTTCTAGTTAGAAGAAAAGCTTTTACTTTCCACAGCTTAGTATTGAATTCCTTCCATTTCACATATAAATATATTAAATTAAGTTTCAAGACTTTTTTCAGGGTGTTGTTCATATCAAACAAAATTGTTTTGATAAATTGTAATTATGGTTTTTTACAATGGTCAGCTGGAGCTGAAAACAAAATTTTATTTTGCGATATTCATACTCCATAAAATAAATAAAAACTTTGTGAAAAAAACACACATAAAAGGTTACTTCAAGGCATAACGATCGTTACGCCTTGAAGTAACCTTTTATGTGTGTTTTTTTCACAAAGTTTTTATTTATTTTATCTTTTAACACCAGCTTTTTGAGTGTTTATTTTCATTCATACTCCATATTGGTACAGAAAAAAATCTGCTACTGGGTGATAAACAATAAATGTTTTAATGAAGGTACTTGTTTTTAGTCATGCTATATTTATAAGCAGTATTAGAATTGCAGCAATGCTAAGCTAGAAACATATGTTAATTACTTTACTGTAAGAGATGTTTTGTAAATGAATTGTTCTTTAAAATGTTTTTGTCAAGATAGTCATCCTTCACAATATCACATTTAAAATTATATGGTTTTGGCAGTTTTTGGTAGACTTAAAAGCAAATGAAAATTTTATATTCAATGTGTATGTACTTGTTTTCTTTCCTTCTGATGTATACCGATTTCGATAGCTTAAAGTTTATTTTAATCAAGAATATTTTGTGATACTTCTAAATACATTTTTCTATCACATAGAACAAACTGTCTTAGAATACCGAAAAAAGTTTATAAATATGTCATAATATATGATTTTCAGGGATATTGTGTTTTTCCAGGCAACATAGCTACATTAACTAGATTTGTTTCTCTTTACATTGAGTACCAGCTTTATCTGCATCAATCAAGAGCTTATTTCTTTACTTTTTAATTAGGTTTGAGTAAGCTATGCAATCATTTAGGATTGGTAGAGCAACAAGACTCGTAAATGTATATTATCATTTATGATCAAACTATTCACTTCCCTAAGAAATCTTGACTGACTAAATTTTACATTCAATATAATGCACATTCTGCGTTCCTATTCAGTTTATATTACTAAAGTAAGAAAGTCAGTTTTTATTCAGAAATATCTTTTTTTTTACTTAGTAATAAAATACATGTACAAATTTTATATTTTGACGGCTGGTTGCATAAAAGTGTATTCATAGTTAATATATTTTTCTCGCACTGGAGCATAATCAGGAGTAAATGTTAGAGTTTTAATTTTTTCAAACAAAACTGCTGTATATGTTACGGCCAAAGCCTGAAGTTCGGACAGTTCGCGATTTGGCTGGCTGATTCGTGTTTTGGCCAAAGTCCAAAGTACTTGCAATTAATATTGTACATTCTACTTTGGCTGGCCATTTCGTTAAGTGGCTGGGAATCCTTGGCCAAAGCCCGAAGTGATAATGGTAGACTGAGCGGTATCTATTTGCCTTTGCAAAAAGTTTCATATTTTTTTAAGCGATATTTCGGGAGACAATGTGATCTGGGATCTTTAGCATTAGGTCTATGGAGCAGAAAAAGACTATGGATACCCCTTAAAGATAGTTGAAAAATGGAGTACTCAATTTGCCTTTATATTCATGCAAGTTACGCAACGCATTTACTCAAGATATAATTCATCATTTTGAAGGGCGCAAATCCAATATTCTTCACGATATCTCGTTGTTTCAGCGTATACGCTCACTGAATAATTTCTATTATGGCTTTAATATAAGAACAGAATAACATGAGATCATATTTTTATACATTACAAGCTTAGTTTTAACTCAGAAATGTCACTTATATTTGAACTCGTTTCTAAAACAATTGTACTTTTAAAAAAAAGAAAAAAAAACAGTACCCAGAAGTACTCATTTTTAAATACTTCATTTTTAACAGTGTGTAAAACAATCTGCTTTTGATTTCTTTCTTCCTACTTTAGGCGATCGTCCCAAGCCACTTCGCGAATCGGCCGGCCAAAGCCCGAAAAGATCAGACTTTGGCCGGTAAGTCTACAGCTACTTTGGTTAAAACATGAATTAGCCGCCCAGTTTGCAAGCAGCCCGATTTCGGGCTTTGGCCGTAACATATATATTGACAAATTATATTCATTAAAGTATGCAGTAACAAAGTATAACAGCTTTTTAATAACTTGAAAGAAGTCTAATTGTAATTACATAGTATTAGTAAATGCAATAATCAGTAATACTGAAGTAAACACGTAAAATTGAAATCAAGAAATTGTATAGTAAGATTATGTTAATTTTAACATATAAGTCATTAAAAACTTAAAAGTAAAGGTAAAGTAAAGTAGATTTTTGCATATGTGACTTTTATAAATTGTCTTGCAGTAAATTTTTCACATTAAGTTGCCCCCCCCCCTCCTCACCATCCAAAATTTGTCACATGTTTATGCCCTATGTATATAAAAATAATTTAGACAGAGTAAAGGTGCCTGAAAAGAGTAAGTATGTACTTTCAAATGCATGTTGTTTGTGGAGGGGTGAACTATAGTAGTTAATTTTTTTATAGTTGGTTTTCAATAGTTAATTTTCAAGAAACTGCACATACACCAAATGTGCATATTTTTTAAATGATGCTAAATCCTAACTAATATTATAAATGCGAAAGTGAGTTTGTTTGTTTATGACGCTTTCATGCCTAAACCGCTGAATCGATTAGGATGCATTTTGGTTTAGATATAGAGGGTACCCTGGAGTTGGTTATAGGTTAATTAGAATTTTAGATTTTTAATTACTTTTTTAATTATTAATTAAAAACCGTTTTTACATTGCCATGGTTGGCGAGTTTCGCCCGTATCAAATGATTAATGTTTTGAGCTAACAAGAATGCTATTACTTCAATAAATAAGCGCGCGTGCATCTGAAAAACATTAAATACCACGGAAATTAAGCCAGTTTTATGCCAAATCTATCTATCTGTAATAATAAAAATGAATGTTCTCCAGACAAATCTACAGAAACCAGAGCTTTGAAAATTTGAGCATGATTGAGCCCATAACTTCGGTAAAGTGCACCTGAGGCTCAAAATTTTGAAATTTTAACTACCTTTCAAACTATTAATTAAAAGCCGTTTTATCGCCCGCAAAAAATGATTTATGCTTTTGAAATAAAGCAGAAATTCTATTTGCAAAATCACAAGCATTTGAAAAACATGGAAATTATGTTGATTTTACGCCAAATTAAAAAGCATAAGTAAAGAAAGGGGTACTTACGTTTTATACCGGCGGTCCACCAAGACAAGCGATTTTTTGCTGAAATAAATGCCGGCACATGAAATTATTAATGCTTTTGAATACGATTGGCAACAGTTTAGCAACCCATTTGACGATAAAACAGTTTGGCGGGAATGACCGCTGGGATAATACGTAAGTACCAAGAAAAATCCAGATGTGTTTCTTAAAGTTCATAAATTTCCAAATCCTACCAATAATATAAATGTGTACGTTTGTGTGTTTTTGACTGAATCACACAAAAATGGTTGAACGGATTTGAAAAAATTTGTAATGAAAATAGCTTATGCCCTGGATTAACATACAGGCAGCCTTTCAAGCATACAGCATAAATAATTCTTTTACAAAGACACTCAAAATAATTCTAATGCATTGCGCTCTATGGACATTTTGTAGATACTAAACCGATTCTAAAACTTTTTTCACTGATTAAAAGTTACATTATTCCTGAGTATCATTGTTTGATTTTGGATTAAGACCGATTGACTGCACTAGGGTCCTAGGCCTATATGAAAAATTCCTCTGTGGAGGATTTTCTAAGGGATCCTAGCCCGTATTTATGCGAGGTTTTTTAGAAAACCATGGAAAACTGGGAGCGGCTAGGTCGACAGGCGCGACCAGGGTTTGAATCTGGCATCTCCCCTCTTGCAGTTTTGAGAGCAGAACTTCTTAGACACTGGTGGCATCCTAAGTGTTATAGGCTACCTTTAATGCATATATCACAGATAGTTCTTTTACAGGGATGCTAATAAGAATTACATTACGCTCTATGTGCATCTCTGTAAGTACTGAACCGATTCCTAAACTTTTTTTACTGATAGTAAGCTACACTATTCTTGAGTATTATAGGCTAAAAGTCATGCATGTAGCATAAATAGTTCCTTTACAGGAACACTCAAAATAATTCTAATACAATACACTCTCTGGGTATCTCTGTAACTACAGAACCGATTCTCAAACTTTTTCACTAATAGAAAGCTGCTCTATTCCTGATTAACATAGACTAAAATTCATGCATATAGCATAAATATTTCTTTTACAAAACAGTTCGCAAATACTGTCATAACTGTCTCTAATCGCCAAATGCCTGAAAAAAATCTAAATTTAATAACTCTGTGCATATTCTCTTATTTTAAATGAAGTATACTAACATGCATTGTACTTCATTTGAAACAAGTAAAAAGCAAATAATATTTAAATGCAGTTCCTTTTGTCGCAACAATATTTGTTATTCACACATGCTACATTTCTATCGGGACCTAATTCTAAAGCCGACGCAGACGAAGTCGCGGGTAGCAGCTAGTTGTATTATATGTCTTTATTATATTAAAAGTTCAACTTATGGTTCAATGTAAAAACCGTTTTTACATTGCCATGGTTGGCGAGTTTCGCCTGTATCAAATGATTCATGTTTTGAGCTAACAAGAATGCTATTACTTCAATAAATAAGCGCGCGTGCATCTGAAAAACATTAAATACCACGGAAATTAAAATTATTTCCACTAATTATTATTATTTGTATAATTTTAAATATACAAATTTTTTATTTTTAGTGAGGAAACTGGTATTTAATTGCAATTTAAATTACATTTTGGAGTGCAGTGAAAATTAATTATCTTACAGTTAATACTTTCCAACTTAGTTTTTTCATGATAGATACTGAACATGAAAAAACATAATTTTTAAAATTTAGAAAGTAACTACAACACAAACATTGAAAATTTTGAATATAATATTTTAAGAATAGAATAAAAAAAATTTCAAAAGTAAAAAAACAAAACCTTCTAGGAAAGGGGGAGGGGCTTAAAAATTTTTTTTAAGCACGCCCATTTTTATACTGGAGATAAATAGCTATGAACCAATGGACTTTTAAATTAGATTTAAGTATTTTCCTGTGATCATATTTAAAGCTGATTAATTTAGACAGAGCATCTAAAACAAAATCAAGATTCAAATTTCCAGAAGAAAATAATAAAACAAAAGTTTTTCATTAGAAACCCGTGTTTTAGGTCGGCTGGGTTTTAAGTTCAATAATTTGAAGCTAGACAGTTACACAAGCATCATCTGTGGGACAATGCATTCATGTAAATAGTTCAAACAACAATTTTTTGAGCTTTTAAAACATAAATTACACATTATAAAAAAAAATGTATAATTTTTTTTAGTCAAGTACATTAGCTTTAGCTGAAAATTAAAAAAAGATGTTGAAAAAAATTATAATGTATCAAAAATGTTTAAATTCTTGTGCCATATGCGATATCCCATGGATATTTTCTTCAAGAAACAAGCAAACACAGTGACAATGGCTCATGTCATTTACCAGTCTACCTGATGAAAGTTAACCAAGCTTTCTCCCATTCAGAATGTAAATGCAAAGCAATTTCTCATGAAATTGCTAAAGTGTTTATCCTTACATTCCTAAAAACGGAAAAGGGTGGGGGAGAACATTCCAAGTTGGCAGTTGCACATAATTGACTTCACATTATTTTTGTGATAACTGAGTTTGTATAACACACTCAATTTACCATAACTCACTGCAGCTGAAGCTGGGCATTGATAAATAACAAAAATTGAAAATTACCATTTTTAGGATCAACATAGAAGTCATGGCATTCCTTCAGTATTCTTTCATTTAGAGTTAGAGTAGCTGAATCAGCTGTATTTGTAGTTGCTCGCTGCTTCTTTACTCTTCCAGACATAACTATTCTTTATAACTACATTACAATAGAATAATAAAATATTTAAGAAGTAGCTTAAAAAACAATGAAATAACTTTAAGCCTCATATTCATTAACTGATAGTGAATAGAATTATTGTATAACTTATCTGTTGCAACCAAATTAGGTATACAGAGTATAAATATTTAAAAAAAAAAAAAAAAATCAGCTGTTCGAGCCTCGTCAGGGGGAGACCCCCCCTGAACCCCCCTAATTTTTTAGTTTCATTATTGCCATATTAAAACGATATTAATTGACTATGTCATTTTATCGCTCATCTTTCGCGTATTTCACCTGGTAACCCTATGTTGAAATATTTATGAGTGTAACCTATTTATAGAAAAATACATGTGAAGCCTATTCTACAGCTTACGAAATATTGTAACAGTAGATTAGAGCTGTTGTGAACTAATAGTATTTAAATACATGTTAAGCATATTCTACAGCTTACAAAATATTGTAACAATAGATTAAAGCTGTTGTGAACTAATAGTATTTAAATACATGTAAAATTATGTCGCTTTTTATGTCGCATTTTTGGGACACATTTTTCAATAAAAGGTGTTGAGAGATAAAATGACATAGTCATTAAAACAGCAAACACAATAATGGAAATGGCTAATTTGAAATGTACAAACAAGTACAACATTTACACAATAGGTTTTGAACATTTATTAGTTAAACTGGCTCATTGGTTCATCTTTTGAGATACTATCACTGCACAAAACACCACCTAGTGGTCATTATTTTAACTTTTTTTTTTTTTACTTCCTTGAGCACATTTCACGCTGTCCATATGCCAAATTTTGTCGCAATCTTCTTATCTGTTTCAAGCACTGCTTATGGGGGAAGCTTAGTTACAACCACCTTGCATATGACATATATTGAAACACATGGTTTCTTCTTTCTGGATAGTTGATGCGAATTTGATTTTGTTTTACAGCCCTGTATCATAAATAGTGTAGTTATCTCGAGTTGCCGCTAGAATAAATTTTGTTGAAAAATTGAAATTTTTTTTTTTTTTTTTAAGAAAGATGGAGTAACTTACAAATGATGGGCCTAATTGTGAAAATTGACGCAAGTACTTTTGTTTATCTGAATGGTTTTTGACAGCTTTACTTTCAGAAATGTTTTATAAATTGAAGAGAGATGAAATAACCTGCTCATGCTGGGCCTAACGGTGAAAGCTGACAAAAGCACTTTTGTTTATTTAATTGGTTTTTGGCAGTCTTACTTTGTGAAAAGACTATTTAAGGATTTTCAAGCAGCTACACTCTGAGATCACTAGGCCTGCCCTCACTTGTCAGATATTTTTTAACTTTTTAAGCTCCATGGTTAATATCATTTCACTTGATAATGATTATTAGTAGCAGATTTTTTAGTTTTTAATCTAAAACAAATGAGTGGACCTATTCAGTGCTGTTTGCTGCCTGGTTCGAAACCATGGCATGTCCGCCGACCTAACCGTTCAGTGTTTTCCGTGGTTTTCTCCGAAACTTTGTGTAAATACGGGTTAGGACCCCTTAAGAAGTCTCTCACGGAGGGCAATCCCAACTCCCGGCTTAGATCCCTAGCATAGATAATTGGCTGTAAACCACATTTTCATTTTTTTCACTGCTGTTCGGGTCCTCTAATGATGCCAGTGATTCTGCATAACCCTCTGCCCAATTATTCACATTTACCATAATACATTATCAATAAATATCATTTTATATAAACCAGAGGCAGAAAATCTTGAAACTTTACATGCCTGTTTGGGCATGTAACCTAAAATAATACATGCCTAAAAAATATTACTGCGTTTTACTACTCTATAAAATTTACATTATTCAGACTATTTGCACTGAAAGAAAATGTTGCAACCACAAACCGAAACAGTATGGATACTTAAGATTAATTAACACCATGGCTATTAATATGTATGTAAGCTTTTCCTGGAGATAGCCAATGATCAATTGCTAATGTGGGATCAAATTAAAATAAAAAAGGCAAAAATACAACTCCAAAGAATGTTTATTGAGATTTCTGTTAGGACATAGATAAAATCGCTGAAATAAAAATGAAAATTTATTATTATTATTATTATTATTATTATTATTTTGTACCAAATTTTGAAAAATTGATGACATTTAAAAAATCTGTATATAATTCTGTTTATTTATTTTTTAAAGTAATTTTTGAATCTCTTACAGCAGATTTTTTTACATGCCCAATTAGGCATGTGGGGGAAAAAATGCATGCCCCGGACATATCGGGCAATAGATTTTTCCAGCCCTGCTATAAACTATGTAAACTACCGGGTGATCCAAAAGTCAGGACAAACTTTAAAAATTAATAATTTTCGAAAACGGAATCAAGATATAAAGATACGGTTTGCACCAAACGGATGGAAAAGAAACCGGGTTTTGTGTAGCAACGAAACAAAATTAGTTCTGTTAGCAAACAACAGATGGCGCTATAGTGCTTTATTTCACCAAAAAGTGATTAACAAATGAAAAAATGTTGACAACTTACAAGTCAGTTTAGTTACAGTTAATCGGTACTACAGTAAATTTTCAATGTGCTGCCCATCATTCAGAAGTACAGTTGTGAGACGAGTCACCACACCGTTCACAGCATTTAGTAGCATTTCTTGCATTACAGGCGACCCATTTTGGCAGATGGCATCTGTCAGTGCTGCTAGTGATGCCGGTTGGTCGTGGTACACTTTTGACTTCAAGAATCCCCAGAACCAAAAGTCACAGGGCGTAAGATCGGGAGATCTTGGAGGCCATGATTGATTAAAGCAGTGACTGATTATGGGATCCTCCCTAAATGTTGTGCATAGCAGATGTTGCACAGGCAGAGCAATATGAGGTGGTGCTAAATCTTGCACAAAGGTGACTGTTTGAAGTGCCTGTCGCACTTGCAGTTCAGGAATAATGTTGTTCTGTAACAGTGCTGCATATCACTGACCAGTGACAGAAACTGCTTTGAAACCAGTCCGTGTGACTTCCTTGGAAAAAAATGGACCAATTATGAAATCAGCAGTGAAGCCACACCAGACTATCACTTTAGGCCATTGCAAGGGTACCTCAACAAATACATGTGGATTTTCTGTGGTCCCCACTGGACAATTGAGGGTGTTAACCGCGCCAGAAAGTGTGAAATGCGCCTCATCTGTCCAAAGCACAGTGTGAAGCCAGTTGTGCTGCTCTTCCATTTTATTAAATACCCAATTGGCAAAATCTCGATGAGAGTCGAAGTCAGGAGGTTTCAGTTCTTGGTTATGTTGCAACTTATGGGGATACCGTTTCAGAGTTATTTGCAGTGCTCCCCACACACTTCTGTACGACACCCCTGTCTGCCTGAAAACTTCTCGGGCATTGCTCTCCCCATGTGCAGAAATTGCCGACATGTATTGCATCGTTTGCTCCACTGTCGTGACAACAGCAGTGGCTGTTGAGGGACGACCACTTCTTGCACGTGACGCCACAGATCCGGTAGATTCAAATTTCTTCACCATTTTGATCAATGCAGAAGGCGTTATTGGTCCTTTTCTGCCTCACACGTCCTTCATGTAGCGATATGCTCGCAATGCCACTGTGGCACTTTCTGCATTCTTATAATAAAGTTTGACTAAGAGGGCTTTCTCAACTATGGATGGCATTTCCATGCATATAAGGTTCGACTACCATTACCAGCTTGAGTTGCTCTCTTTTATATCGCTTATCACTTTGCATAATCCTATATCAGAAATCCGACAGCGCCATCTGTTGGACACCAAGAGAACTATTTTTATTTCGTTGCCACACAAAACCCGGTTTCTTTTCCATCCGTTTGGTGCAAACTGTATCTTTGTATCTTGATTCCATTTTCGAATTACTAATTTTTAAAGTTTGTCCTGACTTTTGAATCACCCGGTATATCAATGCAATTAACTTTATTTATGATATTAAGATGGACAGCGTTAAATTTTGACTAACTATTGAGTCTGAAAAAAGAATTTTTCATAAAAATATACAGGATTTTAGAGCGTTTAAGGGAGACAGGGAATTTTGGACGATCCCATTAACTCCCATATTAAATTCCATTTTACATAATTTTTTCTTACTTGTAAATTTGATTTTGATTATGTTTAGTTTACACATAGAAAAGGAATCTCAGATGACACATTCTCAAATATATGAAACATATAATGTTCAATATTTCAATAAATTATATTTGATAAAGAGCTGAAATCCAGTGGATGAATTTCATATTTTATTGAAATATTAAATGTTATCAACTTTGGATACATTTAAGAAGGTGCCATCCTTGATACTTTTTCTAAATACACAAAAACAGAATCAAAATCGGAGTTATAAGTAAGAAAAAATTATGCAAAACAGATTTTAACAAGGAATCAATAGGATTGTCTAAAGTTCTCCCTCTCCCTGAATCAGGGGTTGATAGAGGAATTTTTTCAAGGGTCCCATTTTTGTGAATTTTAATGCTTAATTTGGGGAATTTCAACACTTATTTTTGTGAATGTCCATACTAATTTTTAATAAAGTCACTTTATTATCAAAACAATTGATGGACTATATTCCGTAGCTGGTGCTTTGTTTACATATCACTGTTTGTGTTTACGTTTCATTGGTGAACAATCTGGCACCTGGGTGGGCGATGCACTGCCGAAGTGAAGTGCCCTGCCGGTGGTAGTTGTGACTGGCAACCATAAATAATACGTGTATCGTATCATCAGTTTGGGAATTTGAAATTGTTTCATGTTATTGATGGAAGGGAATGAAATATGTTATGTTAATATATGAAAAGAATGTGTGTGTTTGTTAGAAATAGGGTGTGAATATAAAGTTAAATAAAAGAAAGCATGCTGGTGTTACATTATAAGCCGGTGGGTGTTGGGGGTATTTCTGAGCGGTTATTTAAAAAAAAATAAAATAAAGGTAAGTGCTTTTTTTTTAACGAATCTTTGCAATATTTAAGGTTTTTAATGTGAATTTTAAATTGATATTGGATGTGTTTATGTTTTCGTAAGTGCTATTTACGTGCTAATCATACTGACTTTATAAGAGGTGTACAACTAGGTTGTTTAACCCACCAATGTTTTTTTGAGTTCAAAACGGGCCAGTGTTTGCCCAGTTTACATTAGCTGTATAACTAGGTTGCTGAATTCACTGAGGTTTTTTTAGTTAAAAACGGTCCACTGGTTGCATAGTTTACATATAGCTATACAACTAGGTTGCTGAATCCACTGAGGTTTTTTTAGTTAAAAACGGTCCACTGGTTGCATAGTTTACATAGCTATACAACTAGGTTGCTGAATCCACTGAGGTTTTTTTAGTTAAAAACGGTCCACTGGTTGCATAGTTTACATAGCTGTACAACTAGGTTGCTGAATTCACTGAGGTTTTTTTAGTTAAAAACGGTCCTCTGGTTGCATAGTTTACATAGCTGTACAACTATCGTCTGTTCGCGGAAACGAGAGAACGAAAGTAAACAAACGGGTTACCAAAGAATTACATATTTTTTCACCAATCTCTAGTTTGGAGTTAAGAAAGGTTAAATGCGCCTAACAGCGTAAATGGAAGAAAGCAGAAATTCATACTGTGTTTGGCGCTTTGGCAAAATGCCAGGTGCTTACTCTTCGCCAGTTTACATGTGCCATTATTTAGTTTCGTTCTCTCAACTCGGTGAACAGACTATAGGTTACTTAATACACTTAATAATAATAATACTTTTTTTTAGTTAAAAATGGTCCACTGTTTGCTCATTTTAAATTGCCTGTTACTGAATTTGCAGACGTTCATTTGGTTAAATATGGACGTTGTATTTTGTTTTAATGTTTTTGTACATGGAATATATATGCAATTTTAATGTGTTAAAATACTTTGACTCTGCTGATCGTGCAAAATGGTTAGCGACAGTCGCTGGAGCTTGGCAAACGCCAAGCTCCAGCGACTGTCGCAGTGTTTACATGGGTTGCGCACCGGCTTGTATGATTTTACCCAATTGATAAAACAAATTAAAATATAGGATAAAATGCCAATGAAGGATTGTTTTAATCATGTGTATTTTTGTGAAGGGGCCATTTTAAGCAATTCTAATTTTGTGAAGGAGCTGCAAAATGAACCCAATTTTCATCTTTTCTTAAACTGTCTCAGTTTACTTTATTTCTTCATAAACTGAGGTACGATGGTGAATCTATGGTATACAATGCTTTAATTCTCACTCTGAAAAATGTTGCAATCTTAGTATTGTTACTATTCATAAAAAGGACTACAAAAGTGATTTTATGAGTAGTAAAGATGTGAAAGGACTGCAAAACAAACTTAATACAATAAAAACCGAAAATTCATTTAGAAAAATAAGCAGCTTATAATAGTAGGCATGCAGAGCAAACACGTGACTGATTTTTTCAATAAATAAAATTAAACTGCTAAAAACTACCTCCCCCATTTAGCTAATTATTTTTTTTAAAGTTGAAGCAATTTAATAAGGAAGCTAAATGCATTTATTTTTATCATTTTTAATGTGTGTCAACATATTCAGCAATCATATATAAAACACATGCATTACATGTCAAGTTTTTAGATTACATGATAGATTTCTTTGCCACACTCCTCTATAGCAGGCACTCCCCGTTAGCGGACATAAATAGTGGTCCCAATGGTGTACACTATTGAGAGGTTGAAAGATTACAGGAAATCATTATTATCCACAAGCTTATCTAGAGGGTGGTAATGCCATGGCATAAACAAACTCGATTCATTTAGCAAAAGAACGCGAATCAGTTAACACAAAAATATTTTTAAGTTTTCTATTATATTACTTTAATAAATAACTTTTTTTATACTCGAATTTTAATGCATTAAGACCCTTTGCAGTATATCTAACATTCATAAAGTTTGTCTAAACGACGATTCATTAAAACATTATGTTATATAAATTAACAAAGGCCAAAATCCTCATTAAGCATAGAAATTAAATACCCAGACATAGCCCATTAGCATTACGGAAAATACGTATTTAAAATCTCACAAAACTAGAAAGAAGGAAACCAGATCTAGTTCACCTAATGGAAGAGGGCGTAATTCTAAACTGCCTAATCTTCATATTATAACATGAACAGGTATGATGACAGAGACATGATATTAATAGAAAATTTAGATTCACATGCACACTCGCTACAGAAGTAGCGGCACATTTCTGAAAAGTTGAATGAGAATGGAATCAATCACTTTAATAATTTATAATTTTCCTCATTTCTTTAGAAGGCAACATATAATAAACTTACAATATAAATAAATATTTACATAAAATTTTACGTACTATGTTATAGGAAAATAAATAAAGGGATATTTAAATCAATTGCTTTAATGTTGCCAATCCATTCCATATTTTCCAGGTCCTTTATTTCCAAGGTGAAAAAAAAATACCTGCCATGAATCAAGTTAATTTTAAAAAATATATATCAGCTTATAAAAATTAAATTTGACCTGTTTCAGAAATAGTAATAAAAAATATTACAGTTTTAATCTTTCTACCATTCTCAATGGGTTTCCGATTCCATAACCGAGGGCACGACCACTTTTGAGACACGTGATCAAACTGGTCTTCTCAAACTTCAACCCATGTTTGTACTTAATAACTGTCTTTTGCAATGGCAGAGGGGTGGTTTGGGAGGTCAGAACCCTCCCCCCCCCTTTTTTTCTTTTACCAAAGGTCCTTATTCTTGGCAATGAGAACCGGGCCCACAAAATATAAAGGTCTTGAAAACTCTATATTAGGATTAATTCATTAATTCTCTTTCTAGCTTAATTTATAAAATATTCTGTCTGTGGGTGGGTTAATGTTCTGCGTTTCCGCCTTTAGGGCAGACCCGGATACGCCCACCGGGAACTTAGGAATTTCCCCGATGGGCCGGTCACATTAATATATATTGTATTTATACAAACAAGGTATGTACAATGTGTATGTGTGCTAGAATAAAGTGTTAGTGGGCCACCGTTTACATGAAATTCCCGGATAGGCTGAGTGGGCTATAGTGGGATAGGCTGACTCCGTCCTTGCTTCGGGTATGTACTTTCAGCTTTAAAGTGTACGAACTGAAAATAAAAAATTGATTATAACAGGGTTTCCCTTACGGAAAAAAACTGCATGAAAATTTCTCACCCTTTCCCCCAAACTGAGTGAGATTTTTATAAAATGGGTGAGAATTTTTTGCTAATAGATTTGGGTTGGGTAAATATCCAGTGGGTAAGGTATTTATTTATAAATACCCAAAGTCAAGGTATTTTATGATTTTTAGTTATTTTTATTGAGTGTAACTGGACCTCAAGTCTAAATCAGATACATGCAATAAAAATAACGCAGTTTAAGATGCCCCAGGATCAGAATGTTCCCAGGAACCCCCAGACCCCCCTTTTTTTTTCTTTCATAGACTTTAGTTCTTGAGAATCCACTTTTGCACTCAGTGTTCTTTATTATTATTTTTTTTTCTTTGAGAAAACCGATTTGTAGGGTGCGCGAATTTCTCGCAGTAATAATTTTTTAATGCGAGAAAACGAAAAAAAATGCGAGATTCTCGCGCTCTAGTGAAAACACTGTTATAATGTGTAAGTAGTGAAAAGTGATATAAAATAACCAAACAATAGGTCTTAAAAGAAAATTCTGTTGGTAAGTATACATTTGAGAATTTTATTTTTATTTATTTATTTTTCGTTATCTTCATGAGAATATCATTTCTCAGGAAAAAAAAAATATGTGCCAATAAATTCTAAAAACTTGGCACACTAGAATATAAATATGTGATAATTATTATCCTTGTAAACTGTCTATTTAAATTAATTTATTGAATTCCTTTTTTATTGAACATAAAATACTGTGGCTGTGGGTGGGTATATAATTTGGTTATTCCACGGACGAATACGCATTTTGAGCTTAAAAATGCACAAACTGAAAATAAAAATCGATTAGAAATAGCAAATTTGAAGTAAAATCTCATCTGAAATAATTAAATAATTTGTATTCATAAATTAGCAAACAAATTTCTGCCAGCACGAAACTATATTTTTTGTTATTCCCATAAAAATATTATTCCTCGGGAATACAGAAAAATGTGTCAGTCAATTTCAAAAGTTTCCCACAAAAGATTTATAAATAATTATTGTTCTTGAATCTTGCATATTTGGGTTAATTTAATAATTTTCATTTGAATTAAATTCATAAAATATTATGGCTGACTTTCTAATTCCAAGCAGTTTTCCCTACTGGGCGAGGCGCGATTAAACTTAACTTAAAGTTGGTTGAAGAAATATTTTTTGATATATAAAAACAATTCGCAGTAAAAAATAGATTAAATTTTTGAAGAAAAGTAATGCTTCCATTGCATCCATATACCATACGCCCGTGCTTTATGAGCACAAAAGTTCTCGATTTCCAAGAAAGGAAACTAATTTTACCTTTTCGCTAAAACACTTTTTGTCAAAATTATCTTCTTATTGCAAAGTGTAAAAGCAGTCTCTAGTATGTTGGTCTATAAACTAAATACTGAAGCGTTAGTAAACGAGACTCTTGCTGAAAAATTGAGACATAGTAGCATTTACTTCTTATATTGTCTTCATCATTATGATATGAACATGTCTAATACATTCAGATATGTTCTCATTAAAGGAAAATAAGTACGCTAGAGCGTTGCAGTAGTCAGATCGATGCTCAGCAGTGACGGGTTGTGACCCGTTTCAGTGGCGGGGCCCGAAAAAAAAAATAGTGCCAATTAAAATCGCAAAAATATATATACATATAGAACAACCTATCCCCATGTGCACACAGCGTAAGTATTTAAAATTTATCAAATGACAAATAATTATCGAATTTACAATACAACTTTTGCTACTTTTTACCTAGTTATGTTAAATTGAAAAGTTTACTTTGTTACTAAACAAAAAGCCACATTTAAATATTTAATAATTATGTTCTTTATAGTTGCCTGTTCATAATTTTTTAGATGATTTATTTATTTTTAAATAAATATCAACATATATATAAAAAAAATACATTTATTCATCGCTTTTCGTAAATCAAGAAAACAAAAGAGAAAAATATCTGACTGCACTGCAAAAATACGATCACGCAAATAAAAAATGATTTCTTCCTAAGCGGAAAATTTCGCTAATAGCTTACACATATAGCATATACATATGCAACATTTTCTATGTTATTATACTGTTAACTTTGTTCAAAAAGTTTTCTTAAAATAGGAAAATAGAAGGTTTGCACTTAAATAAACGTGTTCAACAACCAGTTATGAACTAAACAAAAATAATATTTTTGTTAAAAATTGTCTACTATCTTTAGTCTGATATCAGAGTTTCAGAGTTGGATTTCCAATATGAACTTTTTGAAGAAAAAATTATGCGAATGTTCACTTTTAATAATTTCTTAAAAGGCAATGCATTTATACTTACTCAAGTCGCTTTATACAATTAGCTTTTTTCAGAATTGGCATATGTATTAAAGAGTTTGGAATGAAAAATTACATTTAGCGAGTTTTGGGAAAGTCGGAAACATGATCAATAGCAAAGATTTCATACCATCAATTTCGGTTATCTATATATGATTTTTAAATTATTGTGAATTTAATAATGGTGAGCAATAAATATATTGTCTGAAGAAAGAAAGCTATTTTCAAATCAAAAGGTTTCGCCAACGATTTCCATCATTTTTCTAAAAGAAAGTTGAAATAAACAAATAAGGCGATTACAAAATTATAATAATAACATTTTCCCTTTTAGTCAATGTGGTACTGCTTTAAAAAGGCTATTTTGCAATTTTTTCGTAATTAAACAGTTTGCATTATCCCTCCTTTAGAGGTATTTGCTCAGTATTCCTTATCTCCATCTGAACAAACCAGACTCTTTCTAGACCCCTTCTTTCAAGGAGCAGGCCAGTGAGAACAATAGAGAAGGCCCTGGTCAGGGTCTACACGCTAATTTGTTTACCGCTGTGCTGCTTTACGATAGAAGTCAGCAACGGTATTTCCAGAACAATTAACGATGCAACAAAAAATATTTCGTAAAAGCTGAATGTTTTTTAATACAGATAATTTCATATTACAATTTGTGGTGTTTTGTGTTAAAATGTGCTCAAATTTTATTAATAAATGTGCACTGTTACAAATATTAAATTTTCGATATCTTGCTTCTATTTTTATGGCATGTTGCATGAACTTACTTTTGTAAGTAAAAATAGTAATAATTTTTTTAAGAGACGCTTTTTGCTGTCGAAAATTGAATTATATGTAGAAAGCATCTGTCTTTCCTTAAATTTATGAAGATCTCGAACGCAAAGTTGCAATATACTAGTATCATATTTTGTGTTTAATCGTTATTATCGATTTCTAAGGAAACAAGCTAATTTCATCTTCTCCCTAAAACATCTAAATTATTTTCTTATTGCAAAGAGTGAAAGTAGTCTGCTATTAAGGACGGCTCCAGACTGAATTCTCGGAGGGGGGCATTGAACTCTTTACATATGTCTATAAATTGTTCAAAATGAAAATTGAACGTATGAAATTGTGAAGTATGCGAATCCAAATTTCTTAAACAAAATTTCGAAAGGGGCCACAGCCCCCTCCTCAGCGAAAGCCGCTTTTTGCTGCTACCCTATGACACAGGATTGCATTTCTAGATAGATTCGGCGCTGAATGCAACAATTAACATTACCTTTATTTTATACTAGCTAAAGTACCCGTCCTTGACGGGTCAGTGAATGCAAATTTCCAAAAAGCAAGATTTTTCGTCAGCATTTTAGGAGTACACAGAATGGATGTAGTATGTTGCCAAATTAAAAAAAAAAGTTATAATTTTTATGTATTGTGAAAATATTACAGGTTAGAGAGTAACTAAGTAATATTATTTCATTCGCTTTAGTCGTAATTATTTGATGCGCGAACGAATATTTACGCATACTGAAATAATTTTCGCAAAATCTCAAAATCTAATCTACATTTTTGAAAAATTTGAAGCCTAGAATTTAAATTGAGTGACAACCTATCATGTCACCCAATTTCGCGTCATTCCCTGCAGTCTTTATTTCGTGATATTGGCACACAATTTCAGCATTTTAAAACGATTTTCGCAAAATCTCAAAATGTAATCAAAATATTTTAAAAATTCAACGCCTATAAATTAAGATTAGCAACTACCTATCATATCACCAAATTTCGTATCATTCGTATTAGTCGTTATTACGTGATGTTTGAAGAAATATAAACGTATTTTGAGAGAATTTTCACAAAATCTCAAAATCTAATAAAAATGTTTAAAAAACTGGACACCTATAGTTTATATTGAGAAACCATCTATCATGTGACCAAATTTCATATCATTCGCTTTAGTAGTTATTACGTAATGCGTGAACAAAGATTCACTCAGTTTTAAACGATTTTCGCAAAATCTCGAAATCTGATCGATTTTTCTTAATTAGATGCTTATAGTTTAAGGTGAGTGACCACCTATCATTTCACCAAATGTCATTTTTTCAAGTTTGCGGTTATTACGTGGTGTGCGAACACAAATTTACGCAGTTTGAAATGATTTTCGCGAAATTTCAAAATCCAATCAAGATTTTTTTTTAATTCGACGCCTATATTTTAAGTTGAGTGACCACCTATCATGTCACTCAATTTCATATCATTCGCTTCAGTCGTTTTTACGTGATGCTGGAACACAAATTTACGCAGTTTCAAAGGATTTTCGCAAAATCTCAAAATCCAATCAAGATTTTTTTTAAATTCGACGCCTATGTTTTAAGTTGAGTGACCACCTATCATGACACCCAATTTCATATTATTCGCTTCAGTCGTTTTTACGTGATGCTTAAACAAAAAAAGCGTCACGGACAGAATGACAGAACGACAGAAGGACAGAACGACAGAATGACAGAATGACAGACAGACAAACTTTTTTTTGAGGGTCGTATCGGATTCCCGGGTGCTTGAAACGGATAGAAATCGCAAAATTTTTGAATTCCAAGAAATGTACAGACAAAAGTCTAATTTTATTTATATAGATGCTACCTTACGACACAGGTCAGCAATAATAAGTGAATTAAAAGCAACTTAAAAAAACTTTAAATTAAATGTTACTGTAATTGTAAATTAAAAAAAAAGAAATTCATTTGTAAATGCTAAAAAAACCCTTTTTTAGATATAACTGGTTTAAAATTATTTAAAACTCATTTCTTAAAATGTAAAATATTGGCTATTTATAAATGTGATTAAAATTAATGGTTAATTAGTTTTTGTTAGAATAGTTTTAATAACTGCATTTATACTATTATTGATATTGCAAAGTTTATTGCCCCTCACCAACTTCAGTTATGATTGAAACATGTCTGTACAGATTTAATAAGAAAATCTGAAACTTTCTACATCATCTCATTAGCATATGGGTATATTTTACTTATTGGGGATTTTTGTAAGGAGGCTGTATAAAAAGTAAAAGTTTGTATTTATTTACATTTAATCTGAAAATTTTATTCGATACCATAAAATAACTATGGATTCATTCTATATGCCTTTGATCAACATTTAAAGAAGGAGACCATAGGTCAGTGTTTATAGGCCACCCTCCATAATAGCGATTGAAAGTGATTGTGATTTTTATTTAATACTAGCTGAAGTACCCGTTCTTCGCACGGGAATGAATGGACTTTTGGATATTACGATTTGTTGTGATTACTATTTGTTGTAATAAAGAAATATAGCAAAATGGATATCGCGCTATATAGTGTTCAATAATCATGCATACCGAATTTCAAGGCAATCGTTTGTACGGTGCAGAAGGCGATGCGGCGTAGCGCAATCTAGTGGCCAGTTTTAGCAAAACGGATACGGCGGAAATATTCTTCGCATTCAGATATCGATGAATACGTAATTTCAGGACGATCGGCTGGACAGCCCTGAAGTTCATGTGTTGACGCGACATCTAGTGGCAAATTATATAGGAAAATGGATAGCGCCAAACTCTTCCCCGTGTTCAACTATCTATGTATACCTATTTTCATAGCGATCAGTTGCACAGTCAAGAAGTGATGCACTGCAGCGCGATCTAGTGGTTAATTAAAGTAATGATTTGCTACAGTGCCGTCAAGTGGCGAGCTATAGCAAAATGGATAACGCCAAAATATTCTCATTGTTCAAATACCTATGTATACTGATTTTCAAAGCGACCGTTTGAATGGTCAAGAATTTGGCCTGCTGCAGCGTCATCTAATGGCGAGTTAAAATAATAATGCATTGCAGTGCCATCTAGTGGTGAGTAACATCAAAAGTAACACAGTTAGAATATATTCTTCGTGCTCAAATGTGTAAGTATAAAATATTTTATGCCGATCGGTCGAACGGTGTAGAAGTTGATGCGTTGCAGCGCCATTTAGCGGCAAGATACAGCAAAATGGATAGTGAAAAATATTCTCCCTGTTCTAATATCCGCGTGTACTAAATTTCATCGAAATTGGTTGGTCGATATTCGCATAGCAAACGGCTAAACGGAATAGAATTCGACGTTCTGCTGCGCCACCTAGTGGCAAGTTAGGGGAAAACGGATAGCATAAAAACCTTCTCCATGATAAAAGGTGAACCAAATTTCATGGTGATCGATGAAACGGTGCTGGAATTTTTCAACCTCATACACACATACCAACATTCATTTTTATCTTTAACCAGTGTTATTATATATACCAGTCTCAAATAAAATCCAGTTTCAAATGCAGGCCTCGCCAAATTGCCACTACACCATTTTGCAAGAGTTTTTCGAGGGAATCATTCGAAGCATTGACTTAGCAGCAATCAAAATGGGAAATGGTTCGACCGCCAAACAGTAAAGCAGGCATATTTTTTAAATTATCAACTATAACGTGTTTTATTCATCGTTACCTTGATCGAAGACTTCAATTTTCTGAAATTTGGCGGAATTCCACCAAGTTAAATCAATGTACTCAATTGGCGAGTTTTCTGAAGCTAGATCGCTTGAAATGCCCTAATAACTGCATTATATCTGCACGGATAATTGAAATTTAAAGCTGTATTCTAATAAAACGTACACACTTGTTTTCAAAAATGCTATTTCCTTCAGCTCTCAGTACATTGCGCCAAGCCTAAAACTGTGCAAACCGCTAAAAGTACCCTCTCATTAAATTGCGCCAAGCGCTAGAATCATCTTCTGAAAATCGCATATCAACCATTTTATTTTTCGCCAAATTAAAAAGTTGCACATTTTAGTCTCGGAAAATTTCCAAATCCTATTTTTAATTTGAGTATAAAAGATTTCATTCCTGCTCTGATTTCACATGCACACGATATTTTAATTAAAAAACAGCCTTACAAATATTCTAAACAGAAAAAAATGATTATTCTTTTATTTCTAATTCAAGAGTCTAAATCATTTAATAAATTCGCCAAGCAAGGCAACCTCGATGCTTATTTATCACTTTTTCACTGCAGGGATTACAATTGCGGTATTGCGGTAAGCAAAAATTGGTGTTTTTGACGGGTTTTTTTTAATCAATATCTCCTAAACTAATTCGAATTTCGAAAAAATCGCTTCGAAGTGTGTCAGGACCCGACCGGGAGAATTTCCGTACAAAATTTGGTAGGTCTACGATCACCCGTCTGCGAGCTACGCGAGACACAGGCAGACAAACTAACGGACTAACGGACAGATTACCCATTGCTTTATTTATATAGATTAAAAATATTAAACTTTTTACTTACACTGAAAATTGTCATGAAAGTTATTTAGGTTTTGTGGTTCAGGCAGATCTACACAAGGGTTGTCTGCTTAATTGAGGCATGCCTTGTGCGGTGGACTTTTAGAGGCACGATTTTAAGGGACTTTCTGCAAATTGAAAAACGCTATTTGTAGGTTCCGAACTTTTCGCTTTTCATTAATTTCGCTCGTGAGAGTTAGAAGGAATAAATATTATGTTCACGGGTCATATTATTCACGGTTAATATTATTTCCAGGGAGGTGCACCAAGGACGGATTAAAGGGGGGGGGGTCGGCGGGGGGGGGCCGAATGCCACGGTGTATGGATGAATGTGTATTTGAATGTTCTAACTAACACTCCCCCCCTCCTCAGCCGCAAAAGGAATGAAAAACGTTCCACTGTTAATGTTCAAATATACCATAACCAACATTGAGACAGTATTTGTAGCGTCTAAGCGGCGACTGAAAGTTTTGCAATGAGGCTCTCGTCTGAGTCAACTGGAGTCTTGGTAAATGATTGCCTTGAGGTGGCCCCCAAAGAAAAATTCGATACTTGATTAATCTAGTGAACGTGCTGGCCAAGTGAATAGTTCAACTTGTCCTATCCATCTGGGGGACAAAGATGACAATGAGGTAATAACGTACATTATTAGGGAAATGGGTTGGAGTCCCATCGTGCTGAAACCATCCACACTTTTAATTTAGAACCCCACGTTTCTATGCAAAAAAATGCTTCTTTGTATAGATTTTAAATACCTTTAAAGTTTGGACCACGAATTTCTGCATACATATAAAATATTCGACTATTTGACGTTCGAAAGAAGAAGAATCTTGACTGGAGAATGTAGCATCAATATATGTGAAATGAACATCGACATAATATTTCGTTTCAGCTGAAAAACCCAAAATCATAAACTATTAATTTAGCCTAATTAATAATACCTTAATTTAAGTATACTACTAATTAATTATTTAAATTACATTCAGTTTTAGTAACATTGTTTTATATTTAAGCAGATGAATTTTCCCAGAAAAAAATTGAGGCGTACTGTACTTTGTCTGGCATTGATGTATATATCAATTTTTGGCTTAGGGGCCCCACCATGGCCGAGTGCGTAAGGCACTGTAAATAGTAGACGGATAAAGTGTGAAGGTCAATAGTTCTGGTCTACCACGCGTATGTTAATCCAACTGTTAGCAGTTTTGGTCGGTTTTCTCTAGATTTCACATGAATACGCGTTAGAACGCCCTAAAAAGACCTCTGCCCAAACCTAAGGCAACCCCCCTCGCCCTTGAAAGTGCAGGTTTGCCTTAACCCATTTATGCCTAGTGTCCCTTTTTTGGGACGGCATTTTCGCTATTAGTCGAAAACGTTATTTATTTTTCCTAGCCTTTATTCATGAGTATTGAGCCTCAACTCTGCAAAATATTTTAACATGACCCAGTAGGATGTTGATATTTCGTTTTTTATGCATAATGATTTTAAAAGAAATCATCCCTTGTTCAAGAAGTTGACATCAGAAATTTATCTATTATTTCTGTTACCAGTAAAAATCGAAAAAAGTCGCAAAAATACCCAGGCACAAATGGGTTAAATGCAGTACAGTACACTTGGCTTAGAAGTCATCTTCATGTTAAAACAGAGTCCAAGTTTCGAAAGTGATACAGTGATGCCTTCACTTGATATTTCAAATCACCATGTGAAAAAAAATCAAAATACAAATTTTCATTAATTTTCAAATAATAGAGTTTAAATCTCTGAAAAATTACCTCTCGAATGTTAAAGAGAAATGTTGAGCTTTAAGCCTTAATTTCTTAAATAATTGCATTTAATCATAATTATTTCAAAATATTTTACACAAATGTACAATGGTAGAAAATATTAAACCATAAAAACAGGTCTAAAAAGCTAATTTAATGTGACAATTACGTGTAAAATCACAAAATATCACACACACATTAAAACTGTTTTTTTTTCTTTTACTGTCCTGAGTGTAAAAAAAAAAAAGTACTTATGCAGGGTGAATCTAAACTCTTGTGCAAAACTTTAAGGGGTGATAGGGCACATAATAAGGAATCAGAATCACATAGCAATGTGGGGTCGACAACATCGTCTTCGTGTAGCTGTTAATAATTACTTTGGATAAAAGTGCCGAAACAAGAGTTGAACTTTCTGACCAGTGTCCTTCAGAAACTAATGTATTTTTCCCCCGAAAAAGAAGACTAAAATAGATAGTTTAAAAATTCTATTTTATTTCATGGGTGAAATTTTTGGAGACGAGTCTATTTTTTATGAAACTTGGTTAAGAAATTAAACGGACACTTCAATACTTTTCCCAAAGTGATTATTACCAGGTAAGTTAACCCATTTGTGCCTGGGTATTTTTGCGACTTTTTTCGATTTTTACTGGTAACAGAAATAATAGATAAATTTCTGATGTCAACTTCTTGAACAAGGGATGATTTCTTTTAAAATCATTATGCATAAAAAACGAAATATCAACATCCTACTGGGTCATGTTAAAATATTTTGCAGAGTTGAGGCTCAATACTCATGAATAAAGGCTAGGAAAAATAAATAACGTTTTCGACTAATAGCGAAAATGCCGTCCCAAAAAAGGGACACTAGGCATAAATGGGTTAAAACTGCGTTTTTCACCCCAGATTGCTATGTGATTACGATTCCTTATTATGCGCCCTATCACCCCTTAAAACTTTGCCCAAGAGATTAGATTCACCCTGTATTTTCACGTTACTTATATATTTTTTCAGACTCCAGTGCACCCCTTACACCCCCTCCCGGCGCCAATGTACATTTCCTGTTGATTAAAACTAGCATTTAGTGATGCAACAGAACTTCTCTCAATTTCGAACTTCCAAACTATGGAATTTCTATAATCCGGAAAAAATTGGGTCTTAAAATAATAGTAATAAATTGGTATTCAATCGAACTTTATTAAACTTTATTTTATTCTGGCTGAAGTACTCGTCATTGACGGGTTAGTACGTAATGGAAATTTCCAAAAAGCTCGAATTTTCGTCAGCATTGCAGGAGTACAAAGTTTTAAAATCAGAAATACGCATTTAGCTGAGATTAACCAATGGCGGATAAGGGGGGTGGGAAACGACCTATCTCCCCCCCCCTCAATGCACTTAACCCATTTATGATTAGTGTCCCTTTTTTGGGACGGCATTTTCGCTATTAGTCGAAAACGTTATTTATTTTTCCTAGCCTTTATTCATGAGTATTGAGCCTCAACTCTACAAAATATTTTAACATGACCAAGTTGGATGTTGATATTTCGATTTTTATACATAATGATTTTAAAAGAAATCACCCCTTGTTCAAGAAGTTGACATCAGAAATTTATCTATTATTTCTGCCATTGGTAAAAATTGAAGAAAGTCGCAAAAATATCCAGGCACAAATGGGTTAAACCCACTGTTGAACCCATGGTTAACCAGTTCACTTTCATCATTGAAGCGGTACAACGGATAAGACTCCCCTTCTTCGATGATGAGAGCTAGAAGCTTAAACCATGGGTTTAAGATTATAAAAATTAACAAGCATTAAAAAGAAGACCCATCTCTTATAATATTTTTCGTCCTACTTATCAACCCTCTCTAGGAACTTTTATGGATCTGCCACTGCGATTAACCCTTTGAGCGCAACCCTTTCCCAATGCTGAAAAAAGTGCAGCCGTTGCCATCGCTCGACTTAACTACCAGGAAGATGGCGGACAATCGAAACTTTCATCGCGTGCCACAGATCTAGAGACCTTTTTTTCACGCAGCGCACAGCCAGCTGCATCCAATGCTGTTTTTTCAGCATTAGGCAATCTGTCCAGCTGTTTTCGCATTCTTTCATTTTTCAGCAGATGTCAGTGCTGTTCAAAATAATCGTGACCATTTTTTTACGGGAAATGACGTGCTAAAAAGTAAAGGATTCTCGTGGAGCTCTGTCAGCCGCCACTATTTTTATAGAAAACCAATCTATTCTTCGTGACTGGCAACAGTCAAAACGTCAGAGTTTGGTGTTCCCAGAGCGGGATCACTGCGCGTTAAAGGGTTAACTGATATTATAAATAATCAGCACAAAACAAAATGTAAATGTACGAAGATGATCTCATTAATAAAAAAAAGAAATCTGTGTCTTCAGTTCGGACACACGAGACATAGAGAGCTTTTAATACACTGCGTGATATTGAAAATGCAGCACCAAAAAGAAGTAGTCAGAAAATTATGCAAATTTCAGGGTAGATGCACCTTGCCCAGTTATGCTAATGATGTAAAATTGGCAGCTCGCCAGTGCTCGTGGAAAAAGATACAGCGTGAATCTAAATTGTTGGGCAAAACTTTAACGGGTGATAGGGCACACAATGAAGAATCGTAATCCCATAGCAATCTGGGGTGAAACGCAGTTTTAACTTACCCGGTAATAATCACTTTTGGAAAAGCATTGAAGTGTCCGTCTCATTTCTTAACCAAGTTTCATAAGCAATAGGCTCGCCTCCGAAAATTTCATCCATGAAATAAAATAAACTTTTTAAACTATCCATTTTAGTCTTCTGTTTTCGAAGAAAAATAAATTAGTTTCTGACGAATAAGGGTCGGCAAGTGCACTGTTGTTTCGGCACTTTTTCCGAAGTGATTATTAACAGCTATACGAAGACGACGTTGCCGGCCCCACATTGCTATGTGATTCTGATTCCTTATTATGTGCCCTAACACCCCCTAACCCTTTAGCGCGCGGTGTTCCAGCTCTGGGAACACCAAACTCTGACGTTTTGACTGTTGCCAGTCACGAAGAATGGATGTGATTTCTATAAAAATAGTTGCGGGTGACATAGCTCCACGAGAATCCTTTACTTTTTAAGCACGTCATTTCCCGTAAAAAAAACTGTCACGATTCTTTTTAACAGCACTGACATCCGCTGAAAAATAGAAGAATGCGAGAACAGCTGGATAAATTTCCCTAGAGACCCTTTTTTGACGACAAAAAAGCGACGCTGGCTGGCTGTGCCGCACAGCCAGCTGTCGTAAAAAAAGGGTCTCTAGATCTGTGGCACGCGATGAACGTTTCGATCGTCCGCCATCTTGCTGGTCGTTAAGTCGAGCGATGGCAACGGCTTCCCTTTTTTCAGCATTGGAAAAGGTTTGCGCCTCAAAGGGTTGCCCAAGAGTTTAGATTCACCCTGTATACGGGAAGGAACCGGTAGAACGGACAATTTTTGTGAATTACTGCTAGAGAAATTGTCGTAGAAATTTTAGTCTTGTCTCAGAGGACACGTGTAACCAGAGAATGTCAGGCCACCGTCAACGAAGGCAGTTCCAGCAGACCGACTATTTTACGAGGGGCATGGTTAAGGTGACCATACGTCCCGTTTTGAACGGGACAGTCCCGTTTTCAGGTGGCTTGTCCCGTTGTCCCCAAGCTCAACTTGGGGACACCGTAATGTCCTCGTTTTAGAAAATGTCCCCGTTTAGAGAGTTGTTTTAAGAAAATGTTCTCGTTTAGGGAGTTGTTTTTAGAAAATGTCCCAGTATCCCGTTTTTAGCAAGAGAGAAATCACACGGTAACGATTTCAATAAAAGCCGCAAAAAATCTAAAATCATCTAACGGCAGTGTCTGTAAAAAAGAAAAAAAAAAAAAACCTGATCTCCCCCCATCCCCTCTCGAGACGCAAAGACGCCGGGAGGATGTAGTGTTTTTGTGTTTGTTCTTTTAATGTTCTTTTTTGTCAACTATTTCAATTTATTTTATTTGTATTTCTTTTTTTTTAAAGTCATGTTCCTTTTTTGCTTATTCCTCCCCCTCCCCCGATCTCCACTTTATTTTCCCTTTTCACTCTGGTTTTCTAAGAATTTTTTTTCTTCCGAAGGACAACATCCTTTTTCTGTGTGTCCTCTTGTTTACATTTCTCACTTTCCTACCTTCCTACCTTGTGTCGGATGATGTGTTTGAAGTCGAAGGAGGGCCTACCACTTGTACCACCCTAAATGTACTTCTTACATTATTTTTTATAGTATATGTGTGTTTTAGTAAAGTTTCTTTTTATTTTTATTTTGATATTAACATTGACCCAAGCTTTTTTTTGCGCGTTTTCTTAACAACTAAAAGATACCCAGACCTGTAAATTCAGTCTCCCTACACTATTACCTTAGAAACAGTATACTCGGGGCAACCCTTACCTGATAGCGGGGGAGAAGACTAGGGGAGCCTTTTCACTACTCTCTGAATGTATCGCTACGACACTCGTTTCTCTTTCCAATTATTTGGCTGTCAATATCACAAGGCAACCCAATCGCAAAGCAGATCCGCAGTTCCGATTCCCGCCAGCACAAAAGAGGTCTATCATTGGTCAAGCGTCTGGGAAGGCGTTACATCTAATTTCTGACTTAATTTCGTAATCCTTTTAATTATTGAATTCAAATAAGACAAATATGGAATTATTTTATAACATACACTTTATTTTAGCACTTAATTTGATAAATGTCTTAGTTTTGTAATAAGCAGGGCAAAAGGAAAGAACTATTTGAAAGCGGCCGAATCACACGGTCCATAGCTTTATCTCCACTATCAGGTTATGTTTGCCCCGAGTATAGATGTCCCGTTTTGAGGAAGATAATAAATCTACTATTGCCAAAAAAGTAGTAGATCTCCCGTTTTCAAGGAAAAAATAAATGGTCACGTTAGGCATGGTGATCGGACTGAGAAGGGCTGGTTGGTCCATTCGGCAAATCTCGGCAGACACGCACCTGGAGATGTCCGACTGTACACCGGCTGTGGCGAAGATGGTTGGAACAAGGAAATGTGGCACGTTTAAGGGGTGCCGGTGCAGCCAGAGTGACGTCAGCACGCGTGGATCGACGCATCCACCGACAAGCGGTGGCGGCCCCGCAAGCTACTTCAACCTCCATTCTGCGACATGTTCAAGACACCTTGGATGTTCCTATATCGACCAGAACCATTTCCCGTCGATTGGTTGCTAGTGGCCTGCACTCATGGCGTCCGTTAAGAAGACTGCCATTGGCTCCACAACATAGACGCCAACGACTGCAATGGTGCCAGGCTAGAGCGACGTGGACGACAGAATGGCACAGGGTCGTGTTCTCAGATGAGTCACGCTTCTGTTTCTCCAGTGATAGTCGCCGCGTACGAGTGTGGCGTCGACGTGGAAACAGCTCCAATCCGGCAGCAATTGTAGAACGCCCCACCGCGCGACAACGTGGCATCATGGTTTGGGGAGCAATTGCGTATGACTCCAGGTCACCTCTAGTTCGTATTCGGGGCACTATGACGGCTCAACGATATGTGGATGATGTGCTGCGGCCGGTGACACTCCCCTACCTTCAAACGGTTCCCAACGCCCTGTATCAGCAGGATAACGCTCGACCGCACACTGCTCGCATCAGCCAACGTGTTCTGCAAGGTGTACAGACGCTTCCCTGGCCACCGTACTCTCCTGATCTGCCGCCAATCGAACGCATTCCGGATGTGATTGGACGCCAATTGCAGACCCTGCGACTAGCCCGTTTAAGTTGCTATCACACGACAGCTCTATGCACTGCAAAATGCATGTACTGCACTTTCGCGCTGCATTTTGCCCGTCGAAAGCAATATATAGGGGTTGTTTTGCAGTACGAAAATACCACCTAGACGAAAGGCGCAGAGTTGCAAACTTGGCGACGTTATCGCTCTTTCTGTGACAAATACCGACTATTACTGGCTATTTTTGCGACGAAGCAAAATTAGAGTGATTTCCGCACGTGGGGATTTTATATATGCGCGTCTGCATTCTCAAGTAAAAGAATGAACGATTTGGAGCAACAAAGACTTTGTCTTTCCATAATTGCGGTAACTGATTTCATTAATAAAATCGGCTTCGATTTCTGTCGTCCACATTGCCGACGCGAAGGCAGCCATCTTGAATTAAGGCATGGATATTTCTTGGGCTCTGATTGGCTGATTTCGCATTAAATGCCTTACTTTTTCAAACAGTGCTGAAAAAAGTCAGGCTTCAAGAAAAACGCTATCACACGATGTTTTTGTCAGACTGAAGGGCAAAATTGCAATGCGAAAGTGTAGTGCATTGCATTTGCAGTGTGTAGAGCTCTCGTGTGATAGCACCTTTAGAAGTCGAACTGTGGCAAAGGGTTGACTGGGAATGGAGAAACTTTCCTCAGGACGTCATCCGTACTCTGATTGACTCTGTACCTTGACGTGTTGCTTCGTGTATCACCGTCCACGGTGGTCTGACCACTACCTACTAAGCCGACGCTGCTCTCTCTCTGTATTATCCATATCATTTTGAAATAAAGATCACGTATTGCTCACTGCTGTCTCTCTCTGCTTGTCGAGTTTCAACACTTTCTGGCGACTCCTTATCGGCGTTGCATTTTCAAAGTCGGGCAGTGTATAAAAACCATCACCTTCAGTTGTAAAAACAAGAAAACTACTAAAGCTAATAAACAGGGGTGGAAATTAGAATATTTAGTCAGTGGTCCAAAGGAGCAGCACTCCACGACTTCCCTGGTTCGTATACATGATTTTTTTTATTTTTAAAAAGAAGAAAAAAGAATAGATGTAAAAGCTGAATCAAAAATAATGTAAATACATATTATAAAAATATTAAATCGATCGAATTAAATGACATAAATGGGGAATGTTTGCAGGAAAAAAATGTAAATAAAACGTTATTGGTCTGCCGGATCAACAAATTTTGTATTTTACGTGTCTGTTGTATATTTTAGTGGTCTCGGACCACCGTTAATTGCAAGCCTTGGTAATACAAAGAGCCTTAATTTGCAAAATAATAATAAAATTAAAAATAACAAGTTCATAAAAATAAAAAAACCGTACTCACTTTCACAAAATAAGTCACAGCAGACTTAAAAGTACAGCTGTTGGGTGAATTAACAGCAATGATATTTCACACACAATTTATTCCTAACAACGAGAGCCTCTTCCAAAAAATAAATGTATAAAATTAAGAAAGAAAAAAAAAAGTATTATTTCATATCATACTTTTATCTCTTGAAACGCCTTTTGTTAAGATTAGTGGACTCTGGATCCGAGACGTCGCTAAACATGGTTTCACCCGGTGCGGACACATCCGGTCTCTGCCCCCCCCCCCCCCCCCCCCTCCACATACACGGGCCAGTAAAAGTTAGTTCTACATAAGAATAAGCAAGATCGTTAACAGCATTGGGGGTATCACATTTTTTCTTTGTACACTTCACAAATAATGTTTTCATTTCTGCAAAAATATCATTCATATAAGAAATATCATATTAAGAAAGTTTTCTCAAACATTACTAGGCTATTATGTAATTTAATAAAAGCTTTTCGTGCTTTTGCGAATACGCACACTAGGGTGGTCACAAGTTATATGAGAAAACGTTTGTGTAACGTTATCCTTCGCCCCCCACCACCGCCCCCTAAAAGTTGCCAATTGACAAGAAAATAAGATTGTTAAAGTTTTAACTCATTTACATAATATTAACCCGTGCCGCATCGAGGTTAAATACTTGAAAAATTACGATTTTTGCCGAAAATATCTTATTTTTCCTTCATTTAGAAAAAAAAAAATTATGTCCTACAAACCTGGTTCTTGTTTTATTTCATAGAAAATTTTGTTGCTTTGAACTTTTACTCTCAACAAAACCAATATTTAATGACATTTAGTGTTTTTTAGGTCAGTTTGTGAATCGTACCATCAAAATCTTCATTTTTGGAAAATTAGTGGAAACAAAAAAACTAAGAATTTTAAATAATTTTGACCATTTTTTGTATTATTTGCATTAAAAAACAAACAAACAAACAAAAAACATTAAGAATTTTCATAACTTCTATAATTCGTGACATACTTTTATTTATTCGGTATGTATTTCTGTGCTTCAGAAGAAAGATCTTGATTTGTATTTCAGATTGTATTTGAGGCACATCCAAGACGAACCTCTCAAATTATTTTTATTACAAGGCTATTTTTGCCATCTGTTACCCTTATTTACTTTTAGAATGAACATGAGCGCCCATACGTAAGGGAGGGAGGGGCTGTGGCCACCCCTAGCTCCCATATTCGGTTCACCCCACAATTCGCCGACTGTGAATTCGCCGTATTTTTCCCTAATTGGAAAATTCCCTATAAAGGGAAAAAATATTCTTGTCCCACAAGAAAAGGTGTCCCCTACAATCCACCGACATGGTGTTGAAAAATAAAACAAATAGTAAGACAGTGAAAAATGTGAAAGCTCACTTGTTGATCCAACTTAGGAGATGTCAAAGTAGGGAGATTTCATTGGAATTTATTAAAAATTGTAGGATCTTGTGTTTCATTATTGATTATTGCTCTAGAGTGCTGTTAATTTTTCTCTTGCCTCCGGATTAATTTTTGTTTCTCTATCCGCATCTCTAACTTTGGCATTAACTAAGCCAGGGTGTAGCCAAGGGGGGGTTAGGGGGTCATAACCCCCATGAGGAATTTTTGCATAAAAAATGTATATTCTTCACTACATTGTCACACCACGTATACATATATATGAGTTGTAGTAGTCGTAACCCCCCATGAAAATTTCTGGCTACGCCCTGAACTAAGCTATCGATTTTACGCATAAGTCCCAAAGAATGAAAATCGTCATGGGCGGCAAATATCCAAGCCAAGATATAATATGAAATGAAACAGTTTATAAAAGAAATAAATGCACAGCTTTAGTAGTATCCCCTCCTTGGAGACTTTTCAGATTTTGGCCACGATAATTAGGCCAATCCTAGCAATTCAAAGCAATGGAGTTGTCCATATGCATGTGCTTTCCCATTAATCATAAAGACTTGAGGAAAAATCCACCCTTCAAAGTCGCCAGCGGTGACAAATACCAAATCTAATATTAGGATAGCAACAGATCAAGCAATTGAAAAATTGTAAAAGCATTAGCACTGGAGTGCGTATATGAAATCTGAAAGAATGTCAGACTTTTTAAAAATTATTTATCAATATCTTTTAAAATAATTCGAAATTTAAGTTAGCGTAATGGCTTCCCCTGAATTTTCCGAATTTGTGTGTACCTTTGTTGAAACCCAACTCCAAGCCGTTCAAAGCAAACGAAAAGTGATACGGTTAGACAAGAGAGTGATTATGGCAATGCTACACAGGCATCTGCCAGGGGGGTGCCTTGTAGGATGACTTTCTACGAAGTTCTAACGCGTATTTACGTTACATCTGGAGAAAACTACCAAAACACCGACCGTTAGATCAACAGCCGCGCTGTGGACCGAACCGGACCTTCACACTTCGACCATCTACCATTTTCAGTGCATAACACTGTGCCATGGTGAGCTGTCATAGGTTAGACAAAGAGAATTTTAGCATATAGTGTTAAGAACTCTCAACTCATTTAACCAGAGTTTAAAGATTGTTATTCACTTGTTCATAAATCCTTTACAATCATTAATATTACATTAAAGTTATCTTCTATTGCATAAAAATTTACACATACTAAAACTGAAATCTCACAACAACAGTCTCACAATACTGAAAACTCACAACAACTGTGCCCAGAATATCTTCAGTCCCGTTGTGAATTCTAGTTTATATACTGCCTATCAGAATAGAATACACTTTTACTAATGTGAGCATATAATTGATTAATATTGTAAAAGTATAATTCTGTTATGAATGAAAGGTAATCATCACATCGATATTTTTGCGAACACAGAAATTTTTTTATTACAAAATGGTACATAGTTTTCTTTACACAGGTATGAGAGTGGCGAAATTGAAAAAAATAAGAAATCATGCGCCAAGTGGTATTTTTAGTTTTTTCGAAAATTTGTTCAAGTTATGTAAGTTTCCTTTTTGTCCATCCACCACGTAAGAACGAATAAAGTGGATAAAATAGAGGCTGTTATCCAACTATAGCGTTGAATAGTTTTCAAAATTTTATTAAATTTTGAGATTTTATGGAAATTGAGTAGATATTTGTTCCCATTACAATCGTTCATTTCTCTGAATACCCACCTTCGGCAATCACCTCACTAGATAAATGAGAGAGGATAATCCCGAAAAAAGTCATAAAAAGGAAATTTGGAAATGTCGGCGAATTCACAGTCGGCGAATTGTAGGGGACACCCCATATTCTCGTTATGATTTATGTACTGGTATAACGTAGAGGTGGTTCAACAGTGACATATAATGTCTTTCTGATGCAGGACCCTTGCCTTGCAATAAGACTACGAAGACCAGAGAATTTCGAAAACAATGTACTGAAGCTCATCAAAAGCAGATTTAAAAATTCTGATTTAGAGGGTGCTGTTGTTCACTGGGATGGAAAACTGCTTCCTCATATTTTGAATAAAGAAAATATAGAGAGAATAGCGATTTTAATTACCTATGGGATGAAGAATAGTTAATAGAAGTTCCTCAGCTTGAAAATAGTATGAGAATAACTCGGGCAAAAGCTATATTTTCACCAGTTGAAGAATTTGATAAAATCTAGGCAATGTATTTTGATACCACTGCAGAAAATACTGGTAACCTCAGCGCATTGTGCTGCAGCAATTACTGGATCGAAATTTCTATATTTACCTTTTCGCCCCCATATTTTAGAAATCATCCTAAAATCTGTTTTTGTTTTCAAAGTGTGCAAAACGACTTTCCCTCGTACAGATATTTTTAAAAATTTCGGATTGGGTACCCTATTAGCACAATTAGTCCAAAAGACGTTTAAAACACGTTTTTTAACGGCATAAAACATATTTCCAACATAATTTGAACGTTTTTTGAACTAATTGTGCTACTTGGGTAGTCTAAATTGGACAAGACAAAGTACAAAACTGCTATTGAAAATGAAACTATTACATATAGGATACAAAATTTGGAAGAAATTTCAAATTTTCTTGCAGAACATTTAAGAAATCAACAGCTCAGGGATAACTATAAAGAATTAATCGAACATTGTTTGATTTTTATAGGAGTCTCCAAACCAAAAGGCATTTCTTTCAGAGTACCTGTTGCTGTTCATCTTGCCAAGTAGATGTCTAAGGTCATTTATTGTCTCAAAATACTTCTTTTCAGAGATCAGATCTCATTAACAGATTTATAAAAAGGAGGTATTACAGACATTTGTTTATTTATAATGAATATTTATGTAAAGGCAGGATTCAACGCTCCCACTCCCTCTTTAAGTAACCAATCAAGACTTATTAAAATCACTTGTTCAATTAAAAAAGAAAAAAAAAGATAAATGAGTTGCAAACAAAGCACTCTAAACTGATAAGCCATCTTCGGTAACTTAACTTGGAGCAAGTTGCATTTTCATTTTTTGATGACACTTTGGCAAAAAAAGTCAAAATAAGCATGTCTGTAAAATTAATGTCATTTGAAAAAGAAAATGATGATGATGATGATGATGATGATAGGGATGTAAGATCAACAATAAGTTTCAGCAAAGGCG
The DNA here is from genome assembly GCA_038373885.1 of Cheiracanthium punctorium. Classification (NCBI taxonomy): domain Eukaryota; kingdom Metazoa; phylum Arthropoda; class Arachnida; order Araneae; family Cheiracanthiidae; genus Cheiracanthium; species Cheiracanthium punctorium. The sequence goes on from JAWZYV010004055.1 coordinate 1,810,597, forward strand.
GACAAAGAAACTGATTTTTTTTTCATCTCAAACAGTAAATGTTTTTAAGAGACTTAATATTATTATGCAATTTTTGAATACTGATCCCGATGTATGGTGTGAAAATCAGCATTATTTTAAATTAATAATAATAGTAATAATGGTAATAATAATGAAAGCTTTTCAACCTTGCCTTAACACACACAACACAACCAAGAGGGGGCTTTGACCTCCCTCTTGGATGACATTTTTGTCACCAAGTATGATATGGAAATTTGCAACTATTTGCATTACTTGAAAATATTTTACTTTAGAAAGTGATTTGTTCACAATGAATCATTATCTAAACTAAAATATCCAGGATCCAGATAAGTTTAGAGCAGATGGAGGACAATATAATGTTTTGAATTGTGAAATATTTCCAGGAATCGGATAGACATACATAATCGGACACCCAGGCCCCGGATATTTTCAAAAACCACTGCACAATCTTTGATGTACTACGGGTTTACGAAGAAAAAATAAAAATACACGGGATATTTCGACGAACCATTTCTTTCTCACCATTCTGTCATTGAGGACCAATAAAAATACAAAAACCGTATTTCTGGAAAAAGGAACATCCCCCATTTGCTTGTGTAAGCAAAGCCATACTTCTCTTCCGTCGAAATTGTTTATCTATCCGACTGGTCTAATTAACGGTCACTGTCTCCCCCATCCCGACCACCCACACCCATATTGTACTTTTCTATGGTGTCGGCGACAAAATACCGTAACAGGGCGTAGACTGTCATTCTGCTACACAAACAGCGGTCAACCTACTCCCCTTTAGCACAATCGTTTAAGCAATTAAAAGAGCCTCGAATAGAAAGTGGTCGCACATGTGGTCTCATAAATTTGTCGTTTGAAGAATAGACTGGCACTTTTGTTACCTTAAGATTGATGTCTTGCTGCAAATCCAGTAAAATGCCTCCTGAGAGTGGGATCACAGATTTCAAGTATACACTATTCGAATTCGAAGTCTCCCCCGTCGTTCGTCAGCACGTCACAGCATTGGAAGATGCAGGAAGTGGCTGTTTTTCGACATGAAAAGGATCGCAGAGATAAGAGATGAATGAAAACGGAAAGTAGTTTTAGCCATTATTCAGAAGTTCTGAGGAATAACCCCCCCTCCCCCAATGAGCTATCTCCCAGAAATATAAACATTTCCTCTTCAATCTCCAATACTCATTTGCCTTTCATGTGTATTAAAAAAGTACAAAATTAATTTTTTTAAATCTCAAAATCATAATTAAAACTCAGCTAAAAAATAGATTTCTTATGAAAATTCCCCGACGAATTAATCAAATAGCCCCGATGGGGGGTCACAAGTTCCCCGACGGGGGGCACGTGCCCCCCCGGACCCCCCATTGGAGCCACCCCTAATTAAATCGAAACTTACACGTAACGAGTAATAAACAATAATAACGAATAATAAACGAAAACGAGTGTACAGTTCACGATTCAGCAAAGATTTAGAAAATAACTGATAAACCAACAAAAAAGAAGAATTCATTATAGGTTCGAGGGGTGTCCTTGGAGTTTTTTTTTTTTTTTTTTTAATTATTATTCCTTTTCGTTGCCTTCTCAGTAATTATTGTACTGGTGTAAACCAGGAAAGGAAACAATATGGGCCTTGTGTCTGTGTACCCCCTGAAAGTCCTGTCCTTGCTTATCAGTAAGTCCTCGACCTAAAGCGCTGGTTTTTTGTTTATGGAGGACCCGCAGCCCCCTCTTTTACTACCATACTACAGTGGATTCTAGTATTTAATAAGAGTTGATTTTTTTTTTTTCTGAACACTTGTACACGTACATCTGAAACATTCGCATCATACAGATATATATTTCTATGGACAGATCGGTGTGTGGGGGGAGGGGTGCCCGTTTACGAATGTAGGAAAAAACGCCGCCGGAAAAAACGCCACCGGAAAAAACGCCGCCGGAAAAAACGCCACCTGGAAAAAACGCCGCCGGAAAAAACGCCACCTGGAAAAAACGCCGCCGGATAAAACGCCGCCGGAAAAAACGCCACCTAAAAAGTTATTTGTGTAATAATTTATTTAAATACTTGAAAAAATTTCTTTTCTTTTGCAGAAAAGGGGGGTATGAAGTTGAATTATGAGGTTTAATGTACTTCGTTTTCCAGAAATGGGGGGAGACACATGTCTAATTGAATAATTCAATTTGTGTATAATTTGGTAGGCGTTAAGAAAGGGGGGAGGGGGATAGACTTTCCTAGAAAGATTTCGGTTTCCGCTAAAAAAAAAAAAAAAAAAAAAAAAATGGATTTCCAATTACTTAACAGTAAATGAAGCTTTTAGGGAGCTATGACCCCCAAAAAACCATTCAGGTACGCCAGTAGCGTAGCCAAGGGGGGGGGGATAGGGGGGTCATACCACCCACCTCATGATGAATTTTTTGCCATACAAAATGTATATTCTTCACTCCCTTATCACAGCAAATATGCATATATGTGAGTTGCAGTAGTCGTAACCCCCCCCCCCCATGAAAAATTCCTGGCTACGCCACTAAGGTACGCTGATGACATAGAAGTGTTAAAATTTCAAAGAAATAAAATCCTTGTTAAATAGGGATTTTAATTAACACATAGGTGTGCGTGTGTGGGTGGGGGTGGGGGATAAAGGTTTATTTTTTTCATGTTTAAATGGTTTTTTTTGGCATATCAAATGAATTTTGACTTTTCTTACTGAAGTGCTTTTTAAGAATTACCCCCTCCCTCCTCAAGAAAGAAATTAATGTAAAAGATCCTATTGGATGTATATGTCAATCTTCTAACTAACCGCCCCCCCCCCCGACAAACTTGCAATAATCCGTCAAACAAACCACTTGTTCAAGGTTAAACGAAAATTCCGCTTTTACAGAACAGTGAGAGCACTTATTCAAGGTCAAAGGAGAATTCCAAAAATAGCATTCGACCCCTACTGTTTTGACCATTAGACAAAGAGGTAAGATATACATGTCCTGGGGGTCAAAAAAGAACAAAGCGGAGGTGGAGGATCTCGCAGTGGCTTTTTTTTTTTTTTTTTTTCTTCTTCTTTTTTTGGAATCATGTCACAACTACTTATGGCTATGTTAAAACTCCGAAAATCCCAAAAGAAAAAGGGGCGAAAAAGCGATAAATCTTTGAAAAGCATTCTCGTGTAGATAAATTGAAAATTCATTTATAAAATGACTACGCAATTTATAAATATTTGTACAAGTTATTAATATACCAATTATTTTATTTGTAAAAAAGTGTATCACTTGTATTCCCCCCCCCTTTTTTTTTCAGAAAATAACTATCTGATTTTTATTCATCGGAAGAAACATTAAATAACTTTTAAAAAGGTAATAGTTTATTGGATGTGATTTAGAATTTAAATTTTTAAACGAGTTCAAATTTAAAAAAAAATTTCTAGTTTAAAACTTTTTTTTCATTTTCATTATTATTATTATTATTATTATTTATTGTTATTTATTATTATTATTTACAGTGAGTCATTTATAAGGATAACATTACGAATATTGATTTTCTATAACTAATAAAAATTGAATAAAACACTTCTTTTCCTTCTGCAGCATCTGTAAATGTGCTAACTACAGAAATTCTAAATGACAGGCTAAATAATTTTACCAAAGTAATATAAACTCTGGAAAGAAATGCTGCAGTATGAAAAAGAATTCACTAAATTTCTGTAAGCAAAATCTTAGAATGCTCAAATCAGTACTTAAATGTGTTAAAAATTAATATATTATTCAATTTTATTCACTTAAAAATTGTTATCAAAGAATTCGGAAGAAAATAATTCAACAGCATTCAAGATTGATTATAATTGATATAATTAATAATTTATTTTAGTAATAATTACTTTTAACTTTTTTCTTTTAAGTAGCCTCTCCTGAAAAATATTACATTACTTTAGGACAGGGGCGTTTTCATTTTGTGTTCTCCTTTCACTGGAGACCCAAGGTAGCTGCCCCGTCTGCCCTCGCTTTTGTCAGGCTCTGAGTTTGACACTTAAAAAAAAAAAAAAAAAAAAAAAAACAGTATACCCTAAAAATGAGTACGGGTGTCGACATCCGGTGACACTACAAAGAATTGTTCTCCATCTTTAAATGAATATGTACTTTGTCTTGAAAATAATACAATAAATAAGTAAATCAATTATTTAGATAAAAAACTTATAAATTAATAATTTGATTTGCAAATTTTGTATGTTTGTTTTGTAGTACAAGAACCGGAATCGATCATGTTTCAACAAAATAATGCAGTTTTGAATGCTCACAACCCAGCAAAAGGATAGACGGCCCTACATATTTAACGGACGCGTTCACTTACAAGATCGTCTTTGATTCTCAGTCAGGTTCTTTAGCAAAGGCTCTATTTCTGATCAAATTAATGTTTAAAAACTAAAGTTACAAAAGTTAGAAAGTATTATTGAAACTTTTACAACTAATTTTAACAAAACTAATTAACTATTAATTTTAATCACAGTTATATATAACTAATATATTATTTAAGAAATGAGTTTTAAATGATTTTAAACCAGTTTCCTTTAAAAAGTGTTGCAGTTTTTTTTTCAGCATTTAAAAATTTGTTTAAAAACATTACAATTACACTAACATTTAATTTAAAGAAGATTTTTTAAAAATTGTTTTTGACTTATTAATACCATAATTTAGTTTTTAAAAAGGCTTCTTGAAAATAAGAGTACCAATGCTTAAATTGAATATTTTCAAAAATAAAAATATTTATATATAAATATATATACTTATAAATGTTCCTTATTCTAAAATTTCTTATTTAAAAACCAAGAGCTAACAAGATAAATTACCATGAATCAGAATAAACTCTTGCCCTTATAAAAAGAAAACCAGTAATAATAAGCCATAGCTCAACCCTAGGTCTCCCCTCAATCCGATAGGGGCGCAGTAGCGTGTAGCAATTCAGTAGATTTGGGGGTTTAGGGGAGGGGGGTTAGTATGTTTTTATGGATTCTGAACACTGAAAAAGACACCGATATATGATTATTTTCTATCATCCTACAAAGGTATGGGGGGGGGGCTCGAGCCCCAAAGCCCTCCTCCTTTCCTACGTCGTCAGTAAGAAATTAAGTTTATCAATACAAATTATATCTCATACAACCCCCCGAAAAAATTTCGGGGTCCCCAAGCCAATTCTAGGTTCCAAAGCCCCCCCCCCTTTCCTACGTCGTCAGTAAGAAATTAAGTTTATCAATACAAAATTATATCTCATACAACCCCCCCCCCCCGAAAAAAATTTCTGGCTACGCTCCTTGCCTCATCGATTAGCATATAAAGACTGTGTTACAACATCATAAAACTATTAAAAGTAGATTACTATTAAAAGTAGCGTTTTTTCCGGCGGCGTTTTTTCCATGTGGCGTTTTTTCCGGCGGCGTTTTTTCCATGTGGCGTTTTTTCCGGTGGCGTTTTTTCCGGCGGCGTTTTTTCCGCTCACCCCCGTTTACACCCATGAAAGACCCGACCCAATTATCTGCGATCCGACCTAGATGGGTGGAGGTAGTAGAATCTCGAATATCCGAAGTAATTGGGACCGAACCTACTTCGGATAATCGAGAATTCATCAATAATCATCTAGTTAATATGTAGTAGCGTCATTGAACTGTTATTATGACTATTTTAACTCTATAGTCATAAGAGAGTTACAACTCAAAATAAATTAAAATTATAAATGAAAAGTACCAGGTTACCGAGCCATGCTCAGAATCTAAAGGCTCCTTAAGTGTAAAATAATGAATATGTAATTGCCTGGACACGTATCAATAAGCTTCATGGTTGTCAAAGATTTTCATCGCTGTCGGATCACCCATACATTATCAGGTTAGCTT